>JAUPFT010000003.1:60579450-61256950 GCA_036936625.1 Parnassius smintheus behrii | reverse complement strand
CAGATGCATTGCCACCCGTGAATACTTAGATGTAATGCCTCGTTTTCAGTAAAAAAAAGATCTCCTGTTCTCTACACTAAGCATACGAAACAGCAGCATTGAGCTACTATTTTACGTTGCTCTTCTGTGAGAGTATGTTCATACCCCGGTCAAGCCGACCCATTCGTGCTAGAACAACAATATAGTTCCTGCGTGGCTCTACCACGTAAATTGGCTGTAATGAATAAATGAAAAAAGAATTAGTATAATACTAGAATGATTACAACAAATTATTTTTAAGAAAATGTAAAGGTCTACTATCGTCTTTTGGCATGCTATTTTATCCCGATTTATCAAGATACGAAAATAAATAATTTTTAGACCCAAAAATTAATATTTAAGGGGATTAATATTTGCTATGAAAGCTTTTAAACAACTCTGTATATATAAAAAAAAAACTCGGCCCTGCTAACGAAGCGCTGCCGCTCAGCGAGCTAAACATCTAGCATTGTAGGAGATATATTTTTTCTACCAAAGGCCTAATTATTCAAAACAGAAATTTAGCTGGAGTGAAATGATATGAGAAAAATAATTTGCCAGGTAAACTAACCACAAAACTGTAGTGGTTTCAATTTTCGTACAACACAAATGTTTGTACACACATTCGACAAATTAAATAATAATTTTAAGAATCAATTGTACCTTTTTATAGGATAAGAGGGACAAACGAGCACACAGTCCACCTGATGGTAAGTGGTTGCTGTGGCCCATAGACATCCACATCTATCCTTGACTACGAATCAAAATGCAGATGCGTTGTCACCCATAGGGAGTAAGATGAAATGCCTTGTTTCCTATAAAATGGGTCTTCTGTTTTCACTTTACACTCATCATACGAAATACACTACTGTTTCATGTTGATATTCTGTGAGAGCGTGGTCCTTCCCCGGCTTAGCCGACCCATTCGTGCTACATCTATACTATTATTAATAATTTAACTGCAACTGCCAGTAACTCTCACCACTTAAGTCTGCCCTTTGTAAGTTTTATTTTGATAAGGTTTCAATAAAGGATAAATAAATAAATAAATCTTTTAAATTTAGGTTGTAACATAGGTTGTCCATGTTAATGGCCTCCAAGATATTAAAAATATTCCTTGCGTAGAAGTAGAGATTTGTAAATGAGACGGTCCAAAATAGTATGAAGCGTAGGCCTGGTTTAGTACAAGTACGGAAATAAGTTAAAATAATATATTATTCCACTTTAGGTCATTCAAATGCACGAATTTACCTTTATTTAAGTGCTATTAATATTTTATTTTTACCAAAAACTGCAACACTAATTGCGAATTGATATCGATTTGACGTTAGCTGTCAAATGTCTTGAGGTGACTGATCAATTTATTGACAGATATTTGAATTCTGAAATGGTGTTTTTCAAATGCATTTAATAACTGAAGGAAACATCTTTCTTTACATACCTCCCTAGTTATTAAAAACGAGATTCTATACGAGATTCTATAGATTGACGACTCCGTGGCGCAGTGGCTTAGCAATGAGTGGCTGCGCTGGGGGTCGCGGGTTCGAATCCCGCACGGAACAAGTATTTGTATGGCCTACAAATAGTTGTTCCGGGTCTGGACGTTTGTCCTTGTGCAAGTTATGTTTGTAAACTGCCCCTACGATACAAGAGAAAATCTTAGTGTAGGGGTGACGTTTAAAAAAATAGATGTCCGATATCAACAAAATCAAAATCTTGCGTAAATCATGAAATCCATAAAACAAACACGGAGTCAAACAAGATTGATTCTGTTACTACAACAGAATCAAATTCCAAATAAAAAAACCAAATCTCCACAGAAATCCAAAACGAACATAATAAACCTATGCGTGAGTCACAACTACTAAATCAAGTTCGGAATAAACTAAATTTTGATGTTTCTTTTATTATTTAATAGGTTATATTATAAGCATGGAATCTAAAAAATGAAAAAAAGCTTTTGCGTCGTGTGTTGTACTAAGATATAGTGTCTGTAAGGATTAAAGCCTCTACTTTAGAATATCAAATTATAATTTTTTTAGTTTTACTTTTCGATAAAAATTAATTGTGTAAAATTACGTTACAAGTGTAAACGTAGATGTAAATGTAGATAAATTTTATTACATATTATATCAAAAGTAATGCAGAATGTACGTGTTTATTTCAAATTAAATACAAATAATACTTAATTCTTTTACTTTCACTGACAACATACGTCGTTGGCAAGTATTGCACCAGTCATATGCAGCAGTGCTGGCGACGGTTCAATGCGCACCCTCCGTTATGCATTGCATAACTTTTATCAAAGGTTAAAAAAACTTAGTGACCATATAATGAAAACAATGTAACCTACTTTATATTTATTCGAATATGCTAAGTTATAAAATATATTTGTATTACTTATTTATAGTATCCTTGGTCTATATGGGTTTAAAACATATCACACTCTTCATCATCATCATCATTACAGCCCTTCACAAGTCCACTGCTGAACATAGGCCACCCCCAAGTAATGTCACAAAGCACGGTCCTGAGCCACCTGCATCCATCGACTTCCTGCATATTTTACCGGGTCGTCACTCCATCTAGTGGGGGGTCACCCTACACTACGCCTACCGGTACGAGGCTGCCACTCGAGAACCTTTCTTCCCCATCGGTTATCGGTTCTTCGAGTTCTTCTATATGGCCGGCCCATTGCCACTTCAGCTTACTAATCCGTTGGGCTATGTCGGTTACTCTGGTTTTACTGCGGATATCCTCTTTTCTGAGTTTATCACGCAGAGAAACTCCGAGCATAGCCCTCTCCATAGCTCGCTGAGCGACGGCCAGCAGTGAAGGACCATGTCTCAGATGCGTAAGTCATCACTGGTAACACGCACTGGTTGTACAATCTAGTTTTTAGAGATTGAGGTATACCTGACGTTTTTCTTCTTTTCAAACAGGTAGTAGGTTTGGCTAATAGATATTGCTTTGTTTTCCAAATTAACTAAATATGAAAACACCTTATCCGATGTAAAAAACCCTTATTCTGGCATATTTGGTTCCTGATTCTGAATGTGCAAAATGCAAAGGAACCAAAATTATAATAATTTTTTTTATAGAATAGGGTGACAAACGAGCACACAGTCCACCTGATGGTAAGTGGTTGCTGCGGCCCGTAGACATCTACATCTATCTTCCATTGCAAATCAAAATGCAGATGGGTTGTCACCCATGAGGACTGAGATGGAATGCCTCATTTCCAGTAAAAAGGGTCTCCGGTTCTCTACACTCACCATACGAAATACAGCAGCATTAAGCTACTATTTCACGCTGGTATTCTGTGAGAGGGTGGTCCTTCCCCGGTCGAGCCGACCCATTCGTGCTACAACTATACTACTAATATAACTGCAGCATGGCTCTACCACGTAATAATATAAAAAATATAATAATTTAAAAAATATATCAATAATCATCCCATTGGATATAGACCGACAAGTTTACTTTATTTTTGATAATGCAATTGATTAATTAACGAGGTGTTGTTGAACAATTTCAATTTTCCTATTTTCCAGAAGTATTATCTCTGCAATGTTATGTAGATTAAGAAAAGTAGTAGAAAAATTCTTAGAAATTCATATTTAAACAGTCATATATGACTGTTTAAATATGCCTTTATAAGCGAAACTAAATTACTATATGGAAAAAATACTGCGTTTGTTAAAGTGAATTAAAAAAATTAAGAATTGATTTCCCTCTATTGTCTTTCTTTTTATAGAAGTGGCGGTAAACGAGGATACGGCTCAACTGATGATAGGTGTCGACAACCTCCATGGACAAATGCAACACCAGGGGTTTTTTTCGTAAATTAAAAAACTGCAGTTGCCAAGTGTAACGACTATGGCAAAATCGCCCTTATGAGGCCCTTATGAGCAAAAAAGGGAGGGGGGGGCTTATATTCAGCAGTAATTTAATAAGCTGTAAAGAATAAAGAAATTCTTTACAAAGACAAACGATTTTGACGTTTCTTTTTGGTTTAGAAGTCGTTATGTATATATTTTGTAACATACATACATAAACACTCACGCCTGTCACCCAGAGGGGTAGGCAGAGACTACGGACTTCCATTTGGCACGATCCTGACATACCTCTTTCGCCTCCTTTACATCCATATACCTACGCATACATGCTCGTCGGTTAAGGGTACTTCTAACGTGGCCCATTTTCAAAATATCGCCAATTTGGTCGATAAACTTTTTCCTAGGGCGTCCCTTCCCGACTCGGCCGTTTACATCTGCCATATAAATTTGCTTTGTCACTCTTTCCTCATTCATTCTTTCCACATGACCAAACCACCGAAGCATTCCTTTCTTAATCCTGGTCACAACATCATCTTCCATACCACATTTATCTCTTATCACACAATTTCTCACCCTGTCATTCAGATTCAACCCTAGCATATTCCTTAAAGACCGCATTTCTACAGCATTTATTCTACTTTCGTGCTTCTTCTGCCACACCCAGCTTTCACTACCATACATTAAAGTAGGGACTATGAATTACCATACGTGCATTATGAATTACCATACGTGCCTGCTTTGACACATTCTGGTTCTTCATAATAGAGTGTAGTGCCCCATTCACTCTATTCCCTGCATTTACTCGTCGTTCTATATCCCTGTCATATCTACCATCCCTGCTAAATACACATCCCAAATACACAAACTCATCCACTTGCTCAATTAACTCTCCTGCTATTCTTATTTCACATACCGTTTTGCTTTCTTCTCTTTCAAAAACCATCACTTTCGTCTTACATTCGTTCACTTTTATTCCCCTTTCTTTTAATTCCCAGTTCCTTAATGTAACCATCATTTGCAACTCAGTCTCCGATGACGCAAATATGACTTGATCATCGGCATACAAAAGGCATTTGACGGTTAACTCGCCCATTCTTAACCCACATTCTTCATCTTTCAAAGTTTGTAAATAATTTTTAATAATATATACTACTCTCACACACTTACACTACTTAACCTACATCCTAATTCATTAAATCTTTATATCACTAATACTGTAATTCAACAGACTTCAAAATTCAAGATTATAATAAATAATCTATTGAATGTAACAACGATTTGCGCCTTTGAATATTCTCTTATTAATAGTTATACTTGATAATATCTCTAATGACATTGATTCAGTTTTTGTTTCCAATTCCATGATATGCACTCCAGAAAACCTAGTTAATCAAATTAATCAGACCAGAAATTCTTTGATAGTGTTTCACACTAACATACGCAGCGTTACTTGCAATTTTGATGCACTAGCCATACTAATGGAAAGAATTTGTATTCAATGCGACATCCTTGTACTGACGGAATGCTGGCTAAGCAAATTATCAGTTATACCTGAAATTACTGGGTATACGTCTTATTCTTCTGAGTATAATAACCAAAACGACGGTGTTCTGATATATATAAAATCTGAAATAAAGCATAGTATACATAAACCTTTAATTTCCGATGCGAATGGTCTTATCGTATATTCATCATCATTCATCATTCTCTAAACCATTTCCCATTATCTGGGGTCGGCGCAGTAAACCTTCTTGTTCCATTCCTCTCTATCAGCCGTCATTTCCATACTTACTCCTTTCATTCTCATATCACTCTTCACACAATCGATCCATCTTTTATTCGGCCTTCCTCTGCCCGTGTGTCCCTCCACATTCATATTCAACACTCGTTTTGTGACATGACTTTCATTCCTCCGCATCACATGCCCAAACCATGCCAATCTGCTTCCTCTCACCTTTTCTACCACTGGCGCTACTTTCAGGCTTCCTCTTATATACTCATTCCTTATCTTATCCATCCTTGTCACACCACACATCCATCGTAACATTCTCATTTCATTCGCATGCAGTCTATTTTCATCCTTCTTCTTGACGGCCCAGCATTCACTTCCATACATGACGACAGGTCGGATGATCGATTTGTAAATTTTCCCCTTCAGCCTTATTGGCATTCGGGGATCGCACGTTGTGGCTGTGACCTGTCGCCATTTCATCCACCCTGCGTTAATCCTATGCTGCACAGCTCTATCTATTCCGCCGTCGCCTTGAATGAGGGAACCGAGGTACTTGAAATCTGAGCAGGTAGGCAGTATAGCGCCATCCAACGACATGGGTACAGGACTGGAAAGACCGCCGAAATCACAGCACAGATATTCGGTTTTGGATCTGCTGATCTTCAAGCCAACACTTTCCAGCCTCTGTTGCCACCCCGTCAGTCTGCTCTGTACCTCGATGCCTTCTTCCCCGACAAGCACGATGTCATCGGCAAAGAGCATGCACCAGGGTGCCTCATCCTGCAGGTCCGACGTCAAAGCGTCCATAATCAGTAGGAAGAGGTAAGGGCTCAATGCCGACCCTTGGTGCAGCCCTACCGCCACATCGATACTGCCCGTAGTTCCCGCGGCAGATCGTACACATGTACGGGATGCTCTGTACATAGCACGGACTAACCTCACATACTTCCCAGGCATACCTTTCATCTTTAACGCCCACCACAAAACCTCACGGGGAACCCGATCGTACGCCTTTTCAAGGTCGACAAAAACCATGTGCAGATTTTTATGCACGCGCTTGTACTTTTCGCACAATTGGCGTAATGCGAAAATGGCATCTGTCGTACCTCGACCGGGCATGAATCCGAACTGGTTTTGTGTTATCTCACACTCTTCTCTCATTCTTCTCTCTATTATTCTTTCCCAGACTTTCATAGTATGTGACATGAGTTTTATTCCCCGGTAACTGCTGCAGTTTTGAACGTCTCCTTTGTTTTTAAAAATGGGGACCAGTATACTACTGCACCATTCCTCAGGTATTTGTTCTTCCTGCAACAATTTACCGAAAAATAAACTCAACCACTTCCATCCATCCGCACTCAGCAACTTCCACACTTCTACTGGTATTCCATCTGGGCCGACTGCCTTCCCATTCTTCATATTCCTAACAGCCATTTTTACTTCTTCCACACTAATTTCTCTCACTAAGCCCATATTCACTGGTGGGTTTTCAAGCATACCATTCCATTCATTCTCCTCATTCATCAATTTCTCAAAATACTCCTTCCATCGCTTCTTTATACTTTCATCGTCAGTCAAAATTTTTCCAGAATCATCTTTTATACATTTTACATGTGAAACATCTCTTCCATTCCTTTCTCTCGCTCTTGCAATTTGAAAAAGTCGTTTTTGACCTTCGGGGCTTTCAAGGGACCGATATAATTTATCTTGCGCCTCTGCCCTACAAATAGCAACTTCCTTCTTCGCTCTCTTCTTACATTCTTTATACGCCTCTCTCTTACTTTCTTTTATTGATTCATTCTGGTCTTCTACGCCCTGCCATTCTTTAAAGGCATTTTTCTTTTCTCTCAAAACTTCTCTAATACTTTCACTCCACCACCACCCATCCTTATCTATCATACGCTTCCCTTTTGTTTCTCCTAACACCTTCCTTGCCACACTTCGGATACAATCAGCCATTTCCTTCCAGCACTCATTCACACTCATTCCTTCCATATCACCCATCTCTATCATCTTGTTTACAAGTAGCTCTCTAAATTCACTTGCATACTCCTCCTTATGCAACAAATGCCACTTTATTTTGGGTGGGGGACGATCCTTATGTTTGTTGAGGCGAACAGTTAAGCAGATGTCAGCCAGCAGAATTCGGTGCTGGGATACTAAGTCTTCACCTGGAAGCACTTTGCAGTTTTTTACACTCTTGATTTGGTTCCGTCTTAACAGAAGATAGTCGATCTGTGTCGCGTGGTGGCCACTTTTATAAGTAATAAGATGCTGATCTCGTTTTTGGAACCACGTGTTTACTACAGCCAGGTCGAAAGCACATGCTGCTTGCAGAAGAACTTCCCCCTCACGGTTGCGCACTCCGTACCCCCATCCACCGTGTACTCTTTCATACCCGTCATTCACTCTCCCTACATGTCCATTAAAATCTCCTCCCATATAAACATCCTCACTCTCAGGTATTCCCATCATCATACAATCAAATTCCTCCCAAAACTTCTCTTTCACACTCTCTTCACAGCCTGTTTGCGGAGCATACACACTTACAACATTCACTACTTTGTTTTCAATCATTAATTTAACAACTATCATTCTGTCATTTACTCTTTTCACATCTGTCACTCGTTCTTTCATTCCACTATCTAACACAACTCCTACTCCATTTCGCTTCCCGTCACTTCCACAGTAATAAAACTTGTATCCTTCCCCAATCTCTCTTGCTTTATTTCCCTTCCATTTTGTTTCCTGCAAACAGGCAACATTCACTCTTCGTCGTTTCAAAACATCTGCTAACTCTCTTGCTCTTCCAGTCATCGTACCTATATTCCAGCTTGCAAACCTCACTCTGACATTCTTCTCTCTACGGGCTCGCCTCTTACGTCACACCCGCTCCGTAAGGTGCGACAACCCTTGCCCACTTCCCACAGGAGCCGGGTGCTGCTCCTGCGCGTCGCCTGCGGGGTACGCCCTAGCCCTGTCATATATCCCACAACTCGTAATATTCATAAGTTTACTGCATGGGATTTGGCAAAAGTTTTACAGTCGGCCGCCTGCCTGACACCAACCCTCTTTGGGTATGCTATTGTTGGTAGAGGAAGCTACCATTTTGAGAAAAGGGAAAAGACGGTTGGGGGTAGGAGCGTAGGTGTAAGGATACTGTTATCTCGGCAGGAAAGGTATGAGAATAACAGTAGCTCGGGGAGCCGGGGTCGCGTACCCGTATTCCATAACAGGATCACCGGAAAGGTAGACCAGCATGAAAACCCCCTGACTGATGGTCTTATCGTATATTATGAAAATAAATATGCCATTTTAGCCATATATCGATCACCTTCACAAAAAAATATCAATAAATTTTGTGATAGCCTTGATCTCTGTCTTGCATCTTTAGCTTCTGTAAGATCAGTTATCTTGATTGGAGATATCAATATAAATATCTCTCCTAATAATAATGACCTCAATAGCAGTAAATATTTGGATTTAATGGCGCTCCACGGATATTTAGCAGCTCATTTAATCCCCACTCGTAATGAAAGTTGTATTGACCATGTAATGTTGAGATCAGATAGATATTCCGCAACATATATACTGGATTCGTTTATTACCGATCATGCTCCGATAGTGTTTCACTTAGATTGCAAAATTATAAGGTATCCATCTAAAAGCACAACTTTCAAAATTGATTATCCATCACTATTAAAACAATTATCTGATGCAGATTTTAGCTTTATATACAATATCAAAGATGCCAATGAAGCAGCTACTGCTTTAACTAAAACTATTACTGATTCCATAACGGTTCATTCCAATAAAATAAAAATTCCTCACCGTAAACGATGTATCAAGCCATGGCTAACTCCAGGATTGGTACGCTGTATAAGACACAGGGACAAATTGCACAAGAAAGCAAAACACGATAAAAACAATGCAATATTACAGATTACTTACACGAGATATCGCAATTTTTGCAACAACTTGTTGAAAAAAATCAAAACCGCATATGAGAAAGCCGAGTTCTGTAAAAATAAATGCAATCCAAAGGGTACTTGGAATACTATAAATAAGATCACTAACCTCAAACAATATTCACCCCCTCCATGTGAATTACTAAATCTAACTGATGATCCTCATAAATCTGTCGATATTGTTAATAATTACTTTGCAGAAATTGGCCCATCTTATGCTAACTCAATATTAAAAACTCAGCAATACATTGACCACCCAAAAATTGTTAAAGATAGTGATGAATCTAACCGCTTGCATAAATCTATGGTATTGCTTGACACAGACTATTACGAGATAGAAGCTATTATCACAAACTTAAAAAATGATTCAGCCACAGGAATCGATAGCATACCTACCCTAGTCATAAAACGTGCCAAAAACAGTCTGATTCCCCCATAACATATTTGTGTAACCTTTGTTTAAAAACTGGTGTTTTTCCAGATATTTTAAAGAGGGCTCTAGTTCACCCTACACATAAGAGTGGTGACAGAGACACTGTCGAAAATTACAGGCCTATATCTGTACTAAGTGCGATAGCTAAAATTCTTGAAAAAGTTTTAAATCTCAGATTTACAAATTTTCTTAAACATAACAATATAATTTCAGATAATCAATTTGGCTTTGTGAAAGGTAAGTCTACTAAAGATGCAACTTTAATTCTAACTGAGACAATCGCAAAACATCTTGATAATAAGTTGAAAGTTATAGGTGTTTTTCTTGATTTGTCAAAGGCGTTTGACACTGTCTCTATTCCCCTACTTCTGCATAAGATGGAACTGATCGGCGTACGAGGTATTGCTTTAGATATATTTCGATCTTATCTATCTAATCGCACGCAGTTAGTTAAAATCGGTGATTACACTAGTTTACCTACTACTGTCTCGTTCGGTGTACCACAAGGTAGTTTACTAGGCCCAACTCTCTTTCTAGTTTACGTAAATACTTTATGCTCACTTACCTTGCCTAACTGCAAAATCATTTCGTACGCAGACGATACGGCTTTAATTGTATATGGTAAGGACTGGAATGAAGCCCAACACAATACAGAATATGCGCTTGGAAGGGTCATGCAGTGGCTTAGTAGCAATCTATTGACATTAAATGTAAACAAAACTAAATATATTACTTTCACTCACCGTGCCAGTACCCAACCATCAGCGGAATTTTATATCAAAGCACATACATGTGAACAACATAGCTTATGCAACTGCCCAAAACTTACTCGTTCCACTAACATAAGATACCTCGGACTTATCATTGACTACTGCCTATCTTGGTCAGAGCATATAAGCAATGTAACCTGCCGTATTAGAAAACTGATACCAATATTCAGAAAATTGAGGAATTCTGCTGACTTTGAAACATTGATATGTGTTTACTATGCTCTTGCTCAAAGTTTACTACAATACTGTATTGTAACATGGGGTGGAATTGGAAAAACAACTTTACTACCCTTAGAACGTGCTCAAAGAGCAATCTTAAAGGTAATGCTAGGTAAATCACAAAGGTTTAGCACCGAACTTATTTTTAAGGAATGCTCTGTACTTACTGTAAGACAGCTTTTTGTCATGTCTGTTATACTACGTAAGCACAAAAATACAGAGTTTAATCCTAATTTAAAACGTAATAAAAATAGAATTTGTGACATGGTTTCTCATAGAACTGCTTTAGCACGTCGTCAATATTATGTCACTAGCAATTATTTATATAATGTTGCAAATAAAATAAACAATATTTACCCTTTGTCCCTTTATAAATGTAAAGATAAAATCCTAAATTGGTTGCTAAGCCTTAATTACCTGGAAACAGAGAAGTTAATCAGTATTTAAGTTCTAACACACACACACACACACACACACACACACACACACATACACACACATTACACACACACACATACACACACACACACACACACACACACACACACACACACACACACACACACACACGCACACACAGAGACACACGCGCGCGCGCGCACTGGTTTGTGGTAATTAGAAAGTTTTCTCTTCATTTTTTTTTAAATTTATTATTATTATTATTATTTAACTTAATTAACTTTATTATTTAACTTAACATGGTTGTGTATCATAAAGCGAAATAATCTGTCATTTTTTACTGTATTTGTATTGTACTACTCAGGGTGGAAGACGCTGACGGCTGTAACACAGTTTATACTAGTATGGCCGTTAACGCCAACTACTTTGAAATGAAATTTTGTAACTTTAAATAGATATAATACAAAAGTGTTAAACCTGTTAACTGAGAGTCAAATAAATTATTATTATTATTATTATTATTATCTCCCCTTTCTAATTGGCACCAGTATCTAGCTCTCCCCTACTAGGCAAGTCGTTGCGGGAAGGTACGAAAGAGAAGGGGATTATTTCAGTTAATTCAACTAACAAATGCACCAACCAATATGAAATGTAGAGGTGTGCGTTGGTGCAATCAAATTGGGTGCGTATTATTTTAATTTCGATACTTTTTAATTGATTTATTTATTTAGTACAAAATTTTTGCTTTTGTTTTTATAGTACTGAAAGTTTATATCAAATTAGTAGTATTTATTTATAGATTAATTTCATAAATGTAAAATAAATAAATATTAGTGCTGTAGGCTTCTATTCCATTCCCTGTTACACCCTTTTTTTCCAGACCGTAAAACAAATCACGCAGTATATAAATTGATATTTGTTTGTTCGTATTTTATGCGCTGACACTTTTAATCAAAACTCAAAATTTATTTGAAATTTACATACTATATTTAAACTCAAATGAATGTATTTTTCATCTATACGTATAATAAATCTGTAGAACAGACGTGTCCGTAATTCTAATATTTTGTGGAAAAAAACAAGTTCAGAGGACTAAATAAAGGTCACTAAAGCCAAATTAGTGGTTTTTAAATTTTATCTGTCTCTCTGCCTGTCTGGGTAATAGTGGTTTACGGAAAAACTACTGAACAGATTTCCAACAATTTTTTCAGTACAGAAAGTTAAGAACCTGGGGCAACTTACATTTTATTCGATTACGGAACTTCAAAAAAGGAGGGAAACGTATTTTCCTTCCTCAAGATATTGATTTCTATGTTAATTGATGTGTACTTTTTTTTCAAACAAACATCATATTTGTGATTATAGCTTTAAATTAATTTTAACCGTTGCGTAATAATTTACTAAGTCAACAATCTACGTTTCAGTTATTCAAATCAGTGCCATTAACGTAAAATACAAAAAGTAGTAACTTTTTGCCTCCAGTTACTAATAAATTAAATAATATAAATAACTTACATCTTCATGTTCAAATAGTTAATTAAAAACTAACGTAAAAATTGTAACGTTCATTTTTAGTACGTTCATTTAATTTTAGTAGGAATAAATAAATTTTATAATACCTAACTAATCACTCCTTAAATAGATAATAGTGATATCTACCGAAAGTCATAAAATCTGAGATGTTTCTTTCTAAGTTTAATTTCCAATCTACGAAAAGTTTTAGTATGTATTTGTTTTTTATGTATAAATAAACTGATAAAAACTGAAATATATTTTAAATATGTATTGGCCAGATCTTAGAATTTTTATCATAAAGTAGTCGATCATTGTGTGAAATGGTAGTATTTCATAAAATTTAACACTGTTTCTTGACTTTATCATGATATATGTGACACGTAAATATGTGAGTAAGCGTTAACTTATATGTACACAAAAATTAGGCATATAGTGATATACATTTTATTAAATATTTAGCTTCGGTTAAAAATACGCTATTAGCACTGCTAGCGGTATGTATTAAAATATTTTGCGCTATAACAATATAAAGAAATAGCAACGTTGTGTTGTATTGTTAATATCGCCAAACGGAGATCGTTCATTGATTTGGTCAAGCTATAGTATATCATGATAAAGTCAAGAATTCATTCGTAAGAAAGACAACAAGAAAACATTCGCAACTCGAATGTTTGCGGTTTCGTTGTGCAATCGGGCCACCCCAATCGCACCTCAATTTATTGACGCTGAGTAGGAACTAGAGGCTACAGTTTTAGTTTTCATAGTTTTAATATAATAATAGCGGCATCTCCTTATTAAATAAACTAATAATAACTAATCAGCTCCAAAAATTGTAAGACTTAAATTATATTTTAACTATAAATGGAACTGCACTGATAGAAGCTTGAAAGTCATCTGTCTAAGCCGGTAATCGAACCAATCCAAACGTAAATTTCATAGTACTTTGTATTCGTATTTCGTCAAAGCTATATTAAGTTCAATTATGAATAAATGTAAATAACGCATTTCTGATGTCAGGACAATTTATATTTCATAGAGGCTCACCGGAAGACATGCCTGATATAAAAATGTATTGCTGGACGTACTATATTAATTCAATTCAGATAAAATCGCTTATGTAATTCTGTAGCATATTATATTGCCAAATTTCAATGATTTACTTCCAATACCTACCACCAAGGTTGTATGGGTTACCGAAGATACACAAACCAAACGCTCCACTACGTCCTATAGTGAGCCAGATCGATTCACCAACTTATAAGCTGGCACAACACTTGGCAAAAATACTGTCACCAATAAGAGGACATACCAGAGCACACACAAAGGATTCATACCATTTTGTTAGTGAGATAAAAGACCTACATCTCGCTGACAATGAAAAGTGAGCCAGATCGATTCACCAACTTATAAGCTGGCACAACACTTGGCAAAAATACTGTCACCAATAAGAGGACATACCAAAGCACACACAAAGGATTCATACCATTTTGTTAGTGAGATAAAAGACCTACATCTCGCTGACAATGAAACTATGGTCAGTTTTGATGTTCAGTCACTATTCACAAGCCTACCTATTGAAGACTGCATCTCAATTGTAACTAGGAAGCTAGAAGATAACAACATGCCTGCTGAATACGCAGTATTACTCAAACATTGCCTCACATCTGGCTATCTATTGTGGAAAGAAGAGTTCTACAAGCAAGTAGATAGTGTGGCGATGGGCTCACCTGTATCTCCCATAGTCGCCGAAATATTTATGGAAGACTTCGAGGAGAAAGCCCTTCTTACTGCTCCTGTAAATCCAAGATTCTACAAGCGGTACGTAGACGACACCTTCACAATTTTACCATCTGACAAAGTAACTGCATTTTTAAACCATCTTTACTCTATAAACTCTAAAATACAATTCACAATGGAGTTAGAGGCAAATAATTCTTTAGCTTTCCTAGATGTTTTAGTCATTCGAAATCCTAATAACACTATTGGTCACACGGTGTATAGAAAAAAGACCTATACCAACCGATATTTAAATGGTGAATCTCACCATCATCCTTCACAGTTGACTACCGTGGGTAAATCTTTGTTTCAGAGATCACGAGGGATCTGTGACAGAAAACATTTGGCCGTCGAGCTGCAGCATGTCAAGCAAGTGTTGCAAGACAACAAGCTTCGGATCCCGCGCCTACGTCACAGTGACCGAGTGAAGCCGGCCACAGTCGAGCGTGTGCCTGCTGTACTACCATATGTCAGAGGAGTCACAGACAGGGTTGGCGACATCTTGAAGCGAGCTTTCATTAAAACACCATTTACCATCCGTCAAGTGTAACATCCCTATCCTACAAGATGCAGGAGTGAACAATTTAGATTGTGAATGTGGTCTCTCTTACATAGGTCAAACAAAAAGATCCATAAAAACCCGCGTGAAAGAACATATAGCTGACGTGAAGCACCGACGCTCCGGGAAGTCTGCAGTCTGTGAACATGTTCAAGATCGTCCCCACCATTACATCAGATTTGATAAACCACATATCCTCGCAAAAGAACACCGATTCCTACCAAGGATGATACGCGAGGCTATTGAAATTAAAAAACATCCTAATTTCAATAGAGAAGATGGTAGCCGCGCTAACAATGACATTGGGACGTCAAACATCTCAGTCCACCCCCCCCCCCCCCCATGACCATGGTTGCTGTAAAGCACCCGAAACGTCGTGAATTAAAAATAAAAAATAAATTATTTATATTCAAAATAAAAAATAAATAAAAATAAATTTAAGAAATCATTATAGAATATATGTTTTGAATTTATTTTTAAAATTGTATTATAAACGATTCTTGTTTCACCTAGATAAAGTTAAGTGTTTATGTTTATAACTATCACATATATTTAAAAAGTATGAATTTGTTAGTGGTCTTGTAACTTGTGAACGATTTACCGGTTTACGTCATTTTCAAAAAGTGTATTTTTATTATCAAAAATTCATAGTTATGCTAGGAACCGATATGTGATGTTGTAATGAAGTTATTAACAAATCCAATATTTATGGCCCACCTGACGTTAGTTGGTAAAAAGACGGCAGGGAGCGCTGTAGACGAGTTATAAATAATTTTATATTTACACTGTCAAAAGTCCACGACGCATTTTGAGTGAAAAGTATCACGCCACCCACCAGCAAGGGCAGAACATTTGACGATCCAGCTGATATTTAAACTGAAATGTTCACAAAGAATCTGGCACCGTTCAGTTGCAGTGTGAGAATATTCGCAAGTCCATATCGTGCGTGGGTGTTGCAAGAGATGACAGACTGAAACCAGAAGAGGGACAATAACAACTAGGTAATAAAAAAAACTGAGTTTACCAACCTATCTACAAAGTGTGGCAACTTTAGCAAATTTCCCCCATTGAGGTGGATCCTAGGCTCAGCAGAGAACTCTGATAGACAGGAATGAATTAATTAATGTAACAAATCTGGCACTTAATCCATCGTTCTATCGATCGATAACGTTGACATTATTAATTCAAAATCACTTCCATAGTTAAAGTTGCTCTATTCTTGATTCCAATTTGACGAAGTTTCTTGTTTTCATCACAAATTAATTCATACTCGTAGATAGATAATTTATCTTGTTCATAATATGTCAATGTATGGAAAGCGCAGTGATTGTATAAGTGGGAAACAGTAAAAATTTCCTATAAAATAGAAGATGCCATGCTTTTCTTATAGAATAAGGATGACAAACGAGCACAGAGTCCACCTGATGGTAAGTGGATGCTGTAGCTCATAGACATCTTTATTGAAAATTAAGAATTAAAATGCAGATGAGTTGTCACCCCTGAGGACTAAGATGCAATGGCTTGATTCCAGTAAACGGGTCTCCGGTTCTCTTCACTCACCATACGAAACACAGCAGTACCAAGCTGCTATTTCACGCTGGTATTCTGTGAGAGCGTGGTCCTTCCCCGGTCGAGCCGATCCTTTTGTGCTACAACCATAATACAGCTGCAGCGTGGCTCTACCACGTATAAAGTGTGCTGTTCTAAGCCAGTGCCTTGATGGCCTAAGTCGGTCTCTAAATACTAAGCCTTTTTTTAATAAACTGCACTGATAAATGAACTAACAGTGCGCCTGATGGTAAGTGGCTACTGTATGCAAACTTGAAGCCAACTTCAAACAAAGAAACCTTCAGCTGCGTTATCACCTCGGAAGACGAAGATGAAATGCCCCAGAGCCTGTAATTACACTAGCTCTCTATAGCCTTTATATTTCACGCGTCGTTACTTGGAGTAACAAGTATGCATGAGGTTGGCACCTGCCCAGGCAGACTCCTACGTAGAAAAGGACTCCTCTCTTCTAATCCATCCTTTCTTCTACTCTGTCCTGAATCTCATAGTACGTGATCTATTCAAATTCGATCCTTGTCGGCACCGACGAAATCGCTGATCGCAATTTTGGTACTTATTACCTCCCTGCTGAAAAATCCAGTAGCTACCAATAGTAAAAATAATGAAGGAAACACTTTATAATGGCACAGATATATTTACATATAATCATGTAATAACTTATGACATAAAACGAAATTTAATAAACTTGGATTTGTAAGTCCAAGGCGTTCCAAATACCTTTGATAACATTAAAAAATCCAAAAACTCCCGAAATAAAAGACAAACTGATTATCTTCAAAATCTAAATTGATTCATCCGCTTGGGAGCTAGGATGCTACAGCTAGATAAAAATAGCCAATATATATATATATATATATATATATATATATATATATATATATATATATATATTTACTGAATGGGTCCCACATATATGCAATAAATGAAACCATATACTTGTTATCGCCTTTGCTGACGATATACAAAAAATGAACGTAATCGGTCCAGTAATTAGGTCAAAAAGTAGAGTTTTAATTTTAAGCAAATTTGAACACTATAGAATTGGGCCACTAAGTCAATGATTCAATGAACTTGAATGAATCCTTGAACATTAAAAAGCGACGTTGCCACGCAGTGCAAACTATTGGTATTGCGACATATCGACAGCGGTGTCTTTTGTCGGCGTGCCACCCGCGTGCAACGTTGTCACTCTTCCAAGGGGTCAAGGTACGTTGTCTAAACAGAGTGTTCACTTTTGCTGAATTTATTTTAATATTTATTTTGTTTGAAAATTTCACTTTTTTATTTTACGGGTTTTAATTTAATATTTAATTTTTCTACACTTCTACGGACTAGTATTACTTGTGGTTTCATTTATTGCATATATGTGGGACCCATTCTGTATATATATATGGGTGTGTGTATTATAATGTATACTTTCATAAATAATCTACTTTACAAATAACCGAGATCACAACGGCAGGCAAAGATAACAGTATTACTTTTTTGTCCCTAATATTAAATATCCATCCTTTTCCTTTGTGCCCGAACAAACGCAACGTCGAATCGCCCTATACCATATTATTTCATTACACTGGTCCTTAATAATCCTGTTGCTTTGAAGTTTGATTCCTTTCTTTCAATTTTTATTTTTGATAATTATAGAGTATTAAATTATTTTCTGTTCCAAAGAACGCTATAACATGTTAAAGATTTGAAAATGCTGTTGGAATATCATTCTTATATCAAGGACAATAAAACAAGGCACTGAAACTCTACACAAAGTTGTCTTCGGGGCTAAAACCAAGACGCGTTAATCACTGATAAGAAAATCACTTTACTTTGACCAATACAACTTATATTAAGGTACTCGCTGTTCGCTCTCTGTCATGGAGAGATATTTTTTGATCGATATTTATTTTTATTGTTCCATATGTTACGTTATGTCACAGCATTTTTCTAACAAAAATATATAACGTACATGTGACCGCAATTATTTAGAGTGGAATAGCTGCCAATCCTTGATGTATTCACATCGTTCTTCCCTCTCGACCGGTTGCCCTGATATCACAATCTGCTGGGCGGATTTTAATGTCTTTTTTCATACTTTATAGTCTCGATTGAAAACTTAGACTAGCTTTATTAAAAGCGGACGAGTAGATCCAAGATATAAGCTATCGCTCTTCATATTATGCATATATTACATCTGTGCCAGTATTTACACTTTATACAAAGCCGGGGTTATTTCTATGTCTCCAGTGATATATACAACAACCTGCCGTGGAATATATTCAATTATTCTCACCTTCAGGATATACCTGGATAGGGAGGTAAGCGGTTGGTATAAACATCGTAATTAATCGTTAAAACACACAATACAAGGTAATAAATAACCAATAGACGAATTTGGATGCTACTTTAACAACAATATTTCTTAGACACCAAGCCGTTATATATAATGAGCATCATCATCATTACTCCAAAAGTTTATTTCCGTACATGAACATCTCCCGTTGTAGGCAGAGTTTGGTGAGAGCGTGGTCTTTCCCAGGTCGAGTTCTCATAGCTGTAGCGGGGTTCTACCACGTATATTATGTATGTTATACATTGTATATGTGTGATGATATCTCGTCAAGCCACTTTGAATGATTTTTTCTTTTCCTGTGGTATTGACAGATCTTTAGCGATAACATTTTCCATCTTTAAATCAAATTTGTTACTAGGTCATTTACTAACGTTGAAATCGACATCTAATGCTCTAGCATACGCGCTAGGATGTAATCGACATCGTGTTTACACCCTAGTGTGTCACACTCGACGCTACAGCCTTGACACTGAGTGTGAGTTATAGTGAGAGTGTGTCGAGTGTGGTTACCGATATATCAAAGGTAGCTAGAAAAAAGTGGCGGCGGCGATATTACTCTGTCATTTTCAAAGTGGCAGTTACATATAAGAGCGCTAACAGCTACAATCGTAAATTTAGATGACATTACTAGGATTTTCCCCTGTATCGTGGAAGCATCTTTTTTACATAAATTGCACGCAGACAAATATCCAGACCTGAAACAATTATTTGTAGGCTATATAAATAATAAGCACTTGTTCCGTGCGCGATTCAAATCCGCGACCCTCAGGGCAGTAACTCAACGCTAAACCACTACGCCATGGTGCCATCATTCAAATATTATGTGCTTTTATATAGAAATAAACCTGGTGTAAATCTTCTATTTCAGTAAGGGACCATATAAATAATTGTAATCATTTTAATAGACTTTAATTTCATTTTAGTAAAACAATGGTACCCTAATGGTTGAGGGCGAACCGCTAACTTAAAAGCCTTGGGTTCGAATACGCCATTCAGCTACAGTCGTGAATTTCTTCTAAATCGCCTATAGTGGTTAACCAAATATTATAAATAATATTTGGTTAACCACTATAGTAATTTAATTTAGAAACATCACCAAAATTAGAGAAATTGGATCACTTATAGAGTTACGAGTACGTGTCTATTGAACGTAAGTGATTGAAATTTGGCTATATAATATGTTACAAAAACACATAGTCGAGTTTATCAAAATTGCATAAATAAAATACGTTTAGCAACACGTTTTTTTATTTCAACTTCCGGTTTGTCCGATGCCATAATAAAGTGAAAATTGTTCTGAAATCAAAAATGCGTTATTTATATTTATTCATAATTATATCTACACTTAATATAGTTTTGACGAAACTGTGTTGAATTTCATGTTCCTTTATTATTACACGGCATAGTGTTTATTTGCGATATTCGATTCAAACTATTTACCCTATTGAATATTTATTGGCATCATAAAATAAATGCCGGTATTATTTTACGTTCGACTTGACTGAAATTTCATGCATGTAGTTTTATTTACGTAAGTAACCAGGAAGGCAGCAGCGTCTTCTTGATCACAGCTCAAAATAATAAAAAGATGCAGCTGGAAACCCGCCAGCCAAACGTGGTAGCTACGGAAAATATCCAACTTATTTGGCGATCTGTGTGGATAATTAAATTTCTGAACGGGAGTAGAAATATATTAGCCAGGTAGAGGTGGTGGAAACGAAACCAATAACCTATTTTGTCTTACGGGTATCGTAAGTGGCGACAGAGAAAATTGAAATAGGGGTTGGGTGGCAGCATCTTCCTGATAACAGTGCACAGTAATGAAAAACATTTTTACGAGGCATTCTATCTTAGTCCTCAGGAGTGACAACGCATCTTCATTTTGGTATTCTTAATCGTGGATAAATGTAGATTCCTATGGGCCTCAACATCCACTTACCATCAAGTGGACTGTGTGCTCGTTTGTCACCCCTATTCTATAAAACAACTGTGGTCACCAGCGGGTGCTGCAAATATCCAGCCTATTTGACGAACAATGAGCTAAGCCTAGCCAATGCATTGGATAGAAATATTAAAAGTAAAAAAATAGCAGCCTACATACATTCCACTACTGGGCATAGGTCGCAGCGAGATTTAAGACAAAAATAGTTGATAGAGTTGACTCCAACGCGGGATGAACGACTTTACATATACATAATTTTATTTATTTATTTATTTAATGTTCATTATACACCTTATATACTAAGGGATATAAAGGGCGGACTTAATGCCTTATGGCATTCTCTGCCAGTCAACCCTGGATGATTTGAGAAACTGTGGCAGGTGTAATCAATCACTTCATAAATAAATAATAAGGATATAAAACAAAATAAAATGCAAATGAATAGAATAGATATATAGTTAGTAAAATATACATACTAACTTAATATATAATATAGGATAAATAATAAATATATAAACGGGTACCTCTATACAAAACTATAAGTAAATAAAATATTATGAGACAAAAATAAAATAACACAATACATATTAAAATACATTATACAAAATATTACTTATAAAGTGAAAGAGAAAAAAAAAACACAAAAACAATAGTCGGATAGTCAGGTGGTATTATTCTAACGACTGAATTCTCGATGTAGTCTTTTAAAACAATTCTTTTTATAAAGTTTTCTTGATATAAACAGGCAAGGCATCCCAGAGCAGTATGGACTGCACAGTAAAAAAGGAATTATAGAAAACACTCCTATGTGGTGGAATACGAATTTTAAGACAATTTTGGGAAAGGGGAACTCTATCGTTAGTGCAATACAAATATTGAAAGTTATCCTTAAGATAAGAGGGAGAATTGGGGTCATTTAAAATTGAATGTAGTACTTGCACTAACACTTTACCTAATAATAAGTATGGAACTATTTTTTGTCTTCAGAACGTGGTAAATCAGACACTTCAAATTGTAATTAAAATATGAGTGGTGCGGATCTAATTTATGTTGCTTAAGTTCTATTATATTATATTTCGTTTGGATCGGTTCGATTACCAACTTTGGCAGATGACGTCAAGATTCTATCAGTGCATTTCCATTCATAGTTAAAATAAAAATTAACGTGTGTTTAAAATTAGCTGTCTTTGACATTTTTATCACTTTTTCGCAAGAGCTTGTTTATTTAGTTATGTGAACTATGGAATCGGGATTGTCAAAGAATCATAATATCTTTGAAAATATTAAAGCCGTTTTAATGTATGACAAACTGTTGTACAAGTCTTATTAAAAGTAAGAAACCAACTGACATACGCCTTACAACTGTGCAAAGGACTCCTAATTATCCACAGTTTGAAATAGCGGTTTTTACATGTCCACGATTTTTTTTAAATCTACACAGACATCAAGGTTTCCCCGCGAAGTTTTTCTTCGCCCCTTCACTGAGCTTTAAATTTCCTTACCAGTTTCATTGGTTCCCGCGGGAATTTTCGCTTAAATAAAACTAATTAAAACTGAAAAGAAGCTGTTGCACGATTGTGGACCACACCTAGCTAGTATTGCTGTGGCGATCGAGGTCCAACATATTTAATTAAAGACTTTTTTTCTTAATCACAGTATTATGTTTCCCTAGTTTTGTTGGTCATTTTGCTTAAAGTGACAATTATGATAAATCATTCCCGCAGCAGCCACCCGTCTGAATATATTTATTCCGACAGTTTTTGAAGCTGCAAGAATAATTCAATAAAATTCTCTTCAATTTCATTAGTAACTTATTATTCGTTTTTTTTTAGCAGTAAGTAGATGAAATTATTATTATATTAAAACTATGAAAATCAAAACTGTACCCTCTAGTACATGACGCAAGTCTTGTAGTTAATTCGAATAAAACTAAAGTAATGTACGTTAGCCCGATACAAAATAGATTAAAACATAACATTAATCTTAAAGCTCATAATCGTACATGTCTTCATAATATCCAAAGTTCAACCCGTAATAATAGTTGATTTGAAGATTGAAGTGGTAGAAAAATTGAGGTATTTAGGTTTAATAATCGATGACCTTATGAAATGGACTTATCACATTGAAACTGTAAGCTACGAGCAATCTTAGCAAAATTTTACCTCATCAAGAGTAAAGTACCTTACCACATGCTAATGTTACTATATAAAGCACTCGGCGAATCAATAGTTTCGTATGGGTTGAGCAGTTATGGACGCACGTATAAAACCCACCTTGAAAAAATATACGAGCTACAATTGCACATTCTTAAATGTATCACCCCTCTCAAAATCAAATATAAATTTAAAAAAATCCTTATGGTCTTTTTCATCTTTGCAATATACTACCGGTACATGACAAGGTGAAATACCAACTACTGCTTGAAAATTATAGCAAGGAAGAATTAAAAATTAGCCGTACCAATACAAATCTTACACGATAAGCCCTTATTCCATACATGACTATACCAAAATATAAAAATATGTATGGAAAATTTAAATTCAATATCATGTTCCCGCTCTTTTGAACCAAATTCCAAAAGCAATAAAAAATGAACTAACTATAAAAAATATTAAATATAAGCTTAAACAGAATTTTATTGATAAGTTGATAACGACACCTACTAATAATTTATACTAAAAAAATAAAATAAAACTATACTAACACCCATAATATACATAAATACAAATCTTCTAATAAATATATACATAGATGCACACAATCGTAACATTATTATCTCAATTACTAATTTATCATAATCACTAACTGTCGTTTGCTGTGGTACATATATAGTTAAAAAATACTATTTTGTCACACCATATATGTAAATCATTATGTAAGTTGTCGCTACGCGAACCGATTGAACATGTTCGAAGTTACGAATCGGCGGTACATGGAAAAACTTTTGTAAGTTTATTTGTACTATCGGATGTTATTTAATAACTATATTTTGTAAAAAAAATAGTACTCATCGGCAATAATTTGGGGTGCGACTGAGGTGGCCCAATCCCACAACAAAGCCGCAAACATACACACAAAGTGGTGTAGATTCTATTAAAAATGCTGCTTCTATCATTAATACGCAAAGTAATTTAAATATATACACTATAGGGCAGACATTGTGAACATTTGCTTACAAAAATTTGAGCTCGCGATGGTGTAACGCCCTCTAATTAAACATAGCAAAATTATGCTAAATATTTATAGAAAAATTCTCCATCATTTGACGCTAATAAATATAAGCTAAAAACCCGTTTTAGGAATGTTACTGTTTCTTCATCAAAGTTTGTTATGTAATGTTGTTGAAGGTTACTAGGGAATATGCATGATTGTGTAATTATATAAATCTATGTATTGCGATTCACAAAAAATTATAAAAACTTTTTACGTCATTTTAGTGTCATGAAATACCACTATAGACATTTAATTACCAATAACTAAGAATCAATTCAAACAGCAGTCACATTGATGACATCTTGGATAAAGTCACTCGGTCCTTTAGACGTTGTAATAATAGCATATGATCGATTGGTTGGCTTCGAAGGTACATCTAAAAACGTCAAATCTAATAAGCGAGCGTTAGTTATTGCAATTCGTTCCTTTTACAAAAATATACTTTAAATTTAACATATTTTAGGAAAGCGCTAAACGACAATTACTTACGACGTTAATATAAAACAAAATAAAAAATTTAAAATATCTGTGCCAAAGGCTTCCATTCGGTTTACTTGTTACACACTATTCTTTTCCAGACGGTAAATAATCATCCAGTGTACACAAATCGGAGATCTGTTTAGTAGTTTTTGCGTAAATTGCGAATACATAGACAGACAGACAAAAATTCTAAAATCTACTAATTTGGCTTTCGTGACCTGTATGTTTAGCCGTATTTTTTTTTTTTTTAGAAAATATCAGAATTACAGACACGACCTTTTTTCTACAGATTTGTTATATGTATAGATATTAGTAATGGTAGTAGCATTGCTAGGATATTTTATCATACAAATATCGTTAGTAGTCAATAAATTATACACTGGTTATTATTTTCTACGTGATCAGCAATAATCAACTTGACTTAATTAGTGAGCAAACACAATAATACCGTCCTAGAAAATCCTTTCGTATAGAATGTGTATTGACAGCAATTACGACACTACCTCTCGGTGTAGTTCATTAAAGTGGAATGGAAGCAAATGATCAATTTAGTAAATAAAACGATAATTTGTAAACTGATTTATTAAAAGTCGTTGCTTAGAAAACAAGCTTTGAAAACACACACACACACTCATAAATGTATATATATATATACATATATATATATATATATATATATATATATATATATATATATATATATATATATATATATATATATATATATATATATATATATAGAGAGAGAGAGAGAGAGAGAGAGAGAGAGAAGAAGTGGATTAACTTTTAGAAGTTTTTACTTTTAGTTGCGTACCAGAGACACACTATAACTATACTGTGGTTGTAGCACGCATGGATCAGCTCGACCAGGGTATCACACAGTACCAACGTAAAATAACATCTTAACGCTCCCCTGTTTCGTAAGGTGAGTGTTTTACAGGTAATGAGGCATTTCCTATAAGGCCTCAGGGTAACAATGCATCTGAATTTTACTTCTCCATCAAGGATAAATGTAGATATCTATGGACCACAGCATCAACTTACCGTCAGCTGGACTGTGTGCTCATTTGTCTCCCGTATATTTTAAAAAACCTCTTACCACCAGCTAGGATTAAGTCGCGCACTGGCTAAAAACAAATCCTTTAAAAAGTTTAATGATTCTTACAAGCTTCTCCTAACATAAGAAGGGTTAACCACGAACAGCAAGCAGATTGTTGATCGCAATACAAGCTGTATCATGCCAGCTCTACGAACTGAATCAGTCATTTTATAGCTCCTCATGCAATTGTTGACTCGACACACAAACAACATTTCATCTAACAACTTTAAGCCACTACAACTAAGATATCTAAATCATAATCTACTGGCAAGTTGGTCTGCTCAGAGGACGTAAGTTTCGTTGTGCTAATTAATTTTGGGCTTATTAAATGTTGTTATTAAATGTAGATGCATAGTGTTCCTCTGTCATTAAGGAAATTTTGCTTTCGCATAAAATAGTTTGGAATTCAAATTATTTACGGCTGCAAGAATTAAAATTTGTTGGATTTCTCAATCGCACAGATTAGATTACTTAGATGATGACTATTAACTCATAATACCAGGCTACTATGTCTAAAGTCCTAGCCGCAACCGACATGTGTGCAAAATTTAAAAATATTATTTCGTTTGTTTATATGTGATAAAATTCGTCACAATGGACTGCATCTGGATTTATTTATGTTTTTGAAGCGAAAACTCTATGAAACGAAACACGACACTAAAAAAGACAATCATATACATCTATAGAATTTGGCCTGCGCGAGAATAAGATAGAATACAGTGAATAGTGTTGCCTATTATCGCGAACTCAATAAATTAATAACAAAACTGAATTAATAATAACTTTTTATTAATATAAAATAAAGTTTAAATATATTAACAACAATGCCAAAGTTTGTTAAATCAGTTAGTGTTTAAATCAGACAATATTGTTTTTTACGTCCCCCAAAGACTTCAATTCTTAGCAACATTGAATATTGACCAGTTTTTCTCATAACAGACTGCTTCTGTATCTTAATGTGTGTACATAAAACAAATGAAAAAGTGATTTTTAAAAATGCGGGAAAAGTGCTTTCTCCCGTTTAAGCAAATTCATAAGTAATCCAAAGAACAGAAGCTCGATTGAAATCGACAGAGGAAAATTAAACAAAAGATCATATTTTTGATAACAACTCAGAATAAAAATAAAATACGGTTGCCAATCCAGCTGCCAAGCGTGGCAACTATGGCAAAAAGAAATCTGTGAGATAATGAATGGAGGAGGCCCGTGCTCAGCAGTTTTCCTTAGATAGACTGTAATCAATGAATTATTGAATATTCACTGTTTGGAAAAACGCAGATTATAATAAAACGATGAAACCCATTCACGTTTAAATTAATAACAAATATCAAAGCCGTAACCCCTCGAGGGTAACATCAATGACATAAAACACGACCAGCAATTATTATAGTGCCTACACGTTTAATTAAAATGTCACAAGTAGTTTGCCGAACAACAGATTATATTTTATTAACAGTAGATAATTCTTAACAATGTAAGTAAGCTATTCTTGTGTGCATTGATCATTGGCTGTAATGGTCCTAGAATGAATCCTAGGTCATAATACTAAAAAAGTATATATTTTATTCTGATGGTCATAGTAAAGTTTTAAATTATTGTATTGTATGACCATAAACAATAATTAAAAAAGCTGAAGGTACTCCGGGTTTAACAATGACATCGGGACGTCAGTCATCTCAGTCCTCCGTGACCATGGGTGCTGGAAAGCGCCCGAAACGTCGGGAATTAAAAATAAAAAGTAAAAATAAACGCGATAAAATCCGTAAAAGTAGTTTTAATCATGTGTAGTGTTCGCGTAAATATAAGAAATCATTATTGTATTGTAATTGATTCGAGTGCAAGTATTCAAGTCAATGGGCTGTTTACAGTTGGTAGACAGCTGATAGTAATGTTGGTAAAAATTACATTTAAGGATTGCGTTACACTGGTAAATAGATAAATACACGTGAAATTAATTAAAGCGTATTAGAAACTAATCATTTTAAAGAACTTAACGAAGTAATTTATTTTATTTTATCCTTCGTTGCATCAAAATCTATACAAGATGAGCTTAATGATATCATATTCTCGACCAGCTCACCTTCGGTAATAATAGGTTGGTATACCATAACGTGTTTTAACACCATTTTAGCGCTCGAGAATTGATACTTCTTGAAATATTATATGCTCGGAAAAAATGCATATACGTAATATTATTTTTTTAATTAAAAGGATTTTAAAAATATGTAATATAAATCAAGATTTAAAAAATATACTCTAGTACATAGTCAATATTCTATGGCTGTCCCATAAACATCCTTATTTATACCGTAGACAGAGAAACTTATAGGCAAATTGACGTCTTCTTTCGCATTCGCACACGAAAGATGGATTTATGCATACGTCTTGCATAGAAATGAGATAGAGTGGTGTGATTGTTTGTCCCTTTCTCCGTGCCGGTTTTTTTGTTTAGCAAACTACAGTTTGCTAAACAACTTTGACAGCGTAGCGATTTAAGGAGTTTACAAGTTGGTTTATGTGAGAAAAAAGTATTTTGTGAGCTTAAGATTGGTGAATCTTGTTCAGTTCAGTTCTTAGAACAATTAAAATGTTTATCTAAATGTGTTTAAAAGTCATAAAGATTATTCTATAACCTAAAAATTTGTTATCGTTCTTTCTCACTCAAGGCCACGGCAGATCATTAGTCTATAGGTTTCTCTGTCTACGATTTATACAATGTTTGTTTTTTTTCTTCTCTTAGATAGTGGACTTGTACTGTTATAGTTTTGCCAGAAAAACAGAAGAGAAATGACAACAGACTATCGAAGCATTTGTTTCATCACAAAATCGCATCCTTTTTACGTATCGAAGTCTACTTAAAACTATTATTTAAACAGTAAAACAAGGTTAACAATCCGCCGTTGGTCAAGTTCCCGTCATAAGTAGATAAAAATATTGTAAGGGTTTTGTTCAATAGCTTCTTTTTGCCATGATATTTTGAACTGGATATTTAATTAGTTCATGTAATAATTATACAGGTGATTTTCTTAATCGTAAAAATAATTTCAGCTACTTTTTTGATAAAAAAACATAAAAATAATTGAACAGAAAAAACGATTCTCGGTGTTTCTGTACATTCGTAGACAATAATCGTTATCACAGAGTACATTATATATACCTAGAAATCTTTCTGGAGAAATATGTATACTTAAATGAATATATACTTTTGAATACACTAAAGTGAGTAAAATGACCACCGTTAAATGGATCGTGTCATGAATAGGAAAAGAAAAAAATATTGTCTTGCTAGATGGTGCAATGATCATAGGATTTATGATAGCAAATATATCCAAAAACCGTACATGCGGTGTGCATCATGAGTAGGATGTGTTTATGATTTAATTTAAGTATGATAATTTTATAACGTATTCCTTTAGTAGATAAAGATGACGCATTAATGTAAAGTTGCAGTTTTATTTTTATCGTAAAAGTTTTAAAAGCTCTGGAAGAGCCAAGCTATGAGCGCGATAAGTTTCTCTTCGGAAGATAACCGTGAAATTCATAGCCATGTAGTTTTAGAACTTTTGACGAAAACTGGTACCTAAATTAAAATGTCGCGTGAACGTTTAAAAAAGGGAACAATAATTTCGGTCAAATTTTTAAATGATTGAACTCAAAATTGTATATTTTTACAAGTAACAAAGTATTCATTCTTAAATATACAACTCCGGTGTACGAGGCTTCTTCTCTTTCAAACTTCTTACCGCTTTCGATGAAAATTTATAGGGTACTTATGGGATCAACTTGATAGTGCCTATAGTCAACCAAATCTAAGAAATACCTTTTGACGTTTCACATTAATCATTCCGCAATAATTTTGCGCAAGCGTACTCACACATTTTAAAATAACCTTTTATGTAATTCTGAAGAATTATAACGTTATCTATATTTTATTACAACGATCACATATCACTAATTTAAATTCGAATCTTTCAATCAAAGCAAAATATTAAAAAAATAACCAGCATCAATTGTTTAACTTGACGTCGTTTCAATAATATGTCGCTATGAACCTTACCGTAGTGTTTGGATTATTAAAGTTCATTAATAATAATAATAATAATAATATTCCACCACTATCACACAACGCCATCTAGTCCCAAGCTAAGCAGAGCTTGTGTTATGGGTACTAGACAACTGATAAATATACTTATATATTTCTAAATACATAAATATTATAGATAAATTACACCCAGACACAGAACAAATGATCGTGCTCAACACATAAGCATTTGTCCTGGGTGGGAATCGAACCCACGACCTCCGGCATAGTAGTCAGGGTCACTAACCACTAGACTAACAGGCCTGTCAAATTATGCGAATAATTATGCGAATAATCGGCAAAAATATTCAAATAATCGGTAAAAATATTGTAATAATCGAATCATTAATTTTTAAATGTATTATTTGTTTAACTAAATTTTTATTTTTAAGATTCCTTTTATTACATGAATCATAAATAAAACAAGTTTTTTTTTACTTTGTCAACGTAAATTTGTGTAGGCAAAAAAAACTCGTATACAAGGCCGCGCTGAAAAAACCAATACGTAATTTCAATCTTATCATTTCGGGAGCTTAATGTGCGTTATTTTGTGATGTTGTGTTTGTCTTCTTATTTTGTGCCTCGGCTTTAACTTTTTGAACAGTTTCCTCTATATTCATTGAAGCATGTGCCCATGTCACAAAGGATGATTGGGCAAAATCGGTAAAAAAATTAGAAGAAAAACTTAGAAAAAATAGATTATGGATGACTTTGAAAGAGACATTAATATTGACTGAATTATTGAACATCAAATAATAACTAATCCAAACTACGACAGCTCAGCTAGTTGTACTGAAAGTTATTGAATAAATTTATTTTTACTCTAGTTTCAATCTTAAATTTTTATAACTGTGCCTCTAGAAGTAAGCAGTAACAAAAAATACGAAGAAAATGATAAATCTTGTTTTAAATTATCCGTTTCTTATTTATTCAGGTATTATTCAAATCAAACTGTAAATGATTACCAACTCTAAATAATCGATATCGATTTTTTTAAGAATCGAATATTGTCGGTCCCCTTTTTTTGGTTGGTGTGCTTGGTGCAAAAAGTTTAACAGCTGTCAAAAGGTACTTTTTGGATTTGGTTGACTACAGATTCAGTGCATTAGTTGTATATTATACTGCACCCTATTCGTTGATATTAATTTATCCTCTTTTTGTTTAATCCTTTTTGCGTTGTCTAGAATAAATTGCTATATACCAATAAATTCGCCTTTTATTTTCCTTAAATATTATATAATATATAATTTATAAATATTTGTAAATTTTGTTATGGGTACTTGGTTGTCTTGGGGTACGCTAAACAGTAAAATATTGCATTTTAATGTATTGCTCTTAGGTTTAGTTCGACCCGTTAGGTGGCACAGTTGTCGAGATCGAAAAACAGCCCGTGCAATGCCGAGGCGGATCGCTACTGGAGATTATATATGGATTAGGGAGTATTATTGATTTTTTAAAGGATAAGGGTGCCAAACGAACATGCATTTCACGTGATGGTAAGTGGATGATGTGGTTAATAGATATCTACATTTATTCTTAATTAAGAATCAAAATGCAGATTCGTTGTCATCCGTTAGGACTATGTTTTTCCAGTAAAAAGGGTCTCCGATCCTCTACACTCACCATACAAAACACAGCTGCTTTAAGCTGCTATTATAAGCTGGTATTGTGTGTGTGTGTGTGTGTGTGTGTGTGTGTGTGTGTGTGTGTGAGTGTGGTTCTTCCCCGGTTCAACCGACTCATTCGTGCTACAACTATACTACTAATATGGCTGCAGTATGGCTCTGTAAATCCCAGTTCCTTGCTTATGTGGTGGTGGAGTCAGAACATACATTGCCCCATTTCGTCTCGTGTTTGTCATAAGAAGTGACTGTATGTAATATTAGGAAAACCTATGTCTTCCAATAGAATGGCAATATAACTATCTCGCTTACACAAGGGTTAAAAACATCCAGACTAGTGCCGGAAAGCATTGTCAAATATAATTTTTGTTTTATAAAATTTAATACATAAGTTACCGCTATATACGTCATGGACAACTGGGCATGGACCTCATCCCATTTCTTAAAGGGTTTTAGGGCTACGTATAGTCCTTGCTGGCGAACTTCACATGTCTTCAGATTTCTTAAAACTACTAATTGTGACAGTGTTGCGATTGTCCGAAATTAATTTTGTGTCATGTTTAAAATTGTCTATGATTATAATAATATAAAGTAATTATGGAAAAGATTTAAATAATTTTATTCAAGAATGCTTATTGAAAGCCAATTATGCCTTTACCACTGGTTCGGAAAAAACGCTAGCCCTGGCGAGAAACCCAGCAGGACTCTTATTTTTAAAATTTGATTTGCAGCATAATATATTGCACAACTTCAAAATATTTAGAAATAGTATGCTAGGGATCAAGTCATTTCCGGGGGTAAACTTTCTGGAAGTTTGTTGTAAAAGCGTTAACGTTGCCCCATGAAGGTATACTGACTATTTGGAATCGAGTAACTGGTAAAACGAGCTTGTGCTTGTACATTTTACTTACAAAATCACTATTCACTCACATCACTATTATTAATAAAACTAGAATTTATTTTTGTATACATACATTAAATTTTCGTTAATATACTGAGAGGCCTAAGTTAATATATTTATTTCTTTAAATGTTACCCTAAGAGATACTTTCAGACTTAATTTATAAAGTGTTCTTATGGCCTACTTCTGAAAACAAAGATAGTTTTAATGCAAGCCGCATTTTCCCATAGCAAGTTTTCGCAATTTTTAATGTTGTTGTGCGTTCTTATTAAAAGATAAGAATACACTGCAGGGGGTTCTTTGTAAATAATTTACAGATTTTGTATTTAACTAAAGATTCAAATTTATGTTGCAGAAGCGAACGTCAGAATCGGAAAGGGACGTCCTAGGCGAAAGCTTATCGACAAAATCGGCAATATATTGAAAACGGGCCAAATTAAGAGTACCCTTAACCGACGAGCATGTATGCGTAGGTATATGGATGTGGAGGAGGCGAGAGAGATGTGTCAGGATCGTGCCAAATGGTAGTCTGTAGTCTCTGCCTACCCCTCTGGGTGACAGGCTCGAGTGTTTATGTTATGTTATGTTAATTACCCTAAAATAGAGCGTTCCCATTTGAAGGGTACAGAGAGGTAGTGAGATTACAGATACAGACTGTGAGGCAATCTATCTTACTCCTCAAGAGTGACGACGCATCACTAGCCTTCTTTGTTTGAAGTTGGCTGCAGGTGTCGATGGACTGCACTCAGCACTTACCGTTCGGTGAACGGTACGTTTGTTTGTCGCTTCAGCTGTACAAAAATGCAGCAGCGTTACTATTTCAATTGTAGCTTATAACAAACAGCCAGGGATTTTATTATGAAAACAGGAATTTGTAAGTCTTAGAGCTACGTTGCAACTACTCGTATATAATTTTTGTAGCACGAATGGGTTGGCTCGAACTGGGAAGAACCACGTTCTCACAGAATACCAGAGTAAAATAGCAGCTTAATTTTTCTGTGTTTCATACGACGATTGTAGAGAACCGGTTTCCGTTTTTACTGGAAACAAGACATTTCATCTCTTAGTCCTCGGGAGTGACAACGCAACTGCATTTTGATTCTTAACTGAGGATAGTTTACTAATAGATGTCCATGGGTCACAGAAACCAGTTAGCACCAGGTGGAATGTCACCATCATTCTATTTTTTTTAAATAAAAACAAGTAAATCTACTCGTTATTTGGTTGAGTTTTCGCAGTGCGGGCGTCAGCGTCGCCTCGTCGAGCAGGTGAACTACCCGCGCGTCGCGGCGAGCAACCTGCAATTTCAATACTAGGTTGTGAAATAAAATTAGGTATCAAGCGATTTACAAGAACATTGCAATAAAGTAGCTAGTCCACGATTCGATGCTGAGCAGCGATTACATTTAAAATGTTTTAACATTTGTACATATTGTTACAATTATAATTGACATAATATGTAAATTGGGTATTATTTTAATGATAGAATTACAACATGCACTGGCAAAATATCCAAAGAATTTATTCACATACACGAATAATACAATACAAGTAAGCTAGAACGCTCTTAATTCACTAAAAACTTATTCTAGTAATTTAACATTATAGCTAAAGAAAAAAGAAAACACGGTGTAGAAAACTTCGTAAAAGTAAGTAATAAAAAGTAAAAGTCAGAAATGTCGCTCAGAGATCAATCTCCGTTAACCATAACACAGTCTTTTCATGAAAAATCCATGGCCATTATTTTTACAAACTGCCCGAATACATTTTCAAGGCATTTAAGTCCGCCCATTGTAACCCTTAGATTGAGATGTAACACAGTGAAGATTAAATAAATAAATAATTTTATCGCTGTATTTGTGTTTTGTTCACTTCTACCCGTTCGGCGGATAGCGAAATATTTATTTGTGTTGACTTACTTATCTGTTTATGTTAGTTTTATCTCATAAATAAATATTTGGTTTATATTTCACGTAGTTTCTTATATTATAACAAAATTATATTATTATATTTTTGTAAAATTAAATTATCATTCTTAAAGAATATGAGTTAGAAACGAGCACACTGCATACCTGATGGAAAGTGGATGGTGTAGCCTACTATAGACATCTACATATACCCTCGATTAAGAATCAAAATGCAGATGCGTTGTCAACCCTGAGGACTAAGATTGGATGCCTTATTAGTAAAAAAGGTATCCGGTTCTCTACAATCACCAAACGAAAAACAGCAGCATTAATCTGCTTTTTTACGCTGCCATTCTGTGAGTGTGTGGTCCGACACCGGTCGAGCCGGCCCGTGCATGCTACAACCATAACATAACTGCAGCGTGCTTCTACCACGTATGAAATATTAATTGCTTGAAATATATTGTAACAATATATTTCCGCGGTACTACTAATTGATACTCCCTATCGATATCAACCTTCCATAATCGATATAATGAAATTGGGCCTTTTTAAGGCACCACTTACTTCAATTCTTCTAGGCGAATATGCTATTGGGTAATGGAATGGAAGGAAATGTAATATTAAGAATTATCGGAATTAGGCCAACTTTTGTTCACGAATTTCTTGGTTTTATGAATTTATTTCTTACTATAATGACCTTGGATCTTGGGCGGACTTAAAACCTTTTTAGTATGTTATTTTGCCCTTTTGTAATCATGCACCGGACTTTTTATTAAGAGAACTTTACGTCACAAATAAGTCCTATTCTGCATTGTACCGGCAAATTTTGATCCATCTCCTTTTTTGAAGTCGGCTAATAATGTCCTCCGGACTGAATTTCAGCCACGACGACCAGTTACAACCGAGGCTAGACAATTGCGCATGGCAGGATTATAAATGTACTCTCTATTCCCTCGCTCTTATCGCTGTTTCTTCTGCATATCAATGATACGTTGCAAACCCGTAACATTCATTGCTATGCAGATGACAGCACGGGAAAACGTCTCCGAGTACTGGGACAAACTTGTGTCTGAAGTCGAATCCTTGCTGAACAGAATCTCGGATTGGGGGCGACTAAATCTAGTCCAGTTTAACCCCCAGAAGACACAAGTTTGCGCGTTAACCGCTAAAAAGAACCCCTTTGTCGCATCTCCTCAGTTTCAAGGCACTCCCCTTGTTGCCTCAGCCAGTATCGGAATCCTCGGCGTCGACATATCGAGTGATGTGCAGTTTCGTGGTCACTTGGCAGAAAAGGCCAAATTGGCCTCTAAAAAGCTTGGCGTGCTCAGCAGAGCGGGACAGTATTTCATGCCGGCACATCGCCTGCAACTTTACAAGGCGCAGGTATGACCACACATGGAATAATGTTTCCATTTCTGTGCTGAGGCTCCCCAGTGCCAGCTCCTTCCACTTGACCGCATCCAGCGTAGAGCAGCTCAAATCGTCGACGACCGGGTGCTTACCGATCGGCTCGATTCACTGGCGCTGCGAAGAGATGTTGCATCTCTTTGCATTTTCTTTCGTATATACCATAGGGAGTGCTCTGAGGAATTGTTCGGATTAATCCCAGCCGCCAAATTTCTTGAACGCACTTCGCGGCAAACGTCCCGATACCATACACACCATCTGGATGCTTGGCGGTCCACCACTGTATGTTTCAAAAGGAGTTTTCTTCCGCGTACAACCTCTCTGTGGAATAGTTTACCACCGGCGATTTTTCCGGACCGATACGACCTGGGGGCCTTCAAGTAAAGAGCCCACTCCTTTCTAAAGGGCCAATAACGCACCTACAATTCCCCTGGTGTTGCGGTTGATCATGGGCGGCAGTAGTCACTTTACATCAGGTGAGTCGCATGCTCGTTTGGCCCCTCTTCTATAAAATAATTCGACACGACCGGAGAGAGATCAGGCGTGGACACACACATGGGGTGAATTCCGTCTACTTCATGACTCCGGATACCACTGAGAATTTATTGACAAAAAAAACAATTAGTGACTGATTTTGGTCGGACCCGGGATTTGAACGAATGATTAGCAGTAGTGTTTACGAGCATTAGACCAACGAGGCAGTCAACTACGATATATATATTCCTCTATGATGTCAGCTATGTTACTTTTGATTGAATGTTATCATTATTGGATGCTACATTGTGATCATTTACGTAATACATTAAAATAATATAAGTATATAAATTTTAAAATTATATAATTTATTTTTAATCATAATATACGTTTAAATAATTGCAGATGGATATTTTTAACTTGGGAAGGTGGAAAGCCACACCATATTCGAAATAAATTATTTGCTAGTTTCATATGAATCTGTTTGCAAATTGCACTCAAAATTACTCCAACACGTTACATAACTGCTTTTAGTGAAATTGTTTTCGAAGCTTAAATTTTGTGACAAAAATGCTTCAGTAATCACAACTGACTTTAGCATTTTGTTTATTTTCCGGCGTTATTTTTTTTTTTAATTATATGGCCTGCTTTTACTACGAGATTCATTGAGTTTATATGGTGCAACATTTTAACAGATTTGGCATATTTCCTGCCTCATACGGGTACTCACTAGCCCATTTAACTTCGTGTATGTATTCGGTAAGTTTTCTATAGATTAGATTTAAAAGATGCCCCCGGATCATCCCGCAGGTGTCCTAAGAGATCACAGAGGGAATTAAAACGACAAATCGACAGCAGCATCTTCCTAGCCCGCTTACCAACCGTGGCGGCTCTAGCAAACACGGGGAGGATGTTTAAATTAATGGTTGTATTAAGAGTAAGTACGAACGTCGAGTAACGAGTAGTAAGTGTAGATTTAAGAGGCAATCCATGTGGGAGACCTATGTTCATATGTGGGCTTTTGACAGGCTGTACTAGTTATGTGGTAAGTTTACGTGGACGCTTTAGAGACGCCTCTATTGTGACTAAATCTTTAAACTGAAAACAAAGGACACAACAAAGTTACAGCCTATATACGTCCTACTTCAGATCACAGGTGTCCTTTTCCAAAGTCCCGCTGATATTCTTGCTGATTTTTCACAGGACAGAGGTTTTTTTCTGAACCAGTGGTAAAAGTTAACAATTACTTTTTTTTTTTTTATAGAAGAGGGGGCAAACGAGCATGCGGCTCACCTGATGTTAAGTGACTACCGCCGCCCATGATCAACCGCAACACCAGGAGAATTGCGGGTGCGTTGCAGGCCCTTTAGAAAGGAGTAAGCTCTTTTCTTGAAGGTCCCCAGGTCGTATCGGTCCGGAAAAATCGCCGGTGATAAACTATTCCACAGAGAGGTTGTACGTGGAAGAAAACTCCTTGTGAAACGTACAGTGGTGGACCGCCAAGCATCCAGATGGTGTGGATGGTATCGGGACGTTTGCCGTGTCGTGCGTTCACGAAATTTGGCGGCTGGGATTAATCCGAACAATTCCTCAGAGCACTCCCCGTGATAGATGCGATAAAATACGCAAAGAGATGCAACATCTCTTCGCAACGCCAGTGAATCGAGCCGATAGGAAAGCACTCGGTCGTCGACGATTCGAGCCGCTCTGCGCTGGATGCGGTCAAGTGGAAGGAGCTGGTACTGGGGAGCCCCAGCCCAGAGATGGGAACAGTATTCCATGTGCGGCCGAACCTGCGCCTTGTAAAGTTGCAGGCGGTGTGCCGGCATGAAATACTGTCCCGCTCTGCTGAGCACGCCAAGCTTTTTAGAGGCCAATTTGGCCTTCCCTTCCAAGTGACCACGAAACTGCACGTCACTCGATATGTCGACGCCGAGGATTCCGATACTGGCTGAGGCAACAAGGGGAGTGCCTTGAAACTGAGGGGATACGACAAAGGGGTTCTTTTTAGCGGTTAACGCGCAAACTTGTGTCTTCTGGGGGTTAAACTGGACTAGATTTAGTCGTCCCCAATCCGAGACTCTGTTCAGCAAAGACTCGACTTCAGACACAAGTTTGTCCCGGCACTCGGAGACGTTTTCCCGAGAAATATTGGCTCGGCCGGTGTAAAGAGCATCACCAGTGCTGTCATCTGCATAGCAATGAATGTTACGGGTATGCAACATATCATTGATATGCAGAAGAAACAGCGTTGGCGATAGCACGCAGCCCTGTGGAACACCAGCATTAATAGGCTTGCAATCGGAGCTTGCACCGTCTACAACGACCTTGATGCTCCGATCTGCAAGAAAGCTGGTGATCCAATCGCACAATTTCTCGGGAAGCCCATAGGAAGGGAGCTTCAAAAGAAGCGCTTTGTGCCAAACCCGATCGAAGGCCTTCGCAATGTCCAAACTAACGGCCAATGCCTCCCCCTTGAACTCTACTGCCTCCGCCCATCTGTGAGTGAGGTAGACCAGAAGATCACCAGCTGACCGACCACGGCGAAAACCGTATTGGCGGTCACTAATCAGCTGGTGATCCTCAAGGTACCTCATGAGCTGGCAGTTTACAATGGACTCCATTGTTTTGGAGAACAAGGAGGTGATGGCGATTGGCCGGTAGTTGGACGGGTCTGAGCGGTCGCCTTTTTTAGGGATCGGGTGGACGAAAGCCGTCTTCCATGATTTTGGGACTACGCCTAGGGAGTAGGAGTACCGGAAAAGACGCGTTAAAACCGGTGCCAACTCTGGAGCACACGTCCTCAGCACAATTGGGGGGATTCCGTCAGGAAAATTTCAGGAAACTTTCAATAAGAACCACGTGTATTATCCAAATTAAATAAAATTGATTCTATTCCATTCTATTCTACGATATAGGGTTATGGATATGGATATGGTTAGTCTGAGGCATTGATCAAATGTATGTTTGGTGGACTTCACATGTTTTCGAAATATTTTTTCTTAGATATGCAAGTTCTCATAGGATATTTTACTTGAGCGTCAGGCACGCGTTGAATAGAGTCACAGTTTAAAGAGATATAGAGCCGCGATACGTCAGCAGCTTCGCGCTCGCTACACTTATCACAGTATACGAGTTACTGGGGTTCGATGCCTATCGGCAACGATGAAATTATTAATTACAATTTAAACTTCTTTTTTAATACGAAAGCCTTAAAAATGATATCATTAAAGTAAATAAACAAGAATATACATGGGCAAGAAACACGACTATTGCAAAATTTTCTTACAAAAATCTAATTTTTACTATTCAATTATCGGACCATTTTTATAAACGTTATAAAATAATTTGTAATGCAAAATATAATCAAACTAACCGCAAATCAGGTTTACGTTTCACGAAAGTAAAAATAGACTTTCATTAAAAGATTTCAGTGATTTCAGCTTCTTTGAGATAAATGCTGGAAGTGGAACTAATTGGGTTAACCTCAGTCTTTAACTGTTTAGGCAGACTTGTTGCATGTTTGCTTATTAATTGAAGTTTCTGCACTGTTTGCACCCAATTTACCAAAACTAAGACAGAAGTTATATATAGTTAATATCCTTTGTTAGATTTACAAATCATTAAACCTATTTAGCCTTTATTAAAAAGGACGGCTTCTTCCAGTGCAAGCTTCAATTTAACGCGTTCCTCAATAAAGGAACAAGGCTCTTAAATGATGGTATATCAATTCTTAATGCCGAACTTAAATGTTACAGACTGGTAAACAGAACATCCAGTGCGAGGGTTTAAGCTCTACGCTTTTTTAACGTTTGCATCATCTTTTTTATAAATGGCATCAAAGGAATCATACTTGCCATAGTAGCAACGCTCGGGCGAGATGGCAACCAGGTAATTTTATACTATCGCGGTCCCCTCGTTTTTTGGTTCTAGAAAATCGGAAAATTATCCGATTTCTATGATTTTTTTAGAAATCTTCGCCTTTATGGCGGATTTATGGAAAAAATGGAAAATATCTCACATCAATATTTCATATAGTTTTATGACTTTACATGGGATCATAAATTCTTCGAATATAAAGATGTTTGTTTACGAATTTTTTATCTCACTTAAAGTTTTTATATGGTTTTTTGACTTTAAATGTCAGTTATCATAAACGCTCTGGAAAATAATTATAAAAGTTAACATTTTGGTGTTTTATTGAGTGTAAGATCGAACGAAGCGAGCTCGAGACTTATGGCATCCCGACTCGGACAGGTATGGTTAGAAGGAGATCTCCGTGGTTATTTTTTATAAACCATTCAGAAGTAGAAGCCCCGTGGGGCGAGGCTCCGTCGACCGGGCTTCCCTCTTGCTGCGCTACGGGAGAGAGTTGGGGGAGGGGAGCGCCACGCCACTCAACGTAGCGCAGTCGAGGAAGTTCCGAGCTCGCATCGCTCGATCTTACACTCAATAAAAACCAAAATAAAAAATTAATAAACAAATATGTTTTTATTTTTTAATGTTCGTTTTTTTTGTGTAGATTATGAAAAAATTTTAACAACTTCATTTGATTATTTAAACAAAAATTATCAACAATTATACGTGAATGAGTGCATTTTTATGAACATTTAAAGTCTTGAAACCAATATAATGATGAATGATTAAAAAAGTCATCAAAATCGGACGATTTTTCGATTTTCTAAAGCCAAAAAAGAGGTGACGCCGATAGTATTAAATTACCGGCAACCGAATTTTTCATTACTTTCAGAAGTTGTCGGGAAGATGCTACTACCCGTCTTCTGTTTTATACCCCTCTGTCACCTCTTACGACAGCCAAGGGTTGGTATGGAGTAGTGGGTGAATTTACGCCGCCACCACACGATGACCAATATAGTGGCAATTATTTCATCATCATCATCATCGTTACGGCTCCTCACAAGTCCACTACTTAACATAAAACTCCCCCAAGTAATGCCTTAATACATGATTTGAGGCAAATTTCTTACCCAGTTGGGTATTTTTAAATAGTATTAACCGTAAAGCTTGTTATAAAATAAAAACGCTATTGTTGTCACATTACACCCCATTCATTTCTATTTTTTTTTCAAGCATGTTATATTGTTCTTTATAGGCACCGTAAGAAACTATTTACATAAAATTATTTAATGGGGTTGAACCGCATGAAATAATTTCCACACGTGTGTGTGACACACGTGTGAACACACGTTCTCAATAGTTTCTATTTCAACAGTGAAATAATTGAAACAAATAAACTGAACGTGTGCGGTCACTAAACAATTAGAAGCTTTTATCCAACAACTTCGCAGGCATACCAATTTAATGTAATTTACTATTGATTTTTTAATTATTTTTATGTATATTAATATATCAAATAATATTTTTTGTATAATTATTGACTGCCTTTTTGGTCTAGTGAACGCCATCGTTGATCATAAGGTCCCGGGTTCGGATCCCGGGTCGGCCAAAATCAGTTAATTCTTTCGGTGTTCCAGTCAAGAATTCCTCAGCATCAGTGCCTCCAGTCGTTTTGAATTACCGTCCCATCGGACTATGGGGCCGAGGCAACAGAGAGTGCAGCTGTGCTTGCGCATACACTTGGGTACTACTCGGTCCAGAGGACAGTATTATTATTATTATTTACAAGTTTCACCATGTAGTGACGAGCCCCGCATCGTCCCGTGGTTGTAGTAAGAGGCGCCAGAAGAAAACAAACCAAGATATGGGCGAAAGCGTCTCCCTAACAATAATCAAACAATTGAAAACCTGCGGTTGCCAACCCGATTGCCCAGATGGACAACTATGGCAAATATTTGACAACTGTACGGTAATGGCAACTATATGGCAAGCTATGGAGGAGGCCTATGTTCAGCAGTAAACTACTGATACACTGTAACTGTATACGTTTCACTGTTATTTTTAATACACGTTATACTCGAAGTTAAACCTTCTTTTATTTTTTCATTCTTGTTATCAAAACTTATGCAAACATTCCGATGTCCATCCGCCTGTTTTGACCGTCGTAATTGCTTTTTTTTTTCATAATATTTATCGTAATAATTCAAAACTAAACACTTATTTAGCGTCTCATACAAGGGCTATATCACTCGCAAAAGTTGGCGGCCATTTATCTCAACAGTTTCACCTTAATTGGAACCTCTCTCTCCTTAATTAGGAATCAGAAGTGGTTAAATAAATGGCAAAATTTGAGTTTTTGAGAGATGGCTATGTATTTGCGTCATTTGTTGTATGGGCTATCAGTCCATTGGGACTATGTGCGCTAAAGCAACCGAAGCAACCATTTTCGCGACAGGTCATTACCGCGGGTAAAAGGGCAGCTAGCTATTTTCCCCTACATTGTTTTTTTTTGTTCTTTACTCCACAATGTGCAGAGGAGACTTAAAACTAAATGCTGTTTGATTAATTTAATTTTTACCTTTTTAGTTAGCTACAGCTTTTTCGTAAAATTTCCACGTTTTGTCAAAAGGAGATATGAATTTTTCTGACATTTTCCTTAATCATTATTTGAGTAACCTAGAGCTAAAGAAAAGATTTGTTTATTTAATCCATAGTCAATAAAATGCTTTGAATTGCTGAAATTAAAAATTGATTACTAGCTGTTTTACTTCCATTTGATAAGACTCACAATATACATTGATGCTTAAGGAATAACCCAAAAATTAAATGAATAATTTCTACATTTCATCGTATATTTACATTGGTGGTAAGACTTTTGTACTGCCTAGCAGTCCGTCAATCTAGGAACTAACCCTCTAACATATTCCCGTCCTTAAGCAACTGGGCGAGTACTACTCTTTTCAAGTCCGAGGGGTAAAGAGAGCCAGTATAATCACAGTCAATGAGGTGAGGACTCTATAGAGGCATATGTTCAGCTTGATATTGAAGCCCAGTTGCAATGAATGAATGAATGGGTGAAAAATAACGTCTTTTATTATTAAAATATTAAAATTTAAATTATATGAGGATTACCACCATTCAAGCATTCAGATGGTGTGTGTTTTATTAGAAGTTTTCTTCCTCGAACAACCTTCATGTGGAATAGTTTACCACCAGCTTAGGGACCTTCAAAAAAAGAGCTGAGAGAGAGCCTTCTAAAAAGCCGGCAATGCACCTGCAATTCCACAGTTGTTCATGGGCGGTGGTAGTCACTTACCATCAGATGAGCCGCACGCTCGTTAGCTCTTCTAAAAAAATAATTTAGATTGAATTTCAGTTAGAATAAATTGAATTTAGATTTTTTATAGTTGAATTTTCTTAAGTAAACTTATTTCTATACGTTTGAATAGTGATTCTGAGAACGCACTTAACGAGAACTCAGGGTTTTTGTTACACGCTGTATACACGGCCAATACGGAAATAATATTATTTAAAAGCAAATATACAAAAGTCATCTATTCAATTTAGCATAGGCTTCAATTTACATTTTGAAATTCGGCTCACAAATTTTATTTCGCATTTTGAAGCTTCGAACGCGAATTAATTTTGTTTATAATTTTGTCCTCACTAAGAGCGGTATAAAATTAAAAGCAAAAATTGAAGCATAATAGTATTGGAGTATTATAGTTTTCTCAATTGTTTTGGTCATTTTTATAAAAGTAAATGATATTTATAATTATTACTTTTAGTGGAAGTAAGCAAAAGCATCTCTTAGATCATTACTCAATTAATGCCATGTATTAAAATGTATAAAGGAATAAAACAACTGGGGTTAATTTAAGAAATTCATGCTCATTAAATACTGAGGGAAGAGTAGCATTTTTGTTTGTTGCAGAAGTGAATGGAAGAGTTGGATAGGGACATCTTAAGCGAAAGTTTCGACTAAATTGGCGATATATTCACAACGGACCTAATTAGGAGTACCCTTAACCGAGGAGCATGTATACGAAGCGAGAGAGATGTGTCAGAATCGTGCCAAATGGAAGTCTGTAGTCTCTACCTACCTCTCTGGGTGACAGACGTGAGTGTTTATGTATGTATGTAAATACTCGTATAAAAGGACTACCAATGATCACATCTACATTTTTTGTGGCCGTCACCGTGTGAAGCCTATTTATATCGTAATTAGAATAAAATAAAATAGTCGTCAGATTATTCAGCTCTCGTGGACCCTCTCTCTCTCTTGCCATCTTTTCATACATGTCATAGTATTTGAGTGTTAGCCAAAGCTAATATTTATTTATTCAACTGAAACTAAATTTTTAGGACTGTACTTCACACAAAAATTTACTAATTTTTATAAGACTTGCTTTAGCTTTAGACTTGCATTGCATTAGATAAATGGAAGTATAACGGTAAATTCGTACAGCTTTATCAAAAAACATGAAAGTTTTTATGAAATCATAAATATATTAATGATCACCTGCACAAATACGTATTTTGTCCCAATCCAAAAGATATTGATTCAGTTAAAAAAAAACGCAAGTCTAAAAGTGGTCATAAATTCTTATTGAACTATTCACTTCTTCAAATTTTCAATTTTGCAGGTATGTAGGCTTTTAGATGATTTTCTAAACTTCCGAGCGTGGATTAAATTAGACTGAAATATTTAAATTTTTTTCATGTTTTTTTTTATTTTATTTACATAAACCACTTAGCTATGTCTTTAATTTATTTTGTCTTTTCTTAATTTTTAGTCCATTGAACTCATAGGTACATCTAACAAATTAAAAAACCAATTTATTAGAAAGTCTAAACCAGTTTATCACAAACGTATTAGGCATGTACAATTTAACTATTTTAGATAGAAAATTCTTTATTGCACTCAAACAAAACAATTTGGTACAAAGGCGAACTTAATGCCGAAAAGGCATTCTCTGCCAGCTAACCTTTTGTAGTGTGGTGAGAGCTATGGGTAGAGCCGCGAGAGAAAGAAAAACTAACTTATTTATTCATACTATTCAAAACGCATTATATAATATTATGTATACATATATACACTCATACACATACATACATATATATATATATACATGCATACATATATATTTGAATAAAATATATACTAAACCAATAAAGCATACAATATAGTATACGAAATTATAATAAACATAATCAATAAAATTAATCAAGTAGTTTTAAATAATATGCCTCAAGCTTACGTTTAAATGTATTTATTGAAGGAGCATCTTTTAAATCTCGTGGAAGGTTATTCCAAAGTGTAATTGAATATACCGTGAAGGAATCCGAGTAGTATGCAGATTTATGCATAGGGATAGTTAGAGTTTTGTTGGTCATCGAACGGGATAAGCTTAAATATGAAAAACGCTCTTTTAGATAAACTGGGGAACAAGGATTGTGAAGAATACCATACAAAGTGGTTAGAAGGTGTGTGTTCCGGCGAAAACGGATGTCGAGCCACTTAAGTCTTGAGCGAAATTGTGATATATCGCACACCTAGATCTAAAGAGAGCTAATTCAAAAATCTCATTTTTTGAGTTACGCATTTTATCGAATTAAATAACTCACTACCAAGCACCCAATAAAACAGATTCAAAAATAGTTCCATTACTCAACGCTAGATGACTTTAAAAGCCCATTTTGTTGAACGAGCGAGCCACGCTTTCCCCCACTAAAACAGGGACATCGCTAGTTGTAACCAGCATTTTATGCGGAACGCACGTGCCCGTTGTAAACAAATCGGAGTTATTTTGAGTTGATTCCGTGTTCTTCAGTTAAACAAAGGTTTTGACTTAACATTATTTTGAATTGTCGCTGTTTTTATGGTTAGTGCTGAGTAAGTAAAAGCTACATTTTGAGTTAAACCAGTGTTGATAGTAAAGTAGGCAATGTTTTTGTTTTTATTTTGAATTGTTACCATGTTGTTATAAATTTTTTGAATTTGTAGTTAAGCCTGCTTTGTTGAGTCATTTTTTAAACTCGTATATTTCTTTAGAAAACAAATGAAATTGAACTTTTTTACCAGTGGCAATTGGAGTCTGCTCATCTTAATAATATTTTATTTTTATCCTAGTAACTACACATTTTGTTGTGTTTTTACTGAACAGTTTTTAAGTTAGAGCTTTTTAGATGGTTTATTTGTTTTCTTTTACTATTTCAGAAAAATAATGAATCGTGGACGGTTTTTAGTAAACATGGTTGAAGAAAGGGACAAAGAAAATGTCAGTCCTAGCTTACTAACCCAACCAGATACTAGACAGGAGTTTAAACCAATAAATACAAAAGGAGAGAGGTTCATCTAACGAACCTCATGCAGCCTTATCCGTGGGTGATAAATCTATTCCGAGCACATCCAAACAACAGCAGGCTAGTACACTAAATTATTATATTTAACCAATCCAAAGTGACCAAAGTGACTTTGATGACTCAGGTGAGGATCCCAAGAGAGAAAAGTCGGCCTCCCCTGTGGAGAAAAATGTCGGCTAAAATGTAAAGACAAGATCAATGAAATATCAAGGCAACAGCTTTTTGATGCATTTTGGGGACTCGGCAATCTTGAAAGACAGAGAGAATTTATAGTGCGACACTCACAAAAAATAAAACCTAAATATCGATACTCAAGCACACAAGATTTTAGAGCTTTTAACACTGCGTTTTATTTTGAGGTTGCTGGATCCAAAATTAGAGTTTGCAAACCATTTTTCAAATCGACTCTCGGGTTGAGTTATAAAGCTATACAAACGGCACTTTCCAAGGTCTCCGAATTAGGAGTCATACAAGGAGATTTGAGAGGTAAACACGGCCATCAACCAACTATTGATCCACAAATCAAACAGAGCGTTATTGATTTTATAAATTCTATTCCAAAGATTGAGTCTTACTACTTGAGAGCTCAAACGAAAAGACAGTATATTTCAAGTGAGAAATCATTGGTCATCTACAGAGATTACAAACAACTTCGTGAAAAGGATGGTTTAGCTATTGCCACGTCTTTCACATTCGACAGGATATTCAACACTGAATTGAACATTTCTTTTTTCGTACCAAAAAAAGATCAATGCGATCTGTGCGAAAGGTATAAGAATTCAGACTCAGAAGAAAAACGCAACTTCTAAAGAAAAAAGCCAAGAGTATGAACAGCATCAGAATGAAAAAGTTTTGGCAAGAACTGAGAAAGATAATGATAAAAGTAGGGCCGATGGTACTATCGTAGCAGTTTACGACTTGCAGGCAGTTTTGCAGATACCAAAGGGACAAATATCACCATTATTTTATAAATCCAGGATCAACTGTCTCAATTTTACCATCAGCGATTTAAGGGCAAAAGAAGTTACGTGCTACTTTAAGGATGAAACCGAAGGAGAGAGAGGACTTATTGAAATTGGCAGCTGCATACTCGACTACGTTAAAGCTTAGGTAGACCGAAATCCTAATAAAGAAATTGAAATAATTTTCTACTCGGACAATTGTCGGCCAACAAAAAAATAAGTTTCTGTTGTCTGCCTATGCCTACGCTGTCAACAAGTTAAGAGTCAAGTCTATTACTCACAAGTTTTTAATACGTGGACACTCACAAAATGAAGGTGACAACGTCCATAGTGTCATTGAGAAACAAATTAAAAGATACTTGCAGTCGGGTTCAATCTATATACCAGAGCAATATAAAACGTTGATTGGTACAGCAAAAAAGACTGGAAAACCTTACACAGTCGTAAAAATGACGCATGACAAGTTTTATGATGTTAAAGCTTTTTCAATACAGACGAAGAGAGAAATCAAGTCAAGTGGCATTACATTAGAGGTTCTTAGGGTTGAAAAAGATCACCCTGAAGCGTTTTTCTATAAAACATCATTTACAGAGGAAACGATTAAGAAAGTTTGTGTGCTCAAGAAGATTCTTCGCGTAAGAGGATCCGGATCGGCCATAGCTATAGATCAATCGTTATTTTCAATTGGTTTAACACATGCACACATTGAAAAAATTGCATTGTCTGATGCAAAAAAAGACATAAAAGAATTGATTGATAAGAACGTCATTCCGAAATCCTATTATGATGTTTATTATAAATATGTTTTGGATGATACTGATAATTGACTGCTTTATTCTTATTAAAGTGTTTGCATTCTTAACTACCTACTAAGAACAACAAACCATAATACACCAAAAAAATGTTTCTGATAAATAGTAAAAAACCAAAATTGTTGTTGTTAATGATGATCTCAAAGTGCCATTATTAGTATATAAAGGCACAGTTTAGCTATTTTGTTGATAATAGAGAAATGACATATTTAATTAAGTCAAATGTGATTTTAGATGAGTATTTAAAATAGTATTTCATTGAAGGGAAGGTTCCTTATTATGTTTATGATGTGTTACTATTTTATTATGATAATTTTATTTGAACCTACTAGGTAATTAAGGGTCATAAGAGGTTGTATTTTTTATAGAAAATATTAGGTATAGATATGATATTATTAATAAAAAATATTTGATTTGATTACATAATTTAGTGTTTTCTTGCTAAGTCATCAACCAATATACCCCTACTGCTGGTCACTGACCCCTCTATCAGTTGGATTTTTATTGAATTAATTCTAAATGCTGCTATATTTAAATTAATAATGACTCTTCAAAAGGGTGCCAAATAGGAACTTAATTCACCAACACAGGCTCAACTCCAAATAAAAAAAATATATACATACATTTGTTAAGCAATACGGAAATAACTACAAAACTCCAATTTTCAGACTCAATTATTATTAAAATACACGATTCATTATGACATCTTTCCTCTATTTGCATTTAAAAGATTTGATCAATTCAGAAAACTCCTGCGGGGCACAGGGACACTGTAATCAGTTTATCACCTTTTCTGAAAAAAATGATTTTTTGAGTTAATCGCTGTTTAGATCTAGGTGTGCGATATGATCAAACTTGCGCAGGCCAAAAATATAGCGTATGCACAGATTGAGCAGACGGTCGAGTTTGCTAAGCAGCTCCTCAGTTATATCTGGATAGGCAATATCGGCATAATCAAAGATAGGAAGCAACAGAGAGTTGACTAGCGTAACCTTGGCCATCTGAGGAATAAATTTTTGCCAGAGCTTTAATGAATGCATAGTTCCAAAAATACGTCTCCTGACCTCATTAACCTGTAGCACCCAACTTAGATCGTCAGCCAAAATTAAGCCAAGGTTCTTAACCTGCCTAACATATTCTAAATCTACACCGTTTAGAGTGACCTTAGGTAGGTATTGATAGTCAAGTCGACATGTAATTTTTCTGCTCCCTATGATTATAACCTGTGTTTTGGCAGGATTTAATACTAGCCCATGACATCTTGCCCACTGATGAACTGCATCAAGATCAGAATTCATTCTGTCAACAGATGAATTTAGGTCATTTAAACTAAAATGCTGATACAGCTGGACATCATCTGCGTACAGGTGATACTTGCTGAAATTTATTACGGAAACAAGTGCATTGATAAACACAGAAAAAAGCAACGGAGATAAAACACCGCCTTGAGGAACACCAGCAACAAAGTTACACCAATCGGAGAACTTATCATCAACACGTATGCGTTGCCGGCGTCCCCGAAGATAGGAACTGAACCATTGTAGAACTGACGATGTTAAATTCAGGGATTTCGAAATTGCTAACAGGATGTCATAGTCAACACAGTTAAAGGCGTTACTGAAGTCCAGAAGGACAAGAAGAGTGAGTTGACGATTATCCATCGCGAAGCGGATATCATCAGTTATTTTAATTAAGGCCGTGGAAGTACTGTGCAGAGATCGGAAACCAGACTGATAAGGATTAAAGAGGTTGTGTTTGTTTAGAAATTTTGAGAGTTGGCCATGAACAACCTTTTCAAGAATTTTGGAGAAGAAGGAGAGGATAGATATTGGCCTATAGTGGCTGAAATTAGTAGGAGAACTATTTTTGGGGACAGGAATCAGGAACGCTTCTTTCCACTTGGTAGGGAAGGTACTGGAGGCAAAGGAGAAATTTATTAGGTGAGTGATATGGGAAACTATTTGCATTTATTATTTTAGTGCAGCAAAATAGCTTCTGAACTTAAATCAAAACTGTGAGATCAATCTAAATCACGAGTCACGGCCACGACACTAAGTTATACAATGCTCGTAAATCCAAGTAGTCGTAAAACGCTTACCCTAATATTTTAAGAGTTGATCGGACGATGCTACTACGGTACATAATTTTCCACGAAATATATGAACATATATTAACCAACATTCAGGTGTGTCTAAGCCTTTGTAATTCCTAATTTTATAATTATAATGTAATTCCTAATTAATAACTACTATATTAATAATAATTTAACTTTGATCTTCGGCTACATACAGGAGGGGGTTGTTCTCAGGCTGTCTCTTTCTGGTAAAATTCACAGTAAAGTCAATATTTTCAACAGAATAGGGTAAATTAGTAAGCAACTTACTGATCATATTACTAGTAAGTACCCGGATGACCGAGCTTTGCTCGGTTTTTTTTTAAGTTACATTTAGATACATGAATAATATTTTTTGATCTTATTGACATAATAGAAAAAACTGAACTGGTTATTTGAATGAAAATCACGAGTGCAATTAGTTTAATTAAAATTTTTCTTATTTTTAAACATTACTAAAAAAAGGGCTCTAAATAATAGATTTTCTCACAAAAGAAGGGAATTTGAAAAAAAAAAGGAAAAAAGTCGGACCCAAGACGGGACGCGAACCACGGAACTCCGATATCACGCCCGACCGACATCCCACCTGAGCTATTGCGATCGACATTACTCTGTCAAAATTTACCTTCTTATATTGTAGCAGGTTTTTTTTATTGCCTGAAAACACGGACAAAAGGACATTTTCTAAAAACATCCTAGCTAGATCGATTTATTGCCCCCGAAACTCCCTGGACACTAAATTTTATGAAAATCGTTGGAGCCGTTTCCAAGATTGAATTGCTCGTTTAAACGTATAGGATAAGCTGTATTAGCCCATTAAAATGTCTTGTGGGTGTGGTAGGAGTCAACAGAGGAAAACAAAATCAGAAGAGAGGCCGCAGCATCTTTCTGATAAAAACCGAAAATTATAAAAAAATGCAGTAACCAACCCACCCGCCTAGCGTAGCAACGATGACAAAATAGGGAGGATTTTTTTCGGGCAAAATATGAAACAGTCCAATGTCCAGCCGTGGACTTTTATAGGATGTAATGTATGAATTAAAATGTAAACCAATTACAGCAGGAAGCTCCTGTCAGTTGGGTGAACTTGACATTAACTCTGTCTTCCCCGATATTTTAAATAGTTCAATTACTCCCTTTCTCCACATGTTGAAGATACCTTAATATATACCTTAACATTTTAGGTCCGCATAGACATTTATGTATGTCCTTTAACAAATTTCGAGCTGGCATACATCAAAGCATTTCGGATACAGTTGTTGGTTGCTATTATGGTGTTGCTATTATTGACAGATTCTCGGTAATAATTTCGACCACCTCTTTAATAACTACGCTATACTCAGATATATTTTTGGAAGTAGAAAATCTTATCTTTTTGACTCTAATCCACCATCCACTTTTAAAAGCTTTTTACGTACGTATGTGCATTCAGGCGGATCAGCATGTGTGCTTGGGGTTACATTTTTATTGTGCGCCATAATAAGTTTCTCGGTTTACCTGTAAATTGAAAGGTAGACGTAGTACAAAATGACTCTACCCTCACACTCAGAATTTTTTTGTTGTCTACTTAAATGAAATAATGATTTATTATATTTACGCAAGCACTTCACATTGAATAAAACTACTTTTACGAAAAACATAACGTTAATTATCTTGTTTTTAACTCCCGATGTTTTGAGTGATTTGCAGCTCCCTTAGTAATTTTCCTCCGCGACCACATCTAAAGCGTAAAAGTTGGAGTTAAATTAAGCGTGATAAAATTCGGAAAAACTATGGATATTCAATAGTTAATTTCTTAATAATAAATGTAAAAAAAAATTAACAGATTGGCTTATGAAATTAGATTACGAAGAAAGTGAGAATTTACTGTAAAAGCGGAATAGTGAGATAGAAACACACACACACACACACGCGCGCGCGCGTGCGTATATATATATATATATATATATATATATATATATATATATATATATATATATATATATATATATATATATATATATATATATATATATATATATATATATATATTTGTGTATATATACACAAATAATTTATTATATGTTACACTTTCGAAATCTCATATTCGATCTCCACATGCAACGTTCACTTAATGACTAAGTACATTATCATTGAAAAGTATGTTATAAAGCCAAGAAGGGCCAGGTGACCTATAGCACAGGGTAACCTAGTTTGGCCTCCTGTCTCCCATAGCTACTCAAAACTCTTTAACTATTTATGAAACAATTGTAACTACGTAAAAAGTGGGAGAAATAAAAGTTTATTATTATTATTGGGATATCTGTATAGTTTTCTCATCTGGTTGGGTTTTATAAATATATAATTATAAATTAAAATGAAAAGATAAATATATATAAATATCAATAAAATAAAATAAATACAAAAAATACATAAATAAATAAAGATCCAACCAGATGGAAGTCCTCGGCAGGGGAGACCAAACGGCCGAGGGTTAGGAGGAAAGGGAAAGAAACCGACAGACGATGCGGGCGGTATCGAGGAGCACTGCCTTCTGCATTTGAGCCCGGAGCGGTCCGTCACGGAGTCCCAGTCGCCTCAGATGACCCGAGAGGTTGACTGGGGTTAGCCCATTCGCAGAGACGACTACAGAAATAATTTCGGCCGGCCGACCACCCCACATGTCCGTCACCTCGTGAGCCAGGTCCAGATAATTTGTTCGCTTATCTGTTTCGGATTTCACGAGGTTCTTGTCATACGGAATGGTAATGTCGACCAAAAATATCCGTGACTGTGCCCGGTCCACCAGCACAATATCAGGCTTATTCGCAAGAATAGTCCTGTCTGTGATGATGACCCGGTCCCAGTAGAGCCTGGCGCGGTCATTTTCGAGCACGGCTTCCGGCAAGTACTTGTAATACAGCAATTTCCGGTCCACGAAAACGTATTTCAGAGCGAGCTCCTGGTGTAGAATTCTGGCTACTAGGTTGTGCCTGTGCAAGTACTCAGAGTTAGAAAGCGCCGAACAACCGGAGATGACATGCCTAAGCAACTCACTGGGATGGCGACAAGCTCGACAGACGTCGACGGTGCTATCATTTAGAATGTATCTCCGACAGTTGATGGTCTTAATAACCTGATCCTGTATTGCACAGACAATACACGATCAGTTTTCGGTTTCCCCGAAGAGGTCACCGAAACGTAGCCAGTTGAAGGAGGCGACTGTATCTACTAAGGGCTCATGTAGAGCCCTGTAGTACCTCCCGTGGAGCTCCTTCTCCTTCCATACGGTCTCCCGGTCGGAAATGCTAAGCACTGCTGGGTCCTGCCATTGCTCGTTGGCTAAGGATAGAGGGGTAAGCTCTTTATCACTAGAAATGACGTCATTATAGAATATTATTATTATTATATTATTATTATTTGTGGGGTATCTATGTAGTTTTACTCTTCCACCGAAACGCGTAATTGGTTAGACGTGTCACACTAACGTTAAAATTCAATATTTGAAGTGCTAAATTAATATTGGGGGTCATTGTAGAAGCGTGCTCGTCGCGACCCCTGCCAGCCCTTTTCAGGGCTGCAATTCTACACAGCTGCGCACCCATGTGAACGAGGGTTAGGGCGTCCCCCCAAGGCGACGCACACCAGCCCGTCCCCGTTGGTGTGGAATGCAGCGCGCAAAGCGGCGATGGGGACCGCCACCCGTCACGCACAGCCCGACACGGCAGAAGGTGGAGGACGGAGTGCAGAGTTGGCACGTGGAATGTTAGAGGAGGCATGAGAGATAAGACGAATGAGTTGATCGAAATAATGAATGAAAGAGAATTAGATGTCGTGTGTATGTCGGAGACCAAACGGAAAGGCAGTGGTATTGAAGAGCTCCCTGGCGGGACGTTAGCTATATGGTCCGGAGTCCCGGAAAGCGAGAACGCCTGCCAGGGAGTGGGAGTGCTGTTGTCGTCCCGGTTGGTCGATCTTATGACTGAACACAAGGTTGTGAACTCAAGACTTCTCTGGGTTCGCTTCAAAATGGGACTGACGAAGTTATTCCTTTTGGCTGTTTATGCGCCGGTAGCTTCGTCGTCCAGGGCTGAGCTGGAGGAGTTTTGGGAGAATGTAAGAGAAGTTCTAGATTTGGTTAAGGGAAACGAAAGAACTGTTGTATGTGGTGATTTGAATGGATGGGTAGGTATCGCTCGACCAGGATACGAGTCGGTGCTTGGAAAGTTTGGCGATAAAAGGGTTAATGATGCTGGCAAGCTTATACTGGCTGTATGCAAGGAAAAGGGTCTTCTTGTGACAAACACTATGTTTAATCACAGGAAGATCCATATGTACACTAGAGAAAGAAAGAATGAGAGAAGTATGATTGATTTGTTCCTGGTGGATGACCGACTGCGAAAACAGGTGATGGATACACGAGTGTTCAGGGGTGCTGACATGGGAACGGATCATTATCTAGTAATTACTAGATTTAGGGGTTTGTTCGCGGGTTGGCGCCACCGGACGGCGGTAACAGAACCACAGTCGGTCTGTCGCATCCGAAGTTGGAAGCTTCAGGAAGCGGATACTAGGGACAAATATCACACGAGGGTAGCCGAAAAGCTTGACACCATCGATGGCAGGAAAGAATGTGTGGAGAGAACATGGCAGAACCTTAGGGATGGAATGGTAAGTGCAGCGGAAGAAGTATGTGGTACGACAAAAAGAGGTAGTAGTAAAAGAAGAGATGCATGGTGGAATGATGAAGTGAAAGAAGCTGTAAAAAAGAAGAAAAAGCATGGTTAGACTACTTGGCCTCTAGTAACGATGAGCATATGAGAGAGAAGATGAAAGAAAGATATAAGATGCAGAAAGTTCATGCGAAAACATTGATTGAGGAAGTACGTGAAAGGTGTAGAATAGAAGCGGACGAGAGGTTGTCGCACAACTTTAGGGAAAACTTTAAACTCTTCTGGAAAGAGGTTGGAAGGTCACGGAGTGGTGCGACAGCTTTAAGAATGAACAAAGTGCTTTCGAGAACCAATGACGTCCTCTCAGAAAAATCGGACGTCATGCAGCGATGGAGTGAATTTTATAGAGAATTGTATGCGTGTCATGATCTTAGTGAAGGATCCGGGGGTGACGCCGTGACTGGCACGCCAGACACGGACCTCGATGACACTGAGGTCATCAGCATGAAAGAGATTGAACGTGCGATTCGAAGTTTGAAATGTGGTAAGGCTGCGGGACTAGACAGAGTTACTGCCGAAATGGTCAAGTACGGTGGGCCTCGCGTCTGGGACAGCTTTCATCTGCTGTGCAATTTGTGCTGGCGGACGGGGGATGTCCCGGATGATTGGCGATCCGCGGTCATTGTGCCTTTATATAAAGGTAAAGGTTCACATTTTGACTACGGGTGCTATCGGGCGATCAGCTTGACCAGTTTAGCAAGTAAAGTTTATTCGAAGGTTTTGACACGCAGGATGCAAGAGAAATCGGAAAGATTCTTATGGGAGGCACAATGCGGATTTAGACCTGGAAGAGGATGCACGGATCAAATGTTTTCTCTCCGCATGATCACGGAGAAGCTTCTGAGTGTTAACCAGAGGATTTTCTGTGCTTTTGTGGATCTGGAGAAAGCATTTGATAAGGTTATAAGGAAGAAAATGTGGGAACTGTTGCCGGGATATGGTATGGATGGTCGATTGTTAAGGGCTGTGCAGTCACTTTACTATGACTGTAAAGCCTGTGTGCGGGTAGGGCATGACCTGTCACCCATGTTTAGCGTCCAAGCGGGCGTAAAACAGGGTTGTGTCATGTCTTCCTGGCTGTTCATACTGTATCTCGACAGCTGTTTACAGAAGCTGAAAGATAGCTGTTTGGGTGTGAAATTGGGTGACATAAAAGTTAATTGTCTGCTGTATGCTAATGATGCAGTGCTTATTGCACCATCAGAAGCAGAACTGCAGGCATTAGTCACGTGTATGAAAGAGGAATTTGAAATTAAAGGTCTCCGTTTGAATGCTAATAAAACTAAGGTTCTGGTATTTGAAAAGGACGAAGAGAGAACGAAATGTGAAATATGGGTAAATCAGGAATGTCTAGAACAGGTAAATGAAATTGTATACTTGGGAAGTGCTTTCAGCCGGGATGGAAGATGTGATTTAGATGTGGATAGGCGTGTCGCTGCCGGAAACAAAGTCAATGGTGCCCTGAATGCATTAGTAAAAAGGCAAGGCTTGGTGAAGAGTGCACGCCTTGCAATACATAACGCAGTGTTGGTACCGACTTTGTTATATGGCAGCGAAACCTGGGTATGCCAGAAGAAGCATAAAAGCAAGTTGAATGCAGTGGAGATGCGATCTCTTCGTAAAATGTGTGGCGTTAGCATAGCCGACCGAAAGCGAAACGTAGAGATTCGCAATATGGCAGGATTGAAAGATGACCTTATCACAAAAATTGATAGGGGCGTACTCCAATGGTTTGGGCACGTTGAACGAATGAGTGAAGACCGAATGGTGAAGAAAATATATAGAGCGAAAGTAAATATTAAAAGGTGTTGAGGTAGACCGAGACTAACTTTCGAAGACCATGTTAGCAAATTGCTCGAAGAGGGGAGGGTCAAGAGTACTCGGATACCTAGACGTGCATGTATGAAGAAGTTAATGAACCTGAAAGAAGCGAAAGAGGTATGTAAGGATCGTGACACTTGGCGATCTGTTCTCTCTGGCTACCCCGTTAGGGATTGTGCGTGACGATAAGTAAGTAAGTAAGTAAGTAAATTAATATTGAAAATTTGAGCCAGTTACCAGGCGAACAGAAAATAAGGAGTGTTTAACAAAAGTGCTAACAATGACAAACAAAAGTTGATACATACACAAAGCTAGCTTACTTGTGAGGAGGGATCAAGATATAGTGGTAAATAGTCTATTCATTTACTGTTGTAACCACACAAACTTTAAACTTAAGTAACTTTGATATAAAATGTCTAAGCTTATAAGATCATCCCCTGGCCGTAACATGCAATATACATTATCGGATTCTGATGTTTCCAATATAGTTCCAACTCCTGCTACACCGTCTTACATTACTAAACGTAACAAAAGACAACGCGAGTCAGGCGATGAACAATTATCTTCCTTTAAAGATGAAATTCGAAACATGTTGGATGAATGGAAAAATACACAAAACTCGCTCGTAAACAACTAGTCTCAGATATTGCGGAAATAAAACAGCAAAACATACAGATTCAGCGCTCAAACGAAGAAATTGAAAAAGCTCTTGATTTCCTTAACAGTCAGTATGAAGATATGAAGAAGACGGTTGGTCGTCTTGAAAATAAAGAAAAGCAACACCTACTTCGGAGAGCCTCACTCGAAGCGCAAATAGAAGATATGCATAGAGCTTCAGTCATCTACTATAGAAATAAGGAATGTACCTATACCTGCACATTCGGAAACTAAAGCTGACTTGTGTGATATTGTCCAAAAAATATGTAAGGTTCTTAATGTAAATGTTCAGGAACCTAATATTAGGATGTGTTTCGATCGAATGGTAAACCACGGTCGACGGGTAAAACCACAATCGTCACTGAATTCACATCGATTATAGTGAAGAACAATGCAATCCAGGGAGCAAAAACGTTCAATAAACAGCATTCTGATCAACGTCTCAATAGTGCTATGATAGGATTCAAAGAACAAGGAAGACCAATTCATGTATCTGAAGGTTTAACGAACAAAGGGCGAAGATTATTTTTCTTAGCAAGAAGCTACGCAAAAACTGAAGGCTACAAATTTTGTTGGACTAGCCATGGAAAAATATATCTTCGTAAAACAGCTGACTCGTCTCATATTGAAGTCAAGGATGAAACGCAACTGCTAGATCTGAAGAAACAAAACTGACTAGGCAAACCTATAAATTATTCATATTTACTAAAAAAAAAATTATTCTCTTTACGGTCATGTTACACTATATAAATATCTAATGTGTTCATTTTTGTCTATATTTACGTTATATTTCACTCTATATACATATTATACAGGTATTCTCTCATTGCTATTAAAATCAATACACAAAACATTTGCTTCGGCTGCAATGTTCTTAACATTTGCAAAAAATAAGACATTGTATTTTACCTCTTCTTCCTACATAACCACTATATTAATTATGTCACAAGTTCTTTTAAATTACATTCGATCGTATAAACAATAATAACTTAATGAAAAACATAGACCAAATTAGAGCGGGTGCGTCTTTCTTGTGTAGTCCAGAATCTTTTAACTCTCTTCTAAAATCTCAGATAGCAATGAATAATAATTTACAAATACTAACGCAAAATATCAGAAGCATCTCCAAAAATTTTACTGAATTCGAAATACTTCTAAAAAGATTAGATATCGAATGTGATATATATATATATATATATATATATATATATATATATATATATATATATATATATATATATATATATAAACTGAAACTTGGAATTCTAAATGCGGAAATTTTCCGTCTCTTAAAAACTACAATACTCACTTTACAAAAAATAACCATAATCAAAATGATGGTATACAATACCATCATTTTGATTATGGTTATTTTTTGCGTTTTTAGCGTACACTAAACAAAGTTATTGCTGTTCTGTTGAAGAAAAAATCTTAAATGATGCCACATGTTTGGCCATTGAATTTAACAAGGACACGGTTGTGATAGGCATCTATAGATCTACATCAAATAAAAACATCGATAATTTTATAATGTCATAATAAATTCTAATATAAACATATATATAAAACTCAGTAATGAAGATCACAATTCCTCAGACTACCTAAACTTGCTAGCAGTTCACGGTCTTTTTAGTGGTCATACTCTACCTACTAGAGCTCATAATTGCATAGATCATGCGATGATTAAAGCTAAACTACCATCAATTACAATCGTTTTAGAGAGCCCTTTGACCGATCACTCAGCCGTCATAACGTGCTTAAGCTTAAATTTCAAAACTAGTGTATTAAAGAATAATGCCTACAATAAAATTAATTATAAAGGAATTACTGAGGAACTTAAAACTAAACATTTTGATGATCTAATTAATCCTGATGATGTTAGTTGGTCAGCCGAACAGTTGGTCAAAGTTTTAAATACTAAGATTTTAAATAACACACTTAAAATCTTACCACCTAGAAGAGTACGTTGCATAAAGCCATGGATCACACCTGGCCTTATCCGTTGTATAAGGAATCGAGATCGAATGCATCTTAAATGTAAAACTGACCCTATTAACATAGTACTTAAAATTACTTACTCAAGGTACAAGAATTATTGTAATAACATAATAAAACGCTTAAAAAGAAACTTCAAAAGAAATGAATTAAATAAATACGCTAAAGACCTAAAAATGAAATGTAAATAATTGATAAAATAACTAATAGAAATATTCAGAAAGTACAGCCTATTAATCAACTTAAAACAGAAAATACACCAGCAGAAGCTCTAGACAAAATTAATAACTATTTTGTTAATGTTGCAAAAGAGCTATCTGATAAAATTACATTTGAAGGCAACTCAAGTATTCCAAAATGTAAACCAGTATACACACCTAGTAACTCGATGGTTTTGTTAGAAACAACAGAGAAAGAGGTTGAATCTACACTAATGAGTTTGAGATCAGATAGTGCAGTAGGTTGGGATGATATTTCTTCAAAATTATTAAAAAATAACAAAAACATTATTGTTCCACCTTTAACACGTATCTTGAACTTGTGTAATAAAACAGGTACTTTTCCGGACGTATTTAAAATTTCACTAATTCATCCTATTTACAAGTGAGGAAACAGCGAATGCGTTAATAATTACCGCCCGATTTCTGTACTACCTTCCTTATCCAAAATCTTTGAAAAAATTTTGAACAAAAGACTAATATATGACTACTAATGTATTTAGAGAAAAATAATATCTTATCCAACAATCAATATGGTTTTAGAGCTGCTAGATCAACAGCTGATGCAGTTTCTGATCTAACTGAATTTGTAGTTAGTCAAATAGATAGTTTTTTTTATAGGATAGGGTAACAAACGAGCACACAGTCCACCTGATGGTAAGTGGTTGCTGTGGCCCATAGACATCTACATCTATCCTCGATTACGAATGAAAATGCAGATGCGTTGTCACCCGTGAGGACTAAGATGGAATGCCTCGTTTCCAGTAAAGAGGGTCTCCGGTTCTCTACACTCACCATACGAAATACAGCAGCATTAAGCTACTATTTCAAGCTGGTATTCTGTGAGAGCGTGGTCCTTCCCCGGTCGAGCCGACCCATTCGTGCTACAACTATACTACTAATATAACTGCAGCATGGCTCTACCACGTATAATAAATTTAAATGTACTGGAGTGTTCTTGGATTTGGCAAAGGCCTTCGACACAGTTTCCGTTCCAATTTTGCTGAATAAAATGGAAAAGTCGGTATCAGAGGGATGGCACTTGCTTTATTCAAGGACTACTTAAAAATAGGATCCAGAGTGTAACCATTGATGAATATTTTAGTAATAATGCTCCTATTAACTATGGTGTACCTCAGGGTAGTGTACTCGGGCCAACTTTATTTTTAATTTATTTTAACGATTTATGTAACCTAAAATTAGATAGGTGCCAAATTTTTACTTACGCTGATGACACTGCATTAATCTTCTATGGAAAAAGTTTGGACGAAGTTAGGATTCATGCTGAATTATAAATGCAAGCAACGTTACAACGGCTCAATTGAAACCTTCTTACTTTGAATATCTCTAAAACAAAATTTATGTTGTTCGCAAATAATAAACAAGCGCTAACTACTGAAAATTCATTTAAAATAAAAATACACACCTGCAAAAACAAAAGCTCAATTCAATGCAATTGCACATCTTTAAACCGAAACGACACAGTAAAATACTTAGGCGTAGTGTTGGATGAAAATCTGACATGGTGCCCTCATATTTATCAGTTAGCAGGAAAAACAGGAAGCTTGGTATATATATTCAAAAAACTAAGACACGTGGCAGACTATTCTCTACTTAAGATTGTTTACTTATCATTAACACAGTCTATCTTGTCGTACTGTATTATCTCATGGGGTGGAGCCCATAAAACTCATCTCATAAAATTGGAAAGAGCGCAGCGTATATTACTCAAAGTAATGACATTTAAACCATTTAGCTATTCTACAGATAAACTATATTTAGAATGTGACGTATTGACAGTAAGACAATTGTATATAAAAGACACTGTTATATTCCAACATGAAAAACTTACATATGATCACGAATTAACAACCAATCGCCGGAAAGATAAGGTCTGTCTTACTTGCCATTTTAAAACATATTTTATAACTAAATTTCAATGCTACTTAGGTCCTATGCTTTACAATAAAATAAATAAAATACTACAAATCTACTCGCTTAACAAATATCAATGTAAAAAACTACTATATGAGGCCTGTTGGTCTAGTGGTTAGTGATCCTGACTGCTATGCCGGAGGTCGTGGGTTCGATTCCCACCCAGTACAAATGTTTGTGTGATGATCACGATCATTTGTTCTGTGTATGGGTGTAATTTATCTATAATATTTATATATTTAGAAATATATAAGTATGTTTATCAGATGTCTAGTACCCATAACACAAGCTCTGCTTAGCTTGGGACTAGATGGCGTTGTGTGATGGTTGTGGAATATTATTATTATTATTATTATTATTATTATTATTATTATTTAGGGTATCTATATAATTATTATTATTATTATTATTATTATTTTTAATCTATATAGTTTTCTCATCTGGTTGGGATGTATAAATATATAATTATAAACGAAAATGAAAAGATAAATATACATAAATATCAATAACATAAAATAAATACAAAACTACATAAATAAATAAAAGCCCAACCAGATGGAAGCCCTCGGCAGGGGAGACCAAACGGCCAAGGGTTAGGGGGAAAGGGAAAGAAACCGGCGGACGATGCGGGCAGTATAAAGGAGCACCGCCTTCTGCATTTGAGCCCGGAGCGGTCCGTCACGGAGTCCCAGTCGCCTCAGATGACGAGAGAGGCTAACTGGGATTAGCCCATTCGCAGAGACGACTACAGGAATAATTTCGGCCGACAGACCACCCCACATGTCGGTCACCTCGCGAGCCAGGTCCAGATATTTTGATTGCTTATCTGTTTCGGCTCTCACGAGGTTCTCGTCATACGGGATGGTAATATCGACCAAAAATATCCTTGACTGTGCCCGGTCCATCAGCACAATATCAGGCTTATTCGCAAGAATAGTCCTGTCTGTGATGATGGCCCGGTCCCGGTAGAGCCTGGCGCGGTAATTTTCGAGCACGGCTTCCGGCAAGTACTTGTAATACGGTAATTTCCGGTCCACGAGACCGTATTTCAGAGCGAGCTCCTGGTGTAGAATTCTGGCTACTAGGTTGTGCCTGTGCAAGTACTCAGAGTTAGAAAGCGCCGAACAACCGGAGATGACATGCCTGAGTGACTCCCCTGGATGGCGACAAGCTCGACAGACGTCGACAGTGCCATCCTTTAGGATGTATCTCCGATAGTTGTTGGTCTTAATAACCTGATCCTGTATTGCACAGACAAAACCCTCGGTTTCCCCGAAGAGGTCACCGAAACGTAGCCAGTTGAGGGAGGCGACTGTATCTACGAAGGGCTCATGTAGAACCCTGTAGTACCTCCCGTGAAGCTCCTTCTCCTTCCATACGGTCTCCCGGTCGGAAATGCTAAGCACTGCTGGGTCCTGCCATTGCTCGTTGGCTAAGGATAGAGGGGTAAGTCCTTTATCCTTAGAAATGACGTCATTATAGAATGGATCATCCGATCTCGCCAGGAAGTAATGACGGAGGCTGCACACTTCGCGATTATGCATGGTGAGTGCGCTCAGGAAGCCACGCCCACCGTGCTTTCGCGGCAAGTACAGCCTCATTACCGACGATCTCGGATGATGCATCCTATGGGACATCATGGTAGTGCGGACTTTTCTATCCAGGGCGTTAAGTTCAGTCTGACTCCACCTGAGTATGCCAAAGGTATACATGAGGACAGGCATGACCCAACCGTTATATGCATGTGTCTTATTCACACCGGACAAAAGGCTGTTAAGCACTTTGGTCAAGCGTGCATAAAACACGTCGCAAACTGACTGTTTCATACCAGCCTCATCGATACCGATGTTCTGTGACATACCCAGGTATCGGTATGTTTCAGCCTCGGAAAGGGTTCTTAAGTTGACGGGCATAGATAAGTCTATGCCCTCAGAGTTAGCAACCCTTCCCCTTTCAACATGGAGGACCGCACACTTATCCGTCCCCAGCTCCATTCTAATAGAATTGCTAAATTCACACGTGATGTTTAGCAATTCCATAAGATGGGAGCGACTGGAGGCGAATAATTTGAGGTCATCCATATAGAAAAGGTGGGTCACTTTTGTACCTCCTTTCCGAAGCTGAAATCCCCTCCCGGAGCCCTCCAGTAAAGTACTGAGAGGGTTTAAAGAGAGGCAGAACCAGATTGGACTCAGACAGTCGCCCTAGAATATACCGCTTCTTATCCTTATGTGGCATTCCGCAGCCGTCATCCGCTCGCCTAGATGACAGAGGATCGTACTCCACTGCCCCATACACTGCTCGAGGAAGTCTCGAACTGTACAGTCAATCTTGTACAGCTCGAGGACCCTCTTTAGCCATGTATGGGGTACCGAGTCAAATGCCTTTCTGTAATCTATCCAGGCGGCGGAGAAGTTCCGACGGTTGCGTTTCACCACTTTGCCAATGACCGCGTCAATGAGGAGTGGTTCCTTGGTTCCACGACCGCCGCCCCGACATCCATTTTGAGCGCGCGACATCACCTGATTTAAGTCCAGGTGACGAGTGATTCTCGCGCTCAAAATGGATGTTAGTGTCTTGTATATGGTCGGTAGACACGTGATGGGGCGGTATTTGCTCGGGTCTGTGGCACCCTGATCTTTAGGAACCAAATGAGTGATCCCAGTAGTGAAGAGGCTTGGGAGCGACTTCTGGTTGAGAGCCTCTTGAAACTGTCGGGCGAGCACAGCGTGACACACCATGAACCCCTTCAGCCAGTAGTGATGCAGCCCGTCAAGCCCCGGGCTTTTCCAGTTCGGGGCCCTACGGACCGCCTCAGCTACGTCATCCGGCGTTATGATGACGGGGTCCATGGGCGTAATACCCGCACACTGACTCGCCACAACTTCCGTCCAAGGGCCCTCGTTGTGGTTTACGGGCTCTGACCACAGGCTGCGCCAGAATGCGACCGTGTCGGCCTGATTTGGTGCAGGGCCCGTTCCACTTACTATTGGTCGCTCCAATGATTTATAGAGCCTCTTCTGATCATTCTGGAAGAGACGATTCTGGTTGAACCGTGTCGACCTCTCGGTATATCGCCGAATCCGCTTTCCCCAAGCAGCTATTCTTTGCTTCAGGTCATCTATGCGCTCCGTCAGTTTTTGCATTATATCCGGCTGGGACAAACTAACATTTGTCCCAGCAAACGCCATCCTGACGGTGCGCACAATCCTTGGCCTGGTATTGCCTGACCTGAAGCATATCAGTCTGCCGATGAGGGCCCTAGCCTTTGCCATACGTTCTTCAATTCTTATTCTCCAGGCTGGGATAGCACTACTTTGTCCAGTAGCGCGTCCAGCCGTGGAAAGTTTGGCGCCTATAATACGGCAGACTGCCAGTGCGGCGCCAAAAAGAATTGAGTCCGTCTCGCAAAGGTCCCGGCTGGCTTCCAAATAGGTAACCAGCATTGGGTTCAGAGCCCTCACGACAGCCCGATTTCGCTTGCTTAGGGCTAAGCGGGGAAGTCGCGGTCGATTTTCGAGAGGCGTACTGCGCGTTTCCACAATCGCTTCTTCCAATGTACTCCTCATTTGCTCTAGTTCCAGTTCCTGGGCGACTACTCCATCATCGTTTGAATCAACCACAACTGGCGTATTCACGGCGGCATCCACATTTGCCGTTTGCTCAGCAGGTTGTGGCACCGCATCCTCAGCCGCAGCATTTTCACCCGATGAAGGAACAGCCTCACGTCGTAGCCGTTCGAGTTCGGTGACATCAAATGTATTTGAGCGCAAGATATACCGAACTCGGTCTGCCAGGTTTTGCTCGGTGACGGTTACAGATGGCTCCAGCTCAGCAAAAAGTCGATGCATCCTTGCCCGATACGCAAAACCTCCAGTTTCTCCCCCCTTCGCCCTAAAATACGCCGGCAATGCGTTGCTGTTCATCTGGGTTGTCCAACGCATGCGGCGTAATCCACCAGTGGCGGGTGCCGATTGCTGAGCCCGCGAAGACCCTGCTGACACCAAGCCAGCTGGTGGGGATGATGGATGCGAGGAGCTGCTGGGTGGTCGTGCAGCACCTCGCGCTCGGCTGGCGGTTTGCATGCTGTCGCGTCCAGCGCCAGCTCCAGACGCGCCCTGGCGACCTCCAGGCAGCGGCCCTTTGCGCGTTCCATTTACTTCCATCATCCATTTTAGGGCGTCATTTAGCGGGAGACGCCCAGACCCGGCGCCGTTTCATGGTTAGGCCATGTGCACAAGCGGGCCTTGGCACCTTCAATTTTTGCCGAGGCACGGCACTAACACCTCTTGGCGAGGTGCTGACTGACTGCGCTGACGTAGCGGTTTTGTCACATAACCGTTACATCAGCGGGCGATGGGGTCGTCACTTCCCTACGCCCTTATTATTATTATTATTATTATTATTATTATTATTATTATTATTATTATTATTATTATTATTATTATGGGGTATCTATATAGTTTTCTCATCTGGTTGGGTTCTATAAATATATAATTATAAATGAAAGTGAAAAGATAAATATACATAAATATCAATAACATAAAATAAATATAAAAATACATAAATAAATAAAAGCCCAACCAGATGGAGGCCCTCGGCAGGGGAGACCAAACGGCCGAGGGTTAGGGGGAAAGGGAAAGAAACCGGCGGACGATGCGGGCGGTATCGATGAGCACCGCCTTCTGCATTTGAGCCCGGAGTGGTCCGCCACGTAGTCCCAGTCGCCTCAGATGACCCGAGAGGCTGACTGGGATTAGCCCGTTTGCAGAGACGACTACAGGAATAATTTCAGTCGGCAGACCACCCCACATGTCGGTCACCTCGTGAGCCAGGTCCAGATATTTTGTTTGCTTGTCTGTTTCGGCTTTCACGAGGTTCTCGTCATACGGAATGGTAATGTCGACCAAAAATATCCTTGACTGTGCCCGGTCTATCAGCACAATATCAGGCTTATTCGCAAGAATAGTCCTGTCTGTGATGATGGCTCGGTCCCAATAGAGCCTGGCGCGATCATTTTCGAGCACGGCTTCCGGCAAGTACTTGTAATACGGCAATTTCCGATCAACGAGACCGTATTTCAGAGCGAGCTCCTGGTGAAGAATTCTGGCTACTAGGTTGTGCCTGTGCAAGTACTCAGAGTTAGAAAGCGCCGAACAACCGGAGATAACATGCCTAAGTGACTCACCGGGATGGCGACAAGCTCGACAGATGTCCACGGTGCCATCCTTTAGGATGTATCTCCGATAGTTGTTGGTCTTAATAACCTGATCCTGTATTGCACAGACAAAACCCTCGGTTTCCCCGAAGAGATCACCAAAGCGTAGCCAGTGGAAGGAGGCTACTGTGTCTACGAAAGGCTCATGTAGAGCCTTGTAGAACCTCCCGTGGAGCTCCTTCTCCTTCCACACGGTCTCCCGGTCGGAAATTGTCTGCACTGCCGGGTCTTGCCATTGCTCGTTGGCTAAGGATAGAGGGGTAAGTCCTTTATCACAAGAAATGACGTCCTTATAGAATGGATCATCCGATCTCGCCAGGAAGTAATTACGGAGGCTGCACACTTCGCGATTATGCATGGTGAGCGCGCTCAAGAAGCCACGCCCACCATGCTTTCGCGGCAAGTACAGCCTCATTACCGACGATCTCGGATGATGCATCCTGTGGGACGTCATGGTAGTGCGGACTTTTCTATCCAGGGCGTTAAGTTCAGTCTGAGTCCACCTGAGTATGCCAAAGGTATACATGAGGACAGGCATGACCCAGCCGTTATATGCGTGTGTCTTATTCACACCGGACAAAAGGCTGTTAAGCACTTTGGTCAAGCGTGCATAAAACACGTCGCAAACTGACTGTTTCATACCAGCCTCATCGATACCGATGTTCTGTGACATACCCAGGTATCGGTATGTTTCAGCCTCGGAAAGGGTCCTTAAGTTGAAGGGCATAGATAAGTCTATGCCCTCAGAGTTAGCAACCCTTCCCCTTTCAACATGGAGGACCGCACACTTATCCGTTCCCAGCTCCATTCCAATAGAATTGCTAAATTCACAAGTGATGTTTAGCAATTCCATAAGATGGGAGCGACTGGAGGCGAATAACTTGAGGTCGTCCATATAGAAAAGGTGGGTCACTTTTGTACCTCCTTTCCGAAGCTGAAATCCCCTCCCGGAGCCCTCCAGTAAAGTACTGAGAGGGCTCAGGGAGAGGCAGAACCAGATTGGACTCAGACAATCGCCCTGGAAGATACCCCTTCTTATCCTTATGTGGTTCTCCGCAGCCATCATCCGCTCACCCAGATGACAAAGGATCGTACTCCACTGCCCCATACACTGCTCGAGGAAGTCTCTCACTGTACAGTCTATCTTGTACAGCTCGAGGACTCTCTTTAGCCATGTATGGGGCACCGAGTCGAATGCCTTTCTGTAGTCTATCCAGGCGGCGGAGAAATTCCGACGGTTGCGTTTCACCACTTTGCCAATGACCGCGTCAATGAGGAGTGGTTCCTTAGTTCCACGACCACCGCCCCGACATCCATTTTGAGCGCGTGACATCACCTGATTTAGCTCCAGGTGACGAGTGATTCTCGCGCTCAAAATGGATGTCAGTGTCTTATATATGGTGGGTAGACACGTAATGGGGCGGTATTTGCTCGGGTCTGTGGTAACCTGGTCTTTAGGAACCAAATGAGTGATCCCAGTAGTGAAGAGGCTAGGGAGCGACTTCTGGTTGAGAGCCTCTTGAAACTGACGGGCGAGCACAGCGTGACACACCATGAACCCCTTCAGCCAGTAGTGATGCAGTCCGTCGAGTCCCGGGCTTTTCCAGTTCGGGGCTCTACGGACCGCCTCAGCTACGTCATCCGGCGTTATGATGACGGGGTCCATGGGCGTAATACTCGCACACTGACTCGCCACAACTTCCGTCCAAGGGCCCTCGCTGTGGTTTACGGGCTCTGACCACAGGCCACGCCAAAATGCGACAGTGTTAGCCTGATCCGGTCCTGGGCCCGCTCCACATACCTCTGGTCGCTCCAATGATTTGTAGAGCCTCTTCTGATCACTCTGGAAGAGACGATTTTGGTTGAACCGCCTTGACCTCTCGGTAAATCGGCGAATCCGCTTCCCCCAAGCAGCAATCTTTTGCTTCAGGTCGTCTATGCGCTCCGTTAGTTTTTGCGTGATGTCCGGCTGGGACAAACTGATATTTGTCCCAGCAAACGCCATTCTAACGGTGCGCACAACCCTCGGTCTATTATTACCCGACCTGAAGCTTATCAGTCTGCCGATAAGGGCCCTTGCCTTTGCGATACGGTCCTCAATTCTTTTTCTCCAGGCTGGGATGGCGCTACTTTGTTTAGTAGCGCGTCCAGCCATGGGAAGTTTGGCGCCAATAATACGGCAAGCTGCCACTGCGGCGCCAAAAAGAACTGAGTCCGTCTCGCAAAGGTCCCGGCTGGCTTCCAAATAGGTTACCAGCATTGGGTTAAGAGCCCTCACGACAGCCCGATTTCGCTTGCTTAGGGGTATGCGGGGAAGTCGCGGTCGATTTTCGAGAGGCATGCTGCGCGTTTCCAAAATCGCCTCTTCCAATATACTCCTCATTTGCTCTAGTTCGTGGGAGACCATTTCATCATCGTCTGAATCAACCACAACTGGAAGATCTATGGCGGCTTCTACGCGTGGCAGCTGGTCTGTCGCCTGAGGAGCCGCATCCCCAGCCGTAGCCAATTCATTCGATGAGGGAATAGCCTCACGTCGTAGTCGTTCGAGCTCGGCATCATCAAATATTTTCGAGCGCATGATGTACCGAACTCGGTCTGCCAGGTTTTGTTCCGTGACGGGAATAGACGGCTCCAGCTCAGCAAAAAAGCAGTGCATCCGAGCCCGATACGCTATCCCCGCAGTTTCTTCCCCTTTCGCCCTATAGTACGCCCGCAATGCGTTTGCGTTCATATCCCTTGTCCAACGCATGCGGCGCACTCCACCAGCGGCGGATGCCGCTTGCCGAGTCCGAGAGGACCCTGCCGACATCAAGCCGTCTGGTGGGGATGATGGATGCGGGGGGCTGTTAGGTGATATTGCAGCTCCTCGCGCTCGGCTGGCGGCCCGCATGCTGCCGCGTCCAGCGCCAGCTCCAGACGCGCCCCGGCGACCCCCAGGCAGCGGCCCTATACTCTTTCTACTTAAATCCATCATCCATTATTGGGCGTCAATTAACGGGAGACGCCCAGGCCCGGCACCGTTTCATTGTATCATTGTACGGCCGTAAGCACAAACGGGCCTTTGCACCCTGAGTACTGCCGAGGCACGGCGCTCACACCTCTTGGCAAGGCGCTGACTGACTGCACCGACGTAGCAGTTTTGTCACTTAACTGTTTCGTCAGCGGGCGATGGGGTCGTCACTTCCCTACGCCATTTTATTTATTATTATTATTATTATTATTATTATTATTATTATTATTATTATTATTATTATTATTATTATTATTATTATTATTATTATTATTATTATTATTATTATTATTATTATTATTATTATTATTATTATTATTATTATTATTATTATTATTATTATTATTATTATTATTATTATTATTATTATTATTATTATTATTATTATTATTATTATTATTATTATTATTATTATTATTATTATTATTATTATTATTATTATTATTATTATTATTATTATTATTATTATTATTATTATTATTATTATTATTATTATTATTATTATTATTATTATTATTATTATTATTATTATTATTATTATTATTATTATTATTATTATTATTATTATTATTATTATTATTATTATTATTATTATTATTATTATTATTATTATTATTATTATTATTATTATTATTATTATTATTATTATTATTATTATTATTATTATTATTATTATTATTATTATTATTATTATTATTATTATTATTATTATTATTATTATTATTATTATTATTATTATTATTATTATTATTATTATTATTATTATTATTATTATTATTATTATTATTATTATTATTATTATTATTATTATTATTATTATTATTGTGGGGTATCTATATAGTTTTCTCATCTGGTTGGGTGCTATAAATATATAATTATAAATGAAAATGAAAAGATAAATATACATAAATATCAATAACATAAAATAAATATAAAAGTACATAAATAAATAAAAGCCCAACCAGATGGAGGCCCTCGGCAGGGGAGACCAAACGGCCGAGGGTTAGGGGGAAAGGGAAAGAAACCGGCGGACGATGCGGGCGGTATCGAGGAGCACCGCCTTCTGCATTTGAACCTGGAGCGGCCCGCCACGTAGTCCCAGCCGCCTCAGATGACCCGAGAGGCTGACTGGGATTAGCCCGTTTGCAGAGACGACTACGGGAATAATTTCGGTCGGCAGACCACCCCACATGTGGGTCACCTCGTGAGCCAGGTCCAGATATTTTGTTTGCTTGTCTGTTTCGGCTTTCACGAGGTTCTCGTCATACGGAATGGTAATGTCGACCAAAAATATCCTTGACTGTGCCCGGTCCATCAGCACAATATCAGGCTTATTCGCAAGAATAGTCCTGTCTGTGATGATGGCCCGGTCCCAATAGAGCCTGGCGCGATCATTTTCGAGCACGGCTTCCGGCAAGTACTTGTAATACGGCAATTTCCGATCCACGAGACCGTATTTCAGAGCGAGCTCCTGGTGTAGAATTCTGGCTACTAGGTTGTGCCTGTGCAAGTACTCAGAGTTAGAAAGCGCCGAACAACCGGAGATAACATGCCTAAGTGACTCACCGGGACGGCGACAGGCTCGACAGATGTCGACGGTGCCATCCTTTAGGATGTATCTCCGATAGTTGTTGGTCTTAATAACCTGATCCTGTATTGCACAGACAAAACCCTCGGTTTCCCCGAAGAGATCACCAAAGCGTAGCCAGTTGAGGGAGGAGACTGTATCTACGAAGGGCTCATGAAGAGCCCTGTAGTACCTCCCGTGGAGCTCTTTCTCCTTCCATACGGTCTCCCGATCGGAAATGCTAAGCACTGCTGGGTCCTGCCATTGCTCGTGGGCTAAGGATAGAGGGGTAAGCCCTTTATCACTAGAAACGACGTCATTATAGAATGGATCATCCGATCTCGTCAGGAAGTAATTACGGAGGCTGCACACTTCGCGATTATGCATGGTGAGCGCGCTCAAGAAGCCACGCCCACCATGCTTTCGCGGCAAGTACAGCCTCATTACCGACGATCTCGGATGATGCATCCTGTGGGACGTCATGGTAGTGCGGACTTTTCTATCCAGGGCGTAAGTTCAGTCTGAGTCCACCTGAGTATGCCAAAGGTACACATGAGGACAGGCATGACCCAGCCGTTATATGCGTGTGTCTTATTCACACCGGACAAAAGGCTGTTAAGCACTTTGGTCAAGCGTGCATAAAACACGTCGCAAACTGACTGTTTCATACCAGCCTCATCGATACCGATGTTCTGTGACATACCCAGGTATCGGTATGTTTCAGCCTCGGAAAGGGTCCTTAACTTGACGGGCATAGATAAGTCTATGCCCTCAGAGTTAGCAACCCTCCCCCTTTCAACATGGAGGACCGCACACTTATCCGTTCCCAGCTCCATTCCAATAGAATTGCTAAATTCACAAGTGATGTTTAGCAATTCCATAAGATGGGAGCGACTGGAGGCGAATAATTTGAGGTCATCCATATAGAAAAGGTGGGTCACTTTTGTACCTCCTTTCCTAAGCTGAAATCCCCTCCCGGAGCCCTCCAGTAAGGTACTGAGAGGGTTCAGAGAGAGGCAGAACCAGATTGGACTCAGACAATCGCCCTGGAAGATACCCCTTCTTATCCTTATGTGGTGCTCCGCAGCCATCATCCGCTCGCCCAGATGACAAAGGATCGTACTCCACTGCCCCATACACTGCTCGAGGAAGTCTCTAACTGTACAGTCAATCTTGTACAGCTCGAGGACCCTCTTTAGCCATGTATGGGGCACCGAGTCGAACGCCTTTCTGTAGTCTATCCAGGCGGCAGAGAAGTTCCGACGGTTGCGTTTCACCACTTTGCCTATGACCGCGTCAATGAGGAGAGGTTCCTTGGTTCCACGACCACCGCCCCGACATCCATTTTGAGCGCGTGACATCACCTGGTTTAGCTCCAGGTGCCGAGTGATTCTCGCGCTCAAAATGGATGTCAGTGTCTTATATATGGTGGGTAGACACGTGATGGGGCGGTATTTGCTCGGGTCTGTGGTATCCTGATCTTTAGGAACCAAGTGAGTGATCCCAGTAGTGAAGAGGCTCGGGAGCGACTTCTGGTCGAGAGCCTCTTGAAACTGTCGGGCGAGCACAGCGTGACACACTATGAACCCCTTCAGCCAGTAATGATGCAACCCGTCGAGCCCCGGACATTTCCAGTTCGGGGCCCTACGGACCACCTCAGCCACGTCTTCCGGCGTTATGGTGATGGGGTCCATAGGCGTAACACTCGCACCCTGGCTCGCCACAACTTCCATCCAAGGGCCCTCGCTGTGGTTTACGGGCTCTGACCACAGGCCACGCCAGAATGCGATAATGTCAGCCTGATCCGGTCCTTGGCCCGCTCCACATACCTTTGGTCGCTCCAATGATTTATAGAGCCTCTTCTGATCACTCTGGAAGAGACGATTCTGGTTGAACCGCCTTGACCTCTCGGTAAATCGTCGAATCCGCTTCCCCCAAGCAGCGATATTTTGCTTCAGGTCGTCTATGCGCTCCGTTAGTTTCTGCGTGATATCCGGCTGGGACAAACTGATATTTGTCCCAGCAAACGCCATCCTAACGGTGCGCATAATCCTCGGTCTATTATTACCCGACCTGAAGCTTGTCAGTCTGCCGATAAGGGCCCTAGCCTTTGCGATACGGTCCTCGATTCTTTTTCTCCAGGCTGGGATGGCGCTACTTTGTGTAGTAGCGCGTCCAGCCATGGGAAGTTTGGCGCCAATAATACGGCAAACTGCCACTGCGGCGCCAAAGAGAATTGAGTCCGTCTCGCAAAGGTCCTGGCTGGCTTCCAAATAGGGCACCAGCATTGGGTTAAGAGCCCTCACGACAGCCCGATTTCGCTTGCTTAGGGGTATGCGGGGAAGTCGCGGTCGATTTTCGAGAGGGGTGCTGCGCGTTTCCAAAATCGCCTCTTCCAATATACTCCTCATTTTCTCTAGTTCGTGGGAGACTATTTCATCGTCGTTCGAATCAACCACAACTGGAAGATCCATGGCGGCTTCCACGTGTGGATGCTGGTCTGTCGAATGTGGAGCTGCATCTCCAGCCATAGCCGATTCATTCGACGACGGAATAGACTCACGTCGTAGTCGTTCGAGTTCGGCATCATCAAATATTTTCGAGCGCATGATGTACCGAACTCGGTCTGCCAGGTTTTGTTCCGTGACGGGGATAGAAGGCTCCAGCTCAGCAAAAAAGCTATGCATCCGAGACCTGTACGCTATTCCCACAGTTTCTTCCCCTTTCGCCCTATAGTACGCCCGCAATGCGTTTTCGTTCATAGATTTTGTCCAACGCATGCGACGTGCTCCACCAGCGGCGGGTGCCGCTTGCTGAGTCCGAGAAGACCCAGCCGACACCAAGCCTTCTGGTGGGGATGATGGATGCGAGGGGCTGCTAGGTGATCGTGCAGCTCCTCGCGCTCGGCTGGCGGCCCGCATGCTGCCGCGTCCAGCGCCAGCTCCAGACGCGCCCCGGCGACCCCCAGGCAGCGGCCCTATGCGCGTTCCTCTTTGTGCCATCATCCATTTTATGGGCGCCAAATAACGGGAGACGCCCAAACCCGGCACCGTTTCGTGGTTGGGTCATATGCACAAACGGACCTTTGCACCTACAATTTTGCCTAGGCACGGCGCTCACACCTCTTGGCAGGATGCTGACTGACTGCGCCGACGTAGCAGTTTTGTCACATGACTGTTACGTCAGCGGGCGATGGGGTCGTCACTTCCCTACGCCATTTTTTATTATTATTATTATTATTATTATTATTATTATTATTATTATTATTATTATTATTATTATTATTATTATTATTATTATTATTATTATTATTATTATTATTATTATTATTATTATTATTATTATTATTATTATTATTATTATTATTATTATTATTATTATTATTATTATTATTATTATTATTATTATTATTATTGTGGGGTATCTATATAGTTTTCTCATCTGGTTGGGATGTATAAATATATAATTATAAATGAAAATGAAAATGAAAAGATAAATATACATAAATATCAATAAAATAAAATAAATACAAAAATACATAAATAAATAAAAGCCCAACCAGATGGAAGCCCTCGGCAGGGGAGACCAAACGGCCAAGGGTTAGGGGGAAAGGGAAAGAAACCGGCGGACGATGCGGGCAGTATCAAGGAGCACCGCCTTCTGCATTTGAGCCCGGAGCGGTCCGTGACGGAGTCCCAGTCGCCTCAGATGACCAGAGAGGCTAACTGGGATTAGCCCGTTTGCAGAGACGACTACAGGAATAATTTCGGTCGGCAGACCACCCCACATGTCGGTCACCTCGTGAGCCAGGTCCAGATATTTTGATCGCTTATCTGTTTCGGCTTTCACGAGGTTCTCGTCATACGGGATGGTAATATCGACCAAAAATATCCTTGACTGTGCCCGGTCAATCAGCACAATATCAGGCTTATTCGCAAGAATAGTCCTGTCTGTGATGATGGCCCGGTCCCAGTAGAGTCTGGCGCGGTCATTTTCAAGCACGGCTTCCGGCAAGTACTTGTAATACGGCAATTTCCGGTCCACGAGACCGTATTTCAGAGCGAGCTCCTGGTGTAGAATTCTGGCTACTAGGTTGTGCCTGTGCAAGTACTCAGAGTTAGAAAGCGTCGAACAACCGGAGATGACATGCCTAAGTGACTCACCGGGATGGCGACAAGCTCGACAGACGTCGACGGTGCCATCCTTTAGGATGTATCTCCGATAGTTGTTGGTCTTAATAACCTGATCCTGTATTGCACAGACAAAACCCTCGGTTTCCCCGAAGAGGTCACCGAAACGTAGCCAGTTGAGGGAGGCGACTGTATCTACGAAGGGCTCATGAAGAGCCCTGTAGTACCTCCCGTGGAGCTCTTTCTCCTTCCATACGGTCTCCCGATCGGAAATGCTAAGCACTGCTGGGTCCTGCCATTGCTCGTGGGCTAAGGATAGAGGGGTAAGCCCTTTATCACTAGAAATGACGTCATTATAGAATGGATCATCCGATCTCGTCAGGAAGTAATTACGGAGGCTGCACACTTCGCGATTATGCATGGTGAGCGCGCTCAAGAAGCCACGCCCACCATGCTTTCGCGGCAAGTACAGCCTCATTACCGACGATCTCGGATGATGCATCCTGTGGGACGTCATGGTAGTGCGGACTTTTCTATCCAGGGCGTTAAGTTCAGTCTGAGTCCACCTGAGTATGCCAAAGGTATACATGAGGACAGGCATGACCCAGCCGTTATATGCGTGTGTCTTATTCACACCGGACAAAAGGCTGTTAAGCACTTTGGTCAAGCGTGCATAAAACACGTCGCAAACTGACTGTTTCATACCAGCCTCATCGATACCGATGTTCTGTGACATACCCAGGTATCGGTATGTTTCAGCCTCGGAAAGGGTCCTTAAGTTAACGGGCATAGAGAAGTCTATGCCCTCAGAGTTAGCAACCCTCCCCCCTTCAACATGGAGGACCGCACACTTATCCGTTCCCAGCTCCATTCCAATAGAACTGCTAAATTCACAAGTGATGTTTAGCAGTTCCATAAGATGGGAGCGACTGGAGGCGAATAACTTGAGGTCATCCATATAGAAAAGGTGGGTCACTTTTGTACCTCCTTTCCTAAGCTGAAATCCCCTCCCGGAGCCCTCCAGTAAGGTACTGAGAGGGTTCAGAGAGAGGCAGAACCAGATTGGACTCAGACAATCGCCCTGGAAGATACCCCTTCTTATCCTTATGTGGTGCTCCGCAGCCATCATCCGCTCGCCCAGATGACAAAGGATCGTACTCCACTGCCCCATACACTGCTCGAGGAAGTCTCTAACTGTACAGTCAATCTTGTACAGCTCGAGGACCCTCTTTAGCCATGTATGGGGCACCGAGTCGAACGCCTTTCTGTAGTCTATCCAGGCGGCAGAGAAGTTCCGACGGTTGCGTTTCACCACTTTGCCTATGACCGCGTCAATGAGGAGTGGTTCCTTGGTTCCACGACCACCGCCCCGACATCCATTTTGAGCGCGTGACATCACCTGGTTTAGCTCCAGGTGCCGAGTGATTCTCGCGCTCAAAATGGATGTCAGTGTCTTATATATGGTGGGTAGACACGTGATGGGGCGGTATTTGCTCGGGTCTGTGGTATCCTGATCTTTAGGAACCAAGTGAGTGATCCCAGTAGTGAAGAGGCTCGGGAGCGACTTCTGGTCGAGAGCCTCTTGAAACTGTCGGGCGAGCACAGCGTGACACACTATGAACCCCTTCAGCCAGTAATGATGCAACCCGTCGAGCCCCGGACATTTCCAGTTCGGGGCCCTACGGACCGCCTCAGCCACGTCTTCCGGCGTTATGGTGATGGGGTCCATAGGCGTAACACTCGCACCCTGGCTCGCCACAACTTCCATCCAAGGGCCCTCGCTGTGGTTTACGGGCTCTGACCACAGGCCACGCCAGAATGCGATAATGTCAGCCTGATCCGGTCCTTGGCCCGCTCCACATACCTTTGGTCGCTCCAATGATTTATAGAGCCTCTTCTGATCACTCTGGAAGAGACGATTCTGGTTGAACCGCCTTGACCTCTCGGTAAATCGTCGAATCCGCTTCCCCCAAGCAGCGATCTTTTGCTTCAGGTCGTCTATGCGCTCCGTTAGTTTCTGCATGATATCCGGCTGGGACAAACTGATATTTGTCCCAGCAAACGCCATCCTAACGGTGCGCATAATCCTCGGTCTATTATTACCCGACCTGAAGCTTGTCAGTCTGCCGATAAGGGCCCTAGCCTTTGCGATACGGTCCTCGATTCTTTTTCTCCAGGCTGGGATGGCGCTACTTTGTGTAGTAGCGCGTCCAGCCATGGGAAGTTTGGCGCCAATAATACGGCAAACTGCCACTGCGGCGCCAAAGAGAATTGAGTCCGTCTCGCAAAGGTCCTGGCTGGCTTCCAAATAGGTCACCAGCATTGGGTTAAGAGCCCTCACGACAGCCCGATTTCGCTTGCTTAGGGGTATGCGGGGAAGTCGCGGTCGATTTTCGAGAGGGGTGCTGCGCGTTTCCAAAATCGCCTCTTCCAATATACTCCTCATTTTCTCTAGTTCGTGGGAGACTATTTCATCGTCGTTCGAATCAACCACAACTGGAAGATCCATGGCGGCTTCCACGTGTGGATGCTGGTCTGTCGAATGTGGAGCTGCATCTCCAGCCATAGCCGATTCATTCGACGACGGAATAGCCTCACGTCGTAGTCGTTCGAGTTCGGCATCATCAAATATTTTCGAGCGCATGATGTACCGAACTCGGTCTGCCAGGTTTTGTTCCGTGACGGGGATAGAAGGCTCCAGCTCAGCAAAAAAGCTATGCATCCGAGACCTGTACGCTATTCCCCCAGTTTCTTCCCCTTTCGCCCTATAGTACGCCCGCAATGCGTTTTCGTTCATAGATTTTGTCCAACGCATGCGACGTGCTCCACCAGCGGCGGGTGCCGCTTGCTGAGTCCGAGAAGACCCAGCCGACACCAAGCCTTCTGGTGGGGATGATGGATGCGAGGGGCTGCTAGGTGATCGTGCAGCTCCTCGCGCTCGGCTGGCGGCCCGCATGCTGCCGCGTCCAGCGCCAGCTCCAGACGCGCCCCGGCGACCCCCAGGCAGCGGCCCTATGCGCGTTCCTCTTTGTGCCATCATCCATTTTATGGGCGCCAAATAACGGGAGACGCCCAAACCCGGCACCGTTTCGTGGTTGGGTCATATACACAAACGGACCTTTGCACCTACAATTTTGCCTAGGCACGGCGCTCACACCTCTTGGCAGGATGCTGACTGACTGCGCCGACGTAGCAGTTTTGTCACATGACTGTTACGTCAGCGGGCGATGGGGTCGTCACTTCCCTACGCCATTTATTATTATTATTATTATTATTATTATTATTATTATTATTATTATTATTATTATTATTATTATTATTATTATTATTATTATTATTATTATTATTATTATTATTATTATTATTATTATTATTATTATTATTATTATTATTATTATTATTGGGGTATCTATATAGTTTTCTCATCTGGTTGGGTCCCATAAATATATAATTATAAATGAAAATGAAAAGATAAATATACATAAATATCAATAACATAAAATAAATATAAAAATACATAAATAAATAAAAGCCCAACCAGATGGACGCCCTCGGCAGGGGAGACCAAACGGCCGAGGGTTAGGGGGAAAGGGAAAGAAACCGGCGGACGATGCGGGCGGTATCGAGGAGCACCGCCTTCTGCATTTGAGCCTGGAGCGGTCCGCCACGTAGTCCCAGTCGCCTCAGATGACCCGAGAGGCTGGATGGGATTAGCCCGTTTGCAGAGACGACTACAGGAATAATTTCGGTCGGCAGACCACCCCACATGTCGGTCACCTCGTGAGCCAGGTCCAGATATTTTGTTTGCTTGTCTGTTTCGGCTTTCACGAGGTTCTCGTCATACGGAATGGTAATGTCGACCACAAATATCCTTGACTGTGCCCGGTCCATCAGCACAATATCAGGCTTACTCGCAAGAATAGTCCTGTCTGTGATGATGGCCCGGTCCCAATAGAGCCTGGCGCGATCATTTTCGAGCACGGCTTCCGGCAAGTACTTGTAATACGGCAATTTCCGATCCACGAGACCGTATTTCAGACCGAGCTCCTGGTGAAGAATTCTGGCTACTAGGTTGTGCCTGTGCAAGTACTCAGAGTTAGAAAGCGCCGAACAACCGGAGATGACATGCCTAAGTGACTCACCGGGATGGCGACAAGCTCGACAGATGTCGACGGTGCCATCCTTTAGGATGTATCTCCGATAGTTGTTGGTCTTAATAACCTGATCCTGTATTGCACAGACAAAACCCTCGGTTTCCCCGAAGAGATCACCAAAGCGTAGCCAGTGGAGGGAGGCTGCTGTGTCTACGAAAGGCTCATGTAGAGCCTTGTAGAACCTCCCGTGGAGCTCTTTCTCCTTCCATACGGTCTCCCTGTCGGAAATGCTCTGCACTGCCGGGTTTTGCCATTGCTCGTTGGCTAAGGATAGAGGGGTAAGTCCTTTATCACAAGAAATGACGTCATTATAGAATGGATCATCCGATCTCATCAGGAAGTAATCACGGAGGCTGCACACTTCGCGATTATGCATGGTGAGCGCGCTCAAGAAGCCACGCCCACCATGCTTTCGCGGCAAGTACAGCCTCATTACCGACGATCTCGGATGATGCATCCTATGGGACGTCATTGTAGTGCGGACTTTTCTATCCAGGGCGTTAAGTTCAGTCTGACTCCACCTGAGTATGCCAAAGGTATACATGAGGACAGGCATGACCCAACCGTTATATGCGTGTGTCCTATTCACACCGGACAAAAGGCTGTTAAGCACTTTGGTCAAGCGTGCATAAAACACGTCGCAAACTGACTGTTTCATACCAGCCTCATCGATACCGATGTTCTGTGACATACCCAGGTATCGGTATGTTTCAGCCTCGGAAAGGGTTCTTAAGTTGACGGGCATAGATAAGTCTATGCTCTCAGAGTTAGCAACCCTTCCCCCTTCAACATGGAGGACCGCACATTTATCCGTTCCCAGCTCCATTCTAATAGAATTGCTAAATTCACACGTGATGTTTAGCAATTCCATAAGATGGGAGCGACTGGAGGCGAATAATTTGAGGTCATCCATATAGAAAAGGTGGGTCACTTTTGTACCTCCTTTCCGAAGCTGAAATCCCCTCCCGGAGCCCTCCAATAAAGTACTGAGAGGGTTCAGGGAGAGGCAAAACCAGATTGGACTCAGACAATCGCCCTGGAAGATACCCCTTCTTATCCTTATGTGGTTCTCCGCAGCCATCATCCGCTCGCCCAGATAGCAAAGGATCGTACTCCACTGCCCCATACACTGTCCGAGGAAGTCTCGAACTGTACAGTCAATCTTGTACAGCTCGAGGACCCTCTTTAGCCATGTATGGGGCACCGAGTCGAATGCTTTTCTGTAGTCTATCCAGGCGGCGGAGAAATTCCGACGGTTGCGTTTCACCACTTTGCCAATGACCGCGTCAATGAGGAGTGGTTCCTTGGTTCCACGACCACCGCCCCGGCATCCATTTTGAGCGCGTGACATCACCTGATTTAGCTCCAGGTGACGAGTGATTCTCGCGCTCAAAATGGATGTCAGTGTCTTATATATGGTGGGTAGACACGTGATGGGGCGGTATTTGCTCGGGTCTGTGGTATCCTGATCTTTAGGAACCAAATGAGTGATCCCAGTAGTGAAGAGGCTCGGGAGCGACTTCTGATCGAGAGCCTCTTGAAACTGTCGGGCGAGCACAGCGTGACACACTACGAACCCCTTCAACCAGTAATGATGCAGCCCGTCGAGCCCCGGACTTTTCCAGTTCGGGGCCCTACGGACCGCCTCAGCCACGTCTTCAGGCGTTATGGTGACGGGGTCCATAGGCGTAACACTTGCACTCTGGCTCGCCATAACTTCCATCCAAGGGCCCTCGCTGTGGTTTACGGGCTCTGACCACAGGCCACGCCAAAATGCGACAGTGGCAGCCTGATCCGGTCCTGGACCCGCTCCACATACCTCTGGTCGCTCCAATGATTTATAGAGCCTCTTCTGATCACTCTGGAAGAGACGATTCTGGTTGAACCGCCTTGACCTCTCGCTAAATCGTCGAATCCGCTTCCCCCAAGCAGCGATTTTTTGCTTCAGGTCATCTATGCGCTCCGTTAGTTTTTGCGTGATATCCGGCTGGAACAAACTGATATTTGTCCCAGCAAACGCCATCCTAACGGTGCGCATAATCCTCGGTCTAGTATTACCCGACCTGAAGCTTGTCAGTCTGCCGATAAGGGCCCTTGCCTTTGCGATACGGTCCTCAATTCTTTTTCTCCAGGCTGGGATGGCGCTACTTTTTTGAGTAGCACGTCCAGCCACGGGAAGTTTGGCGCCAATAATACGGCATACTGCCAGTGCGGCGCCAAAAAGAATTGAATCCGTCTCGCAAAGGTCCCGGCTGGCTTCCAAATAGGTTACCAGCATTGGGTTAAGAGCCCGCACGACAGCCCGATTTCGCTTGCTAAGGGGTATGCGGGGAAGTCGCGGTCGATTATCGAGAGGCATGCTGCGCGTTTCCAGCATCGACTCTTCCAGTATGCTCCTCATTTTCTCTAGTTCGTGGGAGACTATTCCATCACCGTCTGAATTAGCCACAAATGGAATGTTGACGGCAGCATCCACATATGCAGTTTGTTGCGCATCTAGTGGCGCCGCATTCCCAGCCGCAGCATTTCCATTCGATGAAGGAATAGCCTCACGTCGTAGTCGCTCGAGTTCGGCGTCACCAAATATGTTGGAGCGCAGGATGTACCTAACTCGGTCTGCCAGGTTTTGCTCAGTGACGGATAGAGATGGCTCCAGCTCTGCAAAAAAGCGATGCATCCGAGCCCGATACGCCAAACATCCAGTTTCTTCCCCTTTTGCCCTAAAATACGCCCGCAGTGCGTTTTCATTCATCGATTTAGACCAACGCATGCGACGTGCTCCACCAGCAGCGGGTGCCGCTTGCTGAGTCCGAGAAGACCCAGCCAACACCAAGCCTTCTGGTGGGGATGATGGATGCGGGGGGCTGCTAGGTGGTCTTGCAACACCCCGCGCTCGGCTGGCGGCCCGCATGCTGTCACGTCCAGCGCCAGCTCCAGACGCGCCCTGGCGACCTCCAGGCAGCGGCCCTTTGCGCACTATCTTTTTCTCCATCATCCATAATATGGGCGTCCATTAACGGGAGACGCCCAGGCCCGGCACCGTATCGTGGACGGCCATAAGCACAAACGGGCCTTTGCACCCTGAATTCTGCCGAGGCACGGCGCTCACACCTCTCGCAAGGCGCTGACTGACTGCGTTGACGTAGCAGTTTTGTCACTTAACTGTTACGTCAGCGGGCGATGGGGTCGTCAATTCCCTACGCCATTTTATTATTATTATTATTATTATTATTATTATTATTATTATTATTATTATTATTTGGGGTATCTATATAGTTTTCTCATCTGGTTGGGCTATATAAATATATAATTATAAATTAAAATTATTATTATTATTATTATTATTATTATTATTATTATTATTATTATTATTATTATTATTATTATTATTATTATTATTATTATTATTATTATTATTATTATTATTATTATTATTATTATTATTATTATTATTATTATTATTATTATTATTATTATTATTATTATTATTATTATTATTATTATTATTATTATTATTATTATTATTATTATCATTATTATCATTATTATTATTATTATTATTATTATTATTATTATTATGGGGTATCTATATAGCTTTCTCATCTGGTTGGGTTCTATAAATATATAATTATAAATGAAAGTGAAAAGATAAATATACATAAATATCAATAACATAAAATAAATATAAAAATACATAAATAAATAAAAGCCCAACCAGATGGAGGCCCTCGGCAGGGGAGACCAAACGGCCGAGGGTTAGGGGGAAAGGGAAAGAAACCGGCGGACGATGCGGGCGGTATCGATGAGCACCGCCTTCTGCATTTGAGCCCGGAGCGGTCCGCCACGTAGTCCCAGTCGCCTCAGATGACCCGAGAGGCTGACTGGGATTAGCCCGTTTGCAGAGACGACTACAGGAATAATTTCAGTCGGCAGACCACCCCACATGTCGGTCACCTCGTGAGCCAGGTCCAGATATTTTGTTTGCTTGTCTGTTTCGGCTTTCACGAGGTTCTCGTCATACGGAATGGTAATGTCGACCAAAAATATCCTTGACTGTGCCCGGTCCATCAGCACAATATCAGGCTTATTCGCAAGAATAGTCCTGTCCGTGATGATGGCTCGGTCCCAATAGAGCCTGGCGCGATCATTTTCGAGCACGGCTTCCGGCAAGTACTTGTAATACGGCAATTTCCGATCAACGAGACCGTATTTCAGAGCGAGCTCCTGGTGAAGAATTCTGGCTACTAGGTTGTGCCTGTGCAAGTACTCAGAGTTAGAAAGCGCCGAACAACCGGAGATAACATGCCTAAGTGACTCACCGGGATGGCGACAAGCTCGACAGATGTCCACGGTGCCATCCTTTAGGATGTATCTCCGATAGTTGTTGGTCTTTATAACCTGATCCTGTATTGCACAGACAAAACCCTCGGTTTCCCCGAAGAGATCACCAAAGCGTAGCCAGTGGAGGGAGGCTACTGTGTCTACGAAAGGCTCATGTAGAGCCTTGTAGAACCTCCCGTGGAGCTCCTTCTCCTTCCACACGGTCTCCCGGTCAGAAATTGTCTGCACTGCCGGGTCTTGCCATTGCTCGTTGGCTAAGGATAGAGGGGTAAGTCCTTTATCACAAGAAATGACGTCCTTATAGAATGGATCATCCGATCTCGCCAGGAAGTAATTACGGAGGCTGCACACTTCGCGATTATGCATGGTGAGCGCGCTCAAGAAGCCACGCCCACCATGCTTTCGCGGCAAGTACAGCCTCATTACCGACGATCTCGGATGATGCATCCTGTGGGACGTCATGGTAGTGCGGACTTTTCTATCCAGGGCGTTAAGTTCAGTCTGAGTCCACCTGAGTATGCCAAAGGTATACATGAGGACAGGCATGACCCAGCCGTTATATGCGTGTGTCTTATTCACACCGGACAAAAGGCTGTTAAGCACTTTGGTCAAGCGTGCATAAAACACGTCGCAAACTGACTGTTTCATACCAGCCTCATCGACACCGATGTTCTGTGACATACCCAGGTATCGGTATGTTTCAGCCTCGGAAAGGGTCCTTAAGTTGAAGGGCATAGATAAGTCTATGCCCTCAGAGTTAGCAACCCTTCCCCTTTCAACATGGAGGACCGCACACTTATCCGTTCCCAGCTCCATTCCAATAGAATTGCTAAATTCACAAGTGATGTTTAGCAATTCCATAAGATGGGAGCGACTGGAGGCGAATAACTTGAGGTCGTCCATATAAAAAAGGTGGGTCACTTTTGTACCTCCTCTCCGAAGCTGAAATCCCCTCCCGGAGCCCTCCAGTAAAGTACTGAGAGGGTTCAGGGAGAGGCAGAACCAGATTGGACTCAGACAATCGCCCTGGAAGATACCCCTTCTTATCCTTATGTGGTTCTCCGCAGCCATCATCCGCTCACCCAGATGACAAAGGATCGTACTCCACTGCCCCATACACTGCTCGAGAAAGTCTCTCACTGTACAGTCTATCTTGTACAGCTCGAGGACTCTCTTTAGCCATGTATGGGGCACCGAGTCGAATGCCTTTCTGTAGTCTATCCAGGCGGCGGAGAAATTCCGACGGTTGCGTTTCACCACTTTGCCAATGACCGCGTCAATGAGGAGTGGTTCCTTAGTTCCACGACCACCGCCCCGACATCCATTTTGAGCGCGTGACATCACCTGATTTAGCTCCAGGTGACGAGTGATTCTCGCGCTCAAAATGGATGTCAGTGTCTTATATATGGTGGGTAGACACGTAATGGGGCGGTATTTGCTCGGGTCTGTGGTAACCTGGTCTTTAGGAACCAAATGAGTGATCCCAGTAGTGAAGAGGCTAGGGAGCGACTTCTGGTTGAGAGCCTCTTGAAACTGACGGGCGAGCACAGCGTGACACACCATGAACCCCTTCAGCCAGTAGTGATGCAGTCCGTCGAGTCCCGGGCTTTTCCAGTTCGGGGCTCTACGGACCGCCTCAGCTACGTCATCCGGCGTTATGATGACGGGGTCCATGGGCGTAATACTCGCACACTGACTCGCCACAACTTCCGTCCAAGGGCCCTCGCTGTGGTTTACGGGCTCTGACCACAGGCCACGCCAAAATGCGACAGTGTTAGCCTGATCCGGTCCTGGGCCCGCTCCACATACCTCTGGTCGCTCCAATGATTTGTAGAGCCTCTTCTGATCACTCTGGAAGAGACGATTTTGGTTGAACCGCCTTGACCTCTCGGTAAATCGGCGAATCCGCTTCCCCCAAGCAGCAATCTTTTGCTTCAGGTTTATTATTATTATTATTATTATTATTATTATTATTATTATTATTATTATTATTATTATTATTATTGTTATTATAATTATTATTATTATTATTATTATTATTATTATTATTATTATTATTATTATTATTATTATTATTATTATTATTATTATTATTATTATTATTATTATTATTATTATTATTATTATTATTATTATTATTATTATTATTGTGGGGTATCTATATAGTTTTCTCATCTGGTTGGGATGTATAAATATATAATTATAAATGAAAATGAAAATGAAAAGATAAATATACATAAATATCAATAAAATAAAATAAATACAAAAATACATAAATAAATAAAAGCCCAACCAGATGGAAGCCCTCGGCAGGGGAGACCAAACGGCCAAGGGTTAGGGGGAAAGGGAAAGAAACCGGCGGACGATGCGGGCAGTATCAAGGAGCACCGCCTTCTGCATTTGAGCCCGGAGCGGTCCGTGACGGAGTCCCAGTCGCCTCAGATGACCAGAGAGGCTAACTGGGATTAGCCCGTTTGCAGAGACGACTACAGGAATAATTTCGGTCGGCAGACCACCCCACATGTCGGTCACCTCGTGAGCCAGGTCCAGATATTTTGATCGCTTATCTGTTTCGGCTTTCACGAGGTTCTCGTCATACGGGATGGTAATATCGACCAAAAATATCCTTGACTGTGCCCGGTCCATCAGCACAATATCAGGCTTATTCGCAAGAATAGTCCTGTCTGTGATGATGGCCCGGTCCCAGTAGAGTCTGGCGCGGTCATTTTCAAGTACGGCTTCCGGCAAGTACTTGTAATACGGCAATTTCCGGTCCACGAGACCGTATTTCAGAGCGAGCTCCTGGTGTAGAATTCTGGCTACTAGGTTGTGCCTGTGCAAGTACTCAGAGTTAGAAAGCGTCGAACAACCGGAGATGACATGCCTAAGTGACTCACCGGGATGGCGACAAGCTCGACAGACGTCGACGGTGCCATCCTTTAGGATGTATCTCCGATAGTTGTTGGTCTTAATAACCTGATCCTGTATTGCACAGACAAAACCCTCGGTTTCCCCGAAGAGGTCACCGAAACGTAGCCAGTTGAGGGAGGCGACTGTATCTACGAAGGGCTCATGAAGAGCCCTGTAGTACCTCCCGTGGAGCTCTTTCTCCTTCCATACGGTCTCCCGATCAGAAATGCTAAGCACTGCTGGGTCCTGCCATTGCTCGTGGGCTAAGGATAGAGGGGTAAGCCCTTTATCACTAGAAATGACGTCATTATAGAATGGATCATCCGATCTCGTCAGGAAGTAATTACGGAGGCTGCACACTTCGCGATTATGCATGGTGAGCGCGCTCAAGAAGCCACGCCCACCATGCTTTCGCGGCAAGTACAGCCTCATTACCGACGATCTCGGATGATGCATCCTGTGGGACGTCATGGTAGTGCGGACTTTTCTATCCAGGGCGTTAAGTTCAGTCTGAGTCCACCTGAGTATGCCAAAGGTATACATGAGGACAGGCATGACCCAGCCGTTATATGCGTGTGTCTTATTCACACCGGACAAAAGGCTGTTAAGCACTTTGGTCAAGCGTGCATAAAACACGTCGCAAACTGACTGTTTCATACCAGCCTCATCGATACCGATGTTCTGTGACATACCCAGGTATCGGTATGTTTCAGCCTCGGAAAGGGTCCTTAAGTTAACGGGCATAGAGAAGTCTATGCCCTCAGAGTTAGCAACCCTCCCCCCTTCAACATGGAGGACCGCACACTTATCCGTTCCCAGCTCCATTCCAATAGAACTGCTAAATTCACAAGTGATGTTTAGCAGTTCCATAAGATGGGAGCGACTGGAGGCGAATAACTTGAGGTCATCCATATAGAAAAGGTGGGTCACTTTTGTACCTCCTTTCCTAAGCTGAAATCCCCTCCCGGAGCCCTCCAGTAAGGTACTGAGAGGGTTCAGAGAGAGGCAGAACCAGATTGGACTCAGACAATCGCCCTGGAAGATACCCCTTCTTATCCTTATGTGGTGCTCCGCAGCCATCATCCGCTCGCCCAGATGACAAAGGATCGTACTCCACTGCCTCATACACTGCTCGAGGAAGTCTCTAACTGTACAGTCAATCTTGTACAGCTCGAGGACCCTCTTTAGCCATGTATGGGGCACCGAGTCGAACGCCTTTCTGTAGTCTATCCAGGCGGCAGAGAAGTTCCGACGGTTGCGTTTCACCACTTTGCCTATGACCGCGTCAATGAGGAGTGGTTCCTTGGTTCCACGACCACCGCCCCGACATCCATTTTGAGCGCGTGACATCACCTGGTTTAGCTCCAGGTGCCGAGTGATTCTCGCGCTCAAAATGGATGTCAGTGTCTTATATATGGTGGGTAGACACGTGATGGGGCGGTATTTGCTCGGGTCTGTGGTATCCTGATCTTTAGGAACCAAGTGAGTGATCCCAGTAGTGAAGAGGCTCGGGAGCGACTTCTGGTCGAGAGCCTCTTGAAACTGTCGGGCGAGCACAGCGTGACACACTATGAACCCCTTCAGCCAGTAATGATGCAACCCGTCGAGCCCCGGACATTTCCAGTTCGGGGCCCTACGGACCGCCTCAGCCACGTCTTCCGGCGTTATGGTGATGGGGTCCATAGGCATAACACTCGCACCCTGGCTCGCCACAACTTCCATCCAAGGGCCCTCGCTGTGGTTTACGGGCTCTGACCACAGGCCACGCCAGAATGCGATAATGTCAGCCTGATCCGGTCCTTGGCGCGCTCCACATACCTTTGGTCGCTCCAATGATTTATAGAGCCTCTTCTGATCACTCTGGAAGAGACGATTCTGGTTGAACCGCCTTGACCTCTCGGTAAATCGTCGAATCCGCTTCCCCCAAGCAGCGATCTTTTGCTTCAGGTCGTCTATGCGCTCCGTTAGTTTCTGCATGATATCCGGCTGGGACAAACTGATATTTGTCCCAGCAAACGCCATCCTAACGGTGCGCATAATCCTCGGTCTATTATTACCCGACCTGAAGCTTGTCAGTCTGCCGATAAGGGCCCTAGCCTTTGCGATACGGTCCTCGATTCTTTTTCTCCAGGCTGGGATGGCGCTACTTTGTGTAGTAGCGCGTCCAGCCATGGGAAGTTTGGCGCCAATTATTATTATTATTATTATTATTATTATTATTATTATTATTATTATTATTATTATTATTATTATTATTATTATTATTATTATTATTATTATTATTATTATTATTATTATTATTATTATTATTATTATTATTATTATTATTATTATTATTATTATTATTATTATTATTATTATTATTATTATTATTATTATTATTATTATTATTATTATTATTATTATTATTATTATTATTATTATTATTATTATTATTATTATTATTATTATTATTATTGTGGGGTATCTATATAGTTTTCTCATCTGGTTGGGTGCTATAAATATATAATTATAAATGAAAATGAAAAGATAAATATACATAAATATCAATAACATAAAATAAATATAAAAGTACATAAATAAATAAAAGCCCAACCAGATGGAGGCCCTCGGCAGGGGAGACCAAACGGCCGAGGGTTAGGGGGAAAGGGAAAGAAACCGGCGGACGATGCGGGCGGTATCGAGGAGCACCGCCTTCTGCATTTGAACCTGGAGCGGCCCGCCACGTAGTCCCAGCCGCCTCAGATGACCCGAGAGGCTGACTGGGATTAGCCCGTTTGCAGAGACGACTACAGGAATAATTTCGGTCGGCAGACCACCCCACATGTCGGTCACCTCGTGAGCCAGGTCCAGATATTTTGTTTGCTTGTCTGTTTCGGCTTTCACGAGGTTCTCGTCATACGGAATGGTAATGTCGACCAAAAATATCCTTGACTGTGCCCGGTCCATCAGCACAATATCAGGCTTATTCGCAAGAATAGTCCTGTCTGTGATGATGGCCCGGTCCCAATAGAGCCTGGCGCGATCATTTTCGAGCACGGCTTCCGGCAAGTACTTGTAATACGGCAATTTCCGATCCACGAGACCGTATTTCAGAGCGAGCTCCTGGTGTAGAATTCTGGCTACTAGGTTGTGCCTGTGCAAGTACTCAGAGTTAGAAAGCGCCGAACAACCGGAGATAACATGCCTAAGTGACTCACCGGGATGGCGACAAGCTCGACAGATGTCGACGGTGCCATCCTTTAGGATGTATCTCCGATAGTTGTTGGTCTTAATAACCTGATCCTGTATTGCACAGACAAAACCCTCGGTTTCCCCGAAGAGACCACCAAAGCGTAGCCAGTGGAGGGAGGCTACTGTGTCTACGAAAGGCTCATGTAGAGCCTTGTAGAACCTCCCGTGGAGCTCCTTCTCCTTCCATACGGTCTCCCGGTCGGAAATGCTCTGCACTGCCGGGTCTTGCCATTGCTCGTTGGCTAACGATAGAGGGGTAAGTCCTTTATCACAAGAAATGACGTCCTTATAGAATGGATCATCCGATCTCGCCAGGAAGTAATCACGGAGGCTGCACACTTCGCGATTGTGCATGGTGAGCGCGCTCAAGAAGCCACGACCACCATGCTTCCGCGGCAAGTACAGCCTCATTACCGACGATCTCGGATGATGCATCCTATGGGACGTCATGGTAGTGCGGACTTTTCTATCCAGGGCGTTAAGTTCAGTCTGAGTCCACCTGAGTATGCCAAAGGTATACATGAGGACAGGCATGACCCAGCCGTTATATGCGTGTGCCTTATTCACACCGGACAAAAGGCTGTTAAGCACTTTGGTCAAGCGTGCATAAAACACGTCGCAAACTGACTGTTTCATACCAGTCTCATCGATACCGATGTTTTGTGACATACCCAGGTATCGGTATGTTTCAGCCTCGGAAAGGGTCCTTAAGTTGACGGGCACAGATAAGTCTGCGCCCTCAGAGTTAGCAACCCTTCCCCTCTCAACATGGAGGACCGCACACTTATCCGTCCCAAGCTCCATTCCAATGGAATTGCTAAATTCACAAGTGATGTTTAGCAATTCCATAAGATGGGAGCGACTGGAGGCGAATAACTTGAGGTCATCCATATAGAAAAGGTGGGTCACTTTTGTCCCTCCTTTCCGTAGCTGAAATCCCCTCCCGGAGCCCTCCAGTAAGGTACTGAGAGGGTTCAGAGAGAGGCAGAACCAGATTGGACTCAGACAATCGCCCTGGAAGATACCCCTTCTTTCCTTATGTGGTTCTCCGCAGCCATCATCCAATCACCCAGATGACAAAGGATCGTACTCCACTGCCCCATACACTGCTCGAGGAAGTCTCTAACTGTACAGTCTATCTTGTACAGCTCGAGGACTCTCTTTAGCCATGTATGGGGCACCGAGTCGAATGCCTTTCTGTAGTCTATCCAGGCGGCGGAGAAGTTCCGACGGTTGCGTTTCACCACTTTGCCAATGACCGCGTCAATGAGGAGTGGTTCCTTGGTTCCACGACCACCGCCCCGACATCCATTTTGAGCGCGCGACATCACCTGATTTGAGTCCAGGTGACAAGTGATTCTCGCGCTCAAAATGGATGTTAGTGTCTTGTATATTGTCGGTAGACAAGTGATGGGGCGGTATTTGCTCGGATCTGTGGTACCCTGGTCTTTAGGAACCAAATGAGTGATCCCAGTAGTGAAGAGGCTTGGGAGCGACTTCTGGTTGAGAGCCTCTTGAAACTGTCGGGCGAGCACAGAGTGACACACCATGAACCCCTTCAGCCAGTAGTGATGCAGCCCGTCAAGCCCCGGACTTTTCCAGTTCGGGGCCCTACGGACCGCCTCAGCTACGTCATCCGGCGTTATGATGACGGGGTCCATGGGCGTAATACCCGCACACTGACTCGCCACAACTTCTGTCCAAGGGCCCTCGCTGTGGTTTACGGGCTCTGACCACAGGCCGCGCCAGAATGCTACACTGTCGGCCTGATTCGGTGCTGGACCCGTTCCACTTACCATTGGTCGCTCCAATGATTCATAGAGCCTCTTCTGATCACTCTGGAAGAGACGATTCTGGTTGAACCGTGTCGACCTCTCGGTATATCGCCGAATCCGCTTTCCCCAAGCAGCGATTCTCTGCTTCAGATCATCTATGCGCTCCGTCAGTTTTTGCGTTATATCCGGCTGGGACAAACTGACATTTGTCCCAGCAAACGCCATCCTGACGGTGCGCACAATTCTTGGCCTGTTGTTGCCTGATCTGAAGCATATCAGTCTGCCGATGAGAGCTCTAGCCCTTGCGATACGTTCCTCAATTCTTCTTCTCCATGCTGGGATAGCGCTACTATGGCCAGTAGCGCGTCCAGCCGTGGAAACCTTGGCGCCTATGATACGGCAGACTGCCAGCGCGGCGCCAAAAAGAATTGAGTCCGTCTCGCAAAGGTCCCGGCTGGCTTCCAAATAGGTAACCAGCATTGGGTTCAGAGCCCTCACGACAGCCCGATTCCGCTTGCTTAGGGCTATGCGGGGAAGTCGCGGTCGATTTTCGAGAGGCGTACTGCGCGTTTCCACAATCGCCTCTTCCAATATACTCCTCATATGCTCTAATTCCAGTTCCTGGGCGACTGTTCCATCATCGTTTGAATCAACCACAACTGGGGTATTCACGGCGGCATCCACGTTTGCGGATTGCTCTACCATTTGTGGCGCCGCATCCTCAGCCGTAGCATTCTCATCCGACGAGGGAACAGCCTCACGTCGTAGCCGTTCGAGTTCGGCGACATCAAATATATTTGAGCGCAAGATATACCGAACTCGGTCTGCCAGGTTTTGCTCTGTGACGGTTAAAGATGGCTCCAGCTCAGCAAAAAGACGATGCATCCTAGCCCGATACGCCAAACATCCAGTTTCTTCCCCTTTTGCCCTAAAGTACGCCCGCAGTGCGTTTGCATTCATTTCTTGTGACCAACGCATGCGACGTGCTCCACCAGCGGCGGGTGCCGCTTGCTGAGTCCGAGAAGACCCAGCCGACACCAAGCCTTCTGGTGGGGATGATGGATGCGGAGGGCTGCTAGGTGACCGTGCAGCTCCTCGCGCTCGGCTGGCGACCCGCATGCTGCCGCGTCCAGCGCCAGCTCCAGACGCGCCCCGGCGACCCCCAGGCAGCGGCCCTTTGCGCACTATCTTCTTATCCATCATCCATTATTTGGGCGTCCATTAACGGGAGACGCCCAGGCCCGGCACCGTTTCGTGTGTAGCCATAAGCACAAACGGGCCTCTGCACCCTAAATTCTGCCGAGGCACGGCGCTCACACCTCTCGCAAGGCGCTGACTGACTGCGTTGACGTAGCAGTTTTGTCACTTAACTGTTACGTCAGCGGGCGATGGGGTCGTCAATTCCCTACGCCTTTTTATTATTATTATTATTATTATTATTATTATTATTATTATTATTATTATTATTATTATTATTATTATTATTATTATTATTATTATTATTATTATTATTATTATTATTATTATTATTATTATTATTATTATTATTATTATTATTATTATTATTATTATTATTATTATTATTATTATTATTATTATTATTATTGGGGTATCTATATAGTTTTCTCATCTGGTTGGGTCCCATAAATATATAATTATAAATGAAAATGAAAAGATAAATATACATAAATATCAATAACATAAAATAAATATAAAAATACATAAATAAATAAAAGCCCAACCAGATGGACGCCCTCGGCAGGGGAGACCAAACGGCCGAGGGTTAGGGGGAAAGGGAAAGAAACCGGCGGACGATGCGGGCGGTATCGAGGAGCACCGCCTTCTGCATTTGAGCCTGGAGCGGTCCGCCACGTAGTCCCAGTCGCCTCAGATGACCCGAGAGGCTGGCTGGGATTAGCCCGTTTGCAGAGACGACTACAGGAATAATTTCGGTCGGCAGACCACCCCACATGTCGGTCACCTCGTGAGCCAGGTCCAGATATTTTGTTTGCTTGTCTGTTTCGGCTTTCACGAGGTTCTCGTCATACGGAATGGTAATGTCGACCAAAAATATCCTTGACTGTGCCCGGTCCATCAGCACAATATCAGGCTTATTCGCAAGAATAGTCCTGTCCGTGATGATGGCCCGGTCCCAATAGAGCCTGGCGCGATCATTTTCGAGCACGGCTTCCGGCAAGTACTTGTAATACGGCAATTTCCGATCCACGAGACCGTATTTCAGAGCGAGCTCCTGGTGAAGAATTCTGGCTACTAGGTTGTGCCTGTGCAAGTACTCAGAGTTAGAAAGCGCCGAACAACCGGAGATGACATGCCTAAGTGACTCACCGGGATGGCGACAAGCTCGACAGATGTCCACGGTGCCATCCTTTAGGATGTATCTCCGATAGTTGTTGGTCTTAATAACCTGATCCTGTATTGCACAGACAAAACCCTCGGTTTCCCCGAAGAGATCACCAAAGCGTAGCCAGTGGAGGGAGGCTACTGTGTCTACGAAAGGCTCATGTAGAGCCTTGTAGAACCTCCCGTGGAGCTCCTTCTCCTTCCATACGGTCTCCCGGTCGGAAATGCTAAGCACTGCTGGGTCCTGCCATTACTCGTTGGCTAAGGATAGAGGGGTAAGTCCTTTATCACAAGAAATGACGTCCTTATAGAATGGATCATCCGATTTCGCCAGGAAGTAATTACGGAAACTGCACACTTCGCGATTATGCATGGTGAGCGCGCTCAAGAAGCCACGCCCACCATGCTTTCGCGGCAAGTACAGCCTCATTATCGACGATCTCGGATGATGCATCCTGTGGGACGTCATGGTGGTGCGGACTTTTCTATCCAGGGAGTTAAGTTCAGTCTGAGTCCACCTGAGTATGCCAAAGGTATACATGAGGACAGGCATGACCCAGCCGTTATATGCGCGTGTCTTATTCACACCGGACAAAAGGCTGTTAAGCACTTTGGTCAAGCGTGCATAAAACACGTCGCAAACTGACTGTTTCATACCAGCCTCATCGATACCGATGTTCTGTGACATACCCAGGTATCGGTATGTTTCAGCCTCGGAAAGGGTCCTTAAGTTGACGGGCATAGATAAGTCTATGCCCTCAGAGTTAGCAACCCTTCCCCTTTCAATATGGAGGACCGCACACTTATCCGTTCCCAGCTCCATTCCAATAGAATTGCTAAATTCACAAGTGATGTTTAGCAATTCCATAAGATGGGAGCGACTGGAGGCGAATAACTTGAGGTCGTCCATATAGAAAAGGTGGGTCACTTTTGTACCTCCTTTCCGAAGCTGAAATCCCCTCCCGGAGACCTCCAGTAAAGTACTGAGAGGGTTCAGGGAGAGGCAAAACCAGATTGGACTCAGACAATCGCCCTGGAAGATACCCCTTCTTATCCTTATGTGGTTCTCCGCAGCCATCATCCGCTCGCCCAGATAGCAAAGGATCGTACTCCATTGCCCCATACACTGCTCGAGGAAGTCTCCAACAGTACAGTCAATTTTATACTGCTGGCTGGAGCTGGAGGACTCTCTTCAGCCATGTATGGGGCAACGAGTCGAATGCCTTTCTGTAGTCTATCCAGGCGGCGGAGAAATTCCGATGGTTGCGTTTCACCACTTTGCCAATGACCGCGTCAATGAGGAGTGGTATTATTATTATTATTATTATTATCTTGGTTAAAACTCTAAATACAGAAGAAACTGAAAATTTCTTGGTCACTTTAAAATAACATTACATTAGAATAATTTAACTATCTACTTAAACTTACTAAACGATAAAAGTACTTTATCTATAATAATTAAAAATTATTTCACTTATATAGCTATTTATAAAACTATATTTAATTAAGTCTAAATGTAATTAAAAAAAACCTTTGCAAAAACCATGAATTAAATAATTATACAAATGTATTAACTGTTCACTGTACATTGCATAACATTTGGTTAAATACCTGTAGAATTACTAAAATTATATAGCATATATCTTTGCAATACTTCGTTGTAACCTATCACCAAAAGAAATAGTTCTCTGACTTGTGATAACAATAATCATTTATTGCATTATAAATTAAGAAATTAAAAATGTTCCTATAAATAGTAGTCTAACCTTTCATACGCATAATAAGTTAGTGTGACGGTAATCGCAAAAAAGTGATAATGTAATTACGAATTTGTAACGTAAAACATAGATTAGGTGAATCATAATATGCCGTATGCTTTTATAATTGTAAATAATGGTTCCTTTGGAAGTGACTAGTGTCTAAGATACAGGCTCGGCCTAGTTTAGACGCTTCGAGTCCCGGGACTTTCGGGTCGAGACGAGACAAGATTGTCGAAATTCTTACGTAATAATTTTTATTTTCAAATCATTAATGAAGCCATCTCTCAGTTTAATGAATAATTACTTGGTCTACTACGTAACTACTGAGTACACAACACAATAAATGCGTTTGCCACGCTGCCATCATGCCGCCATATTAGTTGTTCTGTGACGTTTGGATTATGATTGTGTCTGTGTAATTTGAGTCAGTCAATCGTCAATTTCATTTATGATGTGAGGGTGGTGTGGTGTTTCTTTTGAACTCAGTTTATTAGACAAGTGGAATTAAGACAATCTTCTTCTTTTGTATTCAATTGTTGATTTGTTGCAGCCAGTCAAGATAGATGTGGAAGCCTTAGGCTGACAAAATGCTTCATTACTTATAGCCGAAGCAATAATTGACGTGTTGCTCAAAAAAATTCAATTGACAACGACTAATAATGATGTAGCGAAGCGGTTCTTTGAAACTTTAAAAGCTCGCCTAGAAGGGTGAAGACCACAACGAGTTGTATGCTTGTTAAAATATTTGCATACTGGCCACCACACCTCACAATCTCAAAACACGGACTTTTTACCTCGAACATTACTAAAAAAACTGCACTAAGGTTTGTGGAAGAACTGTAATATTTCAAAATTCTAAATGAAATAAGGATATATTCGAAAAGCCTACAAAAGCTTTTCCAAAATATATCTAGTATCCGATCACCAGATGTGGAAATAATGGGCGCTGAACCTATGTAGTACTAGTAGCTCTCAAATACACAACGAGCCTGACGAGTATTTTGTAAATCAAACGAAACAAGCAATAAAAAATATCCTAGAAAATGTACCCGAAATTCTGGAAAAAAGAGCAACATTAAAAAAAGGAGTTTCAGTTGTTTAAAGCAACCGGAAAACATACAGAAAATTTGGAACAAAAAATTTTGAAGTATGAAGCCTTAAACGCAATTAAACCGACATCTGTTGAAAACGAGAGAGTGTTCTCCTTGTCCGATGATATTATTACAAAAATCAGAAACAGATTGTCAGACAAAGCTTTTGACGCTCTGATTTTTTAAAGGCCTATTTTTTTAAATTAGCAAAGAAGTCTAATTAATGTGATAATTGATTATTTAAAGGACTGATTTATAAGTGTGGTTTATTATTTCTATTTAGATTATTTATTCATGAAACAAATCTGTGATTATGAGAATTAACGATGTTGTGATTATGAGCAATGATAAGATATTAGAATTACTAGATAATAGTAAATTTATTAAGAATTTATACGATTTTTAACTAAATTCGTTATATTACTATTAGATTTAACTACTTAAAAGTGAATGTGAGTGATTAAAATAATTAAACAAAGCAATTATTAAGACTGAAGTCAACGTTAAAGTTATTAGGATTTAATTTTCTCTTTAATAAATGTTGATTTCTACAAAAAAATTGCTTTTTTTAATACGTTTCACCAAAAATTAACTCAATTAAAATTCTTCATCAAACGTACACTTCTTAAAAATATTTTTTGAAAGTCTCGAAGTCCCGGGAATTCCCGGGACTTTGATTGTAAGCTGTCTTGTGTCCCGGGACGTTAAAATTGTCGGGAATTCCCAAATCCTAGTTCCGTAGCACAGTAACGAAACGTTCTGTAGCTGTTTTGAGATTTGAATTTTGCATAAAACACGCCGGGTCCAGATGTGTCCTTGAGCAATTTATGTATGCAATCTCCACGATACTGAAAAATATCCCACCGCGGAGTCGTATAACATTTTAGAAAAAAAAAGTTATAAAGAAAAAGAAAAATAAGAACGTAGGCGGTGATTTTTTAAAATCAATAAAGAATATTGGTTTGTCTTGTTAGTAACAAGACAAACTCGTACTCACTTATTATATAGTTAACTTCTTTTATAGAAGGCAAACAGTCATGCAGCTCACCTGATGGAAAGTATCGACAACAAGGGGAACTGTAAGTGCGTTTCCGGTCTTACAAAAAGAGTAAGCTCGTTTATAAAAGGCCGGTATCTATACATGTAATAAAAATGTAAATTGCAGATGTCATACGTCAAGCACATTACTTCTTTTTTTAACAAAGGTGATTGAGAAGGACTGAAAATAAGTAATTAAATACATTTCTGTTATTTTTATAATTGTTTGTTTGTCTGACTTCAAGAACGTATCTCGGTTCATGTACATTTTTTTTCAAAACAATCGCTAAGGAAATAATGAGTATCTTTGAGTATTTTTAGTCTATTCATTTAGTCTTTGTTTTTATTAAAATCGGTTCATTCACTAGTTATGTTTTATATTTGGAACTGTAGGTACGGATTTGTTCAATGGTGGTGTTGCGTTATTTATGTATTTTAATCTAATCTCAGAACTCACAATAACTACACTGGAGGGAAATCGAAAGAGAATATGAGCAGTAGCAGCATCACCCTCACAACAATTCAACATAATATGAGCAGTAGCAGCATCACCCTCACAACAATTCAACATAATATGAGCAGTAGCAGCATCACCCTCACAACAATTCAACATAATATGAGCAGCAGCAGCATCACCCTCACAACAATTCAACATAATATGAGCAGTAGCAGCATCACCCTCACAACAATTCAACATAATATGAGCAGTAGCAGCATCACCCTCACAACAATTCAACATAATATGAGCAGTAGCAGCATCACCCTCACAACAATTCAACATAATATGAGCAGCAGCAGCATCACCCTCACAACAATTCAACATAATATGAGCAGTAGCAGCATCACCCTCACAACAATTCAACATAATATGAGCAGTAGCAGCATCACCCTCACAACAATTCAACATAATATGAGCAGTAGCAGCATCACCCTCACAACAATTCAACATAATATGAGCAGTAGCAGCATCACCCTCACAACAATTCAACATAATATGAGCAGCAGCAGCATCACCCTCACAACAATTCAACATAATATGAGCAGTAGCAGCATCACCCTCACAACAATTCAACATAATATGAGCAGTAGCAGCATCACCCTCACAACAATTCAACATAATATGAGCAGCAGCAGCATCACCCTCACAACAATTCAACATAATATGAGCAGTAGCAGCATCACCCTCACAACAATTCAACATAATATGAGCAGTAGCAGCATCACCCTCACAACAATTCAACATAATATGAGCAGCAGCAGCATCACCCTCACAACAATTCAACATAATATGAGCAGTAGCAGCATCACCCTCACAACAATTCAACATAATATGAGCAGTAGCAGCATCACCCTCACAACAATTCAACATAATATGAGCAGTAGCAGCATCACCCTCACAACAATTCAACATAATTAAAAACTGCGGTTGCCAACCCGCCTGCCAAGCGTGCCCACTATGACAAATGTAATTAATAAATCCATGGGGGTTCATAAATAAATCTATATCAACAGTGTATTTTTATAGGCTGTAATGGATGGATGGATGATTTTTTTCGTGTTCACAGAAATCCCACTGTTTCTGTGCCTTAATTTTCACTTAATTTGTGAAAAGACACCATTAGCGTACACCGCTACTGCACCACATTATTATAATATAGATAAACTTATTTATTTATATTTATATAGCGTATTTTATATTTCAGCTTTTACTTATACTATTTTCGTAATACCTTCTTTAAGTTCTAGGATATGTTTAGTTTTGAAAAGCTAATGAAGTGTTGCAAAATGCTAACAAGATTGCTAGTTCTTGTAACCTATGTTTATTGAAGAAAGAATAACACACTTAAATTTAGACTTCCATGGATTGACACAAATTTTACTCGTCTGTGTAAAAAACGTAATTAACGATTTATCTTATCAAAAAGAAGTAACAATGATCCTAAATTATGGTTAAAGTTTAATAAAATCCGTAATGAAGTAAACAAAATTTTATATATTAAAAGGAACTCGTATTATATTAATAAAGTAAATAAAAACTTTAGAAATACTATAAAAGTGTATACCTAGAATTTGAATATTAATTAGTCAAATTCTAGGACGAGTACAATCATCGATCGATGCAGCGCTTCTAAGAGCGTTTGATGCACGAAATCTTACCAATGAAACCATTGTCGATAAGTTTGCAACCAGATTTGACATGATAATTAAGGATATAATTCAAAAGTGTAGTATAAACATACTGGATTCAAATATAAGCAACATAAATATCGACTCAAATTTATATTATCAAAAACCTTCAGGTTGTAAAACAAATAATATCATAAGTAAATTAAACGTGAATAAGGCCCCAGGACTGGACAATATAAGTTTGTCTGATATTGAAATGGTGCGGCAAGAAACATATAATTGGCTATTACTAACCTGTACAAAACAACTGTAGTGTGAGATATGGCTTGTACCCTGACGAACTAAAACTTGGTTTTCTAAGACTAATTCATAAAATGGGTAAGATCTCCATAAGCAAAATAGTTGAAAAATACGTTTGTAAAAAAGTGCACAAATTCTATAGAAAACATGACGTAATATAATAGAATTAATTCGGCTTTCAGATGGAAAAAGGCGCAACGGAGCTCCTATCGAAGTTAACTGACGATGTGAATAAAAATTTAACCAAAAAACATTTTGTTCCTTTTATTTATTAATTTGATCGTCCGTTTGATACTATAGAAAACCAGCCACTAATAAATAAGTTAGATCACCATGGAGTGTGCGAGCCGCTGCTGGGATGGTGCAAAAACTACCTCAAAAGTAGCATGTCCAGTAAAAATTGAAAATTCATTTAGTGAACTCTTTAAAGCGATTGCAGGCACCATTTAAGGATCAGTTTTTTGATGTTAATAATATGAATAACTGCCTTAACCCTCTGCTACTGAGGTGCCTTTCTTGTAATTATTCTATTGAACGTGTACAGTACATTAATTACGTTACAGTTAATTACTGCAAAACATGTTTAATTACTGCAAAGATGACACATGCCCTTTAGCAGTAAGTAAGCATAAGATTCCACAAAAAACCTCTAGTTCTGTAGTCTGATGTAGATTCTTTATTAAGATTGTGCTGTGATGCCAGTCTAGTACTAAATAGCAAAAAAACCAAACTGGTAGTTATCAAATCTCCATAACTGCTTGCACGCATGTTATTAATTACATGTAGCTGTGAAAATTGGAACTATCATAAGAATACGTTTGTAATAAGTTGTGGCAATTTTTAACGAATATCTGGAGGCACGCCAGTGCCCCCGCCAGGTCGAGCAAAAAAGCGGCACGGCCGTACCATACTTTTCTCGAAGCAATTAAGGCCAATTTCGACCCCCTATAACTTCGTTATGGATAGAACTGGAAACCTGAATTTTCAGAAACTAAGCAGGCATTGTATAGACACGGTTTATTTCAAATTTCATTCATTTTGAACCAGGAGTTTATGAATTATTACTAGTCAAAATTTCTTAACTTTGTCACTCACTGACTGACCGATCATCAAAACTCTAAGACACTTTTAGCAGACATAGAAGCTTCTTACTTAGAACATAATTAGTGTTTAGTATATAAATAAAGAAAAAACCAAAATATTTTTCAATTTCGGTCCAGTTTTCTAGATACACTAACTGCATAAATAACTTTGTAATCCCATATAAATAAAGGATTACAAAATTACATTTGCAGTGAATGAATCAGTGTACCTGTATATGTATAATATAATGGAATAAAAGGTATAGATAGGTCTTTGTTGGTAATCAAGAAGTGGAAAGTATCGGAAGGAAAAAGTAGGATTATCTGCAAAAAGAAATGAGATGCCATCAAAAACATAATTTGCAAAAAAACCAAGTCTCGCAATTAGGTTTTTCTATCGTAAAAATTTGTGAGATCCATGTAATACCAAGTCGGTTAATTTATATAGTCCCTGCTAAAGGTTCCTTCTGTCTTAAGTTATAACGTAATTAGCTAACATAACAACATCTTATTGTGACCATATCAATATTAAAACTCTTTCATGTTTTAAATAAATAGCTTGACTTGGCAACTAAGCAATCGAATTTAATATAATAACTCTGCATTAGTCAATAAAATATTTTTATTGACTAATGCACATATTGGTTAATGCCGCATCTGGTTCGAACAACATTCTACATCGGTGTAAGTTGATTGTGGGTTCTTGTAAGCTTATTATTAATGCGTTTTATTATAAAAAATTGTATTGTAGCCTTTAATTTTGCACATAAAATATTGTAAACAATAGATGTAAGATTAAAATAAAATAAAATTGAACTATTAAAAAACTTTTATTTCATTGAGAAATACGATAGTTTTGACTTTATTCAATATTTAGTTATACTAATTTCTTTAAAACTTTATTAAATATATGTACTCGTTTATAGGAAATTTCATAGAGAATTCAGAAATGTATAGATATTATAGTATTCGATATACCAAAATCAAGATATTTGCGTTTAAACGGATTGGGCCCAATCAGCCATCCATTTTATTAAACAGCTCCGCAGTCAACGGAGTATGACGGTTAGAGTCTCCGCAGCTGAAAGGTTAACATATGCAAATGCCTGACACTATTGATATTTGCAATTCGTTAAAAAAAATCTCTATATTCTCTCTAGTGTAAATTTACCATATTAAGGACGATATAAGTACCATAAATCCTTTATCATCTTGGTTTGTCTGCTATCATTACCTAACATTAATTAAAGTAATCAGCATCACGCAACAGGGAGAGTCAACATCGTAAAAAAAGACATGTCAAACATACACCAGACGTCTCGAACCTTTAAGGCGAATCCTGGTCATCGGTCTGGATAATTTTACGTCTGGTGTAAACGAGGTAATCGATCTATTACCAGCCAAAACATCGTTCTGGAATTTCTAATAGTCGCCTCATGCCGTCCAAATGCCAAATGGTATAACTTTAAATCGTCAAATTAAAAAGTAAAGTGTGTATAAAATTCCCGCCAATTTCGCTAAAATTGTAAATAATTTCCTCCAGACCGGATTTCGGTCATGGCAGCCACTCTCAAGTCTCGGAGACTCGCCATCTGCACAGGAAAGGAATATAGTGACCGAGTGTATGTGCAAGCACAGGTGCACCCTCTATTCCCTTACACGTAACCGAAGTCCGGAGGAACGGCAGTCCGACACGATACCGAATAGAAATTAGGCGCAGGACCAATTTTAGGTGTTTTTTGAGACACGGCTATGAAACACCGCTTCCTGTCCTCGGGCTGCTTCTTAGAATTTGCAGTTACCGTTACCGTTATATACCGTATATAAGTCCACTCATAAACATAGGCCTCCTTTATAGATCGCCTCATTTTGTGATAGTTTCCACGCTTGGAAAGCGGATCTTAACGTGGTAGAGTCATAATGCAGCTATTTAATTGCGTAGTTGTAGCACTAATGGGTTGGCTCGACCGGGGGAGGACCACGCTCTCACAGAATACTGACGTAAAATAGCAGCTTAATGTTGCTGTGTTCCGTATGGTGAGTTTAGAGAACTGGAGACCCTTTTACTGCAATCGAGAAATTCCATCTTAGTCATCAGGGGTGATAACGTATTTGTATTTTGATTCTTAATTGAGGATAAATGTGGATGGCTACGGGCCACAGCACCCACTTACCATCAGGTGGACTGTTTGCTCGTTTGTCACCCTATGCTATAAAAACACAATTTTTTTATTTTTAGTTGTTATTGGGAAGATTCTCCTGATTTGTTTCCCTCTTCTACTACATGGTAAGTTTTAGCAAAAAAACTCAATAACTGGTTTTTCAAAATACTAATAGAATTCAGAAGTAATCAGAAGTCGCACTTCCAACTACTAGACCACCGAGACAGTTGCACTGCAAATTGAAATTTAAATAAAATAAAATTTTAATGAATATTTTATCACGTGTTCGATGAAGAAAGACGCAACGCAACGGAGCAGACTCTAGGAATAACGGAGGCTGTAACTTTAATCAAAAAATAGATTTTTTTAACATTCGTAGCATCACGCAAAAAATTACAACTTTAGAAATTTACAAAACAGTAAATGTAAATCGTTCATCCATAACCTTTTAAAATCCAGCTCTTAATTTCCCGAATATCTCATTTAAATCTCGTCAAAGCTACCGTACCATGAATCACCGACCGCATAACTCCTAAAATGAGCGCGTAAACATTTTACGAGTATTTTGTTCGTGCTTACACTTCAACCGTTGACTTGGTTCACAATTTATTAGCTACAGTAAACTTAACGTATTGTAGCAATGTAAAATTTTGCAACAATGTTTTTGCCTACTGATAGAACCTTACGAATGTCTGGGTGCGCAGTTCAATCATCTAAAATAATGCATTTCCACGCATTTTGAATTTAAAAGATAAAAATTTAAATTAATTTTACTTCAGCATTTGCCTATATTATACCATGGTAACGGCGGGGCAGGGGGTGCTAAGAATCGGAGGTTCAACAAAAAACGAGATCGACTTCGTTATGACGACCAGACGCCAACTGTTCAGTGACGTCTCAGTGATCGTAAGGATAAAAACTGGCAGCGATTACCGAACGGTTATAGGCACACTGAATCTAAACGTTAAGTTGGACAGGTCACGTCTAATGAAGTCAACGCTCCGTCCCCCTCGTGCTCTAATCCAGAATCCCGAAACCTTTCAGCTCGAGTTACGTAACCGCTTTCAGTGCCTAGAAGATTGCAATGCAGTAGACGACATGAATAACAAGCTTGTGGAAACTGTCCATGCGGTCGGAGCAAAGTTCTGCAAGACCCGCCGCAGAAGAACACAAAAACTCTCCGATCACACTCTTAATCTCATGGCTGTTCGACGGGAGATGAGGCTGCAATCGTCAAAAGATTTGACAGCATTCAGGAAACTGAATAGACAGATCTCCAAATGCATGCGGCGAGACTTACGCAACTTTAATACTGCTCGTATTAAAGAAGCGATCGAGCGGAACCAGGGCTCCAGTCTTTTCCAGAGATCTGTCTGCCAGAAAGAGCTAACTGTCGAAGCTGAAGACTGAGTGTGGCAGCATCGTTTCCGGGACACCTGAGATTTTGAGTGAGATTGAGAGGTTCTAAAGGCGGCTGTACACATCATCGTTGGAGCCACACGCAAGTGTGAGTAACGATCCAAGAGCAAGTTTTATCCGACACTATTCCGATGACATCCCGTACGTCAGTCTGAGCGAGATTAGAATGGCCTTCCAGCAAATTAAAAACGGCAGGGCTCCAGGCGAGGATGGAATTACAGCGGAGCTTCTGAAAGCGAGTGGAATACCCGTACTTGAAGTCCTTCAGAAGCTCTTCAATTCCGTCTTCAATGGTGGCACTACTCCGGAGGCGTGGAGCAGAAGTGCGGTGGTCTTGTTCTTTAAGAAAGGCGACAACGCTCTCTTGAAGAACTACCTACCGATTTCCCTTCTGAGCCGCGTCTACGTGCTGTTTTCGAGAGTCATTACGAATTGTCTCGCACGCAGACTCGACGACTTCCAGCCTCCCGAACAAGCCGGTTTCCGAAAAGGCGTCAGTACAATAGACCACATACATACCCTGGGGCTGATTTTACAGAAGACCTAAGAGTACAATCTGCCACTTTGCCTGGCGTATGTGGACTATGAGTAAGCCTTTAATTCCGTCGAAATTTGGGTGGTGCTACAGTCCCTTCAGCGGTTCCAAGTTGACTGACGGTATATCGACGTGCTGAAGTGTTTGTACAGTGGGGCTACGATGTCTATTCGAGTACAGAACCAAAGTACGAAACCTATCCAACTGCAGAGAGATGTAAGACAGGGTGACGTTATTTCCCCGAAACTCTTCACTGCTGTATTGGAAGACGTTTTCAAGCTACTGGACTGGAAAGGATACGGTATTAACATCAATGGCGAGTACATCACCCACCTTCGATTTGCCGACGATATAGTCCTTATGGCAGAATCGCTGGAGGACTTAAGCACTATGCTCAATGACCTCAATAGTTCCTGCCAACGGATAGGTCTTAAGATGAACATGGACAAAACAAAGATCATGTTTAATGTCCATATCACACCTATGCCGGTATTTGTTGGGAGCACTAACCTCAAAGTTGTTGACTAGTACGTTTACCTGGGACAAATAGTCCGACTAGGTAAGTCCAACTTCGACCGAGAGGTCTATCGACGGATTCAACTCGGCTGGGCAGCGTTCGGAAAATTACGACACATCTTCTCGTCAGGTATACCTCAATCTCTGAAAACTAAGTTGTACAACCAGTGCGTGTTGCCAGTGATGACCTACGGAACCGAGACGTGGTCCTTCACTGCTGGCCGTATGAGGACGCTCAAAGTCGCTCAGCGAGCTATTGAGAGGGCTATGCTCGGAGTTTCTCTGCGTGATAAGCTTAGAAATGAGGATATTCGCAGTAGAAGCAGAGTGACCGACATAGTCCAACGGATTAGTAAGCTGAAGTTGCGATGGGCAGGCCATATAGCTCGAAGAACCGACAACCGTTCGGGAAGAAGGGTTCTCGAGTGGCAGCCTCGTACCGGTAGGCGAAGTGTAGGGCGACCCCCCACTAGATGAAGTGACGACCTGGTAAGACATGCAGGAAGTCGATGGATGCAGGTGGCTCAGGACCGTGCTTTGTGGCATTACTTGGGGGAGGCCTATGTTCAGCAGTGGACTTGTGAAGGGCTGTAATGATGATGATGATGCAAACACTACACATTTAAATAAAACTCATTTTTACGAATTTGGTCGTGTATATTAACTTATTTTATAATGCCGACGTTTCGAGTACTTTACAGCACCACTATCCACCACAACAGTACTAGAAACGTCGGCAAATAGCAATTTCATTGGTGCCAATGGGTTAAAACAGAGGCTGCTCGTTTAGTCTAACATTATATTTTACTTATTATTTATATCTCAATAATTTAAAAAAAAACTTTTTTATCTTTTCCATATTTACAATACTATTTATGATTATATATAAAGTAATAACTATTTCTGAAACAATTTTTAAGCGATTTCCTTATTCTCTACTATTACCTTATAGAGGCCTTTATTCTTAATTGCAATATGGGCTCAAAGACTACACAATTTAGACCCGAGACATTTTGTGGAATCTCAAAAAGCCTGGCCAGAAACACCCTTGAAACTCTTTATCACAGTAAATCACTTAAGATCTGGTCTAATGCACCAGACTTAAATTATTCTAAAACCTTAATACATTATAAATGTAAGTTCAATTTAGAAGCTCTGGGAGTGAGTAAGAACTAAGAATACACTGCGTATTTTAGCAAGAGTCTTGACTGAACACTGTTGTCGAAAAAGGCATATGTCCTTCCTGGGACTAAGTAAGTCAAGAACATGCCGATTCTGTTCCTTAACGGAATAACCACATCCTATCCACATACTAGCAAGATCTAGCAACTACTTCAATTTATTGAAGACATGGGGCTTAGCTTTAAACTTAAGCCATACCACCGATCACAGTAGATCTTAAAAGCTACAGACAGTGGTCTTTCTAGACCTGCGTAGCAACTCGCACAGTTAAAAAAAAATTAAACAGCTTGTAAGCCTTATTCGCAGAAGTTGGTTTTATTACTATTTTTGTATTATTTCAAATTACGTTGTCAAATTGCTACAAAAATAGTTTTTTATATGATTAAAGTAATGAACGTATCAACAATAAACTGTTAAGAAACACAGACCGTACCGGTCTCCCTAAGCAATGCTTGGCTGAATCAATTTGCTGCCAGCAAATTGATTCAGCCAAGCGATTTTCATAAAAGCGCAAAATATCCTATGCATTCCGGAGTGATTCAATAACTGTCCGGGCGAAGCCCCTTATGAGTAATTTTATGGCTATTACACTTTATATGGTTATTACACTATACAGGGTTTGATGTTTAAAATTATGCCACCATATCCTAACTGCCTAGTAAAAATAATTGTTAGTAATGGTTTTTCTCCACTGTGTCTTTTTTAATGACTTTTCCAGAAGAGGTTTTTATTTTGTGGCATGTAAACCGTGTCCGCTAGGTCTAGTAAAAAGTGATTTGTCGGTAGCCTCGGGCATCGGAAGACAAGTTAATTGCAATCGAGTAGGTATCATGGATCCGACCAATGGGACGGGCTTGTGATATTAGATCGCTAGACGGAACGTAATATTTTGTGTACCTACTTGATTGTGTTAGACAGTGTGTATATTTTGGTATTTCTAAATATCAAATCACGAGCCTTAAACTTATATAGTATTATATTCACAAAATTTAATTTTAACCCCCTTCGAATGTCCAAATGTCCTTGTGAAAAACCTATTAGAAAACCTAGTTTGTGACTAAAAGCAATTGCAACTTTGTGGCAGAAAGCATTGCGTTAAAAAAAGGATTTCATTTTTATCGTAAATACAACAAAGGCGCATAATATAGGCTAGTAACAATTTGTTTTTGTAAACCGACCGCGTTAAATTTAACCATAACAAATATGGCTAGTAGGTAAACTGCAACGACTGTATTTCAGCTTCAAAAGTTGTGTACGCGTTAGCAAATTCAGTGAAAATTTAGTGATTCTAGCTTTTTTGGAGATCATATTTTGATATGAAATACGAAGGCTAAATAAATATTTGTTTGAATATAAACTTTACCTCAAATTATTGTGGTGCATTTCGTTTCGATAATTAATTTATAAGAAAGTTATTTAAATAATAAAATATATCTAATCATCATCATCATTACAGCCCTTCACAAGTCCACTGCTGAACATAGGCCTCCCCCAAGTAATGCCACAAAGCATGGTCCTGAGCCACCTGCATCCATCGACTTCCTGCATGTCTTACCAGGTCGTCACTCCATCTAGTGGGGGGTCGCCCTTCACTACGCCTACCGGTACGAGGCTGCCACTCGAGAACCTTTCTTCCCCATCGGTTATCGGTTTTTCGAGCTATATGGCCGGCCCATTGCCACTTCAGCTTACTAATCCGTTGGGCTATGTCGGTCACTCTGATTTTCTATTAATATATATCTAAGTTATCTAGTATTACAAAGACAAACGAATATTATATTATGGCAACTGTGGCTAATACGAGGGGTAATGAGGCAATCTATGGAGACCTGTCCGTGTTCAGCAGTACCACATGGACAGTTCTCCATAGATGTTGCACATGTTCGTAAGTGCACGTTATTGTGTACAGACGTGTCATATAGTAATTAAAATAATTAAATAAGTATGTGCTTAGTCGTGACCTCGTTATAACAATACCGGAAGCAACTGTGACATACTTTAGTTATATTTGTGTTAGTGATTTTGTTGAAATGTTTTAGCTTTATCTAGAATAGGTACTAAAATGGAGAACAGTCCCTTCAACCGGAGTGCCAGGACCACTCGCACCCCGCCTCCATCAACCCCGCCCATGCAGACACCCACTTCAAGCGAACCAATTAAAACACTTCCAACTCCTGAGTTGCAGCATTGGATGACAAGCATTGACCTGTGCCTCAACGAGGTGTGCTCCAACGCTACAGAGGAAAAACTTAACTCTAATCAAAAAATGCGCATTAGCTCGCTTTGTCGAAAAGTAAGCCACGGTACATCACAATTGGTAGTCCAGTACATGTCCCTCAAAATGGATGCCACTAAAGCCCAGACCTCCATCGTATCTCTGCAGAACCAACTTGACCTGTCCCAAAAGCTGCAGGAACTCAAGAATAGTATCGAAGAGTCATCAAAACCGGACTCTGGAACCACTTTTGCGGACATGGTCAAAAAAGGTGGCCAAACCCTCATTCGCCCAAACAACCTTAGTACCCTAGCAATTTATCCGAGGGACAAGTCCAAATCCAGTGATGACACGAAGTGCCTCTTACAAAAAATAATGTCCTCGGAAGAACTCAAACTACATGTCCGAGGCATGAGGAAGGTCAAAAATGGGGGAGTTATAATTAGCGCTGAGACAAAAGGAGATATCGACAAATTAAAGAACTCCGAGAAGCTTGTATCTTCTGGCCTTACCATGGAAGAACCGACTAAACGACGTCCAAGGATTGCAATTGTTGGTGTCCCTGTAGCCCTCACCGATAAAGAAGTGTTCGAGTGCATTTTCGAACAAAATATTGCCGATAAATTTCCCAATGCCACGCGTGAGTCCTTCCTGGCAACAGTCAAACTGAGCCATAAATCGGGTAAGAAAAACCTTCCTACCTGTAATTACATTGTCGAAGTGTCACCTAGCATCAGGAAGGCCCTTATCAATCAAGGACGAATTTATATTAACTGGACCTCATGCCCAGTCAGAGACTTTACAATAGTAACAAGATGCTTCAACTGCCAGCAGTTCAGCCAAATTTTGTCGGGAAAGTAGCCCTACATGTAATTACTGTGGAGAGCTCGGGCATTCCTTTAAGGAATGTAATAACAAAGCGCATACCCCCGTTTACGCGACGTGTAAACGTTTTAAAAGAAAATGCGACCACAAAACTGGTGATGAAAGCTGTTCAGCACGTAAATTCGCAGAGGACAAATATATCAACTCCATAGACTATGAGGGCGCCTAAGAGCGTCGCGTATTATATTATTTACTTAGCTCTTAAACACTAGTTTTAGTTTATCTTTAAGCTTAAGTATGGCGAATCAATTACTCAATGACCTAGACAACTTTTCTGTGTCTGACGCCAAAACATGTAATGTTGATGACTGTAAACACTTTCCTTCCACGTCCTGAAAATAAGTTAATCTTACTTACACAAAATATTAGAAGCATAAATCGGAATATAACCGGGTTCGAAGTTTTGTTGCATAGACTGGATATAAAATGTGATATTATTATCCTTACAGAATGTTGGCTGTCAAACCTCCCATCCCACCTACCGATTCTAAATGGCTATTCTTTACACAAAACCGAGAAAAACATTAATCAAAATGACGGTTAAGTAATCTATGTTAAAAATAATTTAAAAGTAACTGTCACAGAACCTACATTCCAGGATAGTAATTGCTTAATCATTCGAATTAATTCCGAGACGATTGTTATCGCAGTTTACAGACCTCCTTCACAAAATATTGATAGATTTCTAGAGTTTCTTGATATTACCTTAAGCAAATTTAGCACATATAAAAATATAATCCTAACCGGTGACATAAATATTAACATTACCCCTGGGAAAACAGATAACCATGCACATAACTACCTAAATATTTGTTCTTTTCATGGGCTATTACCAACACATTATCACCCTACACATCAAAGCGGCTCTTGTTTAGACCAATTTGTGATTAAATCAAATAACCCTTCTTTAACATTAGTTACTAATTTCTCGCTTACTAATCATCAAGCAATTTTACAAACATTACAATTAGCCTTACCTAGGAAAAACTGCATACGCAATCACACTAAAGTCCATATGACGAACCTTGAAAACGACATTCGTAGCATTAGTTTTGACTTTGTTTATTGCTCTGACGATGCAAATACGTCCTTGAGTTACTTTATAAATTCTTTACAATACGCAATAATGAATAATACATCAACAATAAAACTGTCACGTAAGTATTATAATATTAAACCTTGGATAACACCTGGTCTCGTCCGCTGTATAAGAAATAGAGACAAACTTCATTTAAAATCTAAACTTTCTCCTGATAATTTAATACTTTCTGCTACTTATAAACGATATAGGAATTTTTGCAATAAACTATTAAAAAACCTCAAAATACAATATAATAAAAATGTTTCACAAAAGGCCTTTAAAAACAGTAAACTTGTATGGAAGTTCGTTAAAAATAATACCTTCAGTTCAAAAAATCTTAGACCCCCACTTGATCTACTGTCATTATACAAAAGCCTAAACGAAGCAACTAATAAAGTAAATAATTATTTTATAAATGTTGGCAAAAAAATAGCAGAGACAACTTTAAAAATAAGCAACACTCGTAATCCAATTTTTATGCCCACATCCTTCTCTAAGTTAAATTCTTTTGTATTGTTAAATACCGATATTGATGAGATTTTAACTATAATATCTGGTTTAAAAGAAGATTGTGCAGTTGGATGGAACAATATACCGAATCGCATACTCAAAAGATTTAGACATTTACTGGCTGCCCCATTAACACATATCTTTCAATTATGCCTATCAAATGGTATTTTCCCGAAAGTGCTTAAAAAAGCAGTGGTTTCTCCTATTTACAAAGCTGGTGATAAAAACTTAGTTAGTAACTATAGGCCGATTTCAGTCTTATCTGGCTTATCTAAAATTTTAGAAAAGATCATAAATACCAGGTTAATAAAATACCTGGAAACTAACAACTTGCTGTCAGACAGACAATTTGGTTTTAGGCCTAAGAGATCATGCAATGATGCCTTGCACCAATTGACAGATTACGTCACAAGTAATTTTAACAACGGTATGCACTCAATTGGGATCTTTTTAGACCTTGCCAAAGCATTTGATACTATTTCTTGCCCTATACTATTGCAAAAGCTTGAAACACTTGCCATAAGGGGAACTCAACTACAAATTTTTTCTGATTACCCCAGTGATCGCTTTCAATGTGTAAATATCGGTGAGTATACAAGTACTGAATTACAGTAACTTAAATTTAAAATTAACAGTGGTAGAGCCATGCGGCAGCTTTGCTGTTGCACGTATGGGCCGGCTCAAACCGGGGTGGTACCACGACCTCACAGAATACCGGCGTGAAGTGGAAGTTCTGCTTCCGCGTTTCGTCTGGTGAGTGCAGGTGGCCGGAGGCCCAAATCCCCCCCCCCCCCCATCAACATGGTAGCGGAATTAAATAAAGATAGACTACCCCAGGAGGGTACCAGCACCCCTGGAGAATCCCTCGCTGAGCATCCACGACCATGTTTCTCCACTTCTGAGCGTGGGTGCTCAGGCTGCCCCGCGTATTCTGGGGGGGGGCGAAATTCCGCTCAAGACTACAACTGCTCGGGGCAAACGGAGCAACAAGACCAAGGCGACCCCTGCCACGCTGTCCGTGAATTTCTGCAATATCAGGGGACTTCACTCCAACCTAAACGCCGTCCACTACCATCTCGAGACGGCGAGGCCGGCTCTGCTCTTTCTGACCGAGACGCAGGTGTCCTCTCCGGCTGATGTTTCGTATCTCTCCTACCCGGGGTACAAACTGGAACACTCCTTTGTGCCTCGGGCTGGAGTTTGCGTTTACGTCAGAGAGGACATCTGTTCTCGACGCCTCGGCAGACTTGAAGGTTCGGACCTGTCCATCCTTTGGCTATGCGTAGACAGCGACGACCATCCGCGCGTCTACGGGTGCCTCTATAGGTCCCACAGCGGTAATGCCGAAACAGACCGACTCTTCGACCACGTCCAAATGGCTGCGGATTCGTTGCTACAGCAGATCCCCTCCGCAGAGATCGTGATCCTCGGCGACTTTAACGCCCATCACGCCGAATGGCTCGGTTCACGTTTAACCGATCATGCGGGGAGATCTGTTCATGATTTTGCCTTGGCATATGGTCTGACACAACTGGTTACTTCGCCTACGCGGATTCCAGATGTGGAGGATCATGCACCTTCCCTGTTGGACCTTCTGCTGACCTCTCACCCGGACGGATATCAGATTTCCGTCGACGCCCCTTTAGGCTCCTCGGACCATTGTCTGATCCGGAGTGTTGTGCCACTCACGCTGAAATCGCGGTTGCATTCTGCAGGCTGCCGCCGTGTTTGGCACTATAGGTCAGCCGATTGGGATGGGATGCGGTCTTTCTTTGCATCCTACCCTTGGGGGCGGGTTTGCTTCTCGCCGGATAATCCCAACGTTGTTGCGGATTCTGTTACTGATGTGGTACTTCAGGGTATGGAACTTTTTATTCCTTCCTCTGTGGTGCCCATTGGAGGCAAATCTCAGCCATGGTTTGGTCGCTCCTGTAAAATAGCATCATGCTATAAGCAGGAGTGCTACCAAGCCTGGGTTGATGCATCAGCGTCCCGGGATGTAAACACCAGCGCTCTAAAAAAGAAGTATAATTCCGCCTCTAGGTCCTTCAAAAGAGTCATTGCCAAGGCAAAGTCAGAGCACATAGGCAGAATTGGCGAGAAACTAGTTCGCCTTCCTTCTGGAACCCGTGCATTCTGGTCTCTCGCCAAGGCTGTCCAGGGGAATTTCTGTCAGCCATCTCTTCCATCTCTGCACAGGGAGGACGACTCACTGGCCCATACTGCAAAGGAGAAAGCCGATCTTCTAGGCTCCTTCTTTGCGTCTAACTCGACTCTCGATGACGGGGGGAGTACGCCGCGAACCATCCCGCGGTGTGAGTGCTCCATGCCGGAAGTGCAGTTCACACAGCGCTCGGTTCGCAAAGCACTCCTCTCCCTGGACATCCACAAGTCGAGTGGGCCTGACGGAATCCCCCCAATTGTGCTGAGGACGTGTGCTCCAGAGTTGGCACCGGTTTTAACGCGTCTTTTCCGGTACTCCTACTCCCTAGGCGTAGTCCCAAAATCGTGGAAGACGGCTTTCGTCCACCCGATCCCTAAAAAAGGCGACCGCTCAGACCCGTCCAACTACCGGCCAATCGCCATCACCTCCTTGTTCTCCAAAACAATGGAGTCCATTGTAAACTGCCAGCTCATGAGGTACCTTGAGGATCACCAGCTGATTAGTGACCGCCAATACGGTTTTCGCCGTGGTCGGTCAGCTGGTGATCTTCTGGTCTACCTCACTCACAGATGGGCGGAGGCAGTAGAGTTCAAGGGGGAGGCATTGGCCGTTAGTTTGGACATTGCGAAGGCCTTCGATCGGGTTTGGCACAAAGCGCTTCTTTCGAAGCTCCCTTCCTATGGGCTTCCCGAGAAATTGTGCAATTGGATCACCAGCTTTCTTGCAGATCGGAGCATCAAGGTCGTTGTAGACGGTGCAAGCTCCGATTGCAAGCCTATTAATGCTGGTGTTCCACAGGGCTGCGTGCTATCGCCAACGCTGTTTCTTCTGCATATCAATGATATGTTGCATACCCGTAACATTCATTGCTATGCAGATGACAGCACTGGTGATGCTCTTTACACCGGCCGAGCCAATATTTCTCGGGAAAACGTCTCCGAGTGCCGGGACAAACTTGTGTCTGAAGTCGAGTCTTTGATGAACAGAGTCTCGGATTGGGGACGACTAAATCTAGTCCAGTTTAACCCCCAGAAGACACAAGTTTGCGCGTTAACCGCTAAAAAGAACCCCTTTGTCGTATCCCCTCAGTTTCAAGGCACTCCCCTTGTTGCCTCAGCCAGTATCGGAATCCTCGGCGTCGACATATCGAGTGACGTGCAGTTTCGTGGTCACTTGGAAGGGAAGGCCAAATTGGCCTCTAAAAAGCTTGGCGTGCTCAGCAGAGCGGGACAGTATTTCATGCCGGCACACCGCCTGCAACTTTACAAGGCGCAGGTTCGGCCGCACATGGAATACTGTTCCCATCTCTGGGCTGGGGCTCCCCAGTACCAGCTCCTTCCACTTGACCGCATCCAGCGCAGAGCGGCTCGAATCGTCGACGACCGAGTGCTTTCCGATCGGCTCGATTCACTGGCGTTGCGAAGAGATGTTGCATCTCTTTGCGTATTTTATCGCATCTATCACGGGGAGTGCTCTGAGGAATTGTTCGGATTAATCCCAGCCGCCAAATTTCGTGAACGCACGACACGGCAAACGTCCCGATACCATCCACACCATCTGGATGCTTGGCGGTCCACCACTGTACGTTTCACAAGGAGTTTTCTTCCACGTACAACCTCTCTGTGGAATAGTTTATCATCGGCGATTTTTCCGGACCGATACGACCTGGGGACCTTCAAGAAAAGAGCTTACTCCTTTCTAAAGGGCCGGCAACGCACTCGCAATTCTCCTGGTGTTGCGGTTGATCATGGGCGGCGGTAGTCACTTAACATCAGGTGAGCCGCATGCTCGTTTGCCCCCTCTTCGATAAAAAAAAAAAAAAAAAAAAAAAAAACAAAACAGCTCCTATGGAATCCCACAGGGCAGTATCCTGGAGCCTACATTGTTCCTAATTTATATAAATGACTTATGCAATCTTCAACTTCAAAATGGTGTCATTATGTCGTATGCAGACGACACAGCCCTGTTATTCTCAGCTAAATCACGAGATGAGGTTTATAAATACACTCAACAAGGCTTTAACATAGTATCTAATTGGCTTCTTAATAATCTCCTGCGTTTAAACGCTGATAAAACACAATATATGTTATTTTTAATGAGAAATAATAACATACCTACTCACCTAAATATTTACGCTCATAATTGTAACTCGTACAATGACACTGCATGTGCATGTTCCGCATTAACAAAAACAGACAATATAAAATATCTAGGTATCACGCTTGACACAAATTTAAATTTCCGCAAGCACATCGATTTACTTTGTGCTAGAGTTCGTAAATTAATATATATTTTTAAATATCTCCGTAACATCGCTGACTTCAAATTGATAAGACAGGTCTATTTAGCTTTGTGTCAATCCATACTCACTTATGGCATTACTTCCTGGGGTGGAGCTTCTAAAACAATATTGCTCCCATTAGAACGTGCTCAGAGAGCAGTTTTAACTACACTTTCCGTCCTTTCATGTTTCCTACACATCAACTTTACTTGGCATGTAGTGTACTAACTGTCCGTCAGTTGTTTATCCTGAACATCATATTAAAACAGCATACCGAACTTCCATTTAACTTAAAATCCATAGACAGGAGAAGAATGGACTTAGTTTGTGTAAACCCTCAAACCAAACACGCATTTGTGAACAAATTTTACATATTTTTAGGACCCTTTCTATATAACAAGCTCAACAAGTCACTAAAGGTATATAGTCTAAGTTATAAGAACTGTAATATAAGTGTGAGGGAATTCCTAAATAAATTAAATTACGAAGACACAGAGAAGTTGTTAGAAATTCTAAAATAGTTTGTATTAATTGTAGGTAACAATTAATTGTTATTTTGTTATTTAGTTATTTTATTTATTATATAATATAGTTTAATTATTTAAATATCTAGTGTCCTACATTATTAATCCCATTGTGTAAGTGATGTCTGAAACACAGGTACTCAACCTAGTTCAGGCAGGTAGCTAATATTATAAACTTGACTTTTTTATTTTTCTTTTGTATATTCTATATTATTATGCTACACATAGTTTTAATTTTATCATAGTATGTTATTTTTGTTAGACTTATTGTTACTTTATTTAATTGTAATCATATTCATTCCTGTATGTAAACATGTGTAATTGGAAATGAAATAAATATTTATTATTATTATTATTATATTTACCGGTGGAACACGGTGGACCTTTCATTTCTTTTTTAATTAAATATTAATAATTTTAAAAAAATTTAATTTAATAAATAGAAAGAGCAGCATAAAGAGCTAGATCACTCCTGGATTAATAAGATGCATGAAACACAGGGAAAGTAGAACCTTGAGTGTAGAGCTGATCCGAATAACCAACGTAAATTACTGATCTACACGTGGTATAGAAACTTTTTTCACACTCGACTTAGGAATATTAAAGCTGAATATAACAGAAAGGAAATTACGAAAAATAAAGACAATGCGCGTAACCTTTGGAATAAAATTAAAAGTCTATGCTATAACTCTACGTCGAAGTACCACTCCATGAAACTTATTAAGGATCTGAACAATCCAACTTCAACCTTAGACCAATGTTATCACCATTTAGCAACAGTAGAGGAGGTCTTCCATAAAAAAATATTAAAAAACCTAGGCACGTCTAAAGACCTACTAATCAAGAATCACAAATGTTCAAAATCTAACCCAAACTCTTTCTATCTGCACCCTACTGATAAACAAGAAGTGAGCCGAATTATTTATAACCTAAAAACCAACAGTTCTCCAGGATTAGACCACGTCACTGTTACACTGCTTAAAAAGACCTGCAATAATATAATTATTCCCCTCGTTCACATATTTATTTTAAGCCTAGAAACGGGAGTTTTTCCGGAATCCTGGAAAACTGCAGTAGTGTCACCTAGTTTCAAAAATGGTTCTCCGACCTTGCCGGACAATTACAGACCAATCTCTTTACTTAGTATAATATCGAAAATTCTAGAGAAGATATAGTAGATATAGTGAATAAGCAACTTGTCCGTTTTCTACATAAAAATCGGATAATCTCAGAATATATATATAAGCAATATGGTTTTCGTCAGGGAAAATCGACCGAGGATGCTGTAGTAGCACTAGCTGATCAGATCTCCAACACGTGGAGAATGGTCAATGTTGCATAGATGTTTTTCTCGACCTGTTGCGAGCTTTTGACACAGTATATGTTGGCCTCCTCTTGAAAAAGCTAGAAGCCGCTGAAAAAAGGGGAAATACACTTCAAGGGTTTGAAACTCACCTAAAAATGAGAAAACAATGTGTAAAAGTAGGAAATTACTCTAGTAGGCAACTGGATGTTCATTTTGGCGTTCCACAATGCAGTACCCTCGCACCCACTCTCTTCATCCTGTACATGAACAATATCCTGGAACAAAATTTGCCTAATTCAAATGTAATTGCTTACGCAGATGATACAACCATATTATTTCACGATACGACATTGAGTCGAGTATACAGTACCGCGGAACAAGGCCTATGTCGTATTGCCATGACCTTAAACTTAAATCTTCTTACACTAAATAAGGAAAAGACTACATACATATATTATTCATTAATAATAATAATAATAGTAATAATTTATTTTATTTTGATAAACTGTACAAATTATTCCAATAAGTCTTAACTTAAAAATAGTCTAAAATAACAGGCACCTGAACTAGGATAAACCTGTATCTCAGGTGTATGTGCTAAAAGATACATTAACAAATATTTTCTGTTTCTTATATAAAATGAGTAACGTACTAACTAATAAGGTTATTTGGGTAAAATATATTATCATTACTTCAAAAATGATTATACGAATCTGCATGGCTGCAACTGTGAACCGATAGCGCGCTCTAGAATAACCAAAGATCTTAGAATTATCATAGATGAAAACCTAACGTTTGATGCTCAAATTTCTAATTTGTCTTCCCGTGTGCGAAAGTTCATTTACATCATGAAAAAAATGCGAGTTTGCACTCCCGTAGATATATTTAATACGTCGGGTATACTTTGCACTCTGCCAATCTATAGTGCGTAATCGTAAGCCGCGCTCGGAGGACTGCACTTATGACATTGGAAAGGGCTCAACGAGCACTTATTAAAGTAATCCTAAGTAAGCCATTCACATACCCCACCGATTCTCTATATAAAGAATTTAAAGTACTACGGGTGCGACAGCTGTTTATTTACAATGCCTAATACTACAATGAATTGAGAAGAATACGCACTTTTAGAATACCTGGCCAAACGTTGCCCCACCTTCTCACATCCTTTCATCTACAACAAAATATTAAAAATAATTGAACTTGAAGACCGGCCACATTCCTCATGTAAAAGAGGAAATCACGAAAATTGCGGAATCATCTCTTGCAGGCGCTATTATTTATTTTAAATTTATTTATGTAGTAAAACAATAATAATAATAATAATAATGTCCTCCAGACCGAATTTCGGCCAAGGCAGCCTGCTTCAACGGAGGCAAGCCATCGGCGCAGGACAGGATTATAGTGCCCAACTGTATGCGCAAGCACAGGTGCACTCTCTATTCCTTCAGTCGCATAATCCGATGGGACGGTAAAGCGACACGACCGGAGAGAGATCAGGTGCAGGACCAACGGCTTTACGTGCTTTCCGAGGCACGGGGGTGAGACACCATCAACATCCTGACTCCGGGCAGCTACTGAGAACTTCTTGACAGAAAAACTCAATAATTGATTTTTTGGCCCAACCCGGGATTCGAACCCAGGACCTCATGATCAGCAGTCGCACTGCTACAACCACTAGACCAACGAGGCAGGCAGAGTAAAACAATACAGGAAGTATATATATAACGATAACGATTTCTTAAATTTACGCGAACACTACACATTGTCTGTGACTCCTCTGACATATGGTAGTACAGCAGGCACACGCTCGACTTGCTACATCTTGAAGCGAGCTTCCATTAAAATATACTACAAGCCGCCGAAGAAGATTAGTCAATTTTTACCATCCGTCAAGTGCAATATCCCTCTACAAGATGCAGGAGTGTACAAGTTAGATTGTGAATGTGGTCTCTCTTACATAGGTCAAACAAAAAGATCCATAAAAACCCGCGTGAAAGAACATATAGCTGACGTGAAGCACCGACGCTCCGGGAAGTCTGTAGTCTGTGAGCATGTTCAAGATCGTCCCCACCATTACATCAGATTTGATAAACCACAAATCCTCGCAAAAGAACACCGATTCCTACCAAGGATGGTACGCGAGGCTATTGAAATTAAAAAACATCCTAATTTCAATAGAGAAGATGGTTGGGTGCTGCCATCTGCTTGGGATCCTATAATTAACAAAATTAAACCCAAACCCAAGCATACCACTGCAAGACTTCAAGATACTGTAAGTTCGTTTTGCGTAAATCGGACCAAAAATTAATATTAAAAAACTGAAGGTAGCCGGACTAACTATGACATTGGGACGTCAAACATCTCAGTCCCCCCGTGACCATGGGCGCTGTAAAGCACCCGAAACGTCGGGATAATAATAAAAATAAATTAATGTAATTAAACGCGATAAAATCCGTAAATAATAGCACCCGAAACGTCGGGAATTAAAAATAAGTAAAATCAGTTAATAAACGCGATAAAATCCGTAAATTTTGTTTTATTCAACAATACTTCTTTATATTTTTTTTTTTGTATTAGAAGCATTACTTTTAAAGGCCGATGATTAACATATCTACGCAATATTAACATATCCCGATGTAAATGAGATCCAGTGACAAACCGTTTTGTATCGCACGCCAGGGTCGTGAGATACAAGCTGCGCTTAGTTTAGGACCCGCAGCTACCTGTCTTCTTTATACTGTCACTTATTGTTAAGATAAATAAAAATAAAATATGTAACAAACGAGCACATGATGATAAGTGATGATAAGTGATGATAAGTAGATGCTGATACTCTTAGATATTTGTCGTCAGTTTTTACCCCTGAGGATTAAGATAGAATGCCTCATTTCCAGGATAAATGGTATCCGGCTCTCTACACTCACCATACGAAACACAGCAGCATTAAGCTGCTATTTTACGCTGGCATTTTGTGAGAGCGTAGGCCTTTCCCGATCGAGCTGACCCATTTATGCTACAACCAGAATATAGCTGCAGCGTTGCTCTACCAGGTATAAATTACATACATCATTTTATTAATTTGTACAATATTATCTACATTTAACATTAGCACAATTCATCGTTACCAGGCATGCTTATTCCAGATACCAGATTGAATTTATTAAATGTAGTGGTCATTCTTCATACTATGTCTGGGGTACATTCATTTGATTTACAGTCAAAAACACCAACACACCATAATCAAGGCCCGTCGCGGTCGGGCCCTCGATGTAAATAGAGGTAGTGTAAATCAAGGTCTACTTCTAGTGCTAACTGGATGTTTAATGATGACACCGTCATTCTAAATAAGTAAAGTAGTTTCGTGAAAAGAAGGTCTTAAATTCTTGTATACTGGTATAGTTTTATTAGTTCATAAGTTAAAAGTACCCGGTTGACCGAGCTTTGCTCGGTATTTTTCGCTCGGTTTTTTTTTTAATTCATGTGTTTTGGAAATTATATTTAGATACAAATTACATACTAATGAAATACGAATAATATTTTTTGATCGTACCGACATAATAGAAAAAACTGAACTGGTTATTTGAATAAAAAATCATGAGTGCAATTAGTTTAATTAAAATTTTCGTGTTTTTAAAAAAATACTAAAAAAAGGGCACGAAAAAATAGATTTTCTCAAAAAGGAAAGAACTTGAAAAAAAAACTTAAAAAAAGTCGGTCGGTCCGTCTGGGCTCGAACCATGGTATTACGATTTTGTGACCGCACATTATACCAATTAAGCTATTTGTAATCGTTAATAAACTGTCAAAATTTACCTTCTTATTCTAACGATATTGTAGCAGTTTTTCATTGCCTAAAAACACGGACAAAAAGACATTTTCTAAAAATAAATCTTAGCTAGATCGATTTATCGCCCCCGAAACTCCCTGCACACAAAATTTTATGAAAATCGTTGGAGCCGTTTCCGAGATTCCGATTATATATATATATATATTTATATTTATATACAAGAATTGCTCGTTTAAAGGTATAGGATTTATCGCCCCCGAAACTCCCTGCACACAAAATTTTATGAAAATCGTTGGAGCCGTTTCCGAGATTCCGATTATATATATATTTATATACAAGAATTGCTCGTTTAAAGGTATAGGATATAAATTATAGACTATGTTAGTCGGCTCACGACGGGACACCAGGCCTCCTCTCATATCTGAGACGGATATGACGCAATTACGTTAAGTGTGCTTGATCATAATCATTTTAGATCACGTACTTGTATTTGGCTTCCATGCTAACATAAACAAAAAAAAATGACAAAACAACCCAAACCCTTTAAATTAAAATTAAAAGTCAGAACAACTTTTTGTTACCTTTTTATTCAATTATGTTTTCTTGGTATACTTAATCTTAATAGACACAGAAGTAGCAACGTTATCTTCTCATTGACACCTTCCAACATTACAGTCTAAAATATTAAATTAACACTTAAAGTAAGCTCGCTATTTCGAGTCTACATAAGTGGGCGACCGCAAGGGACGTGATTTAGTTTTATTGGTGCTCTGCCCCAGAAATGAGTAAATGTGTAAGATAAACTATGAAAGGTAGCCAGTATGTTACATTAAATTTTGTGCCTATGCCTGCAAGTGTTTACCAAACAATGAAATATGCCTTTTTGTTTACTAGCCTGTTACGCAGCCCTAATCTAGGCAATCTGCAGCGTTGCATCAGTTTACGACAACCACGAGGCACCGCGTCAGCATAACGTGTGTACTGTGTAATATTACCTGGTTCTGATATTTTACCGTGTGAATTCATTCTAGATTCAAACTTCGAATTAGAGTCACCTCTTTTAGTTGTAATAATTAATTGTAATAATTTTTGTAAATTAAATATATTTTAAATAAAGATTGCTTTTTTTTGCAACCTCTGGCTGGAGCCCACATAATTGGCGCAGTCGGTAGGATCTTCTAAAGTAGAGTCAGTGAATCAAGAGTGACTAAGAAGATACAGAACCTACGGGAGCACCAGTCCAGAGGCGAATCCAGGCATTGATTCCGCAAATAGAAGTAATGCTGTAAGTGCTTGAATCTTTCAATCCTTACCCTTCCTAGTTCCATAATTAAAATCTTACTCCATCCTAATTTTATATACATATTTTTATTGCATTTTATTTCGTTTTAACTGTGTTAGTTTAAAGCTTCCAAAATTTTCCATCCAAGGGGAACACGGAACGTTAGGTTAGATAGTAGTAGGACTTCTAAGCTTAGCATTATAGACGAAAATAGAGATTTAGAAACCGACAGCATGGCTCAATCAAATGAGATTGATTTAATTTATAAGTCACTTAGAGTTCTGCCTGAATTTGACGGTAACCCTTACATCCTTACGCGCTTTATTAATCTGTGCGACCAACTGGTAATAGCTCATGTAAGAAATGAGCCCGGATACGAATTAGTCAATTTATCTCTTATAAACGGAATTTTGAATAAAATAACCGGGCCCGCGGCTAGGCTAATAAATTCGAACGGAATACCCGAAACCTGGGCCGGCATCAAAAGCGCTCTTATAAATAACTTCGCCGACCATCGCGACGAAACTGCATTATACAGCGACTTATCATTACAAACCCAAGGGTCCAGTACCCCGCAAGAGTTTTACGAGCGAGTCCAAAGCTTATTTAGTACAATAATGACGTATGTTACCCTACATGAAACGATCGGTACGACCATCGAAGCTAAACGCGCACTCTATAAAAAACTGACCTTACAAGCTTATTTACGCGGACTTAAAGACCCTCTAGGGTCCAGAATAAGATGTATGCGACCCGAAACTATGGAGAAAGCACTTGAATTCGTGCAAGAGGAGTTAAACACCCTCTATCTCCAACAACGAAATGAAGGCGGTCAAAATAGGAAAGAATGGACTCCACCTACTCCTAGCTCTAATTTACCGCTAAATAATTTCATTCCAAAACCTACCGCGTTTAACATGCCGTCACTATCTAGACCACAGGTTAATAACACACTGAACTCATTTAGACAGCCACCTATGCAACCGCACGCTGCACAGGGTTGGAGACCTAGTCCACCGCCCCAGACACATGCACCGCGTGGTCCCACGCGTACGCAACAGATGATGCGTGCTCCACCACCAAATTATAACCCACACAGTAATGTGTTTAAGCTCCCTAACAGACCTCAGCAACCACAGGGTTTCAATTTAAATAATAACTTGCGTCCTTCTCCTATGAGCGGTGTCACCCCATTTGTTTCAAAACCCTTACCACCGACAGGACATGACTGGAGACGATTTGGCAACCCACCGCCGAGCAATTACTTTAAAACTCGTGAGGTAAACTTTAACGAGACTGGTTTTGACTACGACTATAACACCGACGCGTACTATGAATATGACTATCCTGACTATAACTATAATCAAGGGTACTATACTTACGAACCATACCCTAATTATAGCTACGAGCAATTGTATAACCACGCGGAAACTCCCGTTGTAGAGGAAGTAGATTCTAGTTTTACTCCGGCTAATGATGAGGATTTTCAGAAGTGTCCCAAATCCGAAAAACTAAAATAGAAGTAAATTTCCACATACAAAGGCAACTCGGGTACATTCAGACAAGTAATCCCCCGTTGAAATTCTTAATAGACACCGGTGCTAATCAATCATTTATTAATCCCGAAGCCGTAAGAAAATATTTTAGCCACATCCCACTGAATTATGACCCATTCGAGGTCACTAGTGTTCATGCGACGAGTAAGAATGATTATTCCATAACTCTCCCATGCCCTTTAGAGCTTAATGAGCACGATAATATAACTTTGTTCATTCATAAATTCCATAATTACTTCGATGGACTGATAGGTTTTGACTTACTTGGCGCATGAGGTTCTAATATTGATCTTAGGAATAAACTACTTATTACTCGTAACGCAAAAATTCCCATCGAAATGTACGACTCACGTAACGCAAATTTATATGAAGAAATCATACTCGCGCACTCATCGAAGTTAGTTCGGTTGCCCATAAATTCAAAGGACGGTGACGTAGTAGTTGAAAATCAAACCATTTGCAACTGCATAATTTCTGATTGCTTAACAAAAGTAATTAATAATCGTGGTTGGGTCGAAATTACTAATAACAGCTCAAATGACGTGATTTTTTCAATGGACCGTCCGGTAGAAGCCGAAATATTTAATGTCGAGTGCCAGTTTACCGAAACGTTATCAGATCGCGCTAAAAATGTTTTATCCCGTCTTCGCACCGATCATCTTAATCCCGAAGAGCTAGCAAACCTACAACGGCTATGCGCCTCGTATGCCGACGTGTTTTACCTTGATGGTGAACCTTTAACATTCACCAACAAAGTCAAACATAGGATTAGAACGCACGACGAAATTCCCGTACATACCAAGAGTTACAGATACCCGTACGTCCACCGACAGGAAGTCCGGGACCAAATTAATAAGATGCTCGAGCAAAATATAATCAGACCATCCGATTCTGCCTGGAGCTCTCCTATTTGGATTGTACCCAAAAGGCGGACGCTTCCGGCAAAATAAAATGGCGTCTTGTTGTAGACTTCAGGAAGGTGAACGAAAAGACTATCGACGACAAATATCCTATTCCTAATATAACCGATGTACTAGATAAACTGGGCAAGTGTCAGTACTTTACCACGCTCGATTTGGCTAGTGGATTTTATCAGGTGGAGATGGACTCCGCAGACATTCACAAAACTGCTTTTAATGTAGAGAATGGGCATTACGAATTTCTTAGGATGCCAATGGGTTTGAAAAATAGCCCATTAACCTTTCAGAGGGTGATGGACAACGTATTAAAGAACCTGCAGAACGAAATATGTTTAGTGTATCTCGATGACATAATTGTGTTTAGTACATCCTTACAAGAACACATGAATAACCTGGAAAAAGTATTTAAAAGGTTGCGGGAATCCAACTTCAAAATTCAGATGGATAAATCAGAGTTTTTGAAGCTGGAAACCGAGTTCCTAGGCCATGTTATTTGCAAAGATGGGGTTAAACCCAATCCAGACAAAATTAAAGCCATCGAAAAATACCCACTACCAAAAACTACAACCGAAATTAAGCGTTTTCTAGGACTATTAGGATACTATAGAAAATTTATACCGGACTTCGCACGTCTCACGAAACCACTCACTCATTGTCTTAAAAAGGGATCAAAGATAACATTAGATCAAAATTATATTAACTGCTTTGAACGTTGTAAAACTCTTTTAACAAATAATCCAATCCTACAGTATCCAGACTTCAGTAGAGATTTTATTTTGACAACCGATGCTTCAAACGTGGCGATTGGCGCAGTTTTATCACAGGGGACAGTCGGTTCAGACAAACCCATTGCATACGCTTCCCGTACACTCAACTCCAGCGAAATTAACTATAGCAAGATAGAAAAGGAACTTTTAGCTATCGTATGGGCGACTAAGTATTTCCGTCCATATTTATTCGGCCGTAAATTCAAAATTATTACAGACCATAAACCCTTACAATGGATCATGAACTTAAAAGAGCCCAATTCGCGTCTAACCAGATGGCGCCTTAAGTTGAGCGAGTACGATTTTAGTGTCGTATATAAGCAAGGCAAGTGTAACACAAATGCCGACGCATTATCGCGCATCGAGCTCCACAATGACGAGCTAAGACCCATAATAGACGAATTACTTTCCATTTTACCTAATCCCTCCGAAGGGGTACGCACATTAGATGACTCTAGGACTATAACGGCTACCGAAGTCGCGGACGATTCCAGAACCATCACCGTTCATACAGATAAAGAAAACCCCATCCTCGAAGTTCCGATTTCTGACGAACCGCTAAATAAATTTTCTAAGCAGATAATTTTGAATATAGTAGGGGACATAAAAGCTAGACCAGTTGTCACTAAGCCATTCGTAACACACACTCGCATTACTATTCAAATAGCTCAATCGAACATAGAGGAAGATGTCGTTAACGCTATTAAAGAATACGTCCATCCAAAAATTAGGACAGGATTACTTATCAACCTAACATCTGCTATGTACACTGTCATACCAATTATACAAAAGACTTTTAAAAGTTCATCTCTTAACCTCTTTCTAACAAAAAGTGAATTGGAAAACGTTAGGGAATATCTAAGACAGCAAGAAATCATTCGTAAATATCACGATGGAAAAACGAACCATCGAGGCATTAACGAGTGTTTCTCGGCCTTATCCCGTAAATATTACTGGCCGAAAATGAGAGAGCATATTACTAAATTTATTAATGACTGTACAGTATGCGGACAAGCTAAGTACGACCGCAATCCTGTTAAACAGAAATTCCAAATTGTATCACCAGCTTCTAAGCCTTTTGAATTAGTTCATGTAGATTTACTAACCATTCAAGGGGAAAAATATTTAACAATAGTAGATTCTTTTTCTAAATATGCTCAAGCTTACTACCTGCGAGACGGCACCGCTGTCAGTGTAGTACAAGCTTTGCTGATTTTCTGCACACATCATGGCATTCCGATTACAATAGTTTCCGATAATGGGCCGGAGTTTACCAACCAACTTATTGCAGAATTCGTTAAACTACATAAAATTCAGCACCATAGAGTAGCCCCACATGCTCCTAATGAAAATGGTATTGTTGAACGATTCCACGCCACCATATTAGAACATCTCCGTATTCTAAAGATAAATCAAAAGAATGAATCTGCTATTAACCTTATGCCTTATGCCCTATTAGCTTACAACCATAGTATACACAGCTTTACAAAATGCAAACCGATAGAAGTAATCACAGGACATTTTGACCCTCGCGATCCTTTTGACATAGATCTATCCGCCCATCTACTTCAACAGTATGTAGTAAACCACAAAGACAGAATGACTGAGACCTATAAAACTATTCACGACCTATGTAACGACATGCGTAAAGACTTGACTAATATTCGCAATAAAAACCGAGAACCGGAAGCTGAGTACTCCCCGGAACAACAGATATTTATAAAGAACCCATTCGCATCCCGTCATAAATTAGCTCCTCGATACACACACGACACAGTAATGGCAAACCTCCCAATTCACATCTATACAAAGAAAAAACGAGGCCCCATAGCAAAAACCCGATTAAAGAGAATACCTAAAACGAACCAATTGTTACAGGACTCTCCTGGTACTTCATCTCCTTCTGGGACCAGCTCTAACGCAGGAGATAAGACTTGAAAGTCTTAGTGACGGACCTGGTATATTACCCTTCAAACTAGGCCCCACTCGAATCCTATCCCACTACCATGCATTTCTAAAGTATGTAGATCTTCAAGAATTAGGAGACAAAGTAAATTCTGTTAAAACACAGCTAATCAGTACTACTCCTTACCTTAACAATATAACTAATTCCTTATTTCAGCCTCATATTGATTACCTTAAAAATAAGCTTGAAAGCGTCACTATACAGTTGCAAAGCTTTAAAACGAACCGTGAGAAAAGAGGAATTGTAGATGGTCTCGGTTCTATTATAAAAAGTATAACCGGTAACCTTGATTATACAGATGCAGATCATTTTAATCGCGCAATAAAATCCATCCGCGAAGACGAAAATAAAATGGTAACGGAATTTAATAACCACGTAAGCTTAACTAAAGACTTGACAAATCAATATTCCAAAATAATAGATAGCATTGTGGATAATCAAAATAAATTGGAAATATTAATAGGTAAAATAAATCAATCCGATGCTACTAGAGACTACGATTTAATTAAATATGCCCATTTTGCACAAGTACTAATGATCCTTAGTGATAACGTTGATTCCATCTCACAGGAATTAATTAAATTACAGAATTACTTAGCATTTATAAGAGCTAACACTATGCACCACTCTATAGTCAATTTAGAATCTATCCGAATAATGATTAACCGTGCAATCGAACTTTATGGAGGTAAGAAGGTAGGAGATTTAGATATTAGAGAATATTATGACATTATTAGATTAGGCTCATATTATGTAGGAAATGAAATAGTTATAGTATTTAAGTTCCCGATTCTATTACCCCATATATATGATATGTATAAGTTATCTATTGTTCCTAACAAGAAAAACGAAATCCTTACACCACCCCATCCATTCCTAGCCATTTATCAGAAGGATTTTCAGTACATAGAGGCAGAATGCCCGAAGACCAGTAAATGGTACATCTGTAAGGATAAGCGGAACCTGAGAGGTCAAACATCTCCTGATTGCATCCATCATCTCATCACAAAACAAAAGACGAATGCAGTATGTAACCCGCTTACAGTCACCCTGGATAAACCGGCTTACGAAGAACTGGACGACAAGCATTACACCATCACATTCCCTACACCAACGAAAGTACGTCTATCATGTGGCCAAAATCTCTTCAAAATACTTCAAGGTAGTTATCTCGTTGTTGTCCCGCTGAAGTGCTACCTAGAAACGCCTCTATTCTCGATCTCAAACACTAAAGACCGATTGAAGGGACAAGCCTTAAAAATAATGGACATACCTGAGGAAAACACCAGCATCCCATCTCCTATTTCGGCATATAAACTAAATTCAATAAACCTTCAACATCTTCATGCAACGAACACTAAAATATCCCAGCAATCACCAGTGAATCTAAGCAGGAACGATGACCACAGTCTATATCATACTACAATACCATTTTACGCATTAATAATAAGTGCAGGTGCACTGATTCTATATATGTTATACAGAAAGTACAAGTTGAAGCCAACTGAAAGTACGCAAAGGAATACAGAAGAAGACCATCCTAAATCATTAAGGATATACGCAGTTCCAAGCACTGAGAAGGTTGATCCCGATCAACTACCAGCTCAATTCACGACCAAGGTCTTCCATAGTCGCTGTTCTTCGGGGGGAGGTGTTACGCAGCCCTAATCTAGGCAATCTGCAGCGTTGCATCAGTTTACGACAACCACGAGGCACCGCGTCAGCATAACGTGTGTACTGTGTAATATTACCTGGTTCTGATATTTTACCGTGTGAATTCATTCTAGATTCAAACTTCGAATTAGAGTCACCTCTTTTAGTTGTAATAATTAATTGTAATAATTTTTGTAAATTAAATATATTTTAAATAAAGATTGCTTTTTTTTGCAACCTCTGGCTGGAGCCCACATAATTAGCCTGATGTAATTAAGGACTATTTATACATAGAATAAAGGTGACACACGAGCACACAGTCCACTTGACTCCTCCTGAAATTACTTAATGTCTATAGCCCATAGACATTAAGTAATGTCATCTCATCATCTCATCGATCATTCCTCGATTGAGAACTAAAATGCAGATGCGTTGTTACCCCTAACGACTAAGATGGAATGCCTCTTATCCAGTAAAAAAGGTCTGGGGTAGATGAAGATGTCTATGGGTCACAACATCTAAGTACTTATAATATCTACTAACAGGTAGAATATGCGTTTGCTTGCCATCTTTATTGTAAACTCTTATAAGAATATAATATAACATCTACCGTATGTTATTTATCTCTTAATTTTACTTAATTTTAAAAATTAATGTGAAGAAGTAATAAAAGTTTATATAGTGATACTATCTGCTGCCGCTATATATACCCAACATTCCTCCTCGCTTTGATAGTTGTCGCAGCTAAAATTTTGTAACATCGTTGCAAATTCCTTGCGGTAAAATAATAATTTTATTCACTCTGGGATCTAGGTTACGCTATAAAATATTCTTGCGAGATAAATCTGGTTCCGGTGAACAGTGTTATAGGATTAAAGACCCTTTTACGGATCCTAATACGAGTACTGTGCATTATTTTTTACTGGCCATTTATTGAAGATGGTCCTATTTCTAAGTACCGTTCACCGACATACATACATGCGTAAATACATAAATAAATAAAGTGAAGTAGCCGTGCAGTGCTGACGTAGGAACCTACCTCATATCGTGCCGTGAGTGTCGTAAATGGCGACAGAGGCAAATAAATCAAAAGATGGCCTGATCTAAAAAATAAAAAGCTGCGTTTACCTACCCGCCGTGCCGGCCGTACGTTTAGGCCTATTTTCAGCAGTACCTGGGCTTTACATAGACCGTAACGGTAACGGAATATAGCGAACGAGGTGTATCAAGATCGTGTTCCGCAGTAGACTTAGAAAGAGGATATTGATGAAACAGTCATGCCAAAAGATTTTATTCATCACTTCTTTAAATTATGAAAACAACATAAAGAATAAATAAGAAAAGTTTAAAAGAAACTTTAAAAGAAAAAAATACTTTGACAATAAGTAAAAGCCATCTTCAAATAAATAAATGGAATAAAATAGTAATAATAAAAATCCACATTCTGAACCCGGAGCTAAGACACAATGTTTCGAAAAATTAAAGTCCCATTTTACCATTTTAAGTGGACTAAGAAATATTACAATTTCAATATTGGTTAAACAGTTACATTAAAAATTCATTCATGGAATTTTTCCAAAAATATATATCAGACCACCCCTGTATAACTATTTAATAGAATAAGAATCATCACTATCGATTCGCTCTTAAAATAAAAACAAAAACAATAAATACAAACGCAAGTAATCATTATTCGTTCGACGAGATGCAATAATCGTCTTTTGTACAGCTAACGAGACTAGAAGAGCTCCTTTTTTGCCTAGGATCTGTGTCATTAGCAGCCTTTTAACTATTTCTACCCCTCTTTATTGGTATTAATTTCTTTTATCTCATTTTTTAGGGGTCATCTTATCAGTATTTTCATACTTAATCAAGAATAAATGTAAAAGTCTATGGATATCCTCTTACCATCAGCATAAATGCGTGCTCATTTCTCACTTACATTTTATAGAAAAATATTGCAGTTATTAATAAACAAGGGGCGTACGCTTGTGCCCTGCTTTAAATGGCCAGAAACTTGCGTAATCACAAGTTGTAAGAGCTTTTATTTCAAACTCAGTGGTTACAATTCCGGCCGTCTACATTTAAAATTGGCAACAGTAGCCATTTACTGGTAGGGGCCAATAGCTCGCTCGTAATTGTACATACTCGGTACTCTTAATTTTGCCCATTTTCATATATTGAAAATGAGCCAAATTAAGAGTACCCTTAACTGAAATTAATTAATTAACAAACGGCGATAAATTGCCAATTTGGTCCACAAACTTTCGCCTAAGATGTCCTTTTCCGACTCTGCCGTTCGCTTATGCAACATAAATTTGCTTTGCAATGGATGTATTATTAAGAAACTTAATCATAAAAGTTAACCGTAAAAATAAAGCTTTCCTTTTCCTATATGTACAAACCGTTTCCATAATAAATATTTCCTTGGTACCCATTGATATATATTTAGTATATCAACGTTGGTACCTTATAAAATTTGTTTAAATCTCATCAACGATGCCGTGCCACGGGACGCCATTCGCCCGTTCTTGATACAAAACTAAACATTTTACGAGAGTTTTATGCTTGAAGTTCGACTATCATTGTGTTCCCAGATTTACTACTAAAATGTTACTTGAACTGCGGTGACCGTGACCAGTAACACGTGATGTTGAAAATATAATAAATATCGATTGTAGAGTTCACAAGAACATTTCTAATTAAGGAAAGTTTTCTTCTCATTTACAAAATGTATAATTCTAAACGTGAATAAAACTAAAACGTCTTTAATATATATTAAGCATTAATGTTCTTTTTATGTACGTACACATGTTGTATTTGGTGAAAAGAAGAATATTTTTTATATAAGTAAGGGTTACGAACATCCACACAATCCACCGGATTGTATGGGGACGCTTTGGACAATAGACACATCGCTTTATGCTCGATTATAATCAAAAATAAAATCAAAAGTAAATGCGTTATCATCTCTAAGGTCAGAGTTAGAATGCGTCGTTACCAGTTAAAAGTGTCTCCAGTTTTCTACTCTTACCTTACGTAACACAGCACCATTAACCTGCTATTTTACGCTTGTATTCTGTAAACGCCCTGCTCGAATAACCACCAATTCATTCTGCAACCATAATATGGCCACTACAACATGAACCTTGAATGAACCATAACCACAGCAGCAGTATAAAATAAAAATGCAGATACCATTTTACCTTTGAGGACGAAGGTGTATTTCTCTTAGCACTCATAATTCACTATACAAAACATGGCAGCATTATAAGCTAACATTTTAATCTTGTATTCTGTCAAATGTGCAAACTTTTACTCCAAATGCCATATTACCCTACGTGCGGTGTATTCTGCTAATAATTTATAGACGTGGTTTGAAAACTACTGCAAAAATCTACATCTTCTTCAAACTACAAAAAACAGATCGGTAACCAGCAGCATTACATACACAGTACGATTTATTCCTGTATAATAATAATGAGACGTTTGACATACATAAATGGTATCGGATAAACCAGGAACAAATATTGATAGTCCATACCTTTTTGGGAATCGTGCCGCTGGCAACGGATTGGCCACTGTGCCAATGCGGCTTAAATGCTATTAACAATAATCCTAAACTACTCTGTGCTTCTTTTTAGGCACGTGTGTGTGTAAGTGAATATATAATTGGTCCACACTTTTAAGACGTTACCCCTAGCGAACGACCTTGAGCGTTCAGTCCACCGACTCTCGCTACAATATATCGCGAGAAATCTGCAAGACGCCACCTACTGGTACGAACGTATTATTTTTTCAATGCCAATGAACTATTTTATGGAAATAGACACGGCAGACGATAAATGTAATTTAATTTTCTTTATTCGGTATATTAGTTGCATTATATTAGAATTATGTATTCTCATATATTATCTAATTAATAAAAATGACTATATATATATATATATATATATATATATATATATATATATATATATATATATATATATATATATATATATATATATATATATATATATATTATTTTTAACTATATACTATACTGATAATATTGAATTAGCTTTTTATAGTATAAATGATTATATTTTCCGAAATATAATCATTTTTAATAGAAAAGTTAATTATAGATTCGAACTTTACATGCTAATGGTGCTGTATTTTGTTATTTTTATTTACTTAACATATTGAACGAGGAATTTACTTTGAATAATTTAATTGAAAATATATACATATCCTATAAATGCTGTAGCTAAATAAAGTAAAATAGTATTATTACCTTATTTAGCTACAGCATTTATAGGATATGTTTTACCTTGAGGTCAAATATAATTTTGAGGATCAACAGAATTACTAATATTTTATCTGTTATTCCTTATTTAGGAACAATATCAGTAAATTGATTTTGAGGGAGATTTGATGTTTATAATGCTACATTTAATATTTTACGAGTAATATACTCGTAAAATGCAGTGGACTTGTGAAGGGCTGTAATGATTTTTTGACTTCATCGTGTGATCAGACCCAATTCGTCCCACATTATCTTCTATAGTCTAAAACTAACTTTCTTGTTGTAAGACTTATCATGTACATCAAACGTGAAGGATCTGACGGTTATTAAATGATTTTTGGTTTGTCTAATGCTAGAATACAGTCCGCTCTTACGACAGCGACACGAACATCTGAGCAATTCCATTAGATGCGAGCGACGACCGGAGGCGAACAACTTGAGCTCAATCAAAACTTATGCTAGTTAAAATTCCCTTATGCAACTCTCGACAGATATATTATTCAGAGAGGATTCCGAGGACAGCCTAACCAGATTTTACTTAAACATAAACCTTGGAAAATATCCCTTTGTATTATTCGGTTTTCGCAGTCCTTACCAGACGTCGCACCCCGCAGTCAACCTTGTACGCTTTGAAGTTAATAGAAGTCCTAAGCAAAGTATGAGACATCGAGTAGAATGTCTTTTTTAATGTATACAGGCGACGTATTAAATAATGTCGGTTTTCTTTTTAGCGTCGGGAAAGCATTAGGTGTAATAGGTGACTGAAGTTGAAGCCAATGGAATAGCATTATTTTCATTTAAAAAATTAAATAATGCTATCAAAAATATGGAAATTGAAATCATGTACACCCTACTTTACGTGTGGTAAATATCAATGAATTCGTGAAGCTTATTACCCCGAAGCTGGCCGCTAGGTAAAAGGTTTTCTTTCAATAATTATTATAAATTTAATATATAATAATAATAATATTTAATATAATCAGTTTCATAGCATTTCTAAAAGCTTAAAAAGCAATAAATTGGATTATGTAGGAAATTTGATAATATTTGAATAAATTTCATCTACATAAATAATTATTCGTTGAGTATGAGAATAAGGTTTTGCTTCGTTTTATGGTACAGGGTAAAAAAGTAGCGCAGCTCTATTGTTTCTATGGTGCCTTTGGTATTAGCATTGTAGATAAGATTCTCAATCGCTTCCCTTGCTCTTTCGCAGGCCTGTTTAAACGATTCGAAAATTATAATGTGATATAAAAATAACCGAAAGTGGCACATAAATACTATGATGACATTATCAAAAACAAAAAAACTTGACTAGTAATGAATATAAAAAAGCCAGTTATTTAAAATACCCGTTTTAACTAGTTTTTTTTATTTAGCATACTTTTAAACTCTTACAATAACGTCGTCGGTGACAGTAATATTGAACGTGATGCGACAAGAGTGTCGGCATCGTAAAATATTCGGCAACAGAAGCACTGCGTACAAAAGTACCGTCGCGGCACGGGTAATCTCGATTAAAACTACCACCGACAAGTAGTTAAGTGACTTCGTAACATTGTACTTCTGAACTTTATCAGTTTAAGCAAAGTATGTTTAAAAGTGGTCGTTTCCTCGCGGTGTTGCTCATGATTGTGATTAATATTTAATATGAATAAGTTAACGTGTCTAGATAGAAGTGCTTCCAATCATGCGGCGATTAACGAACGAACGGTAAAGCGATAAATAAGACCAGTCAACAGAAGTCAAATTCAAGACGTGACCTGGAGATGTTTTTAACGCAGATATCCTTCACGTAGGATGTATTGATAATTGTTTTTTTCCATTACCAAACGAATCTATATATAAAAATCAATAGCTGTCCGTTAGTCTCACTTTGCTGAACAGAGTCTCGGATTGGGGGCGACTAAATCTAGTCCAGTGTAACCCCCAGAAGACACAAGTTTGCGCGTTAACCGCTAAAAATAACCCCTTTGTCGTATCTCCTCAGTTTCAAGGCACTCCCCTTGTTGCCTCAGCCAGTATCGGAATCCTAGGCGTTGACATATCGAGTGACGTGCAGTTTCGTAGTCACTTGGAAGAGTAGGCCAAATTGACCTCTAAAAAGCTTGGCGTGCTCAGCAGAGCGGGACAGTATTTCATGCCGGCACACCGCCTGCAACTTTACAGGGTGCAGGTTCGGCCGCACATGGAATACTGTTCCCATCTCTGGGCTGGGGCTCCCCAGTACCAGCTCTTTCCACTTGATCTCATCCAGCGCAGAGCGAATCGTCGACGACAGAGTGCTTGCCGATCGGCTCGATTGGATTCACTGGCGCTGTGAAAAGATGTTGCATCTCTTTGCATTTTCTTTCGCATATACCATGGGGAGTGCTCTGAGGAATTGTTCGGATTAATCCCAGCCGCCAAATTTCGTGAACGCACTACGCGGCAAACGTCCCGATACCATCCACACCATCTGGATGCTTGGCATCCACCACCGTACGTTTCAAAAGGAGTTTTCTTCCGCGTACAACTCTCTGTGGAATAGTTTACCACCGGCGATTTTTCCGGACCGATACGACCTGGGGACCTTCAAGAAAAGATCTTACTCCTTTCTAAAGGGCCGGCAACGGACCTGCAATTCCCCTGCTGTTGCGGTTGATCATGGGCGGCGGTAGTCACTGAACATCAGGTGAGCCGCAGGCTCGTTTGGGGGCAAATAAATATCTTCTATAAAAAAAATTTTAAAAAACATAGGAAAATTACCTGCCTCGTGGGTCTAGTGTTCGTAAACGTCACTGCTGATCACGTGGTACCGTGTTCGAATCCCAGGTATGGTTAAAAATCACATATTGGGTTTGTCTGTTAAGAGATTTTCAGTAACAGTCCGGGGTCAAGAATTTGATTCGTTTTCAAATTCGAATTCAAATCGCAATTTCGCATGTCTCATTCGCATGTTCAGCGCTAGATTGAGCGAAATGAATCACAAGATGACACCATTTCCGTAATTACACTCCAAATATTAGAAGCGGTTGCGAACCCACCTGAAAAGCATTAGAACTATGGAAAATTTCCTCTCTAGGAGGCTATTTATAGAGGATGTCTAAGTTCAGTACTAGACTTTTGATCGGTTGTTATATAAGAACAAATGAATAATCAAATAGTAACCATCAAAGTCCACTGCTCTATATAACAAATTCTTAATTACCTCGTAGGGAGAATATTTATTGTCATTAGGAATATGCTGCTCATGTTCTGTTTCAGTTTTCCGATCTCGCTTCTTACGACACCCATAGTATGAGATGGGGTAATGGATATTCTTTCGCTACCACTATACAGCGAATGAATGATATATGAACTAAATATCGATGGTTAACACAATCAGGTGTTAATTTGCGGAAGTCCGTTATATTAAAGACCTTAAAAAGTTATTCGCTAAGTTCCGCGTAATATGATGTGTCTAACCTAGTTTTAGGAGCACCACCTGCATCACAATCCTCAACAATACTACTGTAGGAAAGAGACACCACCGTTGATAATACGGCAAGTGTTTTGCGTCTAGACACGAGACATCTTCAGGCGAAGTAGACTCTGCGATGGCTGACCGTTAAGCTTAGCTATTATCATTAATAGCAGAAATTTTGCAGGCTTGCGATCTTATGTATTTGAGAAATTATCATCACGTTCTGACACATCACAAAAATTCGTATCATTATTATTATAACATACAGCGAACACTACACATTGATTAAAAGTAAAAGTAGTTTTAATCAATGTGCAGTGTTCGCGTAAATATAAAAAAATATTTCTTTTGTTCTTTTAAATGATCTAGAGCTCTTGCCAATGTCAATTTTTCCAGAATGAGATCAAGCCAGCCATGTGGGTATCCATGAGTGACCAAGCCACGGTTACTAAGACCCCCCGCCAGGATAAGACGCAGGAAATTCATTCATACTCCCGTACGCGAGCAGTTTCTATCGTCGATGGTACCAATGAAATTGTGACTCAAAATTTTAAATGCTGATTTACCACGCACTCGTGTAGTGAAGAAAATCATCATGAGGAAGACGTATTGTGAAGACACAGACACTGGAGCAGCATGACGTACTAATAGCTTCATAACCTTTCAAAGATGTGTTAAAATTAAAATGTGAGGGACCTGTGCGCAGCAGTGAGAAGTATATAGGCAGTAACTTTCGCTTATGATAAATTACTAATATTGGAGATATTTGTGTATCAATGGTTTTTGCCTTGATTATTTATACCTTAAACCTTAAGATGAACATGGACAAAACAAAGATCATGTTTAATGTCCATGTCACACCTATGCCGGTAGTTGTTGGGAGCACTAAGCTCGAAGTTGTTGACGAGTACGATTAACTGGGACAAATAGTCCGGCTAGGTAAGTCCAACTTCGACCGAGAGGTCAATCGACGCATTCAACTCGGCTGGGCAGCGTTTGGGAAATTAAAATGCATCTTCTCGTCAGGTATACCTCAAAACCTGAAAACTAAGTTGTACAACCGGTGCGTGTTGCCAGTGATGACATATGGAACTGAGACGTGGTCCTTCACTGCTGGCCGTATGAGGACGCTCAAAGTCGCTCAGCGAGCTATGGAGAGGGCTATGCTCGGAGTTTTTCTGCGTGATAAACTTAGAAATGAGGATATCCGCAGTAGAACCAGAGTGATCGACATAGCCCAACGGATTAGTAAGCTGAAGTGGCAATGGGCCGGCCATATAGCTCGAAGAACCGTTGGGGAAAAAAGGTTCTCGAGTGGTAGCCTCGTACCGGTTGACGAAGTGTAGGGCGACCCCCCACTAGATGGAGTGATGACCTGGTAAGACATGCAGGAAGTCAATGGATGCAGGTGGCTCAGGACCGTGCTTTGTGGCATACCTTGGGGGAGGCCTATGTTCAGCAGTGGACTTGTAAAGGGCTGTAATGATGATGATGATGATTATTTATACCTTGTTTTACCTTTATTACTTGTAGAATAAAGTGTCACAGTATAATGCGGGTAATACAAAAAGTCTTTGTAATAACTGACAATACAGTGCGAATCAACAAGCATATGAAATAAAATAAAACATCTTTCAAATATAAATCAATAACTTGGAAATTATACAGCTATATTTACCCACAAATTTATTATTTACGCTGACACACGCAAGCATCGTGTAATTTACACTCCGCCTGGGAAATTCGTCGCTGTCTTGACACCGCTTCCGTTGTCACGTATCTCTATCTGTCACAGCAAACTGTCTAACTTGCCAAATTTATTTGTTATTCAATAAGTATTACACTTTCATATATTTTTTCATTAGATTTAACTTAAACTAAACGTTTATTATCTAATTTAAATTATTAATTAAGGATAATTATACCTATTTAGCATAGGAAAGCAGCCAGCTTATTTGGCACTATACCGCGAGGAGTGAATGCATCATAATTTAAGTTGCTAGCTTTAGTTTCTTTTAATTATGGTTACAACAATGTAGATTTTATTGTTATGTAATTTTTTTATTAGATATAACTTAGTAACAGTCATCATAATAATTACAGCCCTTCAGGGGTCACTGATGAACTAGACGCCACAAAACACGGTCCTAAGACACCTGCATCCATCTATTTCCTACCTGTTTTAACAGGTTGTCAATCCATCTAGTGTACTAGGCTGCACTAAGTATGTAAGTAAGTATCGGGAATGGAATATTTCCACTGTTCCTGTCATATTAAAACCTTTTTTAATTGAAAGCTCCTTGGTTTTAAAAATCAAATACCATATATTTATTTAGAAAAAGATTCTCGGTCTTGTCACAAGGTTTTGTCAAACTTGTTTAGTCGTTGAGAAAATGGAATTGACTCGAGAAAATTCAAGAGCGATGATTTATTATGACTTTCGAAGTGGTTTAACACAAAAACAGTGTGTTGACCGGATAATTTCTGCATTTGTGATGAAGCCCCATCCAAAACCACAATTTATCGCTGGTTTGCTGAATTTCAACGTGGACGTGTCAAACTCAGTGATAATCCTCGCCAAGGTCGTCCAAAAACTGCAGTCACCCAAGAAAACGTTGATGCTGTGCGTAAGCTGAATGAGGAAGATCGACATGTGACATACTGCGAAGTTCAGGCAACTGTAGACATTGGCAGGAGTCAAATACAAATAATCTTGCATGAACAATTGGGTGTAAAAAATTTGTTTTCCCGATGGATACCGCATTCGCTCTGTGAAGAGCAAAAAGCGGCTCACGTTACTTGGTGCGTCAGAATTCTCGGAATATTCCACGCAGGATCCTCAAATGCTGTATACAACATCGTATCAGGTGACGAATCCTGGATATACGCGTACGAACCCGAAACAAAAAAACCAGTCACGAGTTTGGGTGTTCAAAAATGAGTTAAAGCCAACAAAAATTGCTCGTTCACGGAGTGTTGCAAAAAAAATGGTGGCCACGTTTGTCTCCAAAACCGGCCATGTTACGACTATTCCTCTTGAAGGACAAAGAACGGTTAATGCAGAATGGTATGCTAGCATTTGTTTGCCACAGGTCGTTTCTCAACTCTGTAAAGAGAACTGCAACCGCCGCATCATCCTCCATCACGACAATGCGAGTTCTCACACCGCACACAGAACAAAAGAGTTTTTAGAGCAAGAAAACATAGAATTATTAGGCCATCCGTCGTACAGCCTCGACCTAAGCCCTAATAATTTCTATACTTTCCCTTAAATAAAGAATAAATTGCGTGGAGATATTTTCATCACCTGAAGAAGCTGTGGACGCCTACAAAACGGCCATTTTGGAGACCCCAACTTCCGAATGGAATGGTTGCTTCAATGATTGGTTCCATCGTATGGAAAAATGTGTCAAATTTCGCGGAGAATACTTCGAAAAGCAATAAATACATTGTGTGTATATACATTATGTGTAATAAATACATGTTGTGTCACTTTCTCGATTCCCGAAATTTTCAGTGCCGCTCGTACAGTCAGTGTATGTTCTCAGTGATGTCAAAACTGAGTTGCTATTTTACACTGGTGTTCTGTGGGAGCGTGATCCTTCCCGGTCAAGTTAATTTGAACAGTTCAGTCTGTAGCTGTACAATCACGGCGCCAAAAGCGAGCAATAGATTTTTTGAAAAATAAAATGAAATTGCTTCTAGATTTGATAGACAGCTCGTCAGAATAGGATTTAGATTTTGATGTACGTGTTGCATTAGGATTAATTACTAAGAGGCGAATAATTTTGATAGATCGTCACATAAAGCTTAAAAAGAACCGAAGCAGATTTGATCGCACCTGCCCTTTAGACCACCTGTATTTAACTGCAGGAAACATTTTAAGCCATATTTATGTCTGTGGATGTTATCTGCAGATATATTTGTATGAGCAGATAATGTTGTCACTATCTTTCAATATATTTCGGTGCTTACAGATATTAGACTTTAACATATAAATTATCTACGCTGTGTGTTAGTTCATTGAATTTTATAGAGAACGATATTGAAAGATATGCGCTCAGATACAGATGTCTTTTCGTATCTGCGTAGTGTGTGACACGTTTTACGAATGCGCTGGAATTAGAGGTCACACTGGCATATCGTTTGCACTGTCATCCCTTTTGTTTTATTAAGCATGCATAAACCATCGGCATTAAGGAAATAACGGGAACTGGACTACGCCACCGACATCCAGTCTGAGCGGGGAGGTGTACTGGCGGCGCTGTCGTCGCGCCATAAGCGATTTTCTTGCCCCATCGTCAAACGGCTTTTTCCTTATGTACATTGAAATACAACAGGACATGTAAAATACAATTAGTAGACGCTTATTTCCCCTATGGCAGTGTTCCAGTTCTCACTTGTAAACTAATTTAACATTGAATATTTTGTTACATCGAGAAACGTTACTCAAATATATGCGTACACTAGCACTATTAAGCGAATAAACAAGATAAGATTGGGCTGATTCTCCCGTGAGTTACATCCACTTTGTATGTAAATACGAACATAACTTGATTTGTTGGTACCGGGAGGGCGTTGACTAAAATTTGTTTGCCCGCACGAAGGTATTTATTTTACGTTCATACATTATGATTCTATCTTAAACGTTACATGAATAACTTAGATTTATTTTTTCATTTAAGTATTCTCGTATTTAGAAGACTAAAATTTTTTTTATAGAATTAGGACAATATGCGAGCTCACAGTCCATCTGATGCTAAGTGAATGGTGTGGCCCATAGACATCTATATTTATTCTCGATTAAGAATCAAAATGCGGATACATTGTCTCGCCTAAGGACTAAGATAAAATGCCTCGTTTCTAGTTAAAAGATTATTTGGTTCCCTACACTCACCATACGATACACGGCAACATTAAGCTGCTATTTTACGCTGGTATTCTGTGAAATTGTGGTTCTACCACGTTCAACCCGATCCATTCCTGCTACAACCATAATATATCTGCAGCGTGGATCTACCACGTATATAATAAGGGTTTTCTTTAATGGTCACGTTTGGCTGGCGGATTGAAGATCGCAGTATCAGATGCGAGCACTGTCGACGTCGCTGCCGTCGTGGGCTGCGTTATGGGAGTGCTAGCCATTATAATCAATTGATTTTCATTTTTATAAGATATTAAGGATGCTGATACTTATACAAAATTGGCTCTAAATATCATAAATATTGGCCCGATATCTCATATTTTAAAAAGACCACGCTTTTATTACTTTTCGAGGAATGAATAGTCATAAATAAAATTTTAATTTTTTTACTTATTGTAAGCCACACATCGATCACAACCTCACCTGATGGTAAGTGGTGATGAAGCTCTAAATGCCTTCATTTCTAATTCGATAGGTTGTCATAATTCGATATTATTAAGTAGTCTTGATTATTATTATTACTCTATATTTTTAATTTTATTCCCAAAGTTTTTTATCCTTTTGCGCATATCATTATGTTTCACTATATGTCCGTCCTATGTGAAAATATATAAAAAATGTTAATTTATATACTATGTAAAAGGTTTCCTTACAATACTCAAAACATATTTTTAATTTTGGTTCCGCTATATTATTTTACTTTTATATCTTAGCAAAAATCTTGTAAATGAAAAGATCCCATTTAGTTTCATCCCTAGATCGGTAACGATGCGGTTCATTCAAGGCATTTTAGAAGAAATAAAATCTTAACATTCTAAAAAATTACAACTGAGTTGGAACGGTTATCCTTTTTAACAAGTTTAGAATTAAATATATTTCTAAACTAATAGGTTAAGGATATGGATTGCAAAACTAAAATATCGTAGGTTCAAATCCACTATTCGATTGTCGTGAACCAATTCCAGCAGAAGCGTTGACTGGCTACCGTGACCGAAAATCAGTCTGTAGGACATTATACTATTCTATGAGAGCGTCGAACTACCGTGGGCGAGCCGACCCATTCATTCCGCAACCATAACAGCTGCAACATGGCTGTACCACATAAGCGATGTGTGTAATGCTTCAAAAAACAACACATACATTATATTATAATACAAAATTAAAGTAGCGTTAAAAATACTTGCAAATCTGTAAATGTGCACAATTCCGATGGAACATAACCATATATGTACTTACCTATCAAGCTCCCAGCTGGGAGTCTACATCGGAGTCTAGGTACGTACGCACCCATCATAAATTCCTGAACAACATGCGACGACCCACCGATGCGCAGTAATTGCGTCGCGGTCGCGGGGCGGGCTAGTTTTATCGCCAAACCTCATTTACAGGAGAGTTAATATTGATACCATGGAAACTCGATTTTAAATATCAGTATTCTTATTATAAGTGACTCTGAAATTTATTCATCTTCTCTTCCTTCTTCTTCTTGATCCGTAAAAAGCCACTGGTGGACATGAAATTCTCGTGCTTGGCAAGCGGATGAACGCCGGTGTGAGTATTTTACATCAACACGTAACGTTTTTTTAAACCTATAAACTCCTTTTGTATATTATTTTAAAGAGAAACATGTATGCTTAACCTGTTGTGATTTACTCCGCTCCACAACTTTTTAAATCATATTATTGTATTTTGACCAATAAAGTACAAAGTTTTTTCTCCGGTCGAAGAAGGATATTTGATTTTTTATGCCGAATAGTGTAAGTAGTTTAATTTTAAATCTTTAGAGGTAAAATCGTCATAAATTATTTCACCAAATTTTTAATAAGAATTTTAAATACATTCGCAGACCAGAAGTACGTACCATAGTCCCTCCTACTGTCGACTTACTCAGCCAATTTAAACCGTGAGAGGACAATTACCAACGCTTCCCGTCGTTTGATATCTGAACGTTATTTGGGAAAATTATTTCGTTGAGCGGTTCACCTCCGGCTAAATAATAAAAAACAATCCACACGTACGATGTGACTATTATTTTTTCGAGTATTGTTGGTAGAGGATAATAAAATACTTTAAATGCTTGCTACGTAGTTCTCAAAAATATAATCTCACAAATATTATATTTTTGAGACGTACAGCAGGGGAATATAAAATAAATTAATATACGTAATTAAATCCGTAAAAATTTATTTTATTTTAATCTGTAAACACACTAGCAAAAGCTTAGCAAAATTAATGAATATAAATAATGTTTTCATATTTACTCGCTTTCAAAAGTTCGACAATTATTTTTAACAGTTGGTTAACAATCGTTTCTTTTAGAAGTCAGAGCACATGGGCACAATTTTAGAGAAACTAGTTCACTTTCCTTCTGGAACCCGTGCATTCTGTTCTCTTGCCAAGGCTGTCCAAGGGAACTTCCGTCAGCTATCTCTTCTATCTCTGCACAGGGAGGTCGACTCACTGGCTCACGCCGCAAAGGAGAAAGCCAATCTGCTAGGCTCTTTATTTGCTTTCAACTCTTCTCTCGATGAAGGGGGGAGCACACCGCTGATCATCCCGCGGTGTGAATGTTCTATGCCGGATCTGCAAAGCACTCTTCTCCCTGGACATCCACAAGTTGAGTGGGCCTGACGCAATCCCCACAATTTGGCTCAGGGCGTATGCTCCAGAGTTGGCACTGGTTCTAACGCGTCTTTTCCGGTACCCCAACTTAATAGGTATAATCCCGAAATCACGAAAGACAGTTTTCGTCCACCCGATCCCTAAAAAGGTGATCGCTTAACTATAGGTCTTTCGCCAGCATCTCCTTCTTCTCCAATACAATTGAATCCATTATCAACTGCCAGCTCAAGCGGTACCTTGAGGATCACAAGATGACTAGTGACCGCCATTACCGCTCAGCGTAGTGGGACAATATTTCGTGTCGGTTCACGGCCTAAAACTTTACAAAGCGCAGGTTCAGCTTCACATGAAAACTGTTCCCATCTACGGGCTGGTGCTCCCCAGTGCCTGCTCCTTCCACTAGAACGCATCCAGTGCAGAGCGGCCCAAATCGTCGAGGACCGAGTCCATTTTGCATTTTCATTGGGTGTGCTCTGTAAAATTGTTCGGATTAATCCCAGCCGCCAAATTTCACGAACGTACATTGCGGTAAAGCTCCCGATACCACTCACATCTTCTCAATGCTTCGCAGTTCACCTCTGTAGGTTCACTAGGAATTCTTTCGAGTTCCGGAAAAATCGCCGGTGATAAACTGTTGCACAGAGAGGTCATCTCTGTGGATTATTTTATCACCGGCGATTTTCCCGGAGCGATACGATTTAGGGACCTTCAAGAAAATAGCTCACTCCTTTCTAAACGGCCGGCAACGCATCTGCAATTCTCCTGGTGTTGCAGAGCCATATGCTCGTTTGCCTCCTCTCATATAAAAGAAAAGTTTCTTTAATCAATAAAAACAGTGCAAATTATAAATTGCGCATGTAACCCTTTATTCTGCGGATTAAGACAATAGGCGTTCGTTTTCATTCGCTTGTCTTAGGTTTTTACAACTCGTATATAAATTTCACACTTAAAATATGGCGGAATAAGAAAATCCCTCATCTCTATTTGATGATACTCATATCAATATAAACGACAGAAAACAAGGTAGGGAAGGGAATGGCTGTCTTCAGTGCGATTGTACAACTCAGATTGGGTCGTAGTTGGCTTTGTTTCGATGTTAGACATATTTTGATTTATTTATTCCATTGTTTGCTGATAAGTTACTTATTGAGGTTCCAAAATATTTTCAATATTTAAAAAAGACCTATATTATGTAACGGCGTTGTAGCTACTTCTAGTGTACAACTAGTGCGTCTTGCCAGTGATTGAACTTGCATTTCAGTAGTGGTCTTTCACTACCAGTCTTTGATAAAGGTCGTTAAGCGAAATATGGAGAAAATGTTACTCGAATTCTAAGTGTAATATAATATTATAATTAAAATATGCGTAGTAGAACCAGGTAACTAGGGGTAGTAAGCGACTAAGCTCATTGGATTATTAAGCTGAGGTGTCAATCGACTCGTCACACTGCTCACCCATGGGGTTAAGTTTTTGTTGATTCTCGAGAAGCATCGGCGTACCGGCAAGCGAAGTGTGGGCGCTCTATGTGTGTGCTCTATGCTAGATAGAGTGATGACATGGTAAGAAATGTAGGGAGTCGATGGATGACCTATGTTCAGCAGTGGACATCTGACTGTAACCTATTGTTGCATGGTTGCCTGTAATGATAGCTTGTATTACGATGTGTGTAATAATTAGTTTAAATAATTAATCACTCAGACAGCCTCTCACCTCAGAGTACCTCGTATAGAGCAGGGATGGTATCAGAGGGTACTGAACTAAGTAAGTGGCGCAAATATGAGTCTCTGAGAAATGACTACATATTTGTGATATTTTCTGTAGGGACTATCGGTCCGTGGGGTCCACATGCGATGATGTTCCTAAAAGAACTGTATCCGAGACTGGTTATCGTTGCTGGTAATAAAAGGGCTGGTTCTTTTCTCGCTCAAAGGCTAAATATAGTCATTTAATGAGGATACGCAGCCCAGCGGTCTAGGTACGATACAACATGGAGTAGGACTGTATTCTAATTTAAGTTTTCAGTTTTAATTCTATTTTAATATAGGTTTTAATATTGTATATTGTATTTCAATATTATAGCTGTATTTAGTTAAAGAAATAGTCTGATTAATATCAATATTTAACAGTTTTTAATAAAGAACATATACAAATTATGACATAAAAGATCAAGATTCTGGTAAACAAAATTAGTTTCGTAGATTAATAATATTTTTTCAGATAAATAAATACCTAAATGTATGTGTTAACTCTGCACTCATACACATTATATTGAAACATACAGACTGCAAATGTTCTCTGTTAAATGCCGCATGAATCGTTTTAATAAAGCTAGTGAAAAAGTATTTTCTTTGTTACTTTATGATTTTTATTGTCTCTCGTAGATCGTACTGTTATGTTTAACTCGTAGCTGTTATGTTTTGGCCAATTTTTAATGTCGTTTCTGTTAGCTAAACGAAATTTGTTTCACACCAGTAATTATTTCAACCTTAATAACTCATTTACCGATATACTGAATATTTATAGGTTATAAGGGCGGCACTGAAAATTTCGGGAATCAAGGAAGTGACACAACATTACTATTTAAAAATATATTTATTGCTTTTCAAAGTATTCTCTGCGAAATTTGACACATTTTTCCATACGATGGAACCAATCATTGAAGCTACCATTCCATTCGGAAGTTGGGGTCTCCAAAATGACCGTTTTGTAGGCGTCCACAGCTTCTTCAGGTGATGAAAATCTCTGTCCACGCCATTTATTCCTTATTTTAGGGAAAGTATAGAAATCATTAGGGCTTAGGTCGGGGCTGTACGGCGGATAGTCTAATAATTCTATGTCTTCTTGCTCTAAAAACTCTTTTGTTCTGTGTGCGGTGTGAGAACTCGCATTGTTGTGATGGAGGATGATGCGGCGGTTGCAGTTCTCTTTACAGAGTTCAGAAACGACCCGTGGCAAACAAATGCTAGCATACCATTCTGCATTAACCGTTCTTGTCCCTCAAGAGGAATAGTCGTAACATGGCCGGTTTTGGAGACAAACGTGACCCCGATTTTTTTTACAACACTCCGTGAACGAACAATTTTTGTTGGCTTTAACTCATTTTCGTGCACCCAAACTCGTGACTGGTTTTTTGTTTCGGGTTTGTACGCATATATCCAGAAATCGTCACCTAATACGATATTGTATACAGCATTTGAGGATCCTGCGTGGAATCTTTCGAGAGTTCTGACGCACCAAGTAACGCGAGCCACTTTTTGCTCTTCACAGAGCGAATGCGGTATCCATCGCAAAAACAACTTTTTACACCTAATTGTTCATGCAAGATTATTTATATTTGACTCATGCCAATTTCTAAAGTTGCCTGAATTTCGCGGTATGTCACATGTCGATCTTCCTCAATCAGCTTACGCACAGCATCAACGTTTTCTTGGGTGACTGCAGTTTTTGGACGACCTTGACGGGTCCACGTTCCACGTTGAAATTCAGCAAACCAGCGATAAATTCTGGTTTTGGATGGGGCTTCATCACCAAATGCAGAAATCATCCGGTCAACACACTGTTTTTGTGTTAAACCACTTCGAAAGTCATAATAAATCATCGCTCTTGAATTTTCTCGAGTCAATTCCATTTTCTCAACGACTAAACAAGTTTGACAAATCCTGGTGACAAGACCGAGAATCTTTTTTTAATAAATTAAAAAAAAACAAGGAGTTTTCAATTAAAAAGTTTTTAATATGACATGAACAGTGGAAATATTCCATTCCCGATACTTTTAGTGCAGCCTGTAATCTTTATATCATCATAATAATTATTGTTCTTCTAATTTCTTTCTGTGGAAAGTTTCTATACTCTGCCCATGTATCCTGGTCTTATTGATCTTGATTTGAAGAAAAAAAAAACTTTTACTCTTGATGTTTTTCTGTTGACCACTTTCTTCTCGTATCATCACTTTCTGCATTATTTATGGTCGTTGTAAATAAGCCGACAGAGCCTGTAGGTAAATCCGTATTCTGCAACGGATCTCTTTAGTCTCTCCCCATTGATCAACTGTAATATCAATGGGTTCTCCAACTCTCGCTGCTTGCTCAGCAAGAAGCGACCGACAGCCTGTATGCCATGACCAGCGTTAGCTCCAAACGACTCCTGCCTCAACGCTCACCCGCGTCAAATAATTTTTTGTGATAAATGTTTTTGTTAATTTCATAAAACGGTGCACGATTTCCCAAACCGCATTAAAATCAAAACAGCTCGAAAAAGCTCGAAGAGCTGAAAAACATCGTAACAGGTGAAATTTGAAGTGAAAAAGCACTTCAAATTTGAAATTAGCGGGAAGTTGCAGGGCAGGATACGGATGGCCTGTATATATAATGGTGAGGACGACCCTAAACATGTCAGATGTTAAATTCATGAGCTAATATTGGGTGCAGTACCACACAATATTTTCAGTCTCCAGTAACGCAGACACGAATTCACAAACTTGTAGAGACAAGTAAAAAATAGTAAGTATAAGTATAATAAACTTGTAGAGACAAGTAAATCGTAGTAGTAACGTAGTGGTAACAAATGAGCACACAGTCCTATGGATGGTAAGTGGATGCTGTGTCCTATAGATATCTACATTCATCTACGATTAAGAATCAAATTAATTATTTAGCACCGGATAATTCCTGAAATTAAGATGCATTACAATAAACAGTAAATAACAATTAGCTACCTAATAGGTACACAGGGCATGTATGGTTCTGAACACTGCGGTCATAACACCATAATATCCGATTCTTTGTAAATAAGAGTTAACGATGTAGGTATTTTTCATGACGAATGCCTTTGCATATCTCTCCGGGGCTTCGATCTACAATACCAACTAGATGTCGGGTCGGCGCAAGAAATCCATCTACGTAAATAAGAGCGCACATGAGATGTGAGCTCTTGCACGTGAGAGTGTAGCTCGCTAGGCAATATCGGGAAAAAGAACTTTATTTGTTATGAATTAAGGTTGATTTCACACTAAATGTTATTCAATTTATGTATTTTCATAGTTTATATTCATGCGGACAGTATTTAGCTATGATTTTGTACGTGAACCGTTATCTAGTTGGGATTGCTGATCGAAGCTTCGGGGTAATGATAATGTCGGACACGCACCGACGAAAACCCCATATGACCCCATATCAGCAAGGTCACAGTCACTCTTTTGCACATATCCGCATTAGAACATGCAATTTCCCTTAATTTTAAGGCAAGACGCGCAGAATTTAGGACGCGCTTTTCCGTTCAGCCTCCATCTAAACCTGCGCAACGCATAGTTCTTAATGTTTGGATAATATAACATAAAAAATAACTGTCGTCGTTGTTGTAATAAGACTATAAAGCTGACATGACAGTGTAGTGGCGGTGTAAGAGTAACCGCTAGCCCACATCGTTCCGTTGGTGTCGTAAGAGGTAACCACGAGCTTGCGTCTCCCTAATGACACCAGAAAAATAAAAACTGTGGTTACATGCCAACCTGCCAACCGTGCCAACTATGGCTAATATCCCTCTTCTGAGGCAACCTACGTGCCATAGCCATGGCCCATGGCTTTTGATAGACTGTAACGGTAACGGTTACTGATAGCTGAGCTATTATAAAAACATTTTAGCAACAATTTTAAAATTAGCAAAATTACTTTGAAATAACCTCCAAAAGCAAACACCGCAAGTAAATTTTGTTAAGTTAACAAGCACTCGCAAGCAATCTGTACGCGGCGAAAACGCGTCGAGACTGATTGATCAGCTAATTTGTTGTGCCGCAGGTGCGCCTGTGGTCTTATGAATTACAAATTTGTTTCTATAATTAATACAAACAGAGAACTCAGATACAAGACACGTGATGTGCGTTAATCAAGTACTCTCAAACTCATTTAAAGTAGTTGTTAGCGCAAATAATTTTTTGGTAATATTTTCGCAGTGTCCTCTATCGGATATGTCTTAAGATGAATATGGGCTAGTTGTATATAATGAACGGATAAGTTAATATGAAACATCTTCAAAATTTTTTTGGACTCCCATACAAATTTTTGTTGACATTTTTTTCTTGCGTTGACAAATTAAAAAATTTCTTCAGTCTTAGTATATATTCCAGTATGGTCAAAATTCCCATCAAACTAGGCATTTGCCTCCCTTAATTGGCGAATCGTACCAATGATAACTAACTACTAGTCAATTTACTTTTAATTTATGCATGTGTTTTTTTTAGACTTCGATAGACCAGCTTGATTTGATTAAACATAGTGAATTATTTTATTGATATCCATTAACAATTTTTTGCCCTTGATTTATAACACCATTTTAGTCAAAATAAAAAGGCACAGCTTTAAAACTGTCTGAATTTCTCTTCTTGTTTTTCAATAGACACTGGGTCTTTTTTTAAAGCTAATCTAAGTTTTTCCGTGAAGAGATAAAAACTTATTCAATCATCCATTTCATTAACATTAGTAGGGTGGTTGGTGCATCTATTTCTTGAAAAGGACTACTAGAATTTATCAAGACTTTTTTCCAATATTTCTAAAATAAGATAAAACAGTTAAATGTAGCTTTCTGTATGTATCGGGCAACTTTCTGACATCTATACAAAAAATTTAAAACAAATATTCTCTCAATAGCGTCGTGGCACTAAGTGGTAATATGTATAATATATAATACTGGTCAATCAGTAGTGCTGCTTAACGAGGGAAATGTGTGCGGTAGCCCAATAAACTAATATTCCCTTACGCTTTGGTTTGTGTCACGTCAAATTTTAAATATTCACGTCTAGTTGAGAAAAAATATTAAGCATTTAAGTACTTATTATGGAATTGAGGTACAAGTAATCAGAAAGGGGACAAAATTAGACATTTAATTTAAAATAACAGGTTTGCTAACATTACACGATAAAGCTGCACGACTGTACGTGTGTTTAACTGAATGTATATGACATTAAGAAAACATGGAATGTTTATTGCGAACAACATGTTTCACTGGTCTCTATAACTATTTCCAATTGAACAGCATTCGAATTATAGAAATAACCTATTGCATTTAAATGCAGGTTGTACGAGTACGTCGAATATATATTAGTAATTTAAACGTAAGCTTACAACATAACGTCAACATTACCTAAGGGCATTACTAACTGATTTTTTATCTTATTACCTTCAAATGTTCATTTATATATTCATACAGATATTTATTTTGTTAAGCTTTTTATAGTTTGTATGCATATTGTAATGTTTGCAAATATATATATATATATATATATATATATATATATATATATATATATATATATATATATATATATATATGCAGTGGAATTGCGAAGGGATGTAATGATGCTGATAGAAAATTATAAAATTATTGACAAAAAGTAAAAATGATTTGAATTTGTAAGACACGGTTACGGCACAGAAGTTATGAGCACAAATTCAAAATAAAAAATGGCGAATGGAGGACAACCCGCATAAATTTCTAAACCTTGCTCACCGCCCTGCTGATGTTGTGTTATTGCGTCCCTTTGCGACATGATCTGGTTTTATTACGAGACGTCAGATGCGGCTAAAATTATAACGTTCAACAGCCATATATTAGTATTTTTATTATATTGGACGATTTAAAAATTGTGCATTTTGGGAATCATACAGATGTTTTTTGGATTTAAAATTATTTACTAGTTACAGCATATTATAATAATTTATGATTACACTATATTATACCGCCGACTGTTGGGTACATTTCTCCTGTTGTGTCTGAGAGAGTTTGGGACAAGAAAGTGTTCGTCACGGTGCCCCAATGCAGGAAACCTGAATGTCTGATTTGAATATTTTTTGTCATTTACCAGACTTTCGGGTTTCTTCACGATACCTCCTTCATCACCGAGCACATGGTAAATCAGCAAATGTGCACTTAATTTCATTTGTGCTGGCGGGAATTCAACCCATATTGCTCGCGTGATGTGAAATTGAAGGTGTTTAATAGTGTATTAATGTATTTGTAATGAAAATGTTTTAACCTGAGTTACCACCGCCAATCTTATCCGTCTATTTATTGTAAATTTATCGTGACACACGGAATCTGTCGGCCTTTCTGTCATTACTTTAAATCACTTACTATTTATCTTCGGAAGTTATCATTTATTGTTTCATCTAATATTTTTGTAAAACTTTAATCAATTGTAGATAATGTGACATTATTTATTTACGTCTTAGTTTGTTCATTTAGCTGGAAAATAATTTTTATATTGTAAACGTCAACCATCTTATCTTAGAACATTTTACTTTTGCATCAGAATAAGCTACATTAATTGAAGAATACGGTGGGAGACTAAAATTATAAGAGCAAAATGTTTTCATAGCACGTATTAAAGCAGATAATAAAAACGAGTGGTTGATTTTCACACTACATTACATTTTTAAAGGAGGTCGTATTCTTCTAAATTCCTTTACGGCCTTTTTTTTGTGCGATATAGAAATGACACCACTGTTAGGATCATAAACATAAAAACATGCTTTTTTTCTTTAAACGGAATATTGTTTTACTTTTATCCAATGTAAGTAAATTATTGTACTGATTAAAAATAAAATAAATATTCAATACATAAATGAGACACTATTCACTACATACTTTAATTGTTTTAACCAACAATTACATTTCGAACATTTAGAAACATTTCGATTGATGAAACATGTCAACTCCTCAAACACGCACTTCAGCAGAATCTATTCATTCTTTGCAGCCTGTCAAAAGTCCACTGCTGAACATAAGCCCACTTCATGGAGAGGACATTTAGCACGGTTACTTTACTTCACGGGTCCGTTAGCAACCACAGTTAATTTTATAACGTTATGTTGTTATCAGGAGGATGCTGCACCCCCCCGAACGGGTTCCCGCCTTGTCGTGGCGGGGGGGCTTAGTAGCCGTGGCTTGGTCTCCCACGGTGAACAAAGAGGAACCCACGTGGCTGGCCCGAGGTGAAGGGCCGGCCTGAGGTGGCCACTCCGAGTGGGCTTGGGGAGCCCACTTCGGATGTGTGCTGGTGGACTGCAGCGAAAGGGGACTCCGCACCCTCTACCGCTGCAGCCGAGGTGGAGTCGCGGAGGAAGAGGAGTGTTGGTATGGCGATGCGCCACCCACCCTATCCTCCGCGACTCAAACGGGGCCGCACCGTTGATGCGGTGGTGGTGGGGGTGCAGGGGGAGAGGATTGTCGGTATTGCGAGGCGCTGCTCTCCCTACCCTCCGCAGCCGAATCTAGGTTGGCGGCGGAGCCATAGACCAGATCCGCCGCTGGGGTCGGGAAGGCTAGTACTTCTAAGTGCTCGTTTTCCCTGACCCCATGGTCTTCGTGCATCGGACGCGGGGGCGTCTGTTGCACAGACCGTGGAGGAAGGCGCGCCATGTGTTCTGGTGTGCCTTACTTGGGAAGGAGAACGAGGAGGAATATTCCTCTCCCGAGGAGGTGCTGTCATGGGGCGGCAGTCGCTGGTAGGGCCGCGGAAGTGTGCGAAAGCGTTCCCGTAGCCCTGCCAATATGCGACGAAGGTGGAACACCATGGGGTTTTAGTCGGTGCGAGTCCGACATAACCCGTCCTTGCCCCCGCGAGGCGGGTATGCGTAGGCATTTCCCCATGTTAAAAAAAAAAAAAGGAGGATGCTGCTGTCCGTCTGTTTCATTTCCCTCTGTAGTCTCTAACGACACTCACGGAATCATAAATTTCCGGTCGGAATAATGTCACATTTTATACCGATAACAGGTTCATAATTTCATAATTATGACCTAACCTTATAACTAGGATCATCGCAGCTCATGAACAATTCGTGTTACTTAAGTTTTTTGAACTCTATTATATAATTTATTTCCTTTTAAATATAATTGTATCAATATTACCGTCCCAGAACTATTGTTATAATGTTATTAAACACTAGAGTATTTTTATGTTGAGTGCCAAATTGTCATCGGTTTTAAGTTTGTATTATTGACATGTAGCTTACCGCAATCATATTATAAGAGCTCGTTATTTTGCACTTTAACATTTTGGGAAACTCCCTTCATCTAATTTTATAACTTAGATAAGGTCCAAATATATATTTGTTCTTATTTTGTATATATAAACATGTTCATTAATGTATTAATCTAGGTATTCATTTATATACATTTTATATTATTATTATTATTGTCACCAAACCATACCAATATATGTTTTTATTGTTTTCTTGCAATTACATAATCGCTTATATCAAAAGCACTCGAGCATTAGTTACGCACCGAGAAAGAAATCCGTAAGAATAAAGTAACTAAAAATGAATATTATAAGTAGGATTTGCAAAAAGTTAGCTCCAAGTGCTCCTACTTGCTCCAAAGACTTTCTTGTTGATGAGGGGAGGCAATTGTCCAACAGCGGTACGTGGTAAATCATTGCTCTCAATCAATGGCTCTCGCGTTTATTGTAGACGATTTAAGCACTATAGCTGGTGACACGAAGACTGATCTGGGAGGGAATGGAGCGTTCACATGTAATGCAGACCTGTGTCACACACACACTAGCCGTGTAGTCGCGGTTAAGAATATCCACTAGCCCATATCTTCCCGTAGGTGTCCTAAAAGGCGACAGAAGGAAACAGGCAGGAGATGGGCAGCAGCATCTTCTTGATAACAGCAACTGTACAACAAAAAAAACTGCGGCTGCCAACCCGCTCGCCAAGCGTGGCAAGTATGGCAATATACCCTCCATGAACAATTACACAAATAGACGGCCCCCAGTCCCCGGCGGCCCCGCTATTCTTGGCTACGGTGGCGACCATGGTAACGTCGGGGCAGGGGGTGCTAAGAATCTCCGGTGGAGGTTCGGTTGCCACCTACGACGACTCGACCTGGCAACATTTAACGTACGCACCCTGAGGACTGACGAGAAGCTCCTGGAGCTGGAAGAAGAGATAGACAAGTTGCGCTGGAATATAATAGGATTATCCGAGGTCCGAAGAGAGGGGGAGGACACGGTGATTCTCGAATCCGGCAACTTGTTCTATCACCGGGAGGGCCATCTATCCCAAGGAGGTGTCAGATTTATCGTCACCAAACGGTATTCGCTGAAGGTCGTACAGGTTTACGCACCAACCTCGGCACATTCCGATGAGGAGGTGGAGGAAATGTATGAGGATATTTCCAAAGCCATGCATTCCTCCAAAACCCACTACACGGTGTTGATGGGAGACTTCACCGCAAAACTAGGCACAAGAGAAAACGGCGAGCTGAAGTTAGGGAAATTTGGAGTAGGGCAACGGAACCGAAGGGGCCAGCAGCTGGCCGATTTTATGGAGAAAGAGGGACTCTTTATGATGAACTCTTTCTTCCAGAATCGGCCCCACAGGAAGTGGACCTGGTCGAGCCCCAACGGTTCGACAAAAAATGAGATTGACTTCATTATGACGACCAGACGCCAACTGTTCAGTGATGTCTTAGTGATCGCAAGGGTGAAAACTGGCAGCGATCATCGAATTAAACGTTAAGTTTGAGAGGTCTCGTCTAATGAAGTCAACGGTCCGTCCCCCTCGTGCTCTAATCCAGAATCCCGATAACTTTCAGCTCGAGTTACGTAACCGCCTTCAGTGCCTACAAGATTGCAATGCGGTGGACGATATGAATGACAAGCTCGTGGAAACTGTCCATGCGGTCGGAGCTAAGTTCTGCAATTCCCGCCGCAGAAGAACACAAAAACTCTCCGATCACACTTAATCTTATGGCTGTTAGACGGGAGATGAGGCTGCAATCGTCAACAGATTTGACAGCATACAGGCAACTGAACAGACAGATCTCCAAATGCATGCGGCGAGACTTATGCAACTTTAATACTGCTCGTATTAAAGAAGCGATCGAGCGGAACCAGGGCTCCAAAGTCTTTTCCAGAGTTCTGTCTGCCAGTAAGAGCCAACTTTCAAAGCAGAAGACTGACTGTGGCAGCATCGTTTCCGGGACACCTGAGATTTTGAGAAGGATTGAGAGGTTCTATGGACAACTGTACACGTCATCGTTGGAGCCACACGCAAGTGTGAGTAACGATCCAAGAGCAAGTCTTATCCGACACTATTCCGATGATATCCCGGACGTCAGTCTAAGCGAGATTAGAATGGCTCTCCAGCACCTTAAAAACGGCAGGGCCCCAGGCGAGGATGGAATTACAGCGGTTCTTCTGAAAGCGGGTGGAACACCGGTACTTGAAGTCCTTCAGAAGCTCTTCAATTCCGTCCTCAATGGTGGCACTACTCCGGAGGCGTGGAGCAGAAGTGCGGTGGTCTTGTTCTTTAAGAAAGGCGACAACGTTCTCTTGAAGAACTACAGACCGATTTCCCTTCTGAGCCGCGTCTACGTAATGTTTTCGAGAGTCATTACGAATCGTCTTGCACGCAGACTCGACGACTTCCAGCCTCCCGAACAAGCCAGTTTCCGAAAAGGCTTCAGTACCATAGACCACATAAATACCCTGCGGCAGATTGTACAGAAGACTGAAGAGTACAATCTGCCACTTTGCCTGGCGTATGTGGACTATGAGAAAGCCTTTGATTCCATCGAAATTCGGGCGGTGCTACAGTCCCTTCAGCGGTGTCAAGTTGACTGTCGGTATATCGAAGTGCTGAAGTGTTTGTACAGTAGGGCTACGATGGCTATCCGAGTACAGAACCAGAGTTCGAAACATATCCAACTGCAGAGAGGTGTAAGACAGGGTGACGTTATATCCCTGAAACTCTTCACCGCTGCATTGGAAGACGTTTTCAAGCTACTGGAAAGGTTACGGTATTAACATCAATGGCGAGTACGTCACTCACCTTCGATTTGCCGACGATATAGTCCTTATGGCAGAATCGCTGGAGGACTTAAGCACTATGCTCAATGACCTCAATAGTGCCTCCCAACGGATAGGTCTTAAGATGAACATGGACAAAACAAAGATTTTTTTTTTATATAGGAAAAGGTTGACAAGCGAGCACACAGTCCACCTGATGGTAAGTGGTTGCTGTGGCCCATAGACATCTACATCTATCCTCGTTTGCGAATCAAAATGAAGATGCGTTGTCAGTCTTGAGGACTGAAATGGAATGCCTCTTTTTCAGTAAAAAGGGTCTCCGGTTCTCTACACTCACCATACGAAACACAGCAGCATTAAGCTGCTATTTGACGCTGGTATTCTGTGAGAGCGTGGTCCTTCCCCGGTCGAGCCGACCCATTCATGCTACAACTATACAATTAATATAGCTACAGCATGGCTCTACCACGTGAAAAAAGATCATGAGAGATCATGTTTAATGTCCATGTCACACCTATGCCGGCAGTTGTTGGGAGCACTATGCTCGAAGTTGTTGACGAGTACGTTTATCTGGGACAAATAGTCCGACTAGGTAAGTCCAACTTCGACCGAGAGGTCAATCGACGGATTCAACTCGGCTGGGCAGCGTTCGGGAAATTACGACATATCTTCCCGTCAGGTATACCTCAATCTCTAAAAACTAGATTGTCAACCAGTGCGTGTTGCCAGTGATGACTTACGGATCTGAAACGTGGTCCTTCGCTGCTGGCCGTATGAGGACGCTCAAGGTCGCTCAGCGAGCTATGGAGAGGGCTATGCTCGGAGTTTCTCTGCGTGATATACTCAGAAATGAGGATATCCGCAGTAAAACCAGAGTGACCGACATAGCCCAACGGATTAGTAAGCTGAAGTGGCAATGGGCCGGCCATATAGCTCAAAGAACCGATAACCGATGGGGAAGAAAGGTTCTCGAGTGGCAGCCTCGTACCGGTAGGCGTAGTGTAGGGCAACCCCCCACTAGATGGAGTGACGACCTGGTAAGATATGCAGGAAGTCGATGGATGCAGGTGGCTCAGGACCGTGCTTTGTGGCGTTACTTGGGGGAGGCCTATGTTCAGCAGTGGACTTGTGATGATGATGATGATGATGTGTCACACATACTGCATTGCATTTCAGCTTTAATGTCCTTTTCGCCTTTTAAGCAAGTTTATGGAAACAAGCTCTGTCGTGCCGTTTTTGAATCTCTTGCCGTGGGTTCCCCACTGTACACTGTCTTCCATCTGCTTCTCCCAGAAACCAGGCTCGATAATGAATGAAGTTACTTATGTCATATTTGATGTAGTCTTTGCCTAAGATCGAACTCGGCTTTAATGCGTACGAATAATTGTATTAATTGAACTGAACATTCATCAATTATGTGAAATTTACCCAAACCAAACTGATTAATAAAATATTATTCTTAATATAAATCGTATTTGAAACCGAAATTCCTCTTTAAATTTTTATGTTTAGACAGAAAGTTTTAGTTTGCGATTTTCCCTGCACGAAACAAGTTTAAAATTTCCTTACTAAAATTTTATTTAGAACAGGACAGGAACAGGTCGGTATAAGATATTTAAAAAAAGTTACTGGTGGCAACTTAGTTAATTTATAAAAACATTACATTTGTATATTTAACAAGCTGTACTTCACTTTCAACTGCACATTAAAATACAGATATCTAATACACGAAAATATCAAATAAACGTTCTTTTATCTTGACATACACTCCACAGATTCTTGAAAAATGAAAATGTAGTAATTACAACTCGATAATAATGCCAATTCTGTATAAAATACAAAGGAGATCCCAATCCCGATCTCGGATATGCAGCAAGAAGGCGTCAACTGTTAAAACTGAAAAACGTGGAAGTGAATGCTCAACCCGCTCTCCCGCTCACGCAACTAATCATTATTATCACACTTTCTCACGTCTATTATATATATATATATATAAAATTACATAAACACTCACGCCTGTCACCCAGAGGGGTAGGCAGAGACTACAGACTTCCATTTAGCACGATCCTGACATACCTTTCTCGCCTCTTCCACATTCATATACCTACGCATACATGCTCGTCGGTTAAGGGTACTCTTAATTTGGCCCATTTTTAGTATATCGCCAATTTGGTCGACAAACTTCCGCCTAGGACGTCCCTTTCCGACTCTTCCATTCACTTCTGCAACATATATTTGCTTTGTCAGTCTTTCCGCATTCATTCTTTCTACATGACCAAACCACCGAAGCATTCCTTTCTTAATCCTGGTCACCGCATCATCTTGCAAACCACACTCTTCTTTTATCACACAGTTTCTCACCCTGTCACTCAGATTCAGCCCTAACATACTCCTTAGCGACCGCATTTCTACCGCATTTATTCTACTCTCGTGCTTCTTCTGCCACACCCAACTTTCACTACCATACGTTAAAGTAGGGACTAATACAGCACTGTGAATTGCCATACGTGCCTTTTTTGACACATTCTGACTTTTCACAATAGAGTGTAGAGCCCCATTTACTTTATTTCCTGCATTCACTCGTCGTTCAATGTCCTTATCATATCTCCCATCCCTGCTGAATACACATCCCAAATATACGAACTCATCCACTTGCTCAATTAACTCTCCTTCTATTCTTATTTCACATACCGTTTTGCTTTCATCTCTTTCAAAAACCATCACTTTCGTCTTACTTGCGTTCACTTTCATTCCCCTTTCTTTTAATGACCTGTATATATATATATATATATATATATATATATATATATATATATATATATATATATATATATATATATATATATATATATATATATATATATATATATATAATTTTAAATTTCACTTTAAACTGAAGGTAGCCGTGATTAACACGGACATTAGGATGTCCAACATCTCAGCCCCCTCCTGCGAGCATGAGTGCTGTAATGTACTCGAAAATGGGAAATTTAAAATATAAGTTATTATACGCGATAAAATCCGCAAAACTTAGTTTCATTTAATTGCTCCATACTATTCTCAGAAAACTTTATCGAGCTAGCAGTAAAAAGTCAGCAGAAATCATTAAAATTTGCATGAGAATTTGTAGCTAAAAAATATAAGTTATTATACGCGATAAAATCCGCAAAACTTAGTTTCATTTAATTGCTCCATACTATTCTCAGAAAACTTTATCGAGCTAGCAGTAAAAAGTCAGCAGAAATCATTAAAATTTGCATGAGAATTTGTAGCTAAATAGTTGCTAATTAGTTGCTTAGTCATCGTCTAAATTCGGAAGTACGAACACTGGTAGTTAGCTACGGGTTGTTAGATTCTCGCATTTTTTCTCACGCTGTTTCCTAGCAACACGTTAAGCGCTAAAGTTAAAAACACAATGAAGATGTTCTTTAAAAAACTAATTATAATTTGCACATATATTCTTTGGACATTAAGAAATGCTTAAAGCAGCTCTCTCTCTCTCTTTCTCTCTCTCGCTCTCTCTCTCTCTATCTCTCTATCTCTCTCTCTCTCTTTTCGCTATATGACAATAGAAAAAGAAAAATATTGAGTTCATTAACACTTAACTAAACGTTAATCAACTACTATAATTAAGTCCTTATACGTATGGTGAAGAATTCGCGAATTTACATTGAATGTTCACTCATCGAAAATTTAAAGTTTTGACGTGACTGACTGAAATAGCGGACAAGTTTAAATGAGAAAAGTTATCCAGATGACATTTACAGAGAAAAAGTGACTTTTTCTGTCTGGACTTCTTTAGTTTCCTGGAGTTTCCATCTTTTTACATTAATGAACTTATTTTCAGTGCATTAATTAATTCAATAGGTTGTAATGTAAATTAAATAAAATATCTATATAAATATAATTGAATATACTTTTTTATTTATTAAAGTTTACCAATGTTTGATTACACCATATTTAATAAAATGGCTTAAGAACTAACTTACGTAGTTAAGTGTAACAATCGTTTAAGGTAAACACCACTTGCATCGAGAAAGATTAATAAATACGAATAAAAAGAAGTATAAATTACTTAATAATGAAAATAAGTATATGGTAAAAAAAACTATTATTATTTGTTGGTTTCAGACCAGGCTAAATCTAGAACTTTCTTAATTTTGGCAAATGAGTCGGCGTGAATGTCAACTTTGTCACTATGTCCATTGACCAATTTGCACAACCTTGGAATTGGGGAGTTTGCACCTAAGACATATTTCCTAAAAGGAGGGCAGAGTGGAGCAAGAGACTTTACATTTACACATAATTTATAATTAAAAATATATATATACCCCGAGGATGGAATCCCCTTTCACAGATTATGTTGTGTATCGTGTGATGGCTGTAGAGAACTGAAGAAACTTTTACTGAAAACGAGGCATTCCATCGGAGTCAATATAATAATATAAAAGCAATCATCGATCCATCTATCTGTCTATGTATTTTAACTCTATGTCTTATGTCTATGTTTTTAATCACTGACGAAAACAGAGGGGTGTTATATGTATACAGAATGTATCTGTGTATCTGGACATCGTAGCCCCTGAACGGATGAGCCGATTTTGATTAAGTTCTTTTTTTTGTATTTCAAATGTCCCGCTAAGTCTCCTCTCACAACAGCAACGTTATGAGGTAGGATGATGAATTCTCTTATCATTATACATATATATTTATCGTAACTGCCACCTCTCAGGAACAAATATTCTAACAATAAGAAAAGAAATCTGCTAACAAATCCAAAAATGTTTATCGTCGTATATGTCGTTATAATGCTGGAACAGTAATGGTAACTTTTTTATAAAATGGCGGTGATAAGCGAGCATACAGTCCACCTGATGGTAAGTGGTTGCCGTGGCCCATAGACATCTACATTTATCCTCGATTGTGAATCAAAATGCAGATGCGTAGACACCCCAAGGACTATGATAGAATGTCTCGTTCACAGTAAAAGGGATCTCCGGTCCAGTTCGCTACACTCACCGTACGAAACACAATAACATCAAGCTGCTATTTTACGTTGGTGTTCTTTAAGAGCGTGGCTCTACCCGGTTGAACCGATGCATTCCTGCTACACCCCTATATTATAGCTGCAGCGTGGCACTACCACGTAAAATATACCTTTTTTAGGGTTCCGTAGTCAACTAGGAACCCTTATAGTTTCGCCATGTCTGTCTGTCCGTCTGTCCGTCCTCGCTTAATCTCTGTGACCGTCAGCACTAGAAAGCTGAAATTTGGTATCAATATGTGTATCCATCACGCCGACAAAGTGGTAAAATAAAAATTGGAAAAAAATGTTTTATTAGGGTAGCCCCCCTATATGTAAAGTGGGAAGTGATTTTTTTTTAATTTCAACCCTAACGTGTGATATATTGTTGGAAAGGTATTTAAAAATGAATAGGGGTTTACTAAAATCATTTTTTGATAATGTCAATAATTTCGGAAATAATCGCTCCAAAAGTAAAAAACAATGTGTCCCCCCCCCCCCCTCTAACTTTTGAACCATAAGTTTAGAAAATATGAAAAAAATCTGGAAAGTAGAACTTTATAAGGACTTTCTAGGAAAATTATTTTGAACTTGGATGGAAAATACAGTTTTTGTACAAACTCATAAGTGGGAATACTTACTGTGACGGACGGGAAACTACGGAACCCTACACTGAGCGTGGCCCGACACGCTCTTGGCCGCTTTTTAATTATTTGTATTAATTTAATCTTTTGAGTTGATCATTCCTGACAAAGTATAGTGGCTACAGTTAGCTCAATGTAGAATAATAAATATAACGATTTTATTTACTTTAGTATATTACTTCATAAAGCTGAAACCAAAATTAAACTAACCTAACCTTAAATTAAATACCGTTACAACCTATGGAAATCCACTACTGAATATTGCACTCCCCAAAGATTGCCTTATAGTGGGAATATTGCTGGAGTTGCCATGCTCGGCAGAATCTTCAAATTCAATTTTTATTGGGAATTTGCTGCCCATCTCGTTGCTTGTGTCCTTCTGTCGCCTCTTATGATACTCAACGGACAATATGGAGTAGTGGATATTCTTACATCGCCACTGCACGTTCGGTTCGATTATATCAAATTTTATGAATAGATCGATTTATTCGATTAAACTATAAAGTTAAACTAACGAAAGCACGTCACAACAACGAGTTCAAAATTGATAAAGCAGGATTCTAAGCACCGTGCCTGAGTTCCTAACAAGATCATCGAGTGAGATGTATGGAGAGCAAATGCAATATGTTGACCCAATGTTTCCTAAATACAGAGCATAACGTAATTTCGTTCCATCGAGCGTAAACACCATTTCATGTACGCCCTGTCGTCCATGTCAATTATTGATACGGTTAGTTCATTAATTTAACAATGTTTTATTGACAACATGGCAAAGTAGATACCGTGCAGTTGTTGTTTGGTACTTGGATAGTCTATACACGTCCCATTGCTGGACACAGGCCTCTGCTCATCTGAGAGGAGTATTATGTTTTGGGACACATTAATTTTATCGTTGTTCTTGCATCCAACAACACAATGTTCTTGCATCCAACAACACAATGTTCTTGCATCCAACAACACAATGTTCTTGCATCCAACAACACAATGTTCTTGCATCCAACAACACAATGTTCTTGCATCCAACAACACAATGTTCTTGCATCCAACAACACAATGTTCTTGCATCCAACAACACAATGTTCTTGCATCCAACAACACAATGTTCTTGCATCCAACAACACAATGTTCTTGCATCCAACAACACAATGTTCTTGCATCCAACAACACAATGTTCTTGCATCCAACAACACAATGTTCTTGCATCCAACAACACAATGTTCTTGCATCCAACAACACAATGTTCTTGCATCCAACAACACAATGTTCTTGCATCCAACAACACAATGTTCTTGCATCCAACAACACAATGTTCTTGCATCCAACAACACAATGTTCTTGCATCCAACAACACAATGTTCTTGCATCCAACAACACAATGTTCTTGCATCCAACAACACAATGTTCTTGCATCCAACAACACAATGTTCTTGCATCCAACAACACAATGTTCTTGCATCCAACAACACAATGTTCTTGCATCCAACAACACAATGTTCTTGCATCCAACAACACAATGTTCTTGCATCCAACAACACAATGTTCTTGCATCCAACAACACAATGTTCTTGCATCCAACAACACAATGTTCTTGCATCCAACAACACAATGTTCTTGCATCCAACAACACAATGTTCTTGCATCCAACAACACAATGTTCTTGCATCCAACAACACAATGTTCTTGCATCCAACAACACAATGTTCTTGCATCCAACAACACAATGTTCTTGCATCCAACAACACAATGTTCTTGCATCCAACAACACAATGTTCTTGCATCCAACAACACAATGTTCTTGCATCCAACAACACAATGTTCTTGCATCCAACAACACAATGTTCTTGCATCCAACAACACAATGTTCTTGCATCCAACAACACAATGTTCTTGCATCCAACAACACAATGTTCTTGCATCCAACAACACAATGTTCTTGCATCCAACAACACAATGTTCTTGCATCCAACAACACAATGTTCTTGCATCCAACAACACAATGTTCTTGCATCCAACAACACAATGTTCTTGCATCCAACAACACAATGTTCTTGCATCCAACAACACAATGTTCTTGCATCCAACAACACAATGTTCTTGCATCCAACAACACAATGTTCTTGCATCCAACAACACAATGTTCTTGCATCCAACAACACAATGTTCTTGCATCCAACAACACAATGTTCTTGCATCCAACAACACAATGTTCTTGCATCCAACAACACAATGTTCTTGCATCCAACAAACACAATGTTCTTGCATCCAACAACACAATGTTCTTGCATCCAACAACACAATGTTCTTGCATCCAACAACACAATGTTCTTGCATCCAACAACACAATGTTCTTGCATCCAACAAACACAATGTTCTTGCATCCAACAACACAATGTTCTTGCATCCAACAACACAATGTTCTTGCATCCAACAACACAATGTTCTTGCATCCAACAACACAATGTTCTTGCATCCAACAAACACAATGTTCTTGCATCCAACAACACAATGTTCTTGCATCCAACAACACAATGTTCTTGCATCCAACAACACAATGTTCTTGCATCCAACAACACAATGTTCTTGCATCCAACAACACAATGTTCTTGCATCCAACAAACACAATGTTCTTGCATCCAACAACACAATGTTCTTGCATCCAACAACACAATGTTCTTGCATCCAACAAACACAATGTTCTTGCATCCAACAACACAATGTTCTTGCATCCAACAACACAATGTTCTTGCATCCAACAACACAATGTTCTTGCATCCAACAACACAATGTTCTTGCATCCAACAAACACAATGTTCTTGCATCCAACAACACAATGTTCTTGCATCCAACAACACAATGTTCTTGCATCCAACAACACAATGTTCTTGCATCCAACAACACAATGTAGTGGCGGTGTAAGAACATCCACTACCCCGTGTCATCCCGCGGGTGTAGTAAAAAGAGTAACGGTTCTCGCAACTTGAGGGTACCTTGAGGATCTCCAGCTGATTAGTGACCTCTCTAGTCTACCTGACTCATAAATAGGTTTAGACAGAAGAGTCCAAGAGAAAGGTATTAGTCGTTAGTTTAGACATATCAAAGGACTTCTTTTAGGTTTAATACGAAGCAATTCTTTTAAAGCTTGCTTCCTGTATCCGGACCGCGCTCGCAGCCGGTCACATCCGTCGGTCGTCGGCTTCCGCCCGGGTGGGAGAAGTACAGCACGTCGCTTCGCGGTGGGTGTATGTGCTGTGGGGCCAACTCGGCTTGCGTCGAGCCTCGAGGACGCCCCTGACCCCTCCCGGGACGTTACAAACCCAACGCTGCGTGTCATCTATTATGCTGGGAAGCGAACTCCGGAGGCCCGGCGTGCTGCTAGGAGAGCGCATCGAGATCCGTCTCCGCGGGACCTGGAGGTCGCTGACCCTTCGGCAGATCCCTTCCCAGAGGCGCGAGATACACCAACTACTGCCTAGGAAACTACCAGGCCATACCTAGAGCTGGGGAGGAGCACCGGAGGCCCGGAGTGCTGCTATCAGGAGCGCACACCTGTCGGAACCTCCTGTCGTCCGCGTGACTCCAAGGGGCTTTGAGACTGCTGACCCTTCGGAAGCACCTACCTGGCGGCGTGCAATACGCCAAAGAGGAGTACCTACACTGCCGTTCTCGAATGGTTCCCAAGAACGGCCCATAAAAATGGGCTGTGAGGATTGCCCGGGTAATGGGGAACACCCCGAGGCCCGAAACCTGCAGGGATAAATAACAGTAGTCCCTTGCAGACGACAAACACTGGCTGTGGGTTTCCCGAGAAATTGCGCAACTGGATCACCATTTTCCTTGCTGATCGGACCATGAAGGTCGTAGTAGATGGTGTATGCTACGATTACAAGCCTATCCATGCTGATGATGGATGTTCCAGGTTGTATCCATATTGTTTTTATTGGCGACGGTTGTCATTTACCATCAGATGAGCCGCATACTCGTTTGCCCCCTCGTTCATAAAAAAACTATAATTGTTCAACACACAAGTGGCTCAGAGCCGTACTTTTAAGAATTTTGAGGGTAGATCTATATTCAACTGTAGACTTGTAATAGACTCTAATGATAGTAATAGTGTGAATTGTTCTCCCGGTTTACAATTATTATGTTCATTTAGTTTAAATCTGACATTAAAAATATCTACAATTACATCCACTACAGCCTATAAAAGTCCACTGATGAACAAAAGCCTCACTTATATATTGTCTCACAGGAGGATTTTGCTATAACTGCTACGCTTGGCAGGCGGGTTGGCAGCCGCAGTGTTTTATTGTTTTGAGTTGTTATCATTAGTAAGACTCTACTGTCCATCTTCTGTTTCAAATTCCCTCTGTCACCTCTTGGAAACCCGCGAAATGGGGTAGTGTATATTCTTACATGGCCACTATACGATATATGTGTATGTAGGTATGTACTGTTACTTATCTCCTAATGCGTAAGCAGTTTAAGAGGGATACGTGTGTTAGATTATTATAGACGATAAGGTGAGTAGGTGGCTTAATAACTAGTTTGTGAAGTAGTTGATATATTTTGTTTTGCTACCTTAAATCAAAGTTAGTTAAACTAAAACACAAAGTTTTGTGGGTAGGTAGAAACAATATTCTATAGTAAAAACAATATTGTTAGTACTTACGATTTAAATTAAGTTTGTATCATGTTATCTACTTCCGGATCTTGGTTCACTAGCTTATCGAATAACTAAATGCTGACTAATTACTTAAATAATTACTGTCATTTGTTGGATTTATAATATAAATTAATAAGAATTAACAAATTACAAATAAATTGTAACAACTGACTCCGTAAGCTTCTGAGCTTACGACGAATTTACATTGATTTTATAGATTATGTATAAAGGTCGGCAGTGACAAGAAGATCAGCCAGTTGTCTTATAACCGTAGATAATTTACTATATGGGCCACTTATAACCACCAACAACTGAACAAGTGTAAGGGGTAACTCCGTAAGTCTGCTGTAAGGAGCCGAAAGGCTAAGTGACCTATTTTATTGAAGCGAAATACTTAAGCTTTTTGGATACGTTGTAGAGCCAAACTACAGTTATAGTAGTATTATAGTCGTAGCACTAATGGCTCAGCTCGACCAGGGAAGGACCACACTCACAGAATACCAGCGTAAAATACTTAACGCTGCTGTGTTTCGTACACTCACGTAGAGAACCGGAGACCCTTTTTACTGGAAACGAGGCATTATCTTTTTATCTTAGTCCTCATGGGTGACAACGCATCTGCATTTTGATTCGTAATCGAGAATGGATGAAGATGTCTATGGGCCACAGCGACCACTTACCATCAGGTAGACTGTGTGCTCGTTTTTCACCCTATCCTATATAAAAAGTATAAAAAAGTAATTTATGTATTTTGTTAGTATACTAAATCTTTCTTTTCTAAGTTACTTATGTATGTTGTTAGTATACTAAATCTTTCTTTTCTAAGTTACTTATGTATGTTGTTAGTATACTAGATCTTTTAAATGTTAACGCCATGTAGTTATCTGTATATTAAGTAATTGTATTAAATAATTAATACTTCACCGTAACCACTGTGCGATTGTGGAACTCCTTACCTCTCCATATTCGTCGTGCTAAATCTCTTCACTCTTTCAAAATTCTTGTTAAATCGTATTATTTAGAACGCTATTAGATAAATTACTTTACCTTTCTCTTACTCTTTTCATTTAATCTATTATATGATATTTTATATATAACTTTCACTTACTTTTATTTGTATGTATTATTGTATTTTTTTTTATTATTATTTTGTATGCCCCCTCTATTTGTAACTTTTGTTTACATGATTCCTCTACGCAAAGGTTGTCTGAAAGAAATCACTTTCAGTGATAAGACCGCCTATTGTACATAATTTAATTAGTTTTAACTATATTGATGTTTCTGTATTGTGGTGTACAAAAAAGAATAAATAAATAAAATAAATAAATAAATATATTGTAAAATAATTTTATTTTAAAGAAATGTCCTGCTGGATTTCTTGCTAGTTCTTTCCAGGACAGAGGTTTTCTCCGAACCAGTGGTAGAATTTCTATATTGAATAAAAATTATTCTTGTATATTCTAAAGCTTTTTTGTAACCTTATATTTAATTACAAATTGTTCTAAAGCTTTTTCATATGACTCTACATTTTATTTAATCTAACACAAGCATATTTTTGCAGCGTGCTTTTGTATATTTCTTTGTTTGAAATGTGTATATTAAATAAATAGTTTTCTTTCTTTCTTTTAATATGGTGGCTACGACGTAGAAAATTATACGGTGAAAAGTTTCAAATCAAGCAAATTCATATTTTTCGGATTTGTTCATATCGTCGTCATCATTCATCTCTGAATAGAAAATTATGCCTGTGTCTTCGCCTAATCTTACTTCTGTCTTATTACCAAAATGTAACATTCAGCCTACTTTAACAATGAATATGAAAACAGTTTTAGGCATTTAGCCTCTAACTTCGTAAATACACTTCTGTACTACGAGTATATGCCCTGCACACTTGGAGACTAATGTTATTCAGTAGTTTATGTTGTGGTTGAAATATGCCAATCGTCATAAGCATTGTTTTTGGTGGCAAAAATATGTAAGAGGGTGCAACTATATCATGGATGTAGCACGAATGGGTCAGCTCGACCGGGGAAGAAAAACGCTCTCACATAATACCAGCGTATGGTGAATGTAGGGAAATGGAGACACTTTCTACTGATAACGAAGCATTCCATCATAGTCTTCAAGAGTGAAAAGACATCTTTTTTTGAGTTTTAATTGAAGATATATGTAAAATGTCTGTGAGCCGCAACATTCACTAATCATCAGGTGGACAATGTATTCATTTGTCACCATTATTTAAAAAAACACGGTATGTCGTTGCCGTATGTGGCGACATAGGATATGGACAGGCCATGATCGTGTTTGTCATCCTAATTCTATATAAAAAAATCCTACCAGCCAGTAACTATTTGATATTGATGATTATTTTTAATTTTCCAAGAGAAGATTATAATTTAAACGTATACAGTGCGACGTGTGGATTAACGTCTAAACTGCATCCACACGTCAGAAGCGTAGCTCGACTTTGTTTTCTTTATATGTACACCGTGAAGCCCGATAATAACCCTTTCCCGCAAGCTTTCAGGCAACAGCATCTCATTTCCTGCGCGTTTACTGCTGGCACCGAGAAGCAGTTAATCGAAACAATCAAGAAAACTGCACATAATTGAAAGCTACACAAAATGATATATTTTAATCCATAGAAAAACTTAGGTCTTAGTACTTCCATAAATTACCTCATAAGACGGGTATTTTCCAATATTTGCCATAGTTGCCATGCTTGGCAAGCGAGTTCGCATTCGCAGTTTTTTATTTTAGTCGTTGTAAGGAAGACGCTGATGCCAATCTCCTGGTTTTTTTTCCCTTTGACGACCCTCATGACACCCAGTGGACGATATGAGGTAGTGGGTATTCTTACAGCGCCACTGCACTGTCAATATACTCGTAGATACAGACATACAGATTAATTAAATTTAAAAATTTTGTTTTCATTTCGAGAAATTTAAATGTTGAGACGGCAGTAGATTACAAAACATGTTCACGTGTGACAAACGAAATTTTAATTTATTACGTCGAAAATTAAACATTTTTCATTTCATTTAATTTATTTTCATTAATTTTATTTAAGGATGGCAGCTACTATTGCTAGACAATCGTACTACTCAGAAAATCTCGCTGTATAAACCCAAACAAGATTATGTCTTACACTCAAATGCAATACGTTGTTAAATGCAACGTGCACGTGCAGTCGTGCTAAATTATAGCCGCCCACAAATAACTGCAACACTAGTGGAATTGCAAGTGCATTACTGGCCTTTTAAAAAGGAGTAAGTTCGTTTCTTGAAGGTCCCTGAGCCGTATTGGTCCGAAAAACTCATAGAATTGCTTTGGACTCTCTTTTACATCTTTGATTATAATATATCCACTATCTAAAAAGGCTCATATAGAAATTCACAATGCTGTGTTAGTCCCTGCCTTAATGTACGGTAGTGAAAGTTGTGTGGAAGACGAAGCATGAAAGTAATTTTATTATTATGCTGTAAAAATGCAGACATTTAGAAGTATGTTTGGGCTGACTCTGGATGACAGTTTGAGAAAAAGTGTAATAAGAGAAAACTGTGGCTTGTAAAAAGATAACTTATGGCTGGGAGTACGAAAGAAATGCTTTAGTAGTGTAGACACGTAGAAATAATAAATGAGGAAAAAGCCACAAAGCAAATATGCTGCAGAAGTGTCGATCCATTCGTGCTACAACTGTATTATAGATGAAGCTCCTCTAATTCAGGCACATTTTTATAAACGTCAGTTTAATGTTTTCACTACAGAAGATTTCTTGATTTCAATACTAGACTAAAATAGTTCCTCAATTTCAGGTTGGTTAATAAGATAAACCCGTGCCGCAGGAGGCCCGTGAGTTATTTTTAGACACTACGTAAACAAGGGTCAAAACATAATTAGGTGTCTGAGTTGGGACGCTTCCATTAATATTTATTGGCTTAAATCCTCATTCTGTGTTTCTATTTTCGTGCGAACATGTTTTCATGGATTTTTTTCTCTAATTACGTATTTTATATGTACTATTTTTATACTATATAAAGTCCAAGGGGGAGGCATTGGCGGTTAGTTTGGACATAGCGAAGGCCTTCAACTGGGTCTGGCACGAAGCGCTTCTTTCGAAGCACCCTTACCTGTGGGCTTCCTGAGAAGCTCAGCTAGCATCAGAATCATAGACGTCGACATATAGAACAGTGTGCAGTTTCGTGGTCATTTGGAGGTAAGGCCGAATTGGCCTCTAAAAAGCTTGGCGTGCTCAGCAGAGCGGGACAGTATTTCATGCCGGCACACCGCCTGCAACTTTACAAGGCGCAGGTTCGGCCGCACATGGAATACTGTTCCCATCTCTGGGGCGAGGCACCCCATTTCCAGCTCCTTCCACTTGACCGCAGCGCAGAGCGATTCGAATCATCTACAAACGAGTTCTGTCTGATCGGCTCGATGCACTGGCGCTGCCCAGCTTCTACGCAAAGGAATGCAACATCCCTACGTTACGTCTACCATGGGGAGTGTTCTGAGGAATTGTTCGGATTAGTTCCAGCCGCCAAATTTGAGGAACGAACATCGCGTCAAAATTCCCGATACCATCCTCATCATCCGGAGGCTTGGAGGTCCACTACTGTACGTTTTACTAGGAGCTTTCTTCCTCGTACAACTTCTCTGTGGAATTATTAGGTAGGTTAGGTATTTACCACCGGTGACTTTTCCTGGACGGATATGACTTAGTGACCTTCAAGAGCTTCCTCCTTTGTGAAAGGCAGGCAACGTATCTGCAATTCCCCTGGTGTTGCGGTTGTTCGTTCATGGGTGGCGGTAGTCACTTACCATCAGGTGAGTCGTATGCTCGTTTGCCCCCTCTCCTATAAAAATACTATTAATGGGAATTTTAATGTGATCTAATCTTGTTGAGTTAAAAAACTCTCGCGTTTTCACGTGTAGTCAGAGTCCAGAATGGTGTAGCCCGGAATATTCACGCTTGCATCTACCGGATGACATTTAGACAAGGCAAGACATGATTTTTTATTACGGGGATATCTAGTTAATTTTAAAAGCTTTGATCATGTAACTTTATTAAGTGTTATTATATTTTGGAAGAAAACACCCTAAAGTTAATAATTTGTGTAAAAAATATATACAGACTACGTTCACACTATACAAACATTACCCCAAACTCATTAATTACCGAAGTTGGCATGTGTTCGTATATATTTATTGGCCTTAATTTAAATCCGTATCTCACGTCTACAAATTGTTTACGTGATATCATCATTTATCTATTACGGGGATATCTAGTTAATTTTAAAAGCTTTGATCATGTAACTTTATTAAGTGTTATTATATTTTGGAAGAAAACACCCTAAAGTTAATAATTTGTGTAAAAAATATATACAGACTACGTTCACACTATACAAACATTACCCCAAACTCATTAATTACCGAAGTTGGCATGTGTTCGTATATATTTATTGGCCTTAATTTAAATCCGTATCTCACGTCTACAAATTGTTTACGTGATATCATCATTTATCATAATCACTTTGGAAATTTTGTAATCCTCTTTCAAAGAGTTTTAATAAATTACTTTTTATTTAAAAATCCACCGTTGAATATAGATCTCTCAAACAGATGAACTTATATTAAGGGGGAATAATATGTCATAGTTGCAATGATTTGCTGGCGGGTTGTTAACCTATTTTTTTTTACTTTTTACTAAATGGTCGGTGGTTATGACCATTATATAAATACCATCAGATTGCAGGACTTCTTCTGCATCGAAAATCCATATTATGTTACGGTGTTATGGGTAAAAAGCCAATATAATTACAAATTATGCTGCCATCTTTTTGCTTTTAGTGTTCTGTGATAAAACATACAGGTGGCCTTCCTTACTTCGAATATAAGTTCTATAGGTGTGCAACAGGGATTCCCAAAGTGGTTGATATCGACCCCTTGGGTTCAAAATCGGTTTCTCAGAGGTCAACCCAATCGACCTCTATTAATTAACACAAGTTCTTATTTGAAACTTTCAAGATACTGTATAAGTTGTGTTACGTTACGAACTTGTTATAAGAATGATTAATATTTTTGTAGGAAGTATCATTGTTGTACTTTTAAGAAAACTCATAAGTTGATAAGCGGTACATGTTCGTGCGTGATAAAAAACAGCAAATCAATCGGCAAGGCAAATCAAGCGTGGACAAGATAATGAGCTGTGTCTCACCAGCAATGCAATGTCAGGAATTAGCATTTAGAAAAAGCCAAAATTAGGGGCTTTTTAAGGTCTAATTAGGTGCCAAATTTAAAAATTAGGTGGTCTAAAATTTTTACGGGGGAGATAACAGGTGCGTTGCTGGCAAAAGGAGCAGGAGCTTTCTTTTGAATTTCAAGTGCAAGGAAGAAATCTTTTGGTGAATCGTAAAGTCGTGAACCGCCAAGCATCCAGATGGTGTGGATGGTATCGTATTATATTTTATCGCGATTCGCGATAAAGGAATTGCACGTCATCGATATCTTATATTTACGCGGACATTACATTATAAATGGAATTAATTGAAAAATAAATTAACAGTCATTAATATTTATCTGTATTCCGTATGTGTTAATTATTATCTGCATATTTAACTTGCAACATTTTAATTTAAGTTAATCCGTTTCTGTATTGGCAACTCCCCTTTTGATCCCCGAATTCAAATAATTTATACAGACAGCTCTCTAGCAAATAATTGTTAAATTAATTTTTTTTAATTTATTCAGGACAACAAACAATTACATAATAATGCTTAAACCAAATAACATTTTATAAATAATATTAGTCATTATGTAACCAGCACCGTTATCCACAAAGTAATATCAAATTGGTAACAGTAAATGATAAATGCACAATAAACAGAGTATATGTGAAAAAGGTAAAATAAAAAAAAATTGACAGTACTCAGTAACATAAAAATCGAAATGAGACAAAAGGAAAAAAGAAAAAAAAAATGCTAACAGTACAAAATCTTGTAAAATATTTTAAGATACTATTGAATATCTACCAACTTTCTTAGAACGTTCTTGCGAAATTGTAACTGTGATGAAGTGAATAGATCAATATTTGAAAAATGCATGTTATATACTTTCATAATACGTGTTAATGGGGCGCGTTCACCTGCATTGGTTTTACATAGTTTAGGCGCAAACAATTTATGTGTATACACGTCTCTAATGCGTTAAGAATGACTAGGGACACGGATAAATATTTTGTTAAGTAGTTCACTACAATCTAAATCATTTCGAATTATTTTGAATAATAGTATTAGATCAAAGTATATTCTTCTTGCTTTTAAAGTATGAATTGAAAGCTTTTTTTAATAGGTTGCGGTACGATGATTTAGCGTGGTAACATTTATAATTTATAAAACGAAGAAACTTTGCTTGTAATGATTCTAGAAGTTCACCGTATTTATTATAATAGGGGTTCCATACTTGCGTTGCATATTCAATTTGTGGTCTGATAAGTGATTTGAAGAGTAGTAAATAAGATGAGGAGCTTTTAAAAAAATTACACGTTCGTGCAACAATTCCGTACATTTGATACGCTTTACTTGTTACATGGCTGATAATATGAACATTAAAGGTTATATTTGAATCGTAAATGATGCCTAAATATTTTATTAATGATACTTTTTCAAAGGGACTGTTAAGAAGGGAATATATGTAATTGTAGGTTTTTACGTTTTTGGTGAAAGAGATAGATTTACATTTAGGGATGCTTAATTGCAATTTATTGATTAGACAGTAGTTAGATAACCGGTCAAGATCTTACTGTAGCTTCTCACAATCATTAAGGAACTTTACACTTCGATAAGATAAGAGAAGTTGCTAGAAATTCTAAAATAGTTTGTATTAATTGTAGGTAACAATGAATTGTTATTTTGTTATTTATTTATTTTATTTATTATATAATATAGTTTAATTATTTAAATATCTAGTGTCCTACATTATTAAACCCATTGTGTAAGTGATGTCTGAAACACAGGCACTCAACCTAGTTCAGGCAGGTCGCTAATATTATAAACTTGACTTTTTTAATTTTCTTTTGTATATTCTACATTATTAAGCTACACATAGTTTTAATTTTATCATAGTATGTTATTTTTGTTAGACTTTTTGTTACTTTATTTAATGGTAATCATATTTATTCCCGTATGTAAACATGTGTAATTGGAAATGAAATATATATTTATTATTTTTTTTATCAATATAGTTTTCTCATCTGGTTGGGTTCTATAAATATATAATTATAAATGGAAATGAAAAGATAAATATACATAAATATCGATAACATAAAATAAATATAAAAATACATATATAAATAAAAGCCCAACCAGATGGAGGCCCTCGGCAGGGGAGACCAAACGGCCTAGGGTTAGGGGGAAAGGGAAAGAAACCGGCGGACGATGCGGGCGGTATCGAGGAGCACCGCCTTCTGCATTTGAGCCTGGAGCGGTCCGCCACGTAATCCCAGCCGCCTCCGATGACCTGAGAGGCTGACTGGGATTAGTCCGTTTGCAGAGACGACTACAGGAATAATTTCGGTCGGCAGACCACCCCACATGTTGGTCACCTCGTGAGCCAGGTCCAGCTATTTTGTTTGCTTATCTATTTCGGCTTTCACGAGGTTCTCGTCACACGGTATGGTAATGTTGACCAAAAATATCCTTGACTGTGCCCGGTCCATCAGCACAATATCAGGCTTATTCGCAAGAATAGTCCTGTCTGTGATGATGGCCCGGTCCCAATAGAGCTTGGCGCGATCATTTTCGAGCACGGCTTCCGGCAAGTACTTGTAATACGGCAATTTCCTATCCACGAAACCGTATTTCAGAGCGAGCTCCTGGTGTAGAATTCTGGCTACTAGGTTGTGCCTGTGCAAGTACTCAGAGTTAGAAAGCGCCGAACAACCGGAGATGACATGCCTAAGTGACTCCCCGGGGTGACGACAAGCTCGACAGATGTCGATGGTGCCATCCTTTAGGATGTATCTCCGATAGTTGTTGGTCTTAATAACCTGATCCTGTATTGCACAGACAAAACCCTCAGTTTCCCCGAAGAGGTCACCAAAGCGTAGCCAGTGGAGGGAGGCTACTGTGTCTACAAAAGGCCCATGTAGAGACTTGTAGAACCTCCCGTGGAGCTCCTTCTCCTTTCATACGGTCTCCCGGTCGGAAATTGTCTGCACTGCCGGTTCTTGCCATTGCTCGTTGGCTAAGGATAGAGGGGTAAGTCCTTTATCACAAGAAATGACGTCCTTATAGAATGGATCATCCGATCTCGCCGGGAAGTAATTACGGAGGCTGCACACTTCGCGGTTATGCATGGTGAGCGCGCTCAAGAAGCCACGCCCACCATGATTTCGCGGCAAGTACAGCCTCTTTACCGACGATCTCGGATGATGCATCCTGTGGGACGTCATGGTAATGCGGACTTTTCTATCCAGGGCGTTAAGTTCAGTCTAAGTCCACCTGAGTATGCCAAAGGTATACATGAGGACAGGTATGACCCAGCCGTTATATGCTTGTGTCTTATTCACACCGGACAAAAGGCTGTTAAGCACTTTGGTCAAGCGTGCATAAAACACGTCGCAAACTGACTGTTTCATACCAGCCTCATCGATACCGATGTTCTGTGACATACCCAGGTATCGGTATGTTTCAGCCTCGGAAAGGGTCCTTAAGTTGACGAGCGTAGATAAGTCTATGCCCTCAGAGTTAGCAATCCTAGCCCCCCCCCCCAACATGGAGTACCACACACTTATCCGTCCCCAGCTCCATTCCAATGGAATTGCTAAATTCATGGAGGCGAATAACTTGAGGTCATCCATATAGAAAAGGTGGGTCACTTTTTTCCCTCCTTTCCGTGGCTGAAATCCCCTCCCAGAGCCCTCCAGTAAGGTACTGATAGGGTTCAGAGAGAGGCAGAACCATATTGGACTCAGACAATCGCCCTGGAAGATACCCCTTCCTATCCTTATGTGGTTCTCTGCAGCCATCATCCGCTCGCCTGGATGACAAAGGATCGTACTCCACTGCCCTATACACTGCTCGAGGAAGTCTAGACAATCGCCCTGGAAGATACCCCTTCCTATCCTTACGTGGTTCTCCGCAGCCATCATCCGCTCGCCCGCATGACAAAGGATCGTACTCCACTGCCCTATACACTGCTCGAGGAAGTCTCTAACTGTACAGTCAGTCTATCTTGTACAGTTCGAGGACTCTCTTTAGCCATGTATGGGGCACCGAGTTGAATGCCTTTCTGTAGTCTATCCAGGCAGCGGAGAAGTTCCGACGGTTGCGTTTCACCACTTTGCCAATGACCGCGTCAATGACGAGTGGTTCCTTGGTTCCACGACCACCGCCCCGACATCCATTTTAAGCGCGCGACATCACCTGATTTGAGTCCAGGTGACGAGTGATTCTCGCGCTCAAAATGGATGTTAGTGTCTTGTATATGGTCGGTAGACACGTGATGGGGCGGTATTTGCTCGGGTCTGTGGTACCCTGGTCTTTAGGAACCAAATGGGTGATCCCAGTAGTGAAGAGGCTCGGGAGCGACTTCTGGTTGAGAACCTCTTGAAACTGTTGGGCGAGCACAGTGTGACACACCACGAACCCCTTCAGCCAGTAGTGATGCAGCCCGTCGAGTCCCGGATTTTTCCAGTTCGGGGCCCTACGGACCGCTTCAGCTACGTCATTCGGCGTTATGGTGACGGGGTCCATGGGCGTAATACCCGCACACTGACTCGCCACAACTTCCGTCCAAGGGCCCTCGTTGTGGTTTACGGGCTCTGACCACAGGTTGCGCCAGAATGCGACTGTGTCGGCCTGATTCGGTACTGGGCCCGTTCCACTTACCATTGGTCGCTCCAATCATTTATAGAGCCTCTTCTGATCACTCTGGAAGAGACGATTCTGGTTGAACCGTGTTGACCTCTCGGTATATCGCCGAATTCGATTTCCCCAAGCAGCGGTTCTCTGCTTCAGGTTGTCTATGCGCTCCGTCAGTTTTTGCATTATATCCGGCTGGGACAAACTAACATTTGTCCCAGCAAACGCCATCCTGACGGTGCACACAATCCTTGGCCTGGTATTGCCTGACCTGAAGCATATCAGTCAGCCGATGAGGGCCCTAGCCTTTGCGATACGTTCTTCAATTCTTGTTCTCCAGGCTGAGATAGCACTACTTTGTCCAGTAGTGCGTCCAGCCGTGGAAAGTTTGGCGCCTATAATACGGCAGACTGCCAGTGCGGCGCCAAAGAGAATTGAGTCCGTCTCGCAAAGGTCCCGGCTGGCTTCCAAATAGGTCACCAGCATTGGGTTCAGAGCCCTCACGACAGCCTGATTCCGCTTGCTTAAGGCTATGCGGGGAAGTCGCGGTCGATTTTCGAGAGGCGTACTGCGCGTTTCCATAATCACCTCTTCCAATGTGCTCCTCATTTGCTCTATTACTAGTTCCTGGGTGAATGTTCCATCATCATTTGAATCAGCAACCACTGGGGTATTCACGGCGGCATCCACGTGTGCAGGTTGTTCTGCAACTTGCGTTTTCATTTGATGAGGGAACAGCCTCACGTCGTAGCCGTTCGAGTTCGGCGCCATCAAATATATTTGAGCGTAAGATATACCGAACTCGGTCTGCCAGGTTTTGCTCGGTGACAGTAATAGATGGCTCCAGCTCAGTAAAAAGACGATGCATTCTAGCCCGATACGCGAAACCTCCAATTTCTCCCCCTTTCGCCCTAAAATACGCCCGCAACGCGTTTGTATTCATATTGATGGTCCATCGCATGCGGCGTACTCCACCAGTGGCGGGTGCCGATTGCTGGATCTGCGAAGACCCTGCCGACACCAAGCAATCTGGTGGGGATGATGGATGCGAGAGGCTGCTGGGTGGTCGTGCAGCACCTCGCGCTCGGCTGGCAGTTCGCATGCTGTCGTGCCAGCGCCAGCTTCAGACGCGCCCTGGCGACCTCCAGGCAGCGGCCCTTTGCGTAATCTTCTGTGTTCCATCATCCATACAGGGCGTCATTTAACGGGAGACGCCCGAACCCGGCGCCGTTTCATGGTGAGGCCATATGCACAAGCGGGCCCTTGCACCATCAATTTTTGCCGAGGCACGGCTCACACCTCCTGGCAAGGTGCTGACTGACTTATTATTATTATTATTATTAAATTTTCAGTTCATCTGCATATAACAAAATATTACTATTTATTAAACAAGACTGAATGTCATTTATATACAATGTGAAGAGCATCAGACCTAGTATAGATCCCTGTGGTACACCTGAGGATACTAATTTTTCGCTAGAGGAGAATCCATTAACCACAACTTTTTGGGTCCTCATTAATAATGTACGAAGAGAACCACCGCAATAAGTTTCCACGTATACCATTGAACACAAGTTTTTGAAGAAGGATGAAATGATCCACTTTATCAAAAGCTTTACAAAAGTCTGTGTAAACAGTATAAGTTTGTATTCGATTGTCCATATTATCAAACAGAAAGTTTGTATATAAAATAAGATTACTGATGGTCGATCGGTGTTTTACGAAACCATGTTGTTCTGGAATTAGTAAGTTGTGTAAACCCGGATAAATTGAATTATATACTAAGCGTTCAAGGACTTTTGATAAGGCAGAAAGTAAGGAAAAAGGTCTATAATTAGTCACATCAGTTTTAGAACCATTTTTAAACACTGGGGTTATATTCGCAGATTTCCAGACTGTGGGCACTAAACCTTCACGCAAACTGCGGTTATACAAATAGAACAGAGGTACGCTTATTGAGCTAGCAGTATGTTTGAGGAAAAAGGGTGAGATACCGTCTGGTCCTGAACTTTTAGTTATATTTAAGTTTTTTAGACATTGTTCTATTGTGTTTTTTGAAAATGATATATCTGAGATAATAAAGTTTGTGTTTGATGAGCAAGGAAGTGAATCTATGTCGTACGTCATCAGTGAGCTGTTCTCATAAACTGAAGTAAAATAGTTAGAAAAAAATTCACATATGTCCTCAGGATTATCGGTTTCATTTCCATTGTGAGACATTACGTTGGGAATACCATATTTTTTATTGTTTACAAAAGACCAAAATACTTTGATGTCTTTCTGCAATCTTGTTTCAATTTTACTTAAATATGAATTAAAGCACTGCGCGGAAAGTTGTTTAAATCTTTTTCGAAGTACAGAGTATTCCTCATAATCTACTTGGTTAGAAAAATTTTTCCACTTTATCCATGATTTTTCTTTATTTTTAAATATATGTATTAGTGGGCGTGTAAACCATATTGGAAACTTTTTAGATTTGATTGGGCGTAAAGGTACGTGTTTCGTAATGATTTTATATATCTGGTGGGGTATATATGGTGGGAGTTAATATCGTCATTAATATCTGCATATTTACCCTCGGAGAATCGGTATTTTGGTAAAGTTTTACGCGCCAATTGTATGTATTCTACGTTGAAAAGTATCTCGGCGTTAAGTGGTGGATGAAAGACGTCTATCGGAACTAAAAAGTTTAGTGGTAACTTACGAGTACTTGTATCATTATTTGAAATGAAAAGATCTAAGATGCGATTCTTATTGGTTGCGCGGAAAAAACCATTGGATTATTATATTTGACGGTAGGAGTGTCAAGTCGCTTGTTCCTTTCCGAAAAACGATATCATTCGTACCCTCCTATCGACACATCGGGGTGGTGGGGTGGGAGGGGCAAGAAGATGATTCTAGAATGTCACGTAATCATCGGAGCCGAGGACATATAAGGCACGCGCGACCGTTGCGCGTCCTCTTTCCGTCACAGTCGTCGTTGAAACCACACCGCTAGTAGAAACCGCTTTAGCCTGGAAGCAGTCGAGCTCCAGGAGACCCGCCTCACATCGTGTGAGATATAGTCGCGCACCGCCTCTCTCCGGAGTGTTCCAGAAGTTCCAGAAGTTGCAGCTATAGCGCTCAACAGGATAGAAGAAACCCCGGTGAGTCAATTCCTTTAATTAGCTCCTGCCTTACATAGTTTAACCCGCTCCAATTTTGTTGTTCTCCTAATAAGGCAGGATTCCTTTTCAGCGATTTGGCACAATAATAGTTTAGTTTTAGGGAAGAGCGAGTGCATTATACCGCATGCTATAGTAGTCGCCTTTACGTAAGCGTAGAAGCAACCGCATATACAGTCCACTTTAGTTAATATCTCGCGTAATAGGTTTAAGGTTCGACCGGGGAACTAGACTTCGGCAGCCTTAAACACGTGGCTCCATCATTTTATGGTCACTTCGAGCAGGATTTTGGTCGAATTGTTGAATTAATTAATTAGATAATGCACTCTAATTTATAGAATAGACTTAAATAGTGTTCGTTTAAATTTAAATTTTGATTAGGTACTCGCAAACAGAATTATTCATTTTATAGCGCTCGTATTTGATTAAATTTAAAGCCTATAAAATAATTGAAACAGTGTAATAGGAACCGTTTGATACGCTTACCCACAATCTTGATAAAATTATTGAGTGCAAATGACGCGTCACCTCGACTCGCTGCGCAGGTGTTCGATTTAATTACGTAATACGGCATACCGAGTGTCCATCCTTCATTGTTTGTGCGTTGTGAGATTAATTGTTATTGATATAACTTTATTATAATAGTCTAAAATGGCAGTTAGTGGAAGTGAAATCAAAATTAAAACGCTTTATGCTAAGAGGGACATACTCTTTTCGCGTATGCAGAATAAGTGATTATATAAAGAACATTCATATAGAAGCAGTGCGGGAAACCTTTTCGAATGAAATCGAAACGATAGATTCTTTACGAATAGATTACGAAAGAATATTAGACCAAATTAATCATTTGGAATTACAAATCGACCCGAAATACATAGTGAACTACCAACCGCTGCTGGCATTCGAAGATATGTTGTGTCGAGTGAAAAGAACTGCGAGGTCCCTACAATCTCAAAACGAAGCAAAGCCTGAAACACAGGTACGTACAAATGACTCGATTAGGTTGCCGCCAATAGATATTCCGGTATTTAATGGTGATATTAAGACGTGGCTCTTCTTCTTCAGTAGTTTTCAAAACAATATACACAATAACCGTAACGTACTCTGCTACGGAACGATCTCCCCTGCGGCTCTGTTGCCCTGGTACCTCTGTAAGTCATTGAACGTATACCGCAGACTTAAAATACCAAAAAGAACTAACTGTGTACATGACTCTGCTGCGTTTATGCGTGCCTGGTACTTCGATCTCTTAAACTGACTAAAATAGTGCCTAAGTGTTTGTTGGAACTACTTCTCTTTCTTCTTGCTCGGACGTCTCGTTTGCGCGACACCTGTTGACAACTGTTGCGTTACGCTGCGTGTACGCTACCGCATTAAAACACTGATTGCCTAGTACTTATGGACTCATCAATAGACAAATCATTCACCGACGCGGAGTCGCCGCCATCGACCTACGTATCACAACGCAAAAAAAACACTAAAGATGACACGCAGGATCTTATTATTATGCAGTTAAATGAATTTAGGAAAGAAATGAAGGAAATGATAACTTCCTTCTCCTTTAAACACGAAAAGGATTTGGAACTAGTTACAACAAGTTTAAAAGATATACAGCGATCCAATGTCAACATTGAAAATTCGATATCATATTTAACGGCACAAAACGAAGAATTTAAAACAAGGATTAATCAACTTGAGAGCAAAGTAAGTGAAGATAAAAAATATATAACAATCTTAGAAAATAAAATTGAGGATTTACAAATGGATTGCCGCAAGAATAATCTTCAAATAAAAAATGTGCCAAAGAAAAGTAATGAAAGTAAAGAAGACCTTATTGAGATGGTATTATGCTTATCCCAAAACTTAGACTGCCCAATAACTAAGACTGACATCTTAGACATTTACAGGGTTCGTGGTAAGAAATCTGAGGAGAAAAATACTCCGATTGTGGTGGAAACCAGCTCCGTACTAATAAAAACTGAGATTCTCAAAAAAGGTAAAGCCTTTAACAAAAAACATAGATCTAAAATATGTAGTCAACACTTAGGTATTAAAACGGAAGCCGACATCCCCGTCTTTTTATCGGAGCACCTGACTGTAAAAGGGTCTAGACTGCACTTTCTGGCAAGGGACCTGGCAAAAACCCACTCTTATAAGTACTGTTGGACTGCATACGGGAAAGTCTATATAAGAAAAGATGAAAACTCTCCTATTGTTATAATTAAAAGTGAAGAGCAGATTCGAAAGCTGCAATTCGAAAAATGACTATCCGGTGTAGTAGTACTATTTTTTTATATATTACATAAGAATAATTTTTCGCTATTTCTCTACTGGATATTTTCCTTAGATGTTTATTTCCCAATAATATTATCTTTTAAGCTTTTTAGTTACTATAAAACTACATTGTTTTACCTTATGCTTCAAATTTCAAATTGGTTTGATAAAAATAATTTAATATATTATTCATGTATTACACGTGCTATCACATACACTCATATATCTGTTTATACATCACACTCAATCCTCATCCTACACCCTACATATTACTATATTTACACGCCTATTACATACACACTACGTATTAACTCACACTCAATACATAATCACACAAGTGCCATACATAAGAGCATCATACAGTACTATTTATATTATGTTGCATTACAGTATATAATAAATAATATATTAATTTTATGGTTAATAATAAGAAATACTCAATATCATTTTGGTACTGTAACTATGATAAATTACTATGATGAGTATATAAGAGCCTGTAGCTTTCATATTAAATTGAAAATGACGTCAATACCTGCCTACACACAAAATGGATAATAAGACCTTACAAACTTTACAAGAAATAGATAGTATAGACATAGCGCGGTCTATCGAGTGTAGTAGTACTTCTGACCTAACAAAACATATTTATATTAACAAAAACGATCTTACCATTATTTCTCAGAATATTAGAAGTATTTACCATAACTTTGATGACTTTTTAATAACATATTCTAGCCTAACATTTAACACAGATATAATAATTTTAACGGAATGTCGATTAAATGTAAATAAACCTATTCCCCAACTTAATAACTATTGCTCTTATGCTACAAAATTACAGGTGAATCAAAATGATGGAGTAGTGGTTTATGTCAAAAATACATTACAACCTAAAGTTAAGGAAATACAAATATCACAGGCTTCTTGTCTACAACTAGATCTACTCAATAATACCATATTATGTATATATCGTTCTCCATCTAACACTAAAACTGATATTTTTATTGATTCACTTGATACCCACTTAAGTACATTAAATACCCAGAATAACGTTATAATTGCAGGAGATATTAATATTAATATAAAAACAAAAACTGTAGAACTTCCTAATGAGTTTAAAAATAGGGCAAACTACCTAAATATGCTTTCAACACATGGTATACTTCCTGGACATTGTTTACCCACCAGAGAAAAAAATTGTTTGGATCATTTTATGTTAAAAATTAATAGAAAGAAAGTATCAGCTTTTATAGCAATTATACAAACATCTATCACAGATCATTTTACTACATTATTATCATTATCTAAGATAAAGAGCAATATAAGAATAAATAAAACAAAGAATTCTATAGATTTTGAAAAAGCTCTTAAGCATCTAAGTGACCAAAATTTGCAAGAATTACTGTTTTGTGAGGATCCAAATTTATTAATAAGTCAACTTATACAACGAATAACTGATTCATTGAAAATGTGTACTGAAATTAGAGTTATTCCTAGCAACAAACGGGTCATAAAACCTTGGATAACAACTGGTATTTTACGCTGCATTAAAAATCGAAATAACTTACAAAAACAAGCAAGAAAAGACCCACACGATGAAATACTTAAGATAACGTATAAAAGGTATAGGAACTACTGTAATAATCTTTTAAAACATCTAAAGCGTAAATATGAACGAGAATTACTTGCAAAATCGGTTTCAAATAATAAATTACTTTGGAAGAATATTAAAAACATAACATACTGCAATAAATCTAAGGATCAAAATACAAAGTTATTAAAAATAAAATCATCACCATTGCAATCAATCAACTATATTAATGAATACTTTGTCAATATTGGTAAAAAATTAGCACAACAACTAAATTCAAGCGGCCATAACATACAACATCTTAACTTGCCTACACAGTCTAATTCCTTTGTACTATTAAATACGGACACAGGTGAGGTGGAGAGCATATTAATGAATTTAAAGACTGATAGTGCCCCTGGCTGGGACGGGATCTCCACTAGATTTTTAAAGTATGCCAAGAACGAACTGATACCAATTTTCACCCACCTCACTAACCTATGTTTTGAAAAAGGCGTTTTCCCGGAGAAACTAAAAAAATCTTCTATTGTACCAATATTTAAGGGAGGGGACAGAGACAACATCAGTAATTATAGGCCCATATCAATATTACCAGCTATATCAAAAATACTTGAAAAATTAATTAATATTCGACTTCTTAATTATTTAAATTCTTTTAATATATTATCTCCTTATCAGTTTGGTTTTAGGCATGGCAAAACTAGTGAGGATGCAGTTGCTCGTATGACATCATTGGTGGTTGATGACTTAGATAAAGGTCAAAAATGCTTAACTGTGTACTTAGATCTCATGAAAGCGTTTGACACGGTTTCTGTCACTCTACTCTTATATAAACTGGAAAAAGTTGGAGTAAGAGGTACTGCCCTTAAACTTTTTAGAGACTACCTCTCCAATAGAAATCAATGTGTAAAAGTTGACCAGTTTATTAGTGACGACGCAACTATATCATATGGTGTGCCACAGGGCAGTATATTGGGGCCTTCCTTGTTTTTGCTTTACATAAACGATTTGTGCAACTTAAAAATAGAAAACGCACAAATAATTTCGTATGCTGATGATACAGCAGTTATCTTTAAAGGTAAATCGTGGCAAGAAGTTAAGGAAAGGGCAGAATTTGGGATGGCCCAGGTGGCAAAATGGTTAAATTTGAATTTACTGACCCTTAATGCGGCAAAAACTAAATATATCTGTTTCAGTATATCTAAACGCACACAACCGTCGGAAGATTTCAATATAAGGATTCATACGTGTAACAATATAAATAAATGCGCCTTTAATAATAACTGTCCATTGATAAATAAAGTAACATATACACAATATTTAGGTGTAATAATAGACCAGAAATTGTCATGGTATTCTCACATAGAACATGTATCTAACAGAATTGCTAAATTAAATTGGATATTTCGTACCTTAAGACATGTGGTGCCAAGAAAACCGTCCACTGAACATATGCAAAACAAATTATTAAACGATATATACACTGCTTTGGTACAATCCGTTTTGGGGTACTGTATATCTATATGGGGGGGTGCTTGCAAAACAAAATTTATCCACTTGGAACGTGCGCAACGTGGTTTAATTAAAAATATGTATTTTAAAAACAGAAGATATCCTACTACAAGTCTTTACAATGAAACACAGTTATTATCAGTACGAAAAATTTATGTACTGCACACAATATTAAAGAAACATAAGTCCCTATCTTTTAATCCAAATATTTTACAAAAGAGGAGAAAAGAATTAGTAGCACAAGTTCCCAATACTCACACGTTTTTTGCTAGAGTACAGTATAGTAAACGCGCAGCAGAATTATACAACAAAATTAATAAACATGTAGGAATTTACACAATGACCCATTACGAATGTAAAAATGCAGTAAAAAAGTATCTACAACCACTTGATTATGAGGAAATTGAGTCTCTCCTTGAAAAGTCGCTCATATAAATACTCAAATAAGCACAGCACGCACACACACACGCACGCACGCTTGCACTCACGCACGCACACACATACACACACACACACACACACACACACACACACACACACACACACACACACACACACACCACACAAGCATGCACGTTTTTATATTAGTTGTCTAAAGTATTTCATAAGATTTTGTTTGTGAAGTTGTGGAAGAGCGGAGCCTCCTACTACAGGCGCTCTGTGCTTAAAGGGAGGCTCTAGCCACTTATTTATGTTAAAATACCTTGTGATTTAAATAAAGAATTATTATTATTAAAAGAATTATTATTATTATTATAACCCATCGTTATCGGACGCCGAAAAATTATATTACTTAATCAGTAAACTTAGTGGCAGGGCACAGTCGATCTGCTCTGGTTTTACACCTACAGCAAACAATTACTTATTAATATTCGAAACGCTTAAAACTAAATATGAAGATAGGAGAATGTTAGCTTCCGAATATTTGAACCAGATATTCGATCTTAAACCTATATCATCCGCGAACATCAACGGCTTAGAGCAGTTTCTTGATAAATTTGTGGCATCGGTGGCTGCACTTAAGAATTTGAAATTTAATGATCTTATGGACGTGGTGTTTCTCCATATTGCACTGAAGAAGTTGGACCCCGAAACCGTGCGTGCGTTTGAAATAGAGCATCGTAGCTCGGAGATGCCTTCCTTTCATTCATTAGCATCGTTCGTGCGAGATCAAATAAAGGTGATGCAGCGCTCTCCGAACGTTAAACAGGAGAATAAAAGGTGCGTCGACCGTAGACAGACTCAACCATCTAAAATAGCAGGGTCGTTAACTTACGTAACCGCTACGCCAACATCACTCCAGCATACTTGTTTAGTATGTAAAGATAGACACGGTAATTTATATAATTGTGCGACTTTTCGTAAATATTCACCAAGCGAGCGTTATAAATTAGTAAAGACAAACAACCAATGTTTGAACTGCTTAAGCGATAAGCATTTAGTTGCAAAATGCAATTCGAGTTCCGTATGTAGCAAGTGCGCCAGGAAACATCACACGCTATTACATTTTGAAAATAGCAACATAGCGGCGTCAAGTAAAGCGGATAAGGAATTCGCCCCTACTAAGGTCAACGATTCTAGCGGTCGACCTGGTGATGTCGCTCTGTGCTCATTGGCAAATATGGGAGCACAACCTCCTTCAACCGTGTTACTGGGTACGGCACGTATTTTGGTTAGGGATTCGCGTGGAAACGAACAAAGCGTCCGTGCACTGCTGGACAGCGGAGCCCAAAATAGCTTTATAACGCGACAATGTTGTCAGCGCTTAGGCTTAGTAATAAATAGGTCACTTTCATGTCCTGTAATTAAAGGCATCGGAGGCACTAGTAAATCGACACAGGGATATATAAATTTAAAAATTTATTCTCGGATAGATCGTAATGTTAACTTTGATATAAATGCACTAGTAGTAGATAGGGTCACTGAACGGTTGCCAACCGTTTCGGTTGACACCTCGGCAATGATTGAATTTAAGAATTTGACTCTGGCGGACGACACTTAGGCCGTTCCTGGAAACATAGACATGCTCATTGGAGCATCGCTTTTCCCTCATCTTTTGTTAAACAATAAGGTCAGGGGCAACTCCTCGCATACCGCGCCTTACGCACTGGAAACCGTATTGGGCTATGTGATCCTTGGCTCCGCCCCCATCATAGATAGTATTTCGGCAACCTCTTATTGTGGTATGGCTGTCGAACCGCTCGAGTCGTTAGTCCGCAAATTTGCAGATGGAGGAGGTGAACGTCCCACCCATAGCTAGCTCAGATGACAGGTTATGCGAGGAAATTTACGTCCGCACGACCGTTCGTGATCGCGACGGTAGATATAGTGTAGCGCTACCCTTTAAAGGAGATGTTTTATCTCTCGGCGATTCGCGTCAAATGGCGGAAAAACGTTTCTACAGCTTGGAGCGTAGGATGCTCGCTTCACCCCAGTTAAAGGAAGCTTACGACGGCGTCATTAACGAATATATAAGAGAAGGTTACATATCACTTGTGGCTTCGAAATTAGATAACTACGAAGACACACCGTCGTATTTCATACCACACCACGGAGTCATTAGAGAGGACTAACTTACATCTAAGTTACGTGTAGTGCTCGACGCTAGTGCTAAAACTAGCACTCACCTGTCGCTTAACGATATCCTCTATAGTGGGCAAAATTTACAGGGCAGCTTATTTAATATAATAGCCAATTTTCGTTTGTTTAGTATAGCACTATCCGCCGATATTCGTCAAATGTTTCTTTGCATAGGGGTCCGTGAATGCGACCGTAGATTCCAACGCATTTTATATCGTTTCAACCCAAAGGAACCTCTAATGGTGTTTGAATTTAACCGCGTTTGTTTTGGTTTAAAGTCGAGCCCATTTCATGCGTTACGCACGGTGAGACAGCTCGCTCACGATGAAGGTCCCTCTTATCCTAAAGCTAAGAGGGCAATTGAGAGCGGATTATATATGGATGATTTTGTGTACTCGTTCGATAGCGTGGAGGAGGCAACCCTAACCACCGCCGAGGTTATAAGGCTCATGAAATCGGGTCAATTCGATCTTGTGAAGTGGACTGTAATTCGCGTCCGGTTTTGGATACAATCCCACTATCACACCGTCTTTCGGCGATAAAGGAATTCGACGATTCTGATACACACAAGGTGCTCGGTTTGTGTTGGTCACCAGAGTCCGACGTGTTTAGCCTTAAGGTAAATCCGCCCGTAGAGAAATGCACAAAGCGCACAATACTGTCATGCGTTGCTAGATTATGGGACGTCATGGGTTTCGTAGCTCCGGTGGTATTATACGCTAAGCTTTTAATTAAACAACTTTGGTTATTGGAATGCGACTGGGATGACTCGCCGCCTGACAGCATTGTTCGGTTGTGGCAGCGCTTTAGAGAGGAACTTCCTTTATTAAGAGAAATTAAAATACCGCGTCATATAAACGTAGATAGAAGTAGCGCCATAACAGTCGTTGGGCTGCAAACCCAACGCCAGCGAGAAGGCATACGGGGGCGTTGTATATTTCCACGTCCAGAATAATGGTAGAAATTCGATTAGCCTCATTAGTTCTAAGTCGAGAGTCTCCCCCCGTAAGGTTGTCTCTCTGGCGCGCTTAGAGCTTTGCGCAATATAAGTACTCACCAAGCTTATTACCGCAGTTATCAGCGCATGTAGGGATAGAGTTCACATAGAAAGGATATTTGCCTTTTCCGACTCCACCGTCGCCTTATGCTGGGTTCATTCTTCACCCCACCGTTGGGATACGTTTGTTGCGAACCGAGTGGCCAAGATACAAGACGAGTTAGAAACGCGGAACTTTTATCACGTGTCCGGTACGGAAAACCCCGCCGATTGTCTATCCCGTGGTCTATCCCGTGTACTCACCCCGATGCAAATGATGGACCACCCGCTTTGGTTCCACGGACCTGCTTGGGTTCACTTGGATCCCTCGCAATGGCCAATAACCGACTTCGAACCTTCGTCAGTGTCACAACCGCCGGAAGAAAAGAGACACGCTCTAGTGGCGAACGTTTCGAGCGAGGTTTCACCAATCATTGCTTTGGCGAACCGCTTGTCCTCTTGGTCGAAATTATTGCGTAGCGTAATTTACGTTTGTCGATTCGCGAAGCTGTTACCGCGACGTTCGTATGTCTTAGCATCCGATTACAACTATGCTGAGTCGCTAGTATTACGTGAACTTCAACGTGCGCACTTCTCTGAAGAAATTAGAAGATTACAATCGAATAGAGCTTGTAGTCGCGCCTTTCAACGCCTTAAGCCATTTTTACAGGATGGGATTGTAAGGGTAGGTGGACGCTTGTCCAACTCGCAATTGAGTTTCGACCAACGGCACCCTATTGTTTTACCGCGTAAAGACCATATCATGAATTTATTAGTCGATTACCATCATAAATTGAACTCGCACGCTGGCCCCGACTTGTTGATGTCGATTTTGCGTCAGAATTATTGGATTCTTTCTGCACGTAGTTTAATACGCAATCGGGTGCACAGATGTATAGCTTTCTTTCGGGCACGCCCCAAGCCGTCATTTCCGGAAATGGCGGAACTTAGATCTTGTAGAGTAATACAATCAGTAAAGCCCTTCACGCACACCGGGTCTGATTTCGCTGGTCCGTTTAAGGTCACGCTCACTCGCGGGCGTGGTATAAGATCCACAAAGGCTTACGTCTGCATTTTCGTATGTCTAACTACTCGAGCGGTGCATATAGAACTCGTTGGTGATCTAAGCACAGCAGGCTTTATGGGTGCATTTAAAAGATTTCTTTCCCGCCGTGGCCCTGTAAGTAAATTGTATTCGGATAACGGTACGAACTACGTCGGTGCAAAACGTATTCTATCGGAACTACATGAGCTCTTAGCTAGCAAGTATTATAATTCGGAGTTCGCTCACATTCTAGCCGAGAACCGCATTGAGTGGTCTCTGAACGTCCCAGCCGCGAGTCATTTTGGGGGCAATTGGGAGACTAATATCAAGAGTCTAAAGAGTCATTTATACCGAGTAATAGGAGATCAAATTTTGTCCTTCGAAGAGCTAAGTACGGTGCTCGCTCAAATTGAATGCGTAATGAATAGTCGCCCACTTTGTCGTACGTTGTCTAGTGACCCCTCGGAACCGCTGGCTCTAACTCCAGCACATTTTTTGAATTTAACGTCTTTAAAGTATTTGCCAGCCGCAGATATGGATGAGAACAGACTTAGCATTTCCGCACGCCACAAATTATTAGATCGGTTAGTGCAATCGTTTTGGAAACGATGGAGGATGGAATACTTGCATACTTTGCAGTCTCGACAAAAATGGAACACAGCAACTGAGCCTTTAGCTGTAGGAACTGTAGTTGTGCTCACCAAAGAGAATACGCCGCCTCTCCACTGGCCGTTAGGAATTGTCGAAGAGGTCTTTCCCGGTTCCGACGGAGTAGTTAGGATAGCTCGCGTTAAGACCACGGTTGGGTCTTACTTGCGTCCGGTTGTCCGTTTGTGCCCCCTGCCTCTTCCATAATTTAAATTAGCTTTTTAGATTAAATTGTAGTTGAATTTAGGTAATCTTAGCGTTAGTTAGTTATTTTGTTAGTTGATCTTAGCTCTAGTTGTATTAGTTAATTTTGAAGGAAATCCTTCAAGGGCGGGGGAGATGGTTGCGCGGAAAAAACCATTGGATTATTATATTTGACGGTAGGAGTGTCAAGTCACTTGTTCCTTTCCGAAAAACGATATCATTCGTACCCTCCTATCGACACATCGGGGTGGTGGGGTGGGAGGGGCAAGAAGATGGTTCTAGAATGTCACGTAATCATCGGAGCCGAGGACATATAAGGCACGCGCGACCGTTGCGCGTCCTCTTTCCGTCACAGTCGTCGTTGAAACCACACCGCTAGTAGAAACCGCTTTAGCCTGGAAGCAGTCGAGCTCCAGGAGACCCGCCTCACATCGTGTGAGATATAGTCGCGCACCGCCTCTCTCCGGAGTGTTCCAGAAGAAGTTCCAGAAGTTGCAGCTATAGCGCTCAACAGGATGGAAGAAACCCCGGTGAGTCAATTCCTTTAATTAGCTCCTGCCTTACATAGTTTAACCCGCTCCAATTTTGTTGTTCTCCTAATAAGGCAGGATTCCTTTTCAGCGATTTGGCACAATAATAGTTTAGTTTTAGGGAAGAGCGAGTGCATTATACCGCATGCTATAGTAGTCGCCTTTACGTAAGCGTAGAAGCAACCGCATATACAGTCCACTTTAGTTAATATCTCGCGTAATAGGTTTAAGGTTCGACCGGGGAACTAGACTTTGGCAGCCTTAAACACGTGGCTCCACCACTTATTATTTTTAATTAAATTAAATTGTTTGCAACCTAAAATTGATAAAAAATTTGAAACGAACAAAGTCATTGGATTTTTGCAGTAATGTGTATTTGGAGTACATGGACTCCCGTCATACTGCAGCAACTCAATGTCGGGTAGATTAAAGTCCCCGAAAATATATTTTTTTGTATTTTCGTTACACATAAGCTCATTTTGGAGAAATTCGAAAATGAAATTAAAACTTGGATTTTATTTATACAAATTAGTTTCGTTTATTTCCTCTGAGCATTCCTCGTGGTTATTTTTTAAGTATAAGAACAATTAGTTGTTAACATTAACTGTTAGAAGATGACTAGAAAAAAGTAAATGCTTATAAAATTGAAACGTTCATGTTATTAACGAAGGAAAAGGACAAAAGGTGATGACAAGCTTTTGCTTATTCTAGGGACAGTTGCAGTAATGTCAATAAAATGCAACCCTAAATTATACCTTCATATATTTAGGGTTTTATCCTATTTGTTGGAAACTCCTTTTTATGACAGAATCAGGTGTCAATGAGGGCTAATAATCTTCCGCTCACCAGATGACGTCGCTAGTTGACACTGAGGTGAAGTTTCCTGTTACACAATGTCTTTTAATTAAGAAGTTAGATTTAAATAAAAGTTTTTGGATTATTATATGAAAACACCAAATAATGCTTTAATTATTTGATCTTTTTCTTTTGCGGATGTTGCTCGAAAATCTTCACAACCGGTACCCTCTTGTGGTCGAAAACAAAATAATGGGGATGTAAGATCAGTTCCTGTGGTGACCCGAAACAAGAGAGATAATGACGGGTTTACTCTTGTTGAGAAGAGACGTCGGTCGAGACCCGTCTGTAACCAGCGTGGGATTGCCAAAATAAACACAAGCACAACTCTGCGTATTGTGGAGCCTACCTTACAGCTCTACATCCCCGTTTGGGCAAAAGTACGTCGGGAGAAGACGTCCTGCGTTTCGTGGAAGAACGAAGCCAATGCCGCATAGAGGATCCGATCTCTTTACATTTGCAGCGTCTGGAGTCTAATAGGTCAACGAACTTCAAATCCTACGTACTCCAAGTCCCTGCAAAATACAAAGAGACATTCCTTGCTCCCGATTTCTGGCCCTCTGGGGTAGTGTTTCGCCGATTCAGGGACGCGCCAAAGAAAAAAGTTCCCTAAATAGTGTTATATTTACATTTTATATATATTTTTAGGTTAAGGTATATATTGCTATGGGCCAATGTTCTTAATTTTTAAGTCCTTGATGCCTGAAATAAAGTTATTGTATTATTGTATTGTATTATGTGATCTTTAATTCATTGCAAATTTTAACTCGTTTTTTAATTAATTTTTTATCTTTTATGAATATATGTAGTTTGTTTTATTTATTTTTAATCCAATTTGTATAAAATATAACTAATAGTAGAGAAAGAAAGATTTACCTTTACATTTTTTGAAAAAATTAACTTCCCCGCTTTGAAATCTGACAAATATCTCTCTACTTTTAAGTGGTGCCGCCATGAAAGGCCAGACCAGGGGATATATCCCTCTAGTAAAAATACCACTTTAAAGCTAAATATAACAAACAGACCCCTGAATCGAAAAAATGTTGTTTCACCCAATATTTTTGTAAGACCTATCCAACGACACCCCACACGTTGAAATAAACGGGTAAAAAAAATATCCTCCCCTTACCTATACGGGAGATACCCAAAATTAAAATGATATTCAAGATTTTATTTCAAAGTTTTATAGGCGCGAGTAATGTCTGTAACTGTACCAAATTATAGTTTTGTAGTACCTAGGGTCTCCTAGTATACCGCGGACGGGTGGACGCACATGCCAAAACTATAAGGGTTGTATAAGGGTATATTGTTGTTTAACTAGAGAATTTTAATAAAAATGATGTACCTTACCTAGTTCAAAGAGCACATATAATCTTCCCTTAATTGCGTGTACTAACCCGTCACAATTAATCCCTGCCATACCACCAACCAACAAAAGCACTACACTAGGAAAGTCACACCATGGTCGACATTTTTTATGTAGTAAGAGTGACAAACGAGTACACAGTCCACCTAATGGTAAGTGAATGCTATGGCTCTTAGACATCTACATTTATTTAAGGACGAAGATGGAATGCCTCGTTTTCAGTAAAAGGGTCTCCGGTTCTCCAAACTTACCATACTAAACACAGCAGAATTGTACGCTGGTGTTCTGTGACAGCGTGGTTGTACCCCGGTTGAGCCGACCCATTCGTGCTTAGACCATGCTAAAGCTACAGTGTGGCTGGCTCTATCATTTATAATAATAATGTCCTCCAGACCGGATTTCAGTCACGGTGACTTGCCTCAAAGGAGACTAGCCATCGGCGCAAGACAAGTATATAGTGTTAAGTGTATGCGCAAGCACAGGTGCACTGTTTATTCCATCATTTTTATAATCCGATGGGACTGTAAATCGACACTATTGGAGAGAGATCAGGCGCAAGACCAATGACTTTACGTGCTTTCCGTGTCACGGGGGTGAAACACTGTCAATTTACTTATTCCGGGCAGCTACTGAGAATTTCTTGACGTGAAACTCAATAATTGAATTTTTTACCCGACCCGGGATTCGAACCCACGGATCTCAAATGCGGATCTCATGATCAGCAGTCGCACTACTACAACCACAAGACCAACGGTGCAGTCATCATTCATAATGTTGCCAGTAAACGAGGCATCATCACGTGGAACGGACTCTGCGAATGCTGACCGCTAAATGAGCCAACACTTGCGCTGCATTCAATGTGATCAGTTCCAAGGAGTAAGTAATAACTTCGATCAATGCAATAATTACACTCTGCTCGTACTATGATTTTCGTATAATTAGATTCAATATTGTTAATATGGCTATCTTGTTATTTATGGTATATTTAAGATCAATAACAACAATGGGCAACCGTATTGTACATTTCAGTAATACCGAGTAGTAAATTAGTATTTAAAATCATTGGTGTCTGTGGCGGGCAATATTTAGACAGTCTTGATAAAAATTGGAATTAAATTCAACCAATTTTCATTGCAATGAAATACGTAATTGCTTAACTTGGTTTCTCTGTAATGCTTCCAGTTTATTTAAAAGGTAAAAACGTATTGCGAAATTTTATTGAATTACAGCCGTCTGGTCGAATTTGATAAGATTATACTTTATGACATAAATTAACTTGATAATAAAAAATGAAATAAAGTTATAGTACATTAATTTTAATTAATTGATTTTTAATTAATTGGCTTAATCTCTTCCTAGTAGCTCGCTGCTACTAGGAAGAGATTTTGATTTGATTCTACCTTCTCCCACAAGAATTACAGGCGTGACGTTATATGTATATGATATTATTATTAGTAGATGATATTATATTATGATACAAAAGTATAATTTTACGTTAGTCGATATAGATAAAGCAACAACTGCACCTTTAAAAACTTCGCAGGAACTACACAACTTAAATCCTTGCCCTCGCTTTCATACTCGTACCAGCTTACATTTGAACACAACGGTTTCTTTCATAATTCTTCATACGCACAGTTATGGAAAAGAACAATGTGCCATCGTATGTCCTCCCATCGGATTGCAGCGTGGACCCACAAGGAAAATTGAATAGGCTCTTGTCAAGTGAAGCCAGTGCGCCATACTATCTACAAGTATGGTTTTTATATAAAATAAGAGTTACAGTCGTCGTTATTGCATGATGAAGAGCAAATTGCCGGGGCACGATGGCCTCAGCATCGAGCATCTTCTGCACGCAGGACCGCATTTCTCCGGCTTCCAGCTACTTTCTACAACCCTTTGTGTCAGACACTTGTATCTCCTTGAGCAGCTGATGAGAACTATAGTTGTGCCTAAAGTAAAAATAAAACTTGACATATCTCTGACTAAGAGAACAGGCCTATATCTCATTAACTCCTATTATCTCAGTATCTCAATGGATATCTAAAATAACTTAATACTCAGTTCGGTTTTAAAAAGAGCCTCTCCACTGAGAGTGCAATATTAAAAATCCATTCCATCCGTCCATTACAGCCTATAAAAGTCCGCTGCTGAACATAGGCCTCCCCCGTTGATTGCCTCGTAGGGGGGAAGTTTTTTTTAGTCATTATGGAAAGACGCCGCTGTCCATCTCCTCATTGATTACCGGTTACGGTAACGGTAACGTTACCGTTATCGTTTGCTTTATCAACTATGTACGTATTATCACAATCAGCGCCTAATCTAATCTAATCTCAGACACAGACACAGAGTAGGCTAAACATTCTCCATAGATTGTCTCATAGGGGAATATTTGCTATAGCAAATAGATATATTACTATAATTCATAAAAATATTAGGTCCTTACATATGAAATTGGCGTTTTGTACGGGAGGAATATAAAATCATTCTTTTTTGTAAATATATTTAATTAGTCAAAGTACACCGTTGTTATCTATGCACTTTTGCCATCTCATAGGTATTTCATTGATCACTTTACTAAAAGAACCATGGAGGCAATCAATAAACTCTTTGAAGGAGGTGTGGACTGCCGCATCGGAGTTGATTTTATTTTTGTAAGAAGTTGTTCAAATTCCGGAAATAATGGTAATCTGTTGGAGCAAGGTTCGGGGAGTACGGTGGATGTCGCTCACATTCCAATTGTAGCTCATTTAACTTAGTGGTTTTTTGTTATGCAGTGTGTGATCTTGCGTTGTTGTGAAGCAGCAGTGGCCTAGAGGGATTGACCAATCTCAGTTGTTTAGCAGCTAGTTTTTCCTTCATGGTTTCCAGTTGCTGACAAAAAATATCTGCCGTAATCGTTTGGCCATATTTTAGAAAGCTGTAGTAAACGACACCAGTGCTAGTCCACCAAACACTCACAAGCAAATTTTTCTGAGTAAATTTTCGTTTAGGTCAGGATTTGGCTGGGTCTCCAGGGTTCAGCCATTGCTACAAGCACTTCCGATTATCGTACAGTATCCACTTTTCATCACAAGTAATAATTCGAATTTAAAGCCCTTTATTTTTGTGTCGGTTGAGCAAAGTAACACAGCAGTCGACGCGTGTTTGCAAGTTCGATTCACTCAATTCATGAGGTACCCATCGTTCAAGTTTTTTTCTTTCCCGATTTGCTTTAAGTGGATTAATATGGTTTTATCACTTACCCCGAAGCCTGCAGCTATCTTTGTAGTGCTTTGTGATGAATCCGCTTGCACAATAGCCTTTAATTCTTTATTTTCTACTTTGGTCTCCGGCCGTCCACGGGGTTGGTTCTGGAGGTCAAAATTTCTAGAACAAAAACGTTGAAACTGAAAACGTACCGTGCTTTCTTTTGCAACACACAACACACAAAAAAGCAGGTACCTTCACAATGTTTTCTTTAGCTACCGATCACGTGGTGGTTCAATTAACAATTTCATTGGTTCATGTTAGCCTCGAAGTCAAATTTACTTCAATCTTTGATCTTCTATTTTTTTAATATCTTTTACATTTTACTTTTCAAATTTAATTTATTATAAGAAATTAGGCAATTGATAGAATCAGGCGTTGCTTTGCGGAAATTCATTATATTAAAGATATTAATATTTAATTCGCAACCATACGTTTAATTAAATACAATGATGTGTCTTACCTGGATTGAAGAGCACCTCCCGCCCTCCCTCAATTGCCTGCACTTATCCCGTCACCACTAGTCCCAGCACCACTACTCCCAACACCACTACTCCCAACACCACTACTCCCAACACCACTACTCCCAACACCACTACTCCCAACACCACTACTTCAAACACGGCGGCTCTGATCCCGACACTGGTTTTCAGTCCGGCCTGCACTCCAACGTAACTCGGACGGCTGCCTCAATGCACATGCTATAATGCGACGCGGAATATATAAAAAATATATGTTTTTAAATTTTAATTCACATAAATAGTTGATATCATTAGTCTAATGAAGGTAAGTACAAAATAGAATTAACGTTTTCCTTCTAAATATATCAATTTTATTTATTAAGAATGCGGAATAAACATTGGCTAAAGAATAAAGGTAAGAAAATGATTGTCAGAAAAAGTAAATTTATTATATAAATATTTAAATAAAATAGTTTTATATATTATATAAAGTGAAAATTAAAAATATCTACATAATTTATGGGACTGAGATTACTGACGTGTTGAAAGAACTTAACCTCCTACCAGTTTATTTTATAGATCGGTATTTTTTGTTCCGATCTCATATCTATATGTTATTACTGGCAACACGCTCTTAATGTACTCGTACGCTCCTGTTTTCAAGTTTTAAGGAAAACTGTACGAAAAGATTTGTCATAATCACCCGTTGGCAAGTCAATGACCATAGTTTAAATCGAACCCGAAATTGTTTATGGATAATATGGGTAAAAATTAAAAATATAACGATATTCATTTCGTTAGAATTGCGCAAATATATAATTCTACGAGTCTCAATGACATTATTATGCCCGCTGGTATAACTTCTAGTGTAGGCAAGGAAGATCGTGTTGCTGAGAGGCTGCGCTGTGTTACATTGAAATGGGTACTGTTGATGTTGGTTTGTAGGCTTTGGCTTTATCGTGTTATAATGTCCTTCACATTACACCAGTGTGGGATTGTGACCGGGACATATTACAGTTGGCCGAACCGTATTACTCTGTAAAATAAAGTAAAGTAAAGTTACAGCCTATATACGTTCCACTACTGGGCACAGGCCTCCTCTCATTTCTGAGAGGGTTTTAGGGCAAAAAATAGTCCGCCGCGCTGCCCCAATGCATGTTGAAGAACTTCACATGTCTTCGAAATATTTTTTTCTTATTTCTCAGACATGCAGGTTTCCTCACGATGTTTTCCTTCACCGACGAGCACGTGGTAAATCAGCACTTAAAATTGCAATTAACAATTTCATTGGTGCCGGCGGGGATCGAACCCGGTTTGCTCGCGTATTGTGAAATTTACAGCGATTGCTAACCATCCGAGCTACCACGGTATTACTCTGTACTGAATGTAATTTGTACAATGATTAATTGCGAAAACAAGAAAGCAAGTTCAACATCTGCTCTCATACCTTTGATATTTATAACAATTAACCTCAAAAGTATTATTTTTAAGTCAAGAAAGTTTTTCACCGAGTAATATTCTTTTGTTTAAACAATTTTGAGAATATTTTCTAACAATACATAAAATTTTATACATGATAGAGCCAAGTTGCAGTTGTATAAAACTGTAGCATGACTGGGTTGGTTCGACCGGAGAAGGAAAAAATATCAATGTAAAATAACAGCTTATAGCTCTTGTGCTTGATACGGTCAGTGTAAAGAAACGGATACTCTTTTTACTGAAGGCGAGGTATTCCATCTTTGGCCTCAAGTGTGATGTTCATTTTGATTCTTTACGAAGGATAGATATAGACGAGTTATTCCATCTTTGGCCTCAAGTGTGATGTTCATTTTGATTCTTTACGAAGGATAGAGATCTATGAATCACGGAATCTAGTTACCTTCAGGTGGACTGTATGCTGGTTTGTCACCCATAATCTATATATAAAACTGAAAGGCTGAGTAGAGAGCCGATGGCGAGGCTTGCAAAGTGGTGGTGCGCTACTTAGGATACTGGGAACTCGTTCATTAGATATTAATTCCTTACACCTATCAAAAGTCCACTATATAAATAAGCGTATTAGAATATGACCTCAATCGATCAAGTCAATTGGAAGTTTCACGATTACTAACAGACGAATAGTTAAAGAAAAGATATACTCGAAGGTAATAATTAATAAAATATTGAAATGATGGAGTGAGTGGAGAATCATATATTAAATATTTTATTTCCAACTTTCGCGAAAGACTATAAGAAAAAGAGCAAGCAAAGTAAAACTTAAAGTGTATTTTTATTCTTTGCCTCTTAAAGACTTTATAATGAAAGAATATTGAAACTTTATCCTTCAATACGGCCGCTATCGCAGACGTCCCTTCGGAATTATGAACGAATTTTGTTTTCTAAATTTCATTCGGACATTTTGTTCATTTAAAACTTATTTTTATCACAAAGTTATGCCTATCTATATAATTTAAACAACGTGTCCTTATTATTTCGCATCCACAAGTGAATATTTGTTTGTCTAGGAATGCTTAAACGGTAGTAATGCTTCCAAAGTATTTTTGGATTTCGATTTAGTCAAAAGTGGTTTTATATTTTCATTCATCAGCAAGAAAACGTCAGCATAATTCCGTCTAACCCGTATCTTTATGAAGGATACAGAGAGCGAGGATATTTACAGTCTGTGGACACATTTCATCTTAGTCTTCATGTATGACAACGTTTTCTGTGAACTTTGTTTTGCTGTTGGCTGCAGGTGTCCATAAGCTACAGTAGCCACTTACCAACACGTCGACTGTGAACACGTGTGCCACTACAGTTTTATAAAAAATTGTGTGTCGTGACACTATACGTTCCATGGATCGCTCGCTACAGAGGGTTTACACTATGTTTTATGGAATATGAGTGACAAACGAGCTCACAGTTCACCTGGTGGCAAGTGGGTGCTGTGACACATAGACGTCTACATCTATCCTCTATTAAAAATCAAAATGCAGATACGTTGTTACTCTTAAGTACTAAGATGGAATGCCTTGTTTCCAGTAAAAAGGGTCTTCGGTTTTCTACACTCACCATACGACACAAAGAGGCATTGAACTGCTATTTTACGCTAGTATTCTGTGAGAGCGTGGTCCTTCCCGGTTGAACACGTGCCACAGACACCTGAGGTACGCGTTCAATGGGGCATGCAAAGAATCCGTAAAGAAATTATTTATACGTTTTTAACGGCCACCAATTGGGATACTAAAGACCGTTTGTCATGCACTCTGCTAAATATACCGTAGTGTATTCTCAGGTCGCATGATAGTTTGCAACTTCTTATATAAAAAACGAAACCTCGCTGCACGCTCATCACTCGCTTTCTAAACTTATTACACCTCTGACACTTCATAAAACGACCTTCAATTATATCCTATATGCATTGGCTCGGAAGCGGGTAAATGGGAAAGATTTATTTTATTTTTGTTTTTGCGCGTTCACATGTGGCAACAATATCATAACTGTTGTGGATATAAGGAATTAAAAACACATTGCAATGGATAAATTGCCTATTATAGTATATTTAACATGTGCGAATTATGAGCTTATATAGCAGTAGGATAATAGACAAACGCTAACTTTCGACCCTTTGGCGAATAAAAAATATTATAATGATTTCTTAAATTTACGCGAACACTACACATTGAATAAAACTAAATTTACGGATTTTATCGCGTTTATTTCACTACTTTTACTTATTTTTAATTCCCGACGTTTCGGGTGCTTTACAGCAACCATGGTCACGGGGGGGACTGAGATGTTTGACATCCCAATGTCATAGTTAGTCCGGCTACCTTCAGTTTTTGAATATTAATTTTTGGTCCGATTTACGCAAAACGAGCTTATAGTATCATGAAGTCTTGCAGTGGTATGCTAAGGTTTGGGTTTAATTTTGTTAATTATAGGATCCCAAGCAGGTGGCAGCACCCATCCATCTTCTGTATTGAAATTTGGATGTTTTTTAATTTCAATAGCCTCGCGTATCATCCTTGGTAGGAATCGGTGTTCTTTTGCGAGAATTTGTGGTTTATCAAATCGAATGTAATGGTGGGGACGATCTTGAACATGTTCGCAGACTGCAGACTTCCCGGAGCGTCGGTGCTTCACGTCAGCTATATGTTCTTTCACGCGGGCTTTATGGATCGTTTTGTTTGACCTATGTAAGAGAGACCACATTCACAATCTAACTTGTACACTCCTGCATCTTGTAGAGGGATATTACACTTGACGGATGGTAAAAATTGACTAATCTTCTTCGGCGGCTGGTAGTATGTTTTAATGGAAGCTCGCTTCAAGATGTAGCCAACCTTGTCTGTGACTCCTCTGACATATGGTAGTACAGCAGGTACACGCTCGACTGTGGCCGGCTTCACTCGGTCACTGTGACGTAGGCGCGGGACCCGAAGCTTGTTGTCTTGCAATACTTGCTTGACGTGCTGAAGTTCGGCGGCCAGATGCTTTCTGTCACAGATCCCTTGTGCTCTCTGAAACAAAGATTTACCCACGGTAGCTAACTGTGAAGGATGATGGTGTGGAGGTTGTATGGGTTACCAAAGATAACCCATACAACCGAGGTTGTATGGGTTACCAAAGATACACAAACCAAACGCTCCACTACGTCCTATAGTGAGCCAGATCGATTCACCAACTTATAAGCTGGCACAACACTTGGCAAAAGTACTGTCACCACTGAGAGGACATACCAGAGCACACACAAAGGATTCATACCATTTTGTTAGTGAGATAAAAGACCTACATCTCGCTGACAATGAAACTATGGTCAGTTTTGATGTTCAGTCACTATTCACATGCCTACCTATTGAAGACTGCATATCAATTGTAACTAAGAAGCTAGAATATAATAACATGCCTGCTGAATATGCAGTATTACTTAAACACTGCCTCACATCTGGCTATCTATTGTGGAAGGAAGAGTTCTACAAGCAAGTAGATGGTGTGGCGATGGGCTCACCTGTATCTCCCATAGTCGCTGACATATTCATGGAGGACTTCGAGGAGAAAGCCCTTCTTACTGCTCCTGTAAATCTAAGATTCTACAAGCGGTACGTAGACGACACTTTCACAATTTTACCATCTGACAAAGTAACTGCATTTTTAAACCACCTTAACTCTATAAACTCTAAAATACAATTCACAATGGAGTTAGAGGCAAATAATTCTTTAGCTTTCTTAGATGTTTTAGTCATTCGAAATCCCAATAACACAATTGGTCACACTGTGTATAGAAAAAAGACCCATACCAACCGATATTTAAATGGTGAATCTCACCATCATCCTTCACAGTTAGCTACCGTGGGTAAATCTTTGTTTCAGAGAGCACAAGGGATCTGTGACAGAAAGCATCTGGTCGCCGAACTTCAGCACGTCAAGCAAGTATTGCAAGACAACAAGCTTCGGGTCCCGCGCCTACGTCACAGTGACCGAGTGAAGCCGGACACAGTCGAGCGTGTACCTGCTGTACTACCATATGTCAGAGGAGTCACAGACAAGGTTGGCTACATCTTGAAGCGAGCTTCCATTAAAACATACTACAAGCCGCCGAAGAAGATTAGTCAATTTTTACCATCCGTCAAGTGTAATATCCCTCTACAAGATGCAGGAGTGTACAAGTTAGATTGTGAATGTGGTCTCTCTTACATAGGTCAAACAAAACGATCCATAAAAGCCCGCGTGAAAGAACATATAGCTGACGTGAAGCACCGACGCTCCGGGAAGTCTGCAGTCTGCGAACATGTTCAAGATCGTCCCCACCATTACATTCGATTTGATAAACCACAAATTCTCGCAAAAGAACACCGATTCCTACCAAGGATGATACGCGAGGCTATTGAAATTAAAAAACATCCAAATTTCAATAGAGAAGATGGATGGGTGCTGCCACCTGCTTGGGATCCTATAATTAACAAAATTAAACCCAAACCTAAGCATACCACTGCAAGACTTCATGATACTATAAGCTCGTTTTGCGCAAATCGGACCAAAAATTAATATTCAAAAACTGAAGGTAGCCGGACTAACTATGACATTGGGATGTTAAACATCTCAGTCCCCCCCGTGACCATGGTTGCTGTAAAGCACCCGAAACGTCGGGAATTAAAAATCCGTAAATTTAGTTTTATTCAAAAAATATTATGTACTCGTATTCTATTACACTTACTCCTATTATTTTTATTTTACAGAAAATTTATTAATTTACGTGCCCACACTGATTTACACTCATTATTAACTCACGATCCACCCGACTTCGCATGGGTGATTTCTAGATCTCGAAAACAGCACCTCTTACTCGCAAAAAATCCATCGAAATCGGTCAAGCAATGTCCGATTTTTAGCCACCCATTAGATGCGCGCGCATACAGTCAATTTATCTACATATTCGTATGATTTAAGACAAGGATTCTTATAAATTTACCGTGTAGTAGGGGTAAAAGAATATTCACTACTCCATATCATCCCGTGGTTGTCGTTAGAGACGACAGAGGGAAATTAAAACAGAAGATGGGCAGCAACGTCTTTTTGGTGACAACAACCCAAAATAATTTAAAAACTGCGGCTGGCTGCCCGCCTGCCAAGCGTGTGAGAGGACGCTTATAGACTGTACTGTATCCACTCAAACGCGCACAAAAATATCATCAGAACCGGTCGAGCTAATTTCGAGTTTTAGCGAGATTTAGTATTTCATTTTTATAGTAAATTTACCTCTAATAAGAAAATCCCTTATACGTATAAAGGCTTTACCTTTAATTTATTTACTTTACGTTTATTGTTTTGTCGCTCATTAGAATTCTAATTAACTATCGTCCCAAGGACATGTCACATTTATTATGAACATAGTTATATGTTCATAATGAATGTGAATGATATTTCACAGGAACAAAGTTTTATTTCAAGTTCAGCCTCGTAGACAAAGTTCTATTGATTTTGAGTCATCTTAAAGAACGTTACTTTATTTTATTAGCTCTGGTGGTAAACAAAAATTCTGTTCATGTGATGGTAAGTGTTGAAAACCTACAACACCAGGGGAAATACAGGTGCGTTGCCGGCAATTTAAATAAGAATAAGCTCGTTTCTGTGCTTTTGTGGATCTGGAGAAAGCATTTGATAAGGTTATAAGGAAGAAAATGTGGGAACTGTTGCCGGGATATGGTGTGGATGGTCGATTGTTAAGGGCTGTGCAGTCACTTTACTATGACTGTAAAGCCTGTGTGCGGGTAGGGCATGACCTGTCACCCATGTTTAGCGTCCAAGCGGGCGTAAAACAGGGTTGTGTCATGTCTTCCTGGCTGTTCATACTGTATCTCGACAGCTGTTTACAGAAGCTGAAAGATAGCTGTTTGGGTGTGAAATTGGGTGACATAAAAGTTAATTGTCTGCTGTATGCTGATGATGCAGTGCTTATTGCACCATCAGAAGCAGAACTGCAGGCATTAGTCACGTGTATGAAAGAGGAATGTGAAATTAAAGGTCTCCGTTTGAATGCTAATAAAACTAAGGTTCTGGTATTTGAAAAGGACGAAGAGAGAACGAAATGTGAAATATGGGTAAATCAGGAATGTCTAGAACAGGTAAATGAAATTGTATACTTGGGGAGTGCTTTCAGTCGGGATGGAAGATGTGATTTAGATGTGGATAGGCGTGTCGCTGCCGGAAACAAAGTCAATGGTGCCCTGAATGCATTAGTCAAAAGGCAAGGCGTGGTGAAGAGTGCACGCCTTGCAATACATAACGCAGTTTTGGTACCGACTTTGTTATATGGCAGCGAAACCTGGGTATGCCAGAAGAAGCATAAAAGCAAGTTGAGTGCAGTGGAGATGCGATCTCTTCGTAAAATGTGTGGCGTTACCATAGCCGACCGAAAGCGAAACGAAGAGATTCGCAATATGGCAGGATTGAAAGATGACCTTATCACAAAAATTGATAGGGGCGTACTCCAATGGTTTGGGCACGTTGAACGAATGAGTGAAGACCGAATGGTGAAGAAAATATATAGAGCGAAAGTAAATATTAAAAGGTGTCGAGGTAGACCGAGACTAACTTTCGAAGACCATGTGAGCAAATTGCTCGAAGAGGGGAGGGTCAAGAGTACTCGGATACCTAGACGTGCATGTATGAAGAAGTTAATGAAACTGAAAGAAGCGAAAGAGGTATGTAAGGATCGTGACACTTGGCGATCTGTTCTCTCTGGCTACCCCGTTAGGGATTGTGCGTGACGATAAGTAAGTAAGTAAGTAAGTCGTTTCTTGAAGGCCTCTAAGTCGTATCGGTCCAGAAAAACACTGGTGGTACTCAATTTCACTTAATTGTTTATAATGTTAATTGATTATAAAAGTTTTGTATAGAAAATCATCTGTTTGTTCACTTTATTTTACCTGCCTTAACGATTACATAGAACCTACGACTACAAAATAGAACCAAAGTAAACGACATAGCCCAACGGATTAGTAAGCTCAAGAGGCAATGGGCTGGCTACATAGCTCAGAGAACCGACAACCGATAGGGAGAAAGGTTCTCAAGTGGCAGCTTCGTACTGGTAACCAAAGTGTAGGGCGGCCCTCTATTAGACCGAGTGATGACCTGGTATGATATGCTGCAAATTGCTACCTGCTACCACGGTCTTGAGAGAATTCGTCTTTCAAGACCGTGCTTCGTGGCAGTCATCGGTGGAGTCCTATGTTCATCAGTGGACTTGTGACGGGCCGTGATGATTAACGACTATAACTATTGCATGTAACAAATGTTTTTTTTTTTTGCAAAAAATATATCACAATAACTTTAAACTGATGTAAGCTTGAGTAATTTCCTAATTATAAGCATATATATGCCTAAACCGATTATATAATTTTGAGGGTGATTTCGTGTGGGACTTCCCGTGAAACGTTCGCATGCAGCTTATATTCATCAATATTTGCAATTATTATTTTATATTATATTAGATATTATGTCATCAGATCATCTTAGTAAATGTTAATCTTATTTTGGCAGCTCGTTAGCGTCGTGGCCTAGCATTTTTTCTGCGGAGCGATAGGGCAGCGGGTTCAAATCCCGCACGTAGCAAGCAATTATATGGACTACAAACTATTGTATCGGGTCCATATGTTTGTCCATGTGGAGTTTATATATCATCACAATAGAGAACAAAATCCAAGTATAATATTTTTAAAACAAAGAAAAAAGGAGTATAATTTTTAATAATTTCACTTAAACTGTTTTCTAAAAGCATAAAGAATACTTTATTAATTTAACATTCCTTTTACTTCATTATCCGGGCTCCGAAACATTAATTTTAATTAAATTTCATGGTCGTCGACCTCGAAATAATAATGCGGAGTTTTCAGCCAAAATACTTTCGTTATATTTTTACGATAGTTTTCAAATTATTTTTGGTATTTTTCAATGTAACACTTTGAAAAAATATGTATACTTTAAACACATGGTCACCCTCTCGGTGATAGAACAGGCTGCCGGATTCGACGATCACCGTGTTCTCCTCCTCTCTTCGTGCCTCGGATAATCCTACAATATTCCAGCGCGACTTGTTTATCTCTTCTTCCAGCTCCAGGATCTTCTCATCAGTCCTCAGGGTGCGTTCGTTGTATGCTGCCAGGTTGAGTCATCTTAGGTGGTAACCAAACCTCCATCGGAGATTCTTAGCACCCCCTGTCCCACAGTTACCACGGTCGCTAACGTAGTGTTGCGCGCTTGTTGCGCGTAAGTTGACGTCTCGCACTAGCGCCATCTAGCGTCGGGTAACAGAGTGAGGAGAGCTTTACAGAAAATGACATGACTAATATTTTAACCAACAGCGCCATCTAGTATCGAATTGAAGAACTAAGCTTTCTAGAAGCCCTACACTCGAACTTTCGGCGCCTGCTCGGTTGGCGCGCGTATTTACTTATATTATTTGCGCGTATTTTTCTTGAATATTCTGGATGTTTCGGTGAAAAAGGTGTATTTATAGGCGCTGCAATACGCGAGTGTGATTAATTATTAGTGTCTTTTAAGTAAAGTGAATTAAAGTGTTAATTTTGGTAATTCAATCGGCAGTTTTTAACTGTCACAAACCCCAAGCTCGTAACAGTAGCCAGGAATAGCGGTGCACTTGGAGACTGGGATCCTCTCTTCGTAACTGTCATCATGGGAGGTATACTGCATAGTTGCTGCGCTTGGCGGGGGGGTTGGCAACAGCTTTTTTTGTACAAGTGCTGTTGCCAAGAAGATGCTGCTGCCCACCTCCTGCTGTTTCCCTCTGTCGCCTCTTACGACACCCACGGACAGACATGGGGCAGTATATATACTTAGCCGCCACTACACGGCACAATGATGGACAAATAGACAAACAATTCAATGCCCACCGTTTCCTTTTAAATACTAATAGCATTAAACTTATTGGCCAGTCCATGGTCAGTCAACTTGACCGGCGAAGTTGACTGAACATGGTCTGGCCATGTTTTTTTGACGTCGGCAAGCGACGCTATAGCGTATTATGGCTGCAGCAAGAATGTTTCTTCTTGACCGGGAAAGGATTATTTCTCACAGAATACCAGTATAAAATAGCACCCTAATGATGCTTTTCATATTGGTCCTCATGGGTGACAAAGCTTTTTCATTTTGATCAGGAACTGGATACATTGCCGCAGTATACCCTTGCCATCAAGAATTTATCATTGCTATATTGTTGTATATCCGTGGTTCTTTGCCGGTGATTCGTGGAGCACTGTTGGTTTCTAAGGGTACCCAAAGTGGTTTGCAAAGGGAGCATACAATTCTCTCACATATAGAAAAGTATTAAAAATTCCTGCGGATGATGGAGATGGTGGAGCGTGCAGCTACTGCCTATACGGTTTCTGTACAACGTGTTGCTAAATTAAAACCTGTGGTGCACAATGACACCTTGTCACATTCATTTTGTTATGTGTTTTATTAATAGAAGAACGAAATTGAAAATCAACGTTACTATTGTATCTGTTCTTAAGGTTACTGACCCACGACAAAATAAAAAATCGGTTAAATGGTTCCTCATCCCTAAAAGATGATATCGTCGTGAATCAGCCGAAAACATAACAGAAAACGTTGTTCACTACTACGTTTACTATCTAAGAAATAATATCAATAGAATAAGTTTCACGTTACATTGCACTTCTATCGAGATATGTTTTAATATAAATTCTTTCGAGCCGCTTCTTTGAATCGGATTAGCTCGCTTCAATTCACTGATTACGGTTCACATGATATTATATATTTACTAAATATCAAGTTCAAAGCAAATTATCGGAACGATTTCGTAATTCTGATCACGTGATTTCTAGTTCTACATAACACAAAGGATAATTATGTATTTTTTTTCATTGAAAATATTTTTTTAGATTGTCTAAAAATATTTGTATACATGAAATATCCATTATAGATATATTATGGTTGTAGTAAGAAACGGATCGCCTTGACCGGGGTAGGATCACGCTCTCACTGACTACGAGCGTAAAATACAGCGTAAGACTGTATTTTGTATGGTGAGCGTGGAGAACCGTAAACCCTTTTTAATGGAAATGAGGCAATCTATCTTGGTCCTCAGGAGTTGTCAAGTGCAGTTTTTATTTTTGTCGTTATGAGGAAGACGCTGATGCCCATGTCCTGGCTTTCTTCTTTCTGTCGCTTCTTACGACACTCACGGCAATAAACACGGTAGCAAACACATAGAGTGTCGAAGGATTAAAGGCCTGACTTCAGAAGCTATTGTGTGGAAATTCATTTAAGTTTGTGAAGTCGGTTTTTCCTTTATATTAATCATTTAATTTTTACTTATTGGAGTACCTAGTTTAAGAAACAACAAAAGTTCAAGGCAAACAGCAACAATCATCGTAACTTGATATAAGACTAGCTGGAATTTATTACGATTTGATTTCACGGGTTTTATTTTTTTTTCTAAAATAAAAGGAGCCTAAATTACTCCTTTAAACATCAGCTATTAAGAGTCTCGTCAAAGTAGGTCCAGCCATTTCGGAGGTTAATCGGAACAAACAGATTGACAAAAATTTTAAATTTTTTTTTTTTTTTGTTATTGGTGCCGTATATAATTTCATATCAATTTCGTAAAACACTGTTATTTTCATTACATTACAAACAGACACTTTTTGTATATCCTACCACAGCTGGTAGAGCAACGCTGCAGCTATATTATTATGGTTGTAGCGCAAATAGGTCGGCTTACCGAGGAAGGAGAACGCTCTCACAGAATACCAGCGTAAAACAGCAGGTTATTGCTGCTGCGTTTTTTATGGTGAGTGCACAGAACTGAAATACAAAATTAAAAGTTAAAATTATAATTTAATATACTAATTATTACAATATAAATTATTACAATATGTCGCATATATTAGGAAAATGTATAAATTACTATTATTAATTATAATTAAATTCAAATTATTATTATAAGTTACAATTAAATTAAAACTATTGTTATTAAATTAAAATACTCTTATCTTCTAGGTACTCTTTGACATTATAATAACATATATTAATCAGAGAGACAGATGCCCATTTTTCCCCTATGTATAGAAATGAAATAAATCTTAAAATTCAGCTTATTGAATTGTTAACTAATTACGCTTATTACATTGTTAAAAGAAACGCAGGAAAAATATTTTTTTTTAATATTTCTTTAAGCTTATTCTAGGGTAAACGTATTATCATATTTTGAACGCATCTCAACTACCCTTTTTCTAGGACGTTCCATTTGACATAGGTACTGCTACTTTACTTTATTCAACTCTGTTTCTGAGTTTTATACATTATTTTTCCTTTAATCAGTAAGTATTTCTTAATCTGTACTATACAAAGACTAACAGTCTTTGTAATAGTACAGATTAATTAAAAATGACATAATTATTAAATTAATTATTCATTCAGTACGTCATTGAGTGCGGACAAATGGAACGATTCATTAGACATTTGACAGTTCTACAATTGACTAATTTATATTTTGATAGAAAGTAATGTGTGTGGCAATGCTGGTATAGCCGAATATTGTTGTAATTGTTCGGTTGGTCGAGTAACCATTGGATGTTGCGCTGACGTTAGTGTGGTACCTTGAGTAGCGGCGCTGTCTGCTGTGAGCACTTAACCCTTTAGGGTTAAGTGTCTCGTTGACGGCAACAAAATACGAGTACGATGCGTAGGCACAGTGAGACTAGATGTATCAAGTATTTTAAAAGTTGGAATAGGTGCAACCTAGTCTCGTTAAATACTTAGTCCCTGGATCTGTTCCAGTATATACGCTTCATCTCTACATCTAGCTTCACAAGGTTCATCGCAGCACTGGAATAATAATGCGTCCTGTTTCTTCAAGCTACTCTGTGCGCTATACAGTGTTCGGCACGGCTGCGAGCCTTACTGCTCGCCTCTGCTTAACGGCACTCTCGCAGATTACATGCCTTCTTCTCGACTCACCGCAAACTACAAGGCAATCTCCTGGCAGTAGCACATTTGTCGGCAACGAGGCTGGACTATCGACTTCCGGTCTGAGCAGGGGGGGGGGTGATGTAGCGGCGCTGTCGTCGCGCCACAAGCGAAACAAACCGAAGCCTAAATCGCGCTACCGAAATTCCGAATTATAAACAGTATATATAGAACATCTCCGTACTATCACATGGAGTGTTGGCCGCTCCCCGGGCAGAACACCTTGCCCGGCGGGAAATCCTTCCTCGGCCACAGTGGCGACCACCCGACGTGATCTGAACACGCAACCAACAACCTTCGGAAACTTCAAGCTTCATCATCGTCATAGAATACCCTACCCATTCACTCCCGAGCAGATATCGTTTGCAGTCTTCATATCCTGCAAGCCAACAAGCTTCACAAGGTTCATCGCAGTACTGGAATAATAATGCTTCCTGTTCCTTCAAGCTACTCTCTACTCTACAGTGTTCGGCACGGCTCTGAGCCTTACTGCTCGCCTCTGCTTCACGGCACTCTCGCAGATTACTTGCCTTCTTCTCGACTCACCGCAGATTACAAGGCAATCTCCTGGCACTTGCACGTTCGTCGGCAACGAGGCTGCACTATCGACCTCCGGTCTGAGCAGCTGAGCTGTTCAGCTGAGTATTGGCTGCTCCCCGGGGAGAACACCTTGCCCGGCAGGAGATCTCCCCTTTTCCTTCCACGGCCACACTTGGATGGGCTAGGTATCAAGAAAATATCTCTGCTCGAGCAGTATATCTGGATAACATAGTTGTAAGATATTTAGATGAAAATGATGATAATTAATAAACCGTTCCAATTCCAACTTTAACATTGTGTTTTATTTGTTTTTGCCATTTTGTTCATCAGGTATGTATGTAAGTACGAGGCGGCACTGCCAAAATGGCCGTTTTGTAGGCGTCCACAGCTTCTTCAGGTGATGAAAATCTCTGTCCACGCAATTTATTCTTTATTTTAGGAAAAGTATAGAAATCATTAGGGCTTAGAATGGGGCTGTACGGCGGATGGTCTAATAATTCTATGTTTTCTTGCTCTAAAAACTCTTTTTTTCTGTGTGCGGTGTGAGAACTCGCATTGTCGTGATGGAGGATGATGCGGCGGTTGCAATTCCCTTTACGAAGTTCAGAAACGACCTGTGGCAAACAAATGCTAGCATGGCATTCTGCATTAACCGTTTTTTGTCTCTTAAGAGGAATACTCGTAACATGGCGGTTTTGGAGACAAACGTGGCCACCAATTTTTTTTGCAACACTCCATGAACGAACAATTTTTGTTGGCTTTAACTCATTTTCGAACACCCAAACTCGTGACTGGTTTTTTTTTCGGGTTCGTACGCATATATCCAGGATTCTTCACCTGATACGATGTTGTATACAGCATTTGAAGATCCTGCGTGGAATCTTTCGAGAGTTCTGAGGCACCAAGTAACGCGAGCCGCTTTTTGCTCTTCACAGAGCGAATGCGGTATCCATCGGGAAAACAACTTTTTTTCACCTAATAGTTCATGCAAGATTATTTGTATTTGACTCATGCCAATGTCTAAAGTTGCCTGAATTTCGCGGTATGTCACATGTCAATCTTCCTCAAGCAGCTTACGCATATCATCAACGTTTTCTTGGGTGACTGCAGTTTTTGGACGACCTTGACGGGGATCATCACTGAGCTTGACTCGTCCACGTTGAAATTCAGCAAACCAGCGATAAATTGTGGTTTTGGATGGGGTTTCATCACCAAATGCAGAAATCATCCGGTCAACACACCGTTTTTGTGTTAAACTACTTCGAAAGTCATAATAAATCATCTCTTGAATTTTCTCGAGTTAATTCCATTTTCTCAATGACTAAACAAGTTTGACAAAACCTTGTGACAAGACCGAGAATCTTTTTTTAATAAAAAAATGGTATTCGATTTTTAAAACCAAGGAGTTTTCAATTAAAAAGATTTTAATATGACAGGAGCAGTGGAAATATTTCATTCCCGATACTTTTAGTGCAGCCTAGGCCAATGAAATGTGTGTTGGTTGATAAGTGATAATTTTGACAATAGAAGAACTAAGTTAGACTTTTTAGAAATATAGAAACTATCTATCGTTTATTTTACTAAACGTGTGGTTATTACGAGTAAGTACTTATGTGTGCTGGAGAAACAGCAGACAGTGCTCGACACTCAATTTATTGTGACAATCATCGAGAGTAAGTGGTGACTTAGAGGCAGTTGGTTTCAAGGAATTCAAAAATTAAAAAGTACGTTTTAGATCATAGCTAGGTAAGTATAGGTAAGTATCTTAACTCCGGGCGTTAATAATAAGTTATAGCACAAATATTTCTTTATTACCTAAAAAGTGACATTAATATTTTTTGGGCTTCGTAGCGTTTAAATCGTAAAAATGACTATATGACGTTATTGTGTAAACTTACATGTGGTTTTTCTACTATATCTTATAACTATACATGAACTTTCACTATCAGGTTTTTAAATGTATGGAAAATGGGCATGATTATTTGTGGAATATCGTCTTAAATCTTGAAATAGGCAACTTTCTGACATCATCTGGCAGTTAGTTGTGAATCAGTGATGCCATACAAAGAATACTTTTATTGAGTAGTGCTTTTTTTATAGAAGAGGGGGCAAACGAGCATGTGGCTCACCTGATGTTAAGTGACTATCACCGCCCATGATCAACCGCAACACCAGGGGAATTGCAGGTGCGTTGCCGGCCCTTTAGAAAGGAGGAAGCTCTTTTCTTGAAGGTCCCCAGGTCGTATCGGTCCGGAAAAATCGCCGGTGGTAAATTATTCCACAGAGAGGATGTACGCGGAGGAAAACTCCTTTTGAAACTTACAGTGGTGGACCGCCGAGCATCCATATGGTGTGGATGATATCGGGACGTTTGCCGCGTAGTGCGTTCACGAAATTTGGCGGCTGGGATTAATCCGAACAATTCCTCAGAGCACTCTCCATGGTATATGCGAAAGAAAACGCAAAGGGATGCAACATCTCTTCGCAGTTTTTTTTTTATAGAATAGGGTGACAAACGAGCACACAGTCCACCTGATGGTAAGTGGTTGCTGCGGCCCATAGACATCTACATCTATCCTCCATTAAAGATCAAAATGCAGATGCGTTGTCACCCGTGAGGACTGAGATGGAATGCCTCGTTTCCAGTAAAAAGGGTCTCCGGTTCTCTACACTCACCATACGAAATACAGCAGCATTAAGCTACTATTTCACGCTGGTATTCTGTGAGAGCGTGGTCCTTCCCCGGTCGAGCCGACCCATTCGTGCCACAACTATACTACCAATATAACTGCAGCACGGCTCTACCACGTACAAAAGTGCAAAGTAAAGCAGTGCCAGTGAATCGAGCCGATCGGAAAGCACTCGGTCGTCGACGATTCGAGCCGCTCTGCGCTGGATGCGGTCAAGTGAAAGGAGCTGGTACTGGGGAGCCCCAGCCCAGAGATGGGAACAGTATTCCATGTGCGGCCGAACCTGCGCCTTGTAAAGTTGCAGGCGGTGTGCCGGCATGAAATACTGTCCCGCTCTGCTGAGCACGCCAAGCTTTTTAGAGGCCAATTTGGCCTTCCCTTCCAAGTGACCACGAAACTGCACGTCACTCGATATGTCGACGCCGAGGATTCCGATACTGGCTGAGGCAACAAGGGGAGTGTCTTGAAACTGAGGGGATACGACAAAGGGGTTCTTTTTAGTGGTTAACGCGAAAACTTGTGTTTTCAGGGGGTTAAACTGGACTAGATTTAGTCGCCTCCAATCCGAGACTCTGTCCAGCAGGGACTCGACTTCAGACACAAGTTTGTCCCGGTACTCAGAGACGTTTTCCCAAGAAATATTGGCTCGGCCGGTGTAAAGAGCATCACCAGTGCTGTCATCTGCATATCAATGAATGTTACGGGTTTGCAACATATCATTGATATGCAGAATAAACAGCGTTGGCGATAGCACGCAGCCCTGTGGAACACCAGCATTAATAGGCTTGCAATCGGAGCTTGAACCGTCTACAATGACCTTGATGCTCCGATCTGCAAGAAAACTGGTGATCCAATCGCACAATTTCTCGGGAAGCCCATAGGAAGGCCTTCGCAATGTCCAAACTAACGGCCAATGCCTCCCCCTTGGACTCTACTGCCTCCACCCATCTGTGAGTTAGGTAGACCAGAAGATCACCAGCAGACCTACCACGGCGAAAACCGTATTGGCGGTCACTAATCAGCTGGTGATCCTCAAGGTACCTCAAGAGCTGGCAGTTTACAATGGACTCCATTGTTTTGGAGAACAAGGAGGTGATGGCGATAGGCCGGTAGTTGGACGGGTCTGAGCGGTCGCCTTTTTTAGGGATCGGGTGGACGAAAGCCGTCTTCCATGATTTTGGGACTACGCCTAGGGAGTAGGAGTACCGGAAAAGACGCGTTAAAACCGGTGCCAACTCTGGAGCACACGTCCTCAGCACAATTGGGGGGATTCCGTCAGGCCCACTCGACTTGTGGATGTCCAGGGAGAGGAGTGCTTTGCGAACCGAGCGCTGAGTGAACTGCACTTCCGGCATGGAGCACTCACACCGCGGGATGGTCGGCGGCGTACTCCCCCCGTCATCGAGAGTCGAGTTAGATGCAAAGAAAGAGCCTAGAAGATCGACTTTTTCCTTTGCGGTGTGGGCCAGTGAGTCGTCCTTCCTGTGCAGAGATGGAAGAGATTGCTGACAGAAATTCTCCTGGACAGCCTTGGCGAGAGACCAGTATGCACGGGTTCCAGAAGGAAGACGAACTAGTTTCCCGCCAATTCTGCCTATGTGCTCTGACTTTGCCTTGGCAATGACTCTTTTGAAGGACCTAGAGGCGGAATTATACTTCTTTTTTATAGCGCTGGTGTTTACATCCCTGGACGCTGATGCGTCAGCCCAGGCTTGGTAGCACTCCTGCTTATAGCATGATCCTATTTTACAGGAGCGACCAAACCATGGCTGAGATTTGCCTCCAATGGGCACCACAGAGGAAGGAATAAAAAGTTCTATACCCTGAAGTACCACATTAGCGACAGAATCCGCAACAACGTTGGGATCATCCGGCGAGAAGCAAACCCGCCCCCAAGGGTCCTACCCTTGGGGGCGGGTTTGCTTAAAGAAAGACCGCATCCCATCCCAATCGGCTGACCTATAGTGCCAAACACGGCGGCAGCCTGCAGAATGCAACCGCGATTTCAGCGTGAGTGGCACCACACTCCGGACAAGACAATGGTCCGAGGAGCCTAAAGGGGCGTTGACGGAAATCCGTCCGGGTGAGAGGTCAGCAGAAGGTCCAACAGGGAAGGTGCACGATCCTCCACATCTGGAATCCGCGTATGCGAAGTAACCGGTTGTGTCAGACCATATGCCAAGGCAAAATCATGAACAGATCTCCCCGCATGATCGGTTAAATGTGAACCAAGTCATGATTTGGACCTCCGGCCACCTGCACTCACCAGACGAAACGTGTAAGCAGAGCTTCTACTTCACGCCGGTATTCTGTGAGGTCGTGGTACCACCCCGGTTTGAGCCGGCTCATACGTGCGACAGCAAAGCTGCCGCGTGGCTCTACCACTGTTAAAATTGTTGCTGTATCTCCATGCGGTATTTCTATGTCTAATATGTTATGTGGTTAGCAGTGGCCACATACAACCGCCGGTACGACATACTCCGCCGATCGTCGAGTCCGCTGATTCTGTGAGGCGTCGAGGTCCCTAGGCAGATTCTTAGGCACTTTAAAGCGCTCCGTGCTTACTGTGCCTAGTCGCGCATTTAAAGTGCCACCACCGCACTTCCCCCAACCCTTTTGATATAAAAGGGGTAGGCAGTGCCCAAAGTGTTTACGCCAACGTTTATCATCCCTACCATCCGCGTCGCGCATCACTGCCGATCGTCTGGTATCTTAGATATGGCCGTATTTTAGATTACCTGACTCACATTAGGTAGGTTCTTGTCATGTCCGATAAGGACAAGGGGGAGCCCCCACCTAAAACCAGAAAACCACCGGACCGTCCTGGCGTTTTAGAAAGACCTATAGTGTACAGGGATATATTCCACCCGGAATGGACTAGAGTAGTGTCCTCCTACTTGCAGATCCCGACCCGTAAACATTCATCGCCGGGCAAGGAGCCCGCACCGAGGACCGCGCTCTCGCCCATCGCACCTGAGTGTACGACTGGGCGTGAACCGTTCTCCCAGCAACAGCGGGCCAAGAAGAAGACACCTAACATAGAAAATAAAACGGCTATAAAAAAGACAAGATCAGGAAGACATGTATGTTATCCTGATTATTTTCACCCGTAGGCACGGTCTCTGGTGGGGGGTGATGTAGTGTGCAAAATATTAATTCATGTATATTACTTTATAAGTAACAGTAAAATAGTTAATTGTTTGGTGTAATTGTAATATTTAATTTTAAATTATTTCTATATAAATTTATATTTCATAATTACGGACATACCATTCTACAGAAATTATTATATATATATTAAGTATTAGCAGTGGCTTTTTTAATGCAGCGGTCGGTGCAAGGGCGACTCAACAACAGCAAACCGGTTCACCGCTGGCTGCCCTTGCTACGAGAGTTCGCACCGCGCCACCAGTACGTTTACGTATGCCATACTGTTCGTTTGTTGACTATTTACTTGTGATAAGAAACTGTTATTATAATTAATTCGTTCGTTTGAGACTCTTGGTTCTTGTGCTATCTTTCTATATATAACTATCACTCTATTCTCCTTTTGTGTGTTGTAAAGACTTGTAACTTGTGTAAATTATAATTATTTAAACTGAAAGACTATTGAATTTTATTTTACTTACACAAGTAGCATAACAAATATTAAATTGAACTATAAAGTGGTGACCCCGTAAAAGTGCACAATATAATTATGAGTGAGAAACAAAAGGCCGCCGAACAAAATCTCGCCTCATCATCCGATGTTTATCGAGTCGGTGTTCGAATACCGCCATTTTGGCCGGAAAAACCAGCAATTTGGTTCGCGCAAATCGAAGGACAACTTACGATTTCAAATATAACAGCAGATGCGACGAAATTCTATTACATAGTTAGTCAACTCGAACCGCAATACGCATCAGAGGTCGAAGATATAATTATCTCCCCTCCAAACACAGATAAGTACGAGAAGCTAAAAACAGAACTAATCAAACGGCTGTCGGCGTTTAGAGACAGGAAAGTAAAACAACTTCTAATGCATGAAGAACTAGGCGATAGAAAACCTTCACAATTCCTACGGCACTTACAACATTTGGCTGGACCAGGCATACCTGACGACTTTCTTCGAACTATCTGGATGAGTCGATTACCAAACAGCACGCAAACTATAATAGTTTCACAAAAGACCACTTCTCTTGAGGAACTAGCGGAGCTAGCCGATAAAATTCACGACGTTGTTCCTCCATATCCACATCCACAAGTAGCGTCTACATCAAGCCATGCACCAGAGGACAGAGTACAGAAGCTGGAAGGTCAAATAGCTGAGCTCACCAGGCAAGTGAAGACCCTAACGACTCAACTAAACAAGAGACGTCCTAGATTACGAAACAGAAGCCGCCCAAGAAGCAACACCAGGTCGCCTTCTAGTCACAAGAGGTTCCCTATGTGCTGGTATCACAATAAATATGGCGATCGTGCAAGTAAGTGCATTAAACCATGCGATTATACCCAGTCGGGACATGTGCAAGGCAATCGGTAACGGCGACCTACGATTGCCCAAGTACTGGTCGCTTATTCGTTACTGACCGCAACACGAAGATGCAGTTTCTCGTTGATACAGGCAGCGATCTCTGTGTTTTTCCACGAGCGGCAATGAAAGAGAATAGGCATAAGACTAATTATCAACTAAGTGCAGCAAATGGTTCGATAATAAATACTAATGGGTATGTTCATTTAATGTTAAATTTAGGCTTGCGCCGTGACTTTACTTGGCAGTTTGTTGTAGCAGATGTTACAAAAGCAATTATAGGTGTAGATTTTTTGTCATTTTACAATTTGGTTGTTGATTGTAGAAATCAGCGCCTCATAGACAGTGTCACTACACTCTCCACCACGGCTTTGCCTGCTAATTTAGATATATTTTCTGTTAAGATTACTACTGGTGATTCGGTTTATCATGATGTCTCAAAAGAGTTTCCTGATATTACACGCCCATCGGGGGTTCACCATGTGCCAAAGCACAATACAGTGCACCATATTCGGACCACTCCGGGCCCGCCAGTAGCTAGTACACCTAGGCGACTATCACCTGATAAAAGATTGCAAAACAGGAGTTTGCAGCAATGTTAAAGGTTGGTATTGCTAGGCCTTCAGAATCACCATGGTCATCACCATTGCATCTCACATCCAAGAAGGATAATGGGTGGCGACTATGTGGTGACTATAGAGCACTGAATGCTAGAACGATTTCAGACCGCATTCACATTCAGGATTTTGCTCAAAATATTTACGGTTGCAAAGTATTTACAACGATCTAGTCAAAGCCTACAATCAAATTGCGGTCAACGAAGCTGATATTCCAAAAACTGCTATTACAACGCCTTTTGGCCTTTACGAATTCCCATACAAGACGTTTGGACTTCGTAACAGTGCACAAACGTTCCAGCGCTTCGTAGATGAAATGACTCGTGGTCTAGATTTTTGCTTTGCTTATTTAGATGATTTTTTAGTGTACTCAAAGGACCACGAAACACATAAGGATCACCTTCGTCAGATTTTTACTAGACTAAAGAAGTTTGGGATGGTAATAAACACCGCTAACGGACGGGGTTACATTTCAGCAGAGGGTTCAAGGCCGCAACCATCCAAAGTAGAAGCAATTAATAACTTTCCAAAGCCAAAAACTGTCAAAGAGCTAAGAAGATTCTTGGGCATGTTTAACTTTTACAGGAGGATCATCCCCGAGGAAGCTAAGTATCAAGCACCGCTGAACGAAATCTTGAAAGGTGCATTTAAAGGTTCTCATCCGATTCAGATGTCCACTGAGCAGCTAGAAGCATTTGAATCATGCAAGCAGAGTCTATTCCAGGCTACGCTTTTAGCGCATCCTGACTGTTCTGCTAAAATAGCTTTAGTAACGGATGCTTCGGATACTGCTATTGGCGCAGTATTGCAGCAGCTTAAAGAAGGCTCGTGGCAGCCACTTGCTTTTTTTTTCACAAAAGCTAAGTGTAGCACAAAAAATTATTCGCCTTATGATCGTGAACTTCTAGCTGTCTATGAAGCTATCAAATACTTTAGGTATATGCTGGAAGCCAGAGAATTTACTATCTATACAGATCATAAGCCCCTTTGTTACGCATTTCACTCGCGTAAAGAAAATTGCTCACCAAGACAGTTCAGACATCTCGATTTTATTTCTCAATTTAGTACTGACATAAGACATATCTCAGGAAAAAACAACGTGGTAGCTGATACTTTATCAAGGGTTGAAGACATTACTCAGCCCATTGATATGACAGTGTTAGCTAAAGCTCAAGCCTCCGACGAGGAATTACAGCTACTTCTGTAGGTAATACTTCCTTGTGTCTTAAGAAACTTAAAATACCAGGTACTAATACCGAACTGTACTGCGATGAGAGAAGCAATCCACCGAGACCATACGTAACATAACAAATATTAAATTGAACTATAAAGAAACAGTAGCATCCCTACAGGAGAAGAGGCAATGCTTTGGATCCCCCTACTCCTCGAAATACTCAACGTCCGAGGAAGATAATGACCAACAACAACCGGAAAGACCCATCTGCAGATCACCACCAAAATCGCCATCGCCGACGAAACCAACCCCTCCCAGATCACCGGATCACCTTACCAGCATGGATGCTGTTGATCTGGAGCAGGGAGGAGAAGGGTCATACGGGTGGAGTGCAACTACGTACGCGACCCTAGCACCTAGTACATCTGCCGGACACTCACCGTCCGCGCCAACAGGAGTGCCTAAATGAACTATACCAAATTGACGAACTCCTGTTCATGAGAGGAGTCGTCATAGAGGTATAGCAAGGAAGAGCGGGCCCATCGCAGTGCTACCACTGCCAGGTCTTTGGACACGCATCTATGAATTGCTTCAGGCCAGTGAAGTGTGTTCAAGTTCAGCAACTGCCCAAGCGGTAGAGATGAAGAACCGCGATGCGCAAACTGCGCCAAAAATCACACAGCCAACGATCGCCGCTGCCCAGTTCTGAGGAGGATTGCAAGGAAGCAGGGGATCGCTCTTCCGGGCCTACTCCCAGAAGAGCCCAAGAAGGTCCCCCAGAGTCGTCCCAGGGCCGTGGTCCAGGAATACGAGTGGACTACAATTAGAGGAAAGGTAAGGCAACCCGCCCCCCCCCCCCCCCTTCACCCATCACGGCACCTATGGAAACGGTGGTGCCAATTAATACCACATCTAAGGCAACCACCGGGGTGACTCTCCAGCCCCCCGCTTACGACGTAATTGAGCGCCAAACCTCTCGAGGAGGAAGCGGGGGAGGAATAAGAAGGAGAAGGTGCAGCCCCCTCCTCAGGCAGCAACCTCTACCCCAGCCCCAGCGATAACGATAGCCCAGGCGCAGGTTACCAAACATAAGAAAACCAGAATAGGTAGAGTGCCAGAAAGGGCTCTATCGGAAAATAGACCCCGCTATACATATAGAGCGCGCTCTACACAGCATCAAAGAGATGTACACCAACACCCGAGACCAGTGCCAACGCCTTCACAGGCTCCGAGAACACCATGAGCCGGCTTCGAGACTGCTGACGCCATCCAGCGCTTGGTTGGCATAGCAATCGAAGTCGGCAGTCAGGTCCTGGCTGTCATTAGAGCCGGGACAGATCCTATTACAGCGATGATGAAGGCGCTGGCAAACCTGTTGGAGGACGACGTGGAATTGGCGTTATACGCGGACGACAGCGCCTACTTCACCTCGTCCAGAAGAGCCCACATTGCCACTGCCAGGATGCAACGTCTGCTGAACCTGTTGCCACCATGGCTAGATTAGTGGAGGATGGTCGTCAACGTTGGTAAGACGACCGCTCTGCTCACCCGCTGCCTCAGGAACCTACCGCCTCCGCTAACCCTCAATGGCCAGAAGATCGCGTACGAGAAGGCCGTGACCTATCTTGGGTGCCGGATCGACCGGGCGCTGCGCATGACTGCACACGTCGACTTCGTCGTCCATAGAGCACGATGTGCGCGGGCGATGCTCCATCCGGTTCTGGCATCCAAGCTGCCACTTAAAACAAAAGTGAAGATATACCTGGTACGCGCTTCTGAGCGAGCCCCTGAGGCGGCGACTGCAGGCCCAACAAAATTTGACGTTAAGAACCATTGTCGGTGCGGGTCGCTACGTCCGGAATGATGTCATAGCGGCCAACCTGAAGATCGAAACCATCCAGGACTTTGTGGCCCGGCTGGCGCGCGGACTATTCGACCGCGCAGACAACGGGCCACACTTACACCTTAACAATTTAGCGCCGCTACACACTCGCCCTCCGGACGGGCGACCCTATCCTGGAGAACTCCTCTCTATATCGATATAAACGATAGAGGGTCAAGTAACAACCCACAATGCCGCAGATAGGCCAACTCTGACGTCTCAGGATAACCCCCTTTTTTCGTAGTCTTAATCGACTACGAGAAACTTTACCAATTACTGACTAAATCCGATTTTTCAACTTACAACGCCTGAATAAGGCTTCCAGGACCGGTCCATAGTAGTGGACCGCGAGGACAATCCGGGCAATGGGGGCACACTCCGAGGCCCGCGACCTGCAGGACCCAAGCATTCTGTGCGGATGACAATACAAAGTAGCTTTTAAAAACAGTCTTGTAAAAGTTTGGATTTGATTTCACAAATAAATTTATTTCGTGGACATATATCGAAGGCAATGTCAGAATTTTTAAATGTTTAAAGTATGGTTGACAGCTTGTAGTATTATCCAGATGGCAAATTGCTCTGATGCATTTCTTTTGAGCTTTCGCATATGGCATCGCATCGTACATGAAATTTATACTAACGTCGTCGATCGTTACGACCTATCAATAGTCCAGTGCTAAATATGCCTTCCATGCAGATAACCTTATAAGGAGGATATTTAACATAGTTGCCACGCTTGGCAAGCGAGTTGGCAACCTCAGTTTTTTATTTTTTGTCGGTATTAGGAAGAAGCTACGTACGTATTTATTACTACTATAGAATAATAGCGCTTTCAATATCAAGCAGTGAACTTCAAAAAGCGATGGCGATGGCGAATCTCCATTAAAAATATGTTTTAACTAAGCACTACGCTATTGAAATTCGAAGAATCCTACAGATTTAATTTCGAGATAGAAATGAGAAAACCGAATTACTTTAAAATGTTTTGCAATCCTTTGTTTGCGGCAAATATTTAGCGTTCACTGGTGAAATTCATTAAGCCGGTATTAATTAAACAACAGTGTTTAAGATTTAAATCTCGCAGAATTCCATAAACGTGACTCTAATAAATTTAACTCCACCACAATTGTGTACCGCGACAAAGTATACTAAGTTATTACAACTATCAAATATTAAGTAACTGTTTGTTTATCTGAAACTAATGGAACAGCATTGTATTTATTGTAAAAATATAAAAAAACTTAAACTACACGTATACTCTCATGAGCTGTGATGATCCTGATAATTATTTTGTTTTATCCTGGTGATCTTGAGCAGGATACTAGGACAAAGTTATTAAATTATTGTATTGCTAATAATCTTTGATACGATTGAAAATTTTCAAGTAAATCGGCGTCCATTGTTCAAAACTACATTGAAAGATTTCGTTGCATAGATAGATAGATTAATGCGAAGCTAATAAAAGCGTGTTAAAATACATCTCCTTTCTCTTTTTCTTTGTCTTAGTTACCTACTTTGCAAACAAATAAACACGACATATCCTGTGCTTAATCGTTGGAGTCTGAAGTCCTAATAATATAGGTGAGAACTAGTTAGAAGTAACAAAAACAACAATGTCTTGTTTACTGAATTTAGTTCTGGCATTTACTAGCGATACATTTACTGGTTTGGGCTGTTTTTGCTTATATAAATATCCCAACTTTGTTTGCACTACTTACGAGAGTTTTGAAACGAATATTGATCTGCCTATGAGCTATTAAGTACTTCCGCAATTATTAGTAGTTCCGCAATTATTAGTAGTTCCGCTATTAACTAAGCCTGCTGTTAAATATTCAGCACTATGCTCAATGACCTCAATAGTCCCTACCAAAGAATAGGTCTTAGGATGCGCATAGAAAAAACAAAAATCATTGTAACGGCATTGTCATACCTATGCCGGTAGTTGTTAGAAGCACTAAGTTGTTGAAGAGTGTTTACCTTGGACAAATGGTCCGACTAGGTAAGTCCAACTTCGACCGAGAGGCTGGAGAGCAGTTGGAATTTAAATAATTACGACACTTCTTCTCATCAGGTATATACCTCAAAACATAAAAACGAGATTGTACAACCAGTGCATGTTGCCGGTGATAACATATGGATCTAAGACGTGGTCCTTGACTGCTGGCCGTATGAGGACGCTCAAGATCACTCTGCGAGCTATGGAGAGGGCTATGCTAAACATATAAATGAGGATATCTGCAGTAGAACTAGAGTGAACAATGCCTAACGGATTAGTAAGCTGTATTGGCAATGGGCCAACAATATAGCACGAAGAACCAACAACCGATGGGGAAAAAATTCTCGAATGGCAGCCTCATACCGGTAGCTGAAGTGTAGGGTGACCCCCCACTAGATAAAATAGTGACGATCTCGTAAGACATGCAGCTGGCTCGAGATTCTTTCTAGATTTCCTTACCTCATATGATACTGTTAAAGATTTTGTTAAAGAAGCAGTTAATAAGAAGTATACAAACATTTTACCCCACAATCAGTTATAAATTTTAATTGAAAGTAAGATAATGCAATAACTGGGGAGCGTTTTCCAAATCCCAACCTATGGTAAATATTTAGATTTCACTAGTAAATTTCGTCGTTTTATTTTTAAAAATTTATTTAAGCCGAGTTCGAAAAGAGGAGCTTCTATATTCGATGTGTAGGTTTTTCGTGTACGTTCAACGAATCTCTAAATGGCTGAACCAATATAAATGATTTTCTTTTATTAAATGGGCTATACCTGCTTTTTTATTATTATTACATGGTTTATTTAAAAAGATACACTAATCCGTTGTTAGGACAACCTTTTAAGTAAATATATACTCGTGACAGGACGTACCGCTCTCCCGTAGAAAATTTCTTAAATAAGTTAAAATTAATTACTTTAACTCACTCAAATTTCAATATACAAAGAGGATGACATTTTTATTGTAACTATTAAGGTGACGTAGTCGTTGTTGGGTTGAGCTTGTGATATTTCTTATTCAATTACAAAGAATAGAAAAACTAAATTCATAATAAAAAGTTTCTCGAGTCAGTCATCATTTTAAAAAAAATGACATATAGTAGGTCCACGATGCAGTTATGTTATGGTTGTAGCACGAATAATTCAGCCCAACCGGTGTGGGACTATGCTCTCGCAGAATACCAGTATAAAATAGCAGCTTAATAAATTAATAAATAAGCTGCTATGTTTCGCTTAGTGAGTGTAGACAACCGGAAATTTTACTAAAGGCAAAGCATTCTACTGTTTTTTTATAGCATTCGATGACAAACGAGCACACAGTCCGCCTGATAGTAAGCGGATGCTGCGGCCCATAGACATCTACATTTGTCCTCAATTAAGAGTCAAAATGCAAATGCGTTGTCGCCCCTGAGGACTAAGATGGAATACATCAATTTCAGTAAAAAAGGCTCTCCGGTTCTCATCATACGAAACACAGCAGCATTACGCTGGTATTCTGTCAGAGCTTGGTCTTGCCCCATTGAGCCAACCTATATTCCTGCTATAAATATATTATGACTGCAGCGTGGCTCTACCATGTTCATAATATATCACATAATCTTAGTCCTCAGGCGTCAATGCATCTGCAATTTTATTCTTAATCGAGGATAGATTTCTATGGGCTACAGTTTTTACTTACAATTGTGATTGTAAAAGTGGGACTGTGTGTTCGTTTGTCACCATCACTCGATAAAAAAAATATGTGGAAAGTAGCTTCGGAAGTTGGGGATTTAATTCTTCGAGATTATATCTTAGCGCATATACGTGTATACATACATCTATATTAAATTAATATTTATGAATAATATGAGCGATTGTACTTTCTTAAAATTCATATTTAAAAAGGTTTGACCATCGTCGTTGACTTAGAAAATATACTTTAAACGAAGTACATGTTTTTCAAACTGATTTGTCACGTTAATTTTTTTTAAAGGCAAATTACAAGCGTGTTAGTAACTCCAGATTTTTACTTTATATACTATACAGAAAGTGACCACATCGGCGAGCGATATCTATATAATATAAAAATATAACAAATCGTATCATCTCTTTTTCAAAACTGGCATTACACAAATAAAGTCAAAAGTTCGGGCTCATTTCCTATAATTTGAATTTTGAATTATACCGATACATATTCGTAGTTTTATCACTGCCCAAGCACTTCTAGGACTCTATTACATAATGTAAACTTACGGTTAATGAAACCAATAAATTAAAAATTAACTTGTTACTCTAAGCAAATATTGCGGCTTGGATAGGTCAACGAAAAAGGGCAAAAAAAACGCAGCACTGGAAATTTAATTAAATTTCGCTGTAGAGGTATTCTACAAACATCCGCTTTCGGTCTAATGAGTCCCGGTCCGAACTTTGTTTCATTTTAAGATTAAATCAGAGATTGCGAAAAACCTGACCCGCGTTAAAATTAGTTTGACAGCTGCAGCCGCTGATTAAAACTTTGCAAATATTAATCTTTTACAGATTAGATGGAAAATATAGGCTTCAAAAGTTGTAACCCATTAAACTTGATATATAAATATAATTGTAACCAAAACAATCGTCAATGGTATTACATCACATTTCAAAATATTAAGTGGACCACGGCTTAGCCATGTAATATCAATAGCACTTTTATTCATATATTCTCAGTTCACACTATTTTATTTTTATACAATAAGGGTGATAGTTGAGAGTCCACTTGATGGTAAGTGGATGCTGTGGCTCATAGACATCTCCATTAATCCTGTATTAAGTATCGACATGCAGACGCATGGTGACGGGTTATTCCGTTTATCCACCCAAAGGCCCGCCGCTGATTGCAATTTTTTGTCACCGTGACTTTTTGTCACTTAGTCAATTGTCAATGATATCAATGAAAACTACGTTGAGTGCGCTCATTATGGTGACTTGATAATACGGTGACAAATAGTTGCAGCGGCAGGCAACACCGGAGTGACGTGACTGTTACTCGCCCTGTGCATTACTATGGGAGTCCGCTCACTGGTGACTTTTTGTCACTTGGCCGGCGCCGCGCGTTCGGAGTAGACGTATGATATTTGTAGCTGTGTTTTGTTTTTAAAGATGTCGTCTTCTTTGCAAGAGGAAGACATTGACAATGAATTATTAATAGAGGAGGTAGAGAAGAGGCCTGCATTATATGCAAAAAATTTGAATATATAGTGTAGAATTTTCCTTTAAATAATCTTTCCGTGTATATAGGATGCACCCAGTAGCGTTTTTTCCGTTTCATTTTTCTTCTACGTATTTCAAGAGCACAAATCACGGCAACCTCGTTGAAGTCCATTACAAAAATGAACGCGATCTGTTACCCAAGAACAGATTCAGTGAGCGCATCGTGGGTGACAGCAGGTGACAGTAACAATAAGTCACGGTGACAAAAAATTGCAATCAGCGGCGGGCCTAAGAAATCCAACCTGGGGGGGGGGGGCGGAGACTCGGAAACGCGGAAAAATCATATTACGTATAGCATTTAAACCAAATTAAACTTCCCTGTTTTAAAAGATAATAAGTTATTTATAAATTCTGCAACATCTCCAGGAAATGACGATTATATATGTCTAATGGCAGATGGCGCTTGCACACAAGTGACATCGTCTTGCTTAAATATTTAATTTAATAATAGTATCAGTGAGCTATTTGGGGTAAATAGTGCTAAAATTCAGTGGCTTTAGCTACTATATAACAGTGATAGTGTTATCCATGTGTATTATTGTGTATTATTGAGAACTATTCATTTTAAGATTTTTAACCCTTCAAGCGCCATAAAAATCCCATGCAGTCGCATGCGCCCGGCATATCCCGAGCATTCGCATGCGACCGCACCCACCCACAGCACTTAAAACCATTAAAACATATATTTAGAGACTACTTTTCTATGAAGAAATTTAGCATTATAAAATCTATATAAAATTCTCTATCTTGTGGTCTAAACAAATCACATAAAAAAGTCAGGTTTTACTTCATTTCAAAACGATTTTATTGTATTTTGATAACAAAAAAAAACATACCAAGCCAATGTCGGCAGCGTGAAAATCACAATTATTTCAATATATATTACTCGAAATTATTTACGTAAAAAGATAAATTATATTCACACAAAAACTTTCATTACAATTTTTTTAATAAAACACTATACTAAAACACTAGAAAACTCCAAAAATCAACACAATAACGTTCACGATAAAATGGCGTACGAAATGAACGTAGATTATAAATAAATATTCATAGGATAACCCTTTTTTAAATGCACTAGAGGATAGAGATTTTATATTGATTGTATAATGCTAAACTTCTTTATAGAAAAGTAGTCTCTATATACACGTTTTTATGGGTTAAATTGCTGTAGGTGGGCGTGACCGGGATTTGACGGAATATGGCCGCGGTCTCGTGAGACCACTAGGGGGTTGAGAGGTTAAATCCGTTGTGTTTGAGTGTATTATGACAAAATACTAGTTTTACGTAGGCGGTCTCATAATGAATTGGCCTAACTATGAACCAATGAAGGAAATGAAACGAAACCAATTTTATTTTTCAATATAATCACCATGAATACTAACACACTTCTGACATCTGTGAATCAACATCTCTAAACCTTTATAAAAGTAATCACATTTTTTATCCTCAAAATGACTGAAGACGGCCGCCTGCAACTCTTCATTGCTTGAAAATTTTCTTCCTCTTAAGTCCCGCTTTAAATTTGGAAATAAATAATAGTCGGACGGGGCCATGTCTGGACTGTAAGGTGGATGTTGAACTTCTGTGAACCCGTATTGACGAACTGCATCCTTCGAAATACCAGCGGTATGAACAGGGGCGTTGTCATGAAGCAACAGGACACCTTTAGACAGCTTGCCTCTTCGGTTTTCCTATCTTGTCTCGTAATTTATACATTAAAGAAGCACAATATTCGCCGTTCACGACTGTATTACGTTCTTTAAAATCCACCATCAAAATGCCTTGAAAATCCCAAAATATTGTGCACATCAGTTTTTTAGTCGATTATTGCACCTTTGCCTTTCTAGGGGGCTTTTCACCCTTATAACGCCATTCCATTGACTCGCGCTTGCTTTGTGGATCGTAATACAAGATCATAGTTTCATCACCAGTCACTAGCCGCTCGATCACAGTCTTTGGATTTTCGCCACAAAGATCCAAAAACTCCGAAGCGCAGCGCACTCTTTCCTGTCTCTGTACCGCTGAAAGAAGTTTCGGTACCCATCTTGCACTCACTTTTTTCATGTGAAGATGTTCATGGATCGCGCGATGAACGGTACTCTTAGACAGCCCAAGCCTTGCTGCAATTTCTCTAATCTTCAAACGGCGGTCACTCAGAACCTCCTCTTCGATAAGAGCAATCGTTTCGGGAGTGAGCTCTTCCACAAGTCGACCGTCGTGGCCAAAGTCTTCGACGGTTTCTCTCCCGAGGCAAAACTCTTTCACCCAATTTTTCACTGTGCTATAGGAGGGGGCAGACTCCTTATACACGCCATCCAATCGTTCTTTTATTTGGGCAGGGGATAAACCTTCTTTAAACAGAAGCTTTATGACACTTCGATACTCAGTTTTCGACATTTTGAAAAAATACGCGACTCTCGTTATTCAAATGCCTGTTAAACTAAGACTAAGCATTTCATGTCGATGCATGTTTCTTATATTAAGTGCACGGAAAACGTACTATTTAATGCAACACAACATGTAGCGACATGTCGCGTTGAACTATATCAGGCCAGTTCATTATGGGACCGCCTGGTACCTTTAATATAATTGTTTAAAAGACGGTGCACACAGTGAAATTAGGCTAAACTATACTATTAATAATTTTCTTCAGTACTTTAAACACTTGTACCTTTAATACTTAATCTTGTGATGGTTATATTTATATACCTACTCAGTATCATTTAAAATTTACTCACATCTCATTGGGAATTAAAGATCTGTGTAACGGCGTCATCTAGAAGTAAATCGTAGAATTACAATATGATTAGCTTACTACTCGAGTTTACCCTTGCAAAGAGAAAGATGGCGCCGCCAACTATGAATAAAGTCTTTTGTAATGGAACGTCACAAGAAATTATTAGCAGGCAGTTTTTAAAATGTTATGTTTGCACCAAGCATTATGTACCTTCTGTACGTAGTGCTATTATTTATTCTGTGCTTCTGTGCGCAAATGTATGTGAAAAACGATTCTACAATACCATGACTACAGAACATAAACAAAAATGGAAATGTCAGGAATGTTTAAGCAGGGAACCGAAGTCTGATAACACAAACACGCCTATTAAGCAGGATTTAATGGATTCCAGCTGTACGAATGTCACCTTACGTGGTCGTACTAAAAAACCGAGTCCTTCGGTTGCAACTGCACATACCTACCTCAACTACATCGGATATTGAGTCCATTGAATTGGCGACCGAACTAGTTTATTACGGCAAGAGCTAAAGGAGATGTGCATTAATATGCAGGGATTAAAGGGCACCATCACAAATCTTGTTGTGGTTATTAACGGATGTACCAACGACTCGACAGCCTCGAAGCTTGAGTGGAGGCCGTTGAATGTAAGTAATCAGAACGGTAGAAAATCAGATGACACCTGTAATTTAGAAAAGATAATTGCTGATTTTAAGGTGGAACTCAACGATCGGGATAAAGAGTTGCTGTGTAATGACATTGAGATCTCGGGAATACCAGAGAAAAAAACGAACGATTCGTTCATCTGGTATTGGCAGTAGCTTCTAAGTTGGGAGTCACTCTAGAGGAGCGAGACCCCGTGAATGCGGAGCGTGCAGGACTCATTCGGCGGGCAGTGGATCAAAACGGTAGTGTACGGCCCCGTCCCTTAGTGGTGCGGCTGGCGCGCCGCGCGCACCGGGACAGTCTGCTGGCGGCGGCGCGCGTTCGTCGCGGCACCACCACTGAGGGCCTAGGACTCGATTCTGCCGTATCTCCATTCCATATCAATGAAAGATTGACCAAATTTAACCGGCAACTGTTTAACAAGCCACACGTAGAATGCAAGCGGGCTCAATGGAAGTACGCGTGGACTGGGGAAGGGAAAATTTTTGTGCGTAAAGATAATGGCGAACCACGACATCACTTACGTTCAGAGCACGATTTCATTAAAGTTTTTGGGCATTGAGAATGTTGGTTCATGTAATTAAATTTGATCCAAATAATGACAATGATACTTTCTTAAGCCAATTTCATTTTAAAATAAAATACCTATTAAAAATATATAAAATACCCATAGACATCTACATTTATCCTGGCTTAAGAATCAAAACGCAGGTGCGTTGTCACCCCTGAGTGCTAAGGCGGAATGCCTCGTAACCAGTAAAAAAGGGTCTCCGGATCTCTACACTCACCATACGAAACACAGCAGTATTAAGCTACTATTTCACGCTGGTACTCTGTGAGAGCGTGGTCCTTCCCCGGTCGAGCCGACCCACTCGTGCTACAACTATAATATAACTGCAGCGTGGTTCTACTACGTATAAAAAACTTAAAATCGAAACTATATAACGAATACTTATTTGTCAATGGTTTTGTATATTAGCTTAGTTCGCACATTATATATACAGCATCGAACCAAACTACGTTCCAAATATACATGCGTTATTTAGATTTGACATTTTATTACACATTCTACACACACACGTTGTACACGGTGTTGATGAGATCCAGAAATCACCCGTGAAAAGCCGTGGCGGATCGCTAAATGATAAACCTGGGTATGTTTAGTTTAATATCGTAGTTTTACTTAGACTAATCGTCTAATTATCAGGTTAGTTAGTCTACCACCTATATGTATAGGCTGCCACCTATGTATACATCTTATCTACAAGGCTTATACTTCAGAACACATAACAAAGCCGTCACCGGTCCTGTCATATCTAAATCGGCGATAAAATTTGCATAAAAACGCAAATTATTGGTTTGACTGAAATCAATCGATTTTAAGGATCTATCGCTATTGTGTTACGTCCGACCACCTGAGCTAAGCAACCAAGACTGCGTTTCAGACAGATTACTGATAGGCCATAATATGTAATACCACTAAGAAGAAGGATTTCGGCTATATCCGTTTTTATAATGTAGTTGGTGTGTTTTCTAAGAACTTGGCGCCACCTGAATACACTCCCCAATCGTTTTGAAAAAGAACTTGAAAGACACTTGACGGTTGGTAACAACTGACTAATCTTCTTTGGCGGCTTGCAGAATGTTCTAATAGATGCTCGCTTCAAGATGTAGCCAATCTTGCCTGTTACACCTCTGACAAATGGCAGGCAGCAGGCACACGCTCGACTGTGGCCGACTTCACTCGGTCACTGTGACGTAGGTACGGGACTCGAAGCTTTTTCACGTGCAGAACCTGCTTGACGTGCTGAAGGTCAGCGGCTAGATGTTTGCTGTCACAAATCCCTCGTGCTCTCTGTAACAAAGTATTGCCCAGGGTAGCTTACTGTGAAGGATGTTGGTGAGATTTACCATTTAAATATGGCTTTGTATGGGTCTTTTTTCTAAACACAGTGTGACCTATGGTATTGTTAGGATTTCGGATGACTAACACATTTAGGAAAGCTAAGGAATTATTTGCCTCAACTCCATAGTAAATTGAACATTAGAGAATATGGATTTAAGACATTCTTAAAAATGCAGTTACTTTGTCTGATGGTAAAATTGTGAAAGTATCGTCTACGTACCCCTTGTAGAACCTTGGAGTTACAGGTTCAGTAAGGAGGGCTTTCTCCTCAAAGTCTTTATCGGCGACAATAGGAGATACAGTTGAGCCCATCGCAACACCATCTACTTGCTTGTAAAACTCTTCCTTCCACAATAGATAGCCAAATATAAGGCAGCAACATCTGAGTAGTACTGCAAATTCTGCTGGCATGTTATTTTCCCCTAGTTTCCTAGTTATATTTTGAGATGCAGTCTTCAAGTGGTAGGCATGTAAATAGAGACACAATAACTTCATTCTGCGTAGATCTTACCATAAATAATAATTAAAAAGCTGAAGGTACTCCGAGTTAACATCGACATCGGGACGTCAGTCACCTGAGTCCCCCGTGACCAAGGCATCAACGCAAAATGTACTAAAATATTACGCCGTTTTAAAGTGAAATTTTGTAGTGAAAGTTTTCCTCACTCTAATTAGTATCAAACTTTGTTTCCTTTTTGAGATTAAGCCTAAAAACTTTATCTTTTATAACAAAAATTAATAGGTTTGACATGAAAACATTTAGCAATTAAAATACAAAATTTATAAACTCCAATAAAACAACATAAACAAAAAAAGTTTATAAAAAAGTGCGTTTTGATTAAAACTACTTTTACGGATTTTATCGCGTTTAATTTAAATTATTTTGTAAATTCTCGATATTTCGGGAATTAAAAATGAAACAAATTTATGTGATAAAATCCGTAAAAGTAGTTTTAACCAATGTGTATTGATCGTCTGAGTATAAGAAATCATTATATAAAATTAAAACATTTTACAATGCGTTTAATGTAAAACGTTAAGAGAGAATTTTGGTTATATCAGATCAGACATTAAAGTTTCCCCTCAATATAGACACTTATATTTTTATTAAATATAGTTATTTAATTATGCGTTTAATGAATGTAATGAAAGTTGTAAGTAATTAAATAAATAGCAAAGAGCACTGCTTTTTCTTCTCTGATTTCTCTCCATTGTAGTCTATAGAAATATTATCGATAAAAAATGTCAGAGAACAATAAATTCTTTCAAGGTACAAAACTAGTATTTAATAATAAGAATGGAAAACCCCTGAGAAAACATATCGTCATTCGACAGGCGCCCACTTAACTACTCGTGAGGCATCCATCCCGTCCTATCAGATAACACTCTAGCGCGGCATATTTCTTAGGCTCTATAAACGGATATTGATACAGGCTCCGTGGAGGTAACAATTACGTGTACACTTCTCTAGAAGTGGCCAAAATATGTAGAAAATAGCATTTCAGTAAAAACCATTTCTAAAAATATATCATCAATTAGCGGTGATTAGCGCAGTGTAATATAATAGCTGATATGTATTAAATTTCATGACCCTTATCAACCTGTCCTTAAGTCATTCCTTAATAATGAAGATTTACCAAAATTAACTTAATATGCAAATAGCAAGCGAATTAAAAGCAAATAACGTCATTCATTCATTCATTCTGTCTTCGTTTTTGCTTGGCTCTTAACTAAAGATATTTTTAAGCGACAACTAAAAAAATACAGATGATGCATCCAGTAGATCAGCATCCAAGCTATCAATAATACCCGCGACCAAATTTCCTCGGAGTGCAATCCACAACAAGCCGCGTTGAAGAATAACCAAGTGAATGCGAAATGAATATTACCATACAATTTCCTCTCTTATATGGGCGGCGTTACAGTCACGATGTAAGAAGGCGGTGTAAAATATGGAACGAGCCGTTTGCCTTTCTAATTTTAACGCCAAGTATGAAAATATTGTTTGAGAGTATTTTTCTGTGTGAAATTGTAAACACTTGTAATTCATGTTCGTTTCATAGGAAACACATTTAATATGCTCTCTTATTTTGTTGGCAATCGAGGCTGTTTGCCAGTGGATAAATATTTTTTTATATAATTTTAATCCAGTGTTTACAATCTCACCTGATAAATGGTCATGAACCCTAGTTGGTAGAAAAAGAGAAATAAATATAAAATTATCTGAATAAATTAAATTGATGATGAAAATATTGGATCTGGTTGAAATTAATTTGGGGTCACTGTTAAAATGATTTCTATCAGTTATTAGAAATTCAGCTGGATAAGTTAATCTTAAAATATAATATAATGTACTGTTCTGCAATGTAAAGTTTTTAGCGAGAATATTTTGTAGGCGTTTGCGGGGTCTGTGTATGATAGTTTAAAGCAAAGAAAACTTCTGATACAGACTGACACAAGGACGGAACACATTACGAGTATACAGCACTAGGAAATATATTATTATACATATGTAATTTGGAGCCGTGGTAGCTCAGATGGTTAGCGCTCGCTGTAAATTTCACAATACGCGAGCAAACCGGGTTCGATCCCCGCCGGCACCAATGAAATTGTTAATTGCAATTTTAAGTGCTGATTTACCACGTGCTCGGCGGTGAAAGAAGACATCGTTAGGAAACCTGCATGTCCGAGAAATAAGAAAAAAAAATCGAAGACATGTGAAGTTCGCCAACACGTATTGGGGCAGCGCGGCGGACACTTCCTTGCCCTAAAACCCTCTCAGAAATGAGGGGAGGCCTGTGCCCAGCAGTGGGACGTATATAGGCTGTAACTTTACTTTACTTTACTATAGGTAATTTTACCCAAATATAGCAGCAAATATCTGATTGAAACGTGAATTACAATTAAAATAGTAAAAGCAACAAATAGTAGTAATATAGCAGGCAGGCCGTATTGGAGTAAGATAGCCTCAAACTACTCCTTTAGTGTAAGATAGTAGTCCCAGAGCACGAGTTGGAGCGATGCGATGTTCTGAACGTGGCTTTGCGTATTTCATTTGTTAATTTGCTCCATAATCTGATGGCTTGAGGAATACAGGAGTCGCACAGGAAGTTAAATGTGACATTAGGAAACATGGACATTAGAACTATCCGCCGAACGATGACCACTGTTATGGGCTTCATCCTAACACTGAAATTTGTTTTTTACTAACTTTTTCGTTATTATCAACGACCGAAAGGAAGTTCTTTTTACACCTTAAGGAAATTTACAGCGCGTAGTTTTAGATATGTACGAGTAAATCTCTAGATTGTGACACGTTCGCCAAACAAGAGCTCCAAAAGAAGCCAACATGGATATCAGCGGCAAATTTTAGTAATATTTACTGGCATCTATAAAATCAGGATTTTTGAACTATTATTTTTTAAAAGCCTTCACACTAGAATTTTCTGCTCTATAATGGAAAAATTTTATTCACAAGGATATACATTCAGACCCGAAACACTTATTTGTACGCCTTACGTGACTGACTTGTCTCGTACGGAATTCGAACCCGCGGCTATCAGCGCCGCGGCTCATTACTGAACCACCGCTCCAGGAAGCCGTCAAGGTATACAGATAATGAATACTTATATTTTAGTAATCAACGATTATAAATTATACTAGCTGTTCCCCGCGACTTCGTTCGCGTGAAATTTATGGCGTTTGAACTCCACGGATTGAATTATTTGCGAATGACCCCAATTCTTTTTCTAAAATAAAAATAAAACTAAGTTACTCCTTATAACATCAGCTGTTTGCCAGTGAGTCCTGAGAAAATTGGTTTAGCATTTCGGAGATTAGCCGGAACAAACAGAAAAACAGACACAAAAGTTTTAAAAATTGCTTTTGTTTTAAAAATATTTTATACAGCTGTGCCCCGCGGTTTCACCCGCGTATGTCACGTGTCTGCGCCGCGCGACATGACATGACACCTCGCTCATTTAGTTCAATCATTTTAGCTAAAAAATTGGCGAAATTAATGTAGTACTTTTATCTATCGGCATATGTACGTTATACAGCAAAGTAAAATTTTATCCACTCTCCCCCCCCCCCCCCTCCCAGATGAACGCCCCAGAAAGTGCCCCAAAACGCGGTTTTTTTTTCAGTTTTAGAGATAACTGTACATAGTACATGAAAAGTGTGGAGGTACGAAATGACCCTTGATGAATTTTCAACCTTTTATACATACGAAAGCGATATCATATATTGTTTTTGTGCAATCTGGCACAAAATACAAACACTTCTTATCTTTAATCGATTTTTTTTGCTAATGGTTTATTAAAATTTCCAACTTTACCGCCAAAATATGTATGACTAAAGTAAAGAATAGAATATGCTCTTTAAAAAAAGGTACCTACAAATTATTTCTGAACTCTTTCATTATGATAAAACTATTTATTTGAATAATAATTAATACTACGATACGACTGTAACCGACTTTTGTTTCGACCAGTGATCAATATTGTGACCTAATTATGATAGTTAGATAAAGTCCTTACGCGGACTTTTTCGCGGGTAATAATGAGTACTTTAGTCATGTAGCACATAATTTTTATGTATCATCAAGTTTTCTCAGCGCACGCCAAATAATGAATTTTATAGGCAAATTTTGCTACTTTGGGTACAATTTTCTTAAAGATCTCCAACCTTTTTGTAAATTAATCATGGCCTATGTTACTTTGTGATAATTTAGCTTTCTATTGGTGAAAAAGTTAAAATCGGTCTGGTAGTTTTGGAGCTTATTCGGTACAAACAAACAAAAAAATCTTTCTTCTTCATAATATTAAGGTATAGACAATTATTTTTTGTTATTATTTTTTACTTATTTTTTGTTCTTTTTAATTTTAAATAATTTATTTTTATTAGAAATATTATTATATTATTTGTAAAGAGATAATATCTACAAAATATGAATTTATCAATTCAGAGTTTCCCTGTAAACTATATTTGATGTTGTTTTATTTTGTGGCAGTAAAATATCCTCGTTATATGAGAATTATGAGATAGTTGACCAGCTGATAGGCCGGTGATGATGGTCGCTACAGTTAAATTTTTTTATTGATTCTTGTTATGTTTTTGAAGTGAAAACTTCTTTAACCGCGTTGAGCGATTTCGGATAGGAGAAAAACTTATGGGTTCGCGTCGCCGATGACCTCGACATACTCGCGATTATCGAGTTTTCACTTCCATCGACAGTTCTTATTTTTACTGTTGTAATTAAATAGGAACTGCTGATGCCGGTAGAAGTAAACAGTAGTAAGTACTTTTTTTTCTGTAACTAGAGTTATATAACTTATGTTGGAGTAACGTTGTGTCTATTACTTCGCTTTGGATAATGGATGTTGCAGGCCCTCTATATTGGAGGATAACGCTAGTTTTAATATCTTATTTTAGTTTTTATTGACATAAAACCATTTACGAGTATTTTTATAGGATAATATTATAGATGACATACGAGCACATAGTCTACCGGATGCTAAGTGGCTGCTGTGGCTCAAACACATCTACAGCTATCCTCGATTACGAACCAAAATGCAGATGCGTTGTCACCCGTGAGGACTAAGATGAAATGCTTCGTTTCCAGTAAAAAGGATCTACGGTTCTCTACACTCACCATACGAAACAGCAGCGTTAAATTGTTATTTTACGTTGATATTCTGTTAGAGCGTGGTCCATCCCCGTCGAACCAATCCATTCGTGCCGTAACTATACTACTAATATAGCAGCAGCATGGCTCTATCACGCAAAAAATAGAAAGAGTATGTTTTACTGGGGAATACATTCGTTAATAAATAAATAAAAATAAGTACCTCCACTTCGCACTGTTCGCTGCTCTACATTTTCGATCATTATTACCACTATCTATGTATCTTTTAAGCTTTTCTATAGTCGCCTCGTTACGACACCCACGGAATGAAAGGCCGACGGATTCTCTTTTGATGCCTCCACGGAACAAAAGGTGGATATCACTATGGTTATGTAAATTTAAGATAGCAGGATTTGCGAGATTTTTAAATTACACTTGTAGTTTGGTCGCAAGAATACCCTTATTTTGATTTTTACATTCAGAATTTTTATACAACTTTATCGTGTTCAACTATTCAGAATTTCAAAAAGGAATCAATATTTTTCATCGTTTTACTACAGTAGTTAAAGAACGCTAAATGCAGTGAAAGATGAATGACTCGTTTGCCTTTTGTTCTGTAGTAGACAAAAGAATTCATTGGCTCATATGCAATCTATTTTATATCTATTTAACCGATTCACTGCAGAAGACATGTGAGTATACAATACAATCAATATGAAATTTATGTAGCTGTAATGCATGTGTGCCACAATAGTCTTATAGGTGGTCCCATGAGACTATAGTCGTCCCGGTTAAAAATTCTACAACCTTTCAGATTGTAGTCGCCCCTTAAAAATGATTTATTGAGTTATTGAGTCTCAATATCTCAATGCCATGATTTAATTACATAGGTTGTGTCAACAATACCCAAGGCGAGTCCATGGTCAAGTCATATTTAATGATAATAGAATCGGTCTATACTATATTTTAGGTAAGTATAATGTTTTAAAATAAAGTTATCAAACTTAGTAAAGTTACAACTCAAAGGTTTAATTTAAGAAATATGTTAATTCTTTAGCAAAGCTTGTTAAATATTTTAAAGACTAATATACATAATATTAGGAATACAAATAAAATAAATAATTAAAAATATCAGAAACCCGACTGCAAAAAAGACAATTTAAAAGTAATGTACTAAAAAGACCGAAACAAGATTGAGTAAAGAAAACAAAATTAAAAAAAACTGTAAACAAAGCAAACTCTACTTCGGTTTATCAGACTAAATTAAGAGCTGAAAGCCTAAGTAAAATAGCCTAAGTAAAATATTATGTTTAGTAGCAAGCGGAACCCACTAATTTTCTTTTGGTTTATAATTTGTAATCGGGTCCCGCCTGCTACTAAACTTAATATTTACTTAGGTTATTTTAATTAGGCTTTAAGCTCATAAAATAGTCTGTTAAACCGAAGTAGAGTTTGCTTTGTTTATAGTTTTTTTTTTTTTAATTTTGTTTTCTTTACTCAATCTTGTTTTTCAATATTATATAGAGCACAAACTTACAAGACGTGGGACACCAGCTACAAAAGTGTGGTTATTCCGAGGATATACATTTCCGGCTAATGTTGCATATATTTTCGGAAAGAGCTTTCCGAGACACCGCAAGTGACGCCTTCAATTCCAGCCGCAGACTCCTGGTTCGTGAAACAACCAAGCACGTGGTTTTCGTTTTTCATCTAATAACTCAGGTGTCCTTTATCCAAAAATGGAGGATGATGTGTCCTTAGGTGGCGCACAAAATCACTAAAAAAATAGCAGGTTGTGGCGACTAATCGGGCGCCGCAAGCGATTTACTTTGTTTTGCTAATATGAGAAAAAACGGTTTATCACTTAAAAAATCACTAAAAATTGTTTTGCGGCTAAAAAAATACACCACTAGACGCGTCTCGTTAATACGCAAATTTTGACACTAAGTGCACTAAATTCTGATAATTATTTACTACTTTTCGAATTTTTAACTGCGGGAGCGTCACAGTTTCGTGGCGTTCCGCTTTGTTTCCTTGAACGTGCCATTCTTTATAGTATAAAGCTTTATACTATGGTATATTATCTACTGTCGATATTATAACCACCATAAGCGCATGCTTGCAGGGTGGATAAAGCTTTGACATAGGGATAAGACAATTTTATCCCTTGCCAGTGGATATAATCGGGGGATAAAATTTTGTCTACTGCCCATGCTAGCCCGACAGCTGGGAGAGTCCCAGTGACAAGGCAAAATTCCACGCTTCTCTCAGCGTACTCTTTCTTCTGGTATGGGAACAGCCAGTCCTGATGACAAGCATTAAGGTTCCCCTGAAATATCAACTGTGCATTAGAGAACCGAATAGGAGCTACATCAGAGGCTACACTGAGGTGCAAATAGCCTAGTTTTCTCCTGGTCATGGTCATAGTGATGAAATGATGGACATTGACCATGTCATTCTCCATCATTTCGATCGACGAGAACCCCCTTGGAAATCGCCATCACGCCCTCTTCCCGGTAGCCAACCAGCATGGTGGAGCCATCGCAGGATTTTTCGTGAGATGGTAGGGCAGCCTTTCATGAGTGTCTGGCTCATTAATTAAACCTTCAACTATCTACGGTCGGCTAGTGGTGCAACCGTGCTTTGCATCCCGCTTACTTTCATAACCAGGCACCTGACTCTAAGACACAGCCGCGTCGCTACCGGTTCTTACACCCCTATAGCATTGAATAAAACTATTATTTACGGATTTTATCGCGTTTAATTACTTTTAATTTATTTTTATTATTATCCCGACGTTTCGGGTGCTTTACAGCGCCCATGGTCACGGGGGGGACTGAGATGTTTGACGTCCCAATGTCATAGTTAGTCCGGCTACCTTCAGTTTTTTAATATTAATTTTTGGTCCGATTTACGCAAAACGAGCTTATAGTATCATGAAGTCTTGCAGTGGTATGCTTGGGTTTGGGTTTAATTTTGTTAATTATAGGATCCCAAGCAGATGGTAGCACCCAACCATCTTCTCTATTGAAATTTGGATGTTTTTTAATTTCAATAGCCTCGCGTATCATCCTTGGTAGGAATCGGTGTTCTTTTGCGAGAATTTGTGGTTTATCAAATCTAATGTAATGGTGGGGACGATCTTGAACATGTTCGCAGACTGCAGACTTCCCAGAGCGTCGGTGCTTCACATCAGCTATATGTTCCTTCACGCGGGTTTTTATAGATCTCTTTGTTTGACCTATGTAAGAGAGACCACATTCACAATCTAGCTTATACACACCTGCATCTTGTAGAGGAATATTACATTTGATGGATGGTAAAAATTGACTAATCTTCTTCAGCGGCTTGTAGTATGTCTTAATGGACGCTCGCTTCAAGATGTAGCCAACACACTGTGTATAGGAAAAAGACCCATACCAACCGATATCTAAATGGTGAATCTCACCATCATCCTTCACAGTTAGCTACCGTGGGTAAATCTTTGTTTCAGAGAGCACGAGGGATCTGTGACAGAAAACATCTGGCCGCGGAGCTTCAGCATGTCGAGCAAGTATTGCAAGACAACAAGCTTCGGGTCCCGCGCCTACGTCACAGTGAACGAGTGAAGCCGGCCACAGTCGAGCGCGCGCCTGCTCTACTACCATATGTTAGAGGAGTCACGGACGAGATTGGCTACATCTTGAAGCGAGCGTCCATTAAGACATACTACAAGCCGCTGAAGAAGATTAGTCAATTTTTACCATCCATCAAATGTAATATTCCTCTACAAGATGCAGGTGTGTATAAGCTAGATTGTGAATGTGGTCTCTCTTACATAGGTCAAACAAAGAGATCTATAAAAACCCGCGTGAAGGAACATATAGCTGATGTGAAGCACCGACGCTCTGGGAAGTCTGCAGTCTGCGAACATGTTCAAGATCGTCCCCACCATTACATTAGATTTGATAAACCACAAATTCTCGCAAAAGAACACCGATTCCTACCAAGGATGATACGCGAGGCTATTGAAATTAAAAAACATCCAAATTTCAATAGAGAAGATGGTTGGGTGCTACCATCTGCTTGGGATCCTATAATTAACAAAATTAAACCCAAACCCAAGCATACCACTGCAAGACTTCATGATACTATAAGCTCGTTTTGCGTAAATCGGACCAAAAATTAATATTAAAAAACTGAAGGTAGCCGGACTAACTATGACATTGGGACGTCAAACATCTCAGTCCCCCCCCGTGACCATGGGCGCTGTAAAGCACCCGAAACGTCGGGATAATAATAAAAATAAATTAAAAGTAATTAAACGCGATAAAATCCGTAAATAATAGTTTTATTCAATGTGTAGTGTTCGCGTAAATTTAAGAAATCATTATGTGAACCCCTATAGCAATTCTTTTTTACCTGTGAATCTGTCTGAGTAGATACCACACACTCACCTATTTCTGCCGTCAAACAGCAGTGCTCACACTTCTGTGTATCGGTCTGAAGTGTACCTTTAACCAAGTGGGCCTTTAACGAAGCCGTCAGGTCTTGCAAAAAGGCATTATGGCAAACCAGGTTCTCTGTCCAACCATCAGGCAGTGGAGCTTTTCGGTCTTTCGCCAAAGCGGTCGAAACAAACTTCTGTTTATCAACACTGCTAGGGCTGATAAAAACAGACCTGTGGCTCACTGACGCATGCACCTAAGGAGAAAGCGGGCTTATTTGCTTCTCTTTTTGCTTGCAATTTGCATCTGGACAGCAGCAACCGCAAACTTCTATGTCTGAGGTCCGCATAACCTACAAGGAGGTCCTTAAAACCTTGCGATGTCTAGACGTAAACAAAACTAGTGGACCTGATGATATACCAGCTATAGTTCTAAAGGTCTGTGCACCTGAGTTGTCTCCTGTGTTGACGCGCTTGTTCCGCCTCTCATTTAGGACTTCGTGCCCCAATCTTAGAAGCTGGCCAATGTGTAGTCTGTGCCTAAAAAGGTAGCTATGCCGACCTTGCCAACTATCGGCCAATTTCAATTACCTCCATACTCTGCAAGATTATGGAGCATACATTGAACGCCAGTTTAATGGTATACTTTGAACAGAATGATCTTCTTAGTGACTGGCGATACGGGTTTCGCCGAAATCGGTCAGTTGGGGATCTTCTAGAGAATACCACATATGTATGTGGCGAGGCACGTGAGAACAGTGGGGAAACACCTGCTGTTTACCTTGATGTCTCGAAGTCCTTTGACAGAGTTTGGCACGCTATCCTTTTTGTTAAGCTTACAGCGTACGGCTTATCCCCTGGTCTGATTGAATGGGTAAAGAACTTTCTGATTGAACAGTCTCTCCAGATCGTCCTCGAGGACTGCTCATCCAATCCTGTGGCAACCAACGCCAGTGTTTCTCAGGGGTCCGTTATCTCCGCTGCTCTCTTCCTGTTGTGTAGCGATTCTTGTAAGCATTAAAGAAATGCTTACGCCTGGTATCTATGGGTATGCAGACGATAACACATTTGTGGAGAGATACCAACCAAGTGCCCTGGCCAGTCAGGATCAAATCCAGTCCGAAAAAGTTGCTATGGTTGAGCGTCTGAATCTCACACTACAGGCGGTCTTCGAATGGGGCGATGCCAATCTCGTGAGATTCAACGCCTCCAAAATACAAGCATGTCTTTTCACCACTAAAAGGAGCCCGCTTACCCTGGCTCCTACTTTCCGGAATGTATCCTTCAAGTACACTGACCACCTTCAGTTGTTAGGGGTTGAATTTTCTCTGAGCCTTAACTACAGGCGGGTCATTGAGTCCAGAACCAAACCTGTGGCAAGGAAACTTGTCATCTTTGCAAGGGTGGGGCGTTGCTTCACACCGGGGCAGTTTTTTACCTTATATAAAGCACAAGTCTGGTCGTGAATGGAGTACTGCTATCACATGTGGGCTACTGCTGCAAAATGACACCTGGCAGCGTTAGACTAAGTGGAGAAACGTACAAAGAGACTCATTGGTGACTTTGATATAATTGAAGCCAACCTTGTCAGCCTCGAGCAAAGGTAACCAGCCAGCCGGTATTTTATAGGATGCATTTCAGTGAGTTTCCAAAGGAACTGCACGCTTTAATTCCTCCCTCTTGTTTTCACCATGAGACGGCAGACGGTAATGTGTACAGCAAAGGAGTGGAATAATTTGCCGACTTCTATCTTTCCATCCGAATACAATCTGGATGTCTTCAAGGCAAGAGTGAATAGGATTTTGTTACGCTAAAACGTGCGATTTACCATCTGAGACTGCATCATCACCAAACATACAAAATAAGTAAAAAAACAAACAGTTTCTGCGGCATTTCGTCTTAGTTCTCAGAGTTATCTGTATCTGTAGCGTTCTTTGATTGTAGTTGTTTGAAGGTGTCCATGAACCACAGTAGTCACTTACTATCAGAGGGACTGTAGTTTCGATTATCACTTCAGTTTTATAAAAACAAATTTAAAAAAGTATGCCTATGGAGAAAAATTTTTCTTCATTTTCAGTAATCCTCCGGCACTAGCAGTGTGACTAGAAAAGAATACAAAACCTTTGGATACGAAAACCATACATCGAACATAAACGCCTTCCACCAAAGAACTTCGGATGTAACAAAACTATAAAATATCGAACAGTGAACACCCAATAATTTATCAAATCCAACAATCCAAATATTGATCCAACCGCCTTCGCGATAAGAAAACGTCGCATACTTTGACGAAAACTTTGTAAACTTAGTAAGTCCCCAAATCCTTTCCACTTTTGACGCTGCTTAACGTCATCTGATGCACAAAGCAGTTATGTTGGAATGCCATGAGATGTTCTGACTTCGTAACCATAAAACACATAAAGGATTCTTCCAGCATTACCTAACGTAAAATTTTTACGAATACATTTAGGTGTCGTCTAATGTCGGGTATATTAAAGAAGCAAAGCAGTTCTAAAGCAACTTGTTTGTTCTCGGAAACTTGTTTCTAAACTAAGGGTACAATTATCGACCAATATTTTTGGCTACTGTAATTGCAAATGTTATGGACGGTTTGCTTGATCAGCAACTCAGCCAACACATTCACCAATATGAGGCTCAGTTTTTTTCAGGCCGGGCTTTTAAGTGAAACTGCCATACTGCGACTCAAGCATACTGTCCAGTATTACACTGCGCGAAAAACGCCGATTTACACGTGTTTCTTGGACCTGTCTAAGACCTGGTTTCGTACAACTTTGTATTGGATAAACTTAACCAGGAAAATAGCACACCCAAAGAAGTAATTAACCTCTTCAAATATTGGTATCACAACCAAACTAACTGTGTGAAGTGGGCTGGCTCATATTCGTCGGAGTACAGGTTGGAGTGTGGGGTTAGGCAGGGCGGCCTTCCCCTCAACTTTTCAACCTGTGCATCAACGGTCTGATCGTGGAGCTCAATCATGCTGGCGTCAGCTGCTCAATTGACGGTCATTTTGTTAATAATATAAGCTATGCCGCTAGCATGATTTTGCTAAGTCCTTCGATCAGGGCCCTCGAAACGCTAGTGGGCATCTGTGAAAGGTACGCGACAGCTCATGGTCTCAATTATAATTCAAAAAAGAGCGAACTACTCGTGTTTAGAGCTGGAAATAGAAAACCTAAGTCATGTTAGACTTGGAGGAGTTACACTGAGTGGAGTCACCAAATTCAGATATCTGGGACACTGGGTCACCGAGGAACTCTCTGACAATTTAGATGTTGAACGGGAACGTAGAGCGTTGGCAGTGAGGTGTAATATGCTTGCCCGCAGGTTTGCTAGGTGTACGAATGAAGTTAAGATAACATTATTCAAAGCTTACTGTCAGACATTCTACACCTGCAGCCTGTGGACGAAGAGTATTCGCCGAATTCTTAATGCACTACGTGTTCAGTACAACAATGGATTCAGGATGTTGTTGGGGCTGTCAAGCTTTTGTAGCGCATCGCGTATGTTTGCGAGGCACGCGGGGACAGCTTTTCAGTAACATTACGCAAAAGAATAGCCTCCTTAATGCGTCGCGTGCGAGACAGCACCAACGGTGTTTAATGAAACACTCACTTTTTATCACTTTGTTTTACTCACACACCACTACACTGTATTATAGGAACACACCAAGAGGTTAAGAATGTTTAACTATACATCATAATGAAAACCCAAATGATACCACGTTTAACTCGGCGATAGTGCCATCTAGTGAGAACAGGAGAACTACATTTACTTACAAAGTTTGTTAGCTAAACATTCCGCCGCCCAAGGACGATTACAGTCCTTAAAAAAAATGAACATAAAACAAAACAAATGAATAAAACAATCCAAATTCTTATAACTAGTCGGAATCATTCAGGGGCAGAGGGCACAATTTTGCGATAGGCCTCTTAAAAATATTATACTTATATTGTAAAGACACAACTCTTGTGACGCCGTCTGCACCTGGGTGCTTCCGAATGATTCGTCCCAAAAGCCACTTTCCAGGGGGAAGTCTATCATCTTTTACCAACACGATTGTACCAATAGCAAGTTCTGGCTGACTCTTGTTCCATTTATAACGATGTTGCAACGTTGTCAGATACTCATTTTGCCATCTTTGCCACAAACACTGCACCATACGTTGAATAATATGCCACCGATGTAAAGGGCTGACTTTAACATCAATTAAAGGTGGTTCTGGTACACCAATTAACGGTTCCCCAACTAGAAAGTGCCCAGGCGTTAAGGGAGGTTCATCAAGTGTAGAATTTACTACGGTAAGTGGACGAGAGTTGACACAAGCTTCGACTTGAGTTAAAAGAGTAGAGAACTCTTCGTAGGTCAGTAAAGTTTGTCCAATTACGCGTTTCAAGTGTCCTTTAACGCTCTTCACTCCAGATTCCCAAAGTCCCCCGAAGTGAGGTGCGCTAGGGGGTATAAAATTCCAGTGAGTTTGGTCATTAGCTAGTTGTTCAGCAATTTCAGAAATAATTGCAGATTTTGCATCTCTAAAGGCAAGATCTAGTTCACGGGCTGCGCCCACAAAATTTGTACCATGATCACTCCAAATTTCCTTGCAGTGACCACGGCGAGCAGTGAAGCGTCGAAAAGCAGCTATGAACGCAGCTGAAGTGAGATCAGTTACCAATTCTAGATGAATGGCTTTTGTTACGGTGCACACAAATAAGCAAACATAAACTTTACAGGTTTTTCTACATCTACCAGGGTACAGTTTCATTGTAAAAGGTCCAGCAAAATCGACTCCACTTGTCAAAAATGGACGACTTGGTTTAACACGAAATTTAGGGAGATTTGCCATAAATGGTACAGAAGGATTAGCCCTTTGTTTAAAACATGGTATACATTTAGTGAGGACAGTTTTAACAATACTTTTGACTCTAATAATCCAAAATTTTTGTCTTATAAAGTTCAAAGTAAGTTGATGCCCTCCATGCAGAGTTTTCAAATGAGCGTTCGAAACAATAAGTTTAGAAAGACCACAATCGTTACTCAAAATAATAGGTTTTTTCATAGTATCTGAAATCTCTGCATTGGCAAGTCGACCACCCACATGAATAATGCCTTTATCATCTAGATATGGGTTAAGAACATGTAGTTTGCTCGATTGGTGAACTCGTTTACCATGTGCCAATCGAGAAATTTCATCACTGAACGAAACCGATTGAGACATCTTAATACATCTATTTAGAGCATCGTCAAGCTTATCTGGGCTCAGATAAACGGGTTCATCAACTGCTATCCCATATATTTTAAGTTTACACAGTTTAATAAAACGTAAACAATGAGCAGTGACACGTATCAGTTTCAGTTCAGTTTTCTGTACTTTAGCTTTAACCTTCATTTCTAAATCTGTTGCAGGTACAACGTTATCTAAATTAACAACAACATCGAGGTTTTGTAAAAATTGTGGGCCATTCCACCATAGTTCAGATTGCTGCAAATCGGATGGGTATACTCCACGGGAAGCTAAATCGGCTGGATTATTCGCGGAACTAACATGATGCCATTGGTTACTATTCGTAAATGTCAAAATCTCTGAAGTGCGATTAGCAACAAATGTGGTCCATGTATTAGGTGACTTACGCAGCCAAGCCAAAACTATGCTCGAATCCGTCCATGCATATACATTTTCATCAGGGATATTTAATATAGTCTTAACATGTTGTATCATTTTCGCCAAAAGAACTGCACCACAGAGCTCGAGACGGGGAAGTGAAATTTGTTTAACGGGAGCAACTTTAGATTTAGCCATAACCAGATATACTTTAACAACATCATTTTCCCAAACTCTGAGATACACTACTCCAGCATAAGCGGCACAGGAAGCATCACTGAATCCATGCAGTTCTTGTCTAATTGTGCTGTTAGAAACTCCAAGCCATCGTGGGAACTGAATGGGTTCAGAGTGCGCAAAACGTTCAAGATAAGTAATCCACTCATTTTTCAGATCTTGAGGTAGTTCCTCGTCCCAAGCTAAGCCAGCTAACCACAACTTTTGCATAAACATTTTAATTAAGATTATTTCAGGTGTTAGCCAACCTAGAGGGTCAAAGGTTTTAGCAATTGTGGACAGAACATTTCGTTTTGTGACATTATCATCAGTAAAATTCATGTTTATGTTTAATTCAAAGTTATCTGTTTGTGAGTTCCAGGTGATACCCAAAGTTTTCAGAGTATCTTCAACCTTTATATTTATTGCGTTTTGTGATTCTTTATCATGATCAGGAATTTGTGATAACACTAGTTGACTGTTAGATGACCATTTGTGCAAAGGGAAACCACCGCGAGACAACAATTCAGTAAGCCTTTTTTGCAAGAGAACAGCATCTTCTTCATTAGACGCACCAGTCATTAAATCGTCCATGTACAAATCATTTTTCAATATTTCAGATTCCACAGGAAAATCATGTTTTTCATCTTCAGCAAGTTGGTGAAGAGTACGAATAGCTAAGAAGGAAGCACAAGATGTTCCGTAAGTCACGGTGAGTAGTCTATATTCCTGTATGGATTGTGTTGGAGATTCTCGCCATAGTATTCTCTGGTAGTCCACATCATCTGTAGATACTAAGATCTGTCTATACATTTTTTGAATGTCAGCGACTAAACAAAATTTGTGTTGTCTCCACCGAGTAATTAAATCTCTGACATCTTGTTGCAACGGATATCCAATCAAAAGTTCTTCATTTAACGATTTTCCCTTTTCAGGTTTAGCACTTCCGTCAAAGACAACTCGTAGCTTCGTGCTCAAGCTCGTCGGCCGAAGAACAGCGTGGTGAGGTAAGTAGTGAATTTTATGTGTTTTCTTTTCATTTTCAGGTACGGTTATCATATGAGATTCTGACTCATATTGCTTCATAAATTTGTGATAGTCTTCCTTGAAGTCAGCGTTACGTGTGAAACGTTTCTCCATATGCTGTAAGCGACTAACAGCAAGAGGTCTAACATCACCAAGATTTGTGGGAGGATCATCCTTGAACGGTAAACACACAATGTAACGTCCGTCATCATTGCGCGTGTGTGTGGATTTAAAATGTTCCTCACATTGTGCTTCTAATTCAGTCATCGGCTTTTTGCGAGGTAAGTTCTCTTCGATTTCCCAGAATTGTCTGAGTAACTGATCTGCTTCGAATTTAGTGTGAGCAACTATCATATTGTGTTTCTGTGTAGCAGTATCAGTTTGTAAAGCCTTGCCAGAGATCAACCAACCCAGACGAGAGTTAAGTGCGATCAGAGAATTGTGCTTGTGTAGTCCTTGTAGTAGTATGTGAGCATGCACATCGGCACCAAGTAGAACGTCAATAGATCCTGGCTTGTGAAAGTTTGGATCAGCTAGATCCAACTGCATATATGAAGGCCAAGTATCTTGTGGAAATTCACGTGACGGCAACAATGAAGTGAGTTTCTTGAGTACATATGCATTTACTTCGAATGTGGAGGATTCACATTTTGTGGCATGTATTGTAAGTTTAACCATAGATTTTGTAGTTACCACTGATGAGTTTGATATACCAGAGATCCTGCCAATAACGGGAGCGCGATCAAGATTCAATAACTGTGCTGCTGCTTCAGAGATGAAAGAGCCCTGTGAGCCCTGATCAACAAGAGCTCTTAGTGTATAGATACCACTGTCCCTGGACTCAACCTTTATTTCAGCTGTAGCTAAGATAACCAGTTCATCATTTGTTTCAGCCTTCAAGTTTACACTGAGGTTGCAAGAAGTACTAGGAGTAGATGTATTTTCCTTTGGTGTAGCGGTATCCTTTTGAGCTTTATCGGAAGTGTTATTCTTGGGAGAGGTTGTGAAATGTAGTAACGTATGATGTCGACGTCCACATTTTTTGCAGTTTGTACTCTGTCTACAATTAAACACGGAGTGACCTTTTACCAGGCAATTGAAACATATATTGTTTTTCTTTATAAAATCTTGGCGTTCAGAAACCGTTAATGCAGAAAACTCTTTACAGTGGCAAATGTAATGATTCTGTGAGCAGTAAGTACAAGTGCTTTCAACTTCGGTAGTAAAGCTTTTAACTGTAGTTGTCTTAGGAGTATGTTGAACAGATTTCGGTGCGTCTTTTCTAAATGTTTCTCGAGATTGTGAAAGATTGACCATTTCCATTGTTCGGAATCGTTTTTCTAGGAAGCTGTTTAGGTCGTCATATGTGGGAATATTTGTTGAGCTTTCTAACGACTGTTCCCAAAGCTTGTGAGATTCAATGTCTAGCTTTGAGACTAGAATATGAACGACTATTGCATTCCATGAATCAATCTTCAAATTTTTTAGAGATGTGAGACATTGGCTAGTAGTGTCTAGTAAATCTTTGATACCTTTTGCTGATTCAGTTGTTATTTTTTTCTGAGTTAAAAATCGATTTAGAATATTATTTACAATCACTCGTTTATTCTCATATCTTTCATTTAGTTTTTTCCATGCATCATCATAGTTCGCTTCAGTTAAAGAATAATTTTTGAGTAACTGTTCGGCTTCTCCGGTTAAACTAGATTTTAAATAATGATGTTTTTCGATTTTAGACAAGCGGTCATCACAATGTATCAAGGAAAGGAATAGATCTCTGAAGCTCATCCACTGATTATAATCACCAGAAAATTGTGGTATAGCTATCGGTGGTAGCTTTGGTCTAAGTTTAGGAAGTTCTGAAGTTGTGTCAGATTTTGAAGATTCACTCATTGGTGCAATATCATAAAACCTATCCTTTAGCCAAGTCTTTAAGTCCAAATAATGTTCCTCTGTTTGTTCAAAATTATCATCAATATCGAAATCATATTTGGTTTTCAATGTCTCACTGTCGAACGATGCAGTAAGCAAATCATAACTTTTTGTGTAACAAGCCCAATATTCATATAATGTCTCCATGCGCGTATCTAAATAACCTCTTGTTCGTTTATCCTTTGAACATTTTTTCGTATTTGTAAGTAATTTCTCGATTTTAGTTGAATTTTGAATCATAATAGCTACATGTTGTTTTGCAAGTTGATCCGCCATATTTAATGATATTCGGAAATGTAAATTGATGAAAAAGTTTAATTTACACAAATATCACTATTACAACGCAGATACTAAATTTTCATCACTCAATGTTATGTTTGATTGCTAAGTCCAAATCTACTAAGTCTATATAAAAAACGGAGCAAATTTTTCTAAGTCTTTTTTGTCAAGAAATTTTTCTAAGTCTTTTTTGTCGAAAATTTTTTCTAAGTCTTTATCACACAAATTCAACAAAGTCTTTTTTCAATCAAATTTTTCTAAGTGTTTTATTACGCGAAATCGGCTAAGTCTTTATTTTTACACTTTGAAATAACACAAGTCTTAGACGCACTGTTATTGCACTTTACTTACAGTTTATTCGGCAGCAGAAGGACCATTTTGTTTAATGAAACACTCACTTTTTATCACTTTGTTTTACTCACACACCACTACACTGTATTATAGGAACACACCAAGAGGTTAAGAATGTTTAACTATACATCATAATGAAAACCCAAATGATACCACGTTTAACTCGGCGATAGTGCCATCTAGTGAGAACAGGAGAACTACATTTACTTACAAAGTTTGTTAGCTAAACAAACGGCCTCCTTGCTTACACATATGTAAGGCAAGATTGCCCTGTGATGAGGTACTTGGGTTCCAGACTCAATATATTTAATAATAAATAATAATTTTTGTGTAGTAATAATTTATGTATTCTGTGAATTTACTAACCCCTAGTTTTTAAGTTTTAAGTGTACTAACAAAATGGGTGTATTCACCTGAATAATGAAATAAAATAAATAATAATGTTAAACTTAATGCTGTAATGTAAACATTTCAACTATTTCACTATTTTCTATTTTCATTTCGACTATTTTATAGTGTATATTACGTGTTATCTTAGTCAATTATGAACCGAGTTTTGGTTTTTTAAAATTAAATACGATATACTTCAAGGGTGGTCCCATACAAGTTTGGAAAAAATATCCCAACACTAAAAATGGCAAAATAGTGGATGAAGTTTTTAATGTAAGCATTTAGACGACTATGATATTACAGTATATGCGGACGAGGAATATTCCTTGATGCACTCAAAAGGGTAAAAAATATCTCGAAAGGAAAAGTAAAAGCCGATTTCAAAGAACTGAAAACAAATAAAATAGTTTCATATTCTAAAGCGAAGGACTTAATTCTCCTGTTTGTCGCAGTCAACTAGTTTACTTAGCCTTTTTAATATACGGCAGCTTTCAACTAGCGACCTCAACGAGATTCAGCCGATGCGTCTAGTACAACATTGCACCTGTCTTTTAATATCAGCGCCAGTAGGTTATGGTGCGTACGTTTATATAATACAGTACATAGCGCATAATTAGGCACAGACTAGCACCATTACGTGGCACGGTCAACTTATTAATTTTATTCAACGAGATATACACTACCTCTCGGCACCAACTTCAGAATGTGAAATTATTTTATTGTCAATAGTACATTGAATACTTTTTAATGTTTCTTTTAGCATAAATTATAGTACGAGAAACAGTTTTACATGCTATAACGGACCTGTAGAAATATAATGATCGGATCGTAAAGAAAAACCACTTGTGTATATGAAGTTTTAAATAAATAAATAAAAAAAACAAAGCGTTTTTTTTAAATAGCAAACAATCATAAACTTATAGCAAGTAGCTATTAACTGTTCATTTTCAAGCTCAGGGCTACATAACTACAATAGCTGTTTGTTTGAATAAACTTCGATCAAACTTATGCCGAGTCGGTCTCGGGTGCAGCATCGTCAAGTACGACGTGGTTGATTTTCCGCGAAGCATGGAAATAAACGAGAAATCCAATCACTGCAACAGACCAACGAACCTTGTGAAAAGTTTTATATTGGTACAACACATAAACTGCTTTTGTTACTTGCTAGCGAGATGTCTTTTTATTAAAAATAAAAATTAAAGTACAAGTTTAAAATAGTATTTCAATTTATTATTCGAGGAGGTTAACAAGATAAAAATATATTTAGAAGTTTTTTTTCTTTCGTTAATATTATTTTAATATTTGAATGGTCATTTGAATTGTAGACGTAAATACTTACTTGCCTACTAAAAAATCCGTGGGTTGTCGTCAGTTGAAAATTTCAACTTAATGCCCCATTTACATTCAGCCCTGTTGGGCAGGGAAGTGAGCAGGGCAGCGGGCAAGGCAGTATGTAAACGGGCTACTCGCACTGACACTGCCGCTGCCGCTGCCACTGCCCGACGATCGCTCAAATGTCGGTTTTTCGCGCGGAAGTCAAAGGACGGGCAGCGCGAGCAGTAGTGAGTGTTCACATTCAGCTCCATCGCTCACTTCGCGCCAAGCGCCTGGATGAACGGACGTGCGTGCCGTCTTCTTATTAAATAAGTACGATCTACCAAAATGCCTTTCGAGTGGAATAATGAAAATACAATAAAGTTTAAGAACTGCTGGAATCAGAAAAAACTATATGGGATTTCAACGATAAAAACCACAATTCATCATCTTCTACGAATACGAATTTTCTTTTTGTGATAACATAGTACCTATGTACCTACATAATTAATTATAAATTCGTCAAATTTATTATATTAATATAAAATTTAGTTTAAGGAATTAATGAACATTGACATTTTATTTCTAACAACGATTAGTAACTCATATTGATTATTTATTTATTAAAATGTGAAATAAGTTAAATGGTAATATTTGCATAATAGCCTGAGATTTTTAAATTATAATTTTATTGTAGTTAAAATTATGAATTAATTAATACTGTAGTGTAATTATTAAAATAATAATAGCTTAACTAATCTCATATAATATTTAATATTATTTATGTAACAGTAGTGTAATAATTCAATCAATAATTTTTGAACAATTTACAGTATAAGAATTCAAATAGAGTAGATCTGTATAAGTATTTAATTGTGCATAATACCTATTTGAATTCAAAAAGAATGTTTGTACCTAACTTTTAAGCAATACAATAATTTTAAAATGTAACATTGGGTTTGTGTAATTAGCTGTATTTCATATCATTTTTGCATGCCAATTATGGCAAAACATGTCAGTTCCACGTCATTGATCATCTTATGTACCATGTTTTTAAGCAAATAAATTTTCTGTCTATCTATCTATCTTCTTTTGAATTTGAAATCTTTTTAAATTATTAACATAATTTTGTATTGCAAGAAGACACAGCGCGGACGCTGTAATTATTTCGACGTCTGCCATAGTCGAAAGCCGAAAGTGATGTGAGTGGTAGGGCAGAGTGTGAATACACACTTCCCGCGATCCTGCTACGGCAGTATTTAGCGAAGTATTGCCGGCAGCGCGAGGAGCAGTGGCAGAGGCTGAATGTAAATGAGGCATAAGATTCCCCACTCACGGTCAGTTTTTGGATGTACGTCAGTTCAACTGATAATTTTAACTGATTGCAATTATTATGGGTAATTATTATTTTTTAACATATATTAAGTCCTACATTTTGTGAAACAACTCATTTTCTAGTTCGACGGTAGCAAGCGCTCGTACTGAAATTGACTGCTATAAATATTTTGATCAATATATTTTCAACATGTCTGTATTTTCATTTTGGTTCTAACGTAATGACAGACGAGTGAGCGTGGTTGCGGCTCACCACTGCAAGTCGGCAGGCCTCAACATTGCAAGTATCGCCTAGTTACAGGTGCATACGTAGGAATTGGAAACAGTTCTATGTAACATTGGAGCTATTTCTTTATATTATTTTTTCTATAATTTTGATTAATTGTTTAATTATTATAAATAACAACTTGTTTATTTATGTTAGGCACAAACCTCTTAAATACAATAAATATTGTAATACCCGAAAAGGGTGGTTAATTTGTAAGACGCATCATATTTTAAATTAACACCAAATGTAACACATAACTTACAATAGATATTTTGAATTTGAATTTTAATAAATGCATATAAGTTGCTAAGCGATTTTTTAAAATTCAAAACTAAATAGGTAAATAATCGTTACGTGTTCATAGCATGTGCAGTTATCGGATTTCCCGCTCATTTCCCGCGCGCCACGAGCCATCAAACACACTCCACTCGACGTTACTGCGTGCGGGAGGGTCGAAGTTTTTTTTTAATAGTAAAAAGTAGGATATTTGGCGGAATTATTCAAGGAACGAATTTTAGAGTGGTGGTAGATGGAATGATGACTTGTATTTACAGGAAGTCGACAGATGCAGTTGGCTGCTGTGTTTCTTAGCAATCTTTGGAGATGTCTCTCTTGAGCAGAGGCTACTGATGAGCTGTGATAATGATAGGGATAATTCAAAGGACTGTCTACTTTTTACTCCTTTCCTTTTTTAAATTTATTCCATGGCAAATGCGAGACACAATGCTTGACTTGATAAATGCAAGTTCTTTTGGCAACATAAAAATTTTGTTTACACCAAGCGTTAAATCTAGGACCGGTAACATGAAGCAGCGGCTCATTTTAGCCCTCAAACACTTTCCGGAGCAGGTAATCACCTTATTGGCCATAATCTTCGCTAAACGCTTCGAATTCAGTTGCTTTCCCACCTCTTGGAAAGAGGCAACAGTCATTGGCATTCCCAAGCCAGGTAAACCTCACCACCTCCCCTCCAATCACCGTCCCATCAGCCTCCTCAAGGCCATGGGCAAACTTTTCGAACGAGTTATTCTCGTGCGCATGAGGCGCCACTTGTTTCCCACAGACGGCGACCCTCTTGTCATCCCACAACAATTCGGGTTTCGAGCCAAACACTCGTGCCCCCAGCAAGTTCACCGCATAGTGGAATACATCCTCAGCGGTTTTTATCCTCGTCGTCAAAAAACCATCGCGGTCTTCTTTGACATTGCCAAGGCATTCGACAGAGTCTGGCACGAGGGCCTTATCTACAAACTGTACGACTTAGGCTTCCCGGACCGTCTCGTTCGCCTTGTAGCCTCCTATCTGAAGGATCGTACCTTTCGCTTTAGATACGCAGGCACGCTATCCTCTACTCGTCAAATAAAAGCCGGTGTCCCTCAAGACTCTGTGCTTGCCCCCCTCCTATATATACTATTCACCAACGACATCCCTATCCCGTCGAATGGTGTTAAACTAGCCCTCTTTGCAGATGACACAGCCCTTTACTCTAAAGGCAACTCACTGCCACAGATTCGGAACAAGATCCAAAAGTCAGTAAGCGACTTAGGAGCTTGGTTCCAAAATGGCGTATCGACGTAAACCCGGAGAAAAGCTCCGCCGTTTGCTTCGAATATAAACGACGTCGTCTCACCACCACTCCACCAATCAGGATGTTAGGAACCCCTGTCCCATGGCAAACTAAAGCCAAATACTTAGGCTTCACCCTTGATGCAAGGCTCACTTTCGAGCCCCATATCAAGAAGGTTACTCGCACCGCACGATTTTACATGGGTAGGCTCAACAGCATGTTGGGCAGACACAGTAAAATGTCCCTCCGCAACAAGCGAACCCTATATAAGGTCTGCATACGACCTGTCATGACCTACGCGGCCCCCATTTTCGCACGTGCTAAGCGCAAAGCTATAAATGAACTTCAAATAGTTCAAAATCTATTCTGTTGTAGGGCCACTAACTCGCCCTATTATGTCCGTAATGCCGACCTACATCGAGACTTAGAGCTCCCAACAATCCAGCAGTTCCTTAAATCACTCTCTGAGAGATTTTTCAAAGCCTCAGAGTCCCACCCAAATCATCACATTCGTGAGACAGCTGCCTATGCAGCCCCTATCCACACTCGCTATAGTGTGTGCAGACCGAGAAACTCTCTCTCGGACCCCTCCAATAAGATTTCGGCTGACCTGAACTGCCTCCTGGCGGCTCAGGCCGAGCCTACATAACACATCCCTTAATCTGCCTTAGTTAGGCACTCTTCTAAGCGGCTTTTCGCCGCTTGCGCCCTCCTTTCTGCCAAGGAGGGTCGCGTTCGTATACGGCTTAGAGATCTCTAGTCAGATTGTTAAGCCAGTTCCTAAAAGGTTGGGTTTAGTGGGTAAAAGTCACCACATAACCACGCAGCCGGCTGCGTGGTATGCTATGAGCATTCCCAACCTCCCTCCCCCGCTTTTCGGAGGGTTGCCCATATTTGCTTCGGGCGCAAAAAAAACAAAAAAAACGGCTCAGTTTGTATAAGACCGACAAAACCTCATTAATAGTCTCGGGCTTAAAAAAGTATCTTAGTCACGAAAGAAGTACAGGAATTTGACATATGCTCACGAAATCCATACATTACATTTTAGTTCGTATATTTTCTGCGTAAGTTCTTGAAACAGACATGTTAAACTTGAGACAAATTTTAAACTCCGTTACGTGGTAGAATCATTCTATACTAGCTATGTTATGATTGCAGCACGAATGAGTCGGTCAACTTAGCTTTCACAAAATAACAGCTCAAAACTGCTGTTTCCCTTAATAGTGGAAACTATCCGCATTTTGGGTCATAGCATCCACTTACCAACTTACCATCAGGTGAACTGTGTGCCCGTTTGTCACCTTTATAGGTACTCTAGAAAAATAGTTTTAGTTACAAAATAGATCAATTTTGGGTTTATGCTTTTGTGTTTGTTTGTTTTTTTTTTTAATTATAGATTGTCATAATGAATATCCTAAATGTTAAATTTGAAACGAAAGTTTTATTCCTTTTTATTCCCTTTGTCTACAAGACGAACACGAAAAATGACATATTTCTCTATTTAAGATAACAAACGCGATCATCTAAAGACGACAGCATTATTTAAAGACATTATTTACGTAACAAATGCAAATTATGAGCTAGAAAAATATTCTCGAACAAATACAAATTTTCTTACTTAGCGTTGCCATTTGAAAGGCAAAAGAATTGTTCCCATATTTTTGCATACTTACACCGTGACAGTAACGGCGCTCGGTTCATATAGGAAAGGGAATTTGTATGATAATATTCATTTTGCATTCACTTGGTTATTCTTCGTCGCGGTTTGTCGTGGATTGCGCTCCGGGGAAATTCGTTGCCGTGTCGCGAGTAACAAGCGATAGCTGAGATGTTCGTTTGTATGGAAGTGACCAGCATATATTTTTTTATTAAATAAGGATGACAAACTAGCACACGGTCCATCAGGTAAGTGGATGTTTAAGCTCATAGACATCTACGAGAACTGAGATGAATGTCTCGTTTCCTGTAAAAAGTCTCCGGTTAAAAAGCTTCTCCCGTAGTAAAAAGGGGCTCTAGTATTAGCCTTTACATGTTTTTTTTCTGCAAATGGAATCATCTCTCCACTACCACACATCGTCCCGCGGATGTCATAAGAAGCGACAGAGGGATACAAATCAGGAGATTTGCATCAGCATCTTCCCAATAACGACTGAAAACTGCGGTTGCCAATCCGCTGCCAAGCGTGGCAACTATGGAAAACACTCCCTCTATGAGGTAATCTATAATAATATAATTTCATATACCCTAGGAGGCGTATGTTCAGTAGTCAATATCACCATCAACAAGAACAACAACAATCTTCTTAAGTCATCTAATCAAAGACTATATAACCACTTGACTGCGCATACAATGCCCCGACGCTCGAAAACTATTAGTATTTTGTCGCCTATGCATCGCCTATTGTACTATTAACCATTTTAGTATTGTCCAAGTGTTAGACCTGTGTGTACGCTAAATTAATGCAAATTTTTATAACTTTTATGCAATTATTATGCATCAAAATGCCTTCATGCGCGGTGAAGTGGTGTGGGAAACATTCCAGGACAGATTTCCAAAAAGAATGGAGTAACTTTTCATTGCTAAGTTTACTTATATATTTTTTAAAATATTAAAAAATATTGTTGATTAATTCAGATTATGAGCCACCGCAGGGGTCTATCTAAAACGGTGGCCGGGTAAATAACGACATGGTTGAGTCGCGCGTTGATGTCTTTTGGAAAAGTCTCGTTCTATTATTCATCATTACATCATTACAGCCCTTCACAAGTCCACTGCTGAACATAGGCCTCCCCCAAGTAATGCCACAAAGCACGGTCCTGAGCCACCTGCATCCATCGACTTCCTGCATATCTTACCAGGTCGTCACTCCATCTAGTGGGGGGTCGCCCTACACTACGCCTACCGGTACGAGGCTGCCACTCGAGAACCTTTCTTCCCCATCGGTTATCGGTTCTTCGAGCTATATGGCCGGCCCATTGCCACTTCAGTTTACTAATCCGTTGGGCTATGTCGGTCACTCTGGTTTTACTGCGGATATCCTCATTTCTGAGTCTATCACGCAGAGAAACTCCGAGCATAGCCCTCTCCATAGCTCGCTGAGCGACCTTGAGCGTCCTCATACGGCCAGCAGTGAAGGACCACGTCTCAGATCCGTAAGTCATCACTGGCAACACGCACTGGTTGTACAATCTAGTTTTTAGAGATTGAGGTATACCTGACGAGAAGATATGTCGTAATTTCCCGAACGCTGCCCAGCCGAGTTGAATCCGTCGATTGACCTCTCGGTCGAAGTTGGACTTACCTAGTCGGACTATTTGTCCCAGGTAAACGTACTCGTCAACAACTTCGAGCATAGTGCTCCCAACAACTACCGGCATAGGTGTGACATGGACATTAAACATGATCTTTGTTTTGTCCATGTTCATCTTAAGACCTATCCGTTGGGAGGCACTATTGAGGTCATTGAGCATAGTGCTTAAGTCCTCCAGCAATTCTGCCATAAGGACTATATCGTCGGCAAATCGAAGGTGAGTGATGTACTCGCCATTGATGTTAATACCGTATCCTTTCCAGTCCAGTAGCTTGAAAACGTCTTCCAAAGCAGCGGTGAAGAGTTTCGGGGATATAACGTCACCCTGTCTTACACCTCTCTGCAGTTGGATAGGTTTCGAGCTCTGGTTCTGTACTCGGATAGCCATCGTAGCCCTACTGTACAAACACTTCAGCACTTCGACATACCGACAGTCAACTTGGCACCGCTGAAGGGACTGCAGCACCGCCCAAATTTCGACGGAATCAAAGGCTTTCTCATAGTCCACATACGCCAGGCAAAGTGGCAAATTGTACTCTTCAGTCTTCTGTACAATCTGCCGCAGGGTATGTATGTGGTCTATGGTACTGAAGCCTTTTCGGAAACCGGCTTGTTCGGGAGGCTGGAAGTCGTCGAGTCTGCGTGCGAGACGATTCGTAATGACTCTCGAAAACAGCACGTAGACGCGGCTCAGAAGGGAAATCGGTCTGTAGTTCTTCAAGAGAGCGTTGTCGCCTTTCTTAAAGAACAAGACCACCGCACTTCTGCTCCACGCCTCTGGAGTAGTGCCACCATGGAGGACGGAATTGAAGAGCTTCTGAAGGACTTCAAGTACCGGTGTTCCACCCGCTTTCAGAAGCTCCGCTGTAATTCCATCCTCACCTGGGTCCCTGCCGTTTTTAAGGTGCTGGAGAGCCATTCTAATCTCGCTTAGACTGACGTCCGGGATATCATCGGAGTAGTGTCGGATAAGACTTGCTCTTGGATCGTTACTCACACTTGCGTGTGGCTCCAACGATGATGTGTACAGCTGCCCATAGAACCTCTCAATCTCACTCAAAATCTCAGGTGTCCCGGAAACGATGCTGCCACACTCAGTCTTCAGCTTTGACAGTTGGCTCTTACGGGCAGACAGATCTCTGGCAAAGACTTTGGAGCCCTGGTTCCGCTCGATCGCTTCTTTAATACGAGCAGTATTAAAGTTGCGTAAGTCTCGCCGCATGCATTTGGAGATCTGTCTGTTCAGTTGCCTGTATGCTGTCAAATCTGTTGACGATTGCAGCCTCATCTCCCGTCTAACAGCCATGAGATTAAGAGTGTGATCGGAGAGTTTTTGTGTTCTTCTGCGGCGGGTCTTGCAGAACTTAGCTCCGACCGCATGGACAGTTTCCACGAGCTTGTCATTCATATCGTCCACTGCATTGCAATCTTGTAGGCACTGAAAGCGGTTGTGTAACTCGAGCTGAAAGTTTTCGGGATTCTGGATTAGAGCACGAGGGGGACGGAGCGTTGACTTCATTAGACGAGACCTCTCCAACTTAACGTTTAGGTTCAGTGTGCCTCTAACCATTCGGTGATCGCTGCCAGTTTTCACCCTTGCGATCACTGAGACATCACTGAACAGCTGGCGTCTGGTCGTCATAATGAAGTCAATCTCATTTTTTGTCGAACCGTCGGGGCTCGACCAGGTCCACTTTCTGTGGGGCCGCTTCTGGAAGAAAGAGTTCATCATAAAGAGTCCCTCTTTCTCCATAAAGTCGGCCAGCTGCTGGCCCCTTCGGTTCCGTTGCCCTACTCCAAATTTCCCTAACTTCAGCTCACCGCTTTCTCTTGTGCCTAGTTTTGCGTTGAAGTCTCCCATCAACACCGTGTAGTGGGTTTTGGAGGAATGCATGGCTTTGGAAATATCCTCATACATTTCCTCCACCTCCTCATCGGGATGTGCCGAGGTTGGTGCGTAAACCTGTATGACCTTCAGCGAATACCGTTTGGTGATTCTGAGTATCAGGTACGCGACCCTCGTCGACACACTCCCAATCTTTACAACGTTGTTGACGAGAGACTTGTGGACGATAAATCCGACACCTCCTTGGGACAGATGGTCGCCCTCCCGGTGATAGAACAAGTTGCCGGATTCGAGAATCACCGTGTCCTCCCCCTCTCTTCGGACCTCGGATAATCCTATAATACTCCAGCGCAACTTGTCTATCTCTTCTTCCAGCTCCAGGATCTTCTCGTCAGTCCTCAGTGTGCGTGCGTTAAATGTTGCCAGGTCGAGTCGTCGTAGGTGGCAACCGAACCTCCACCGCAGATTCTTAGCACCCCCTGCCCCGCCGTTACCATGGTCGCCACCGTAGCCAGGAATAGCGGGGCCGCCGGGGACTGGGGGCCGTCTGTTTGTGTCATTGTTCATGGGGGGTATATTGCCATAGTTGCCACGCTTGGCGAGCGGGTTGGCAACCGCAGTTTTTTTGTGTGTAATTGTTGTTATCAGGAAGATGCTGCTGCCCATCTCCTGCCTGTTTCCCTCTGTCGCCTTTTACGACACCCACGGGAAGATATGGGGTAGTGGATATTCTTAACCGCCACTACACGGCAAAAACGGTTCTATTATTAGACAATTCTAATGCTTCTATCTCTTTCTTTCCCTTTGTACGTTTACCGTAAACATTAGTACTTACTGTTACCTTTAATAGCTGAAAGTCGATATCGAAAATAATAAAATTAAAATTAATAAAAATATTATTCAATTCACTCACTGTGAAAAAATACTTATCTACTTTTAACCGTCTTCAGAAAAAAGAGGAGGTTATCAGTTTGTCGGTATTCTTTCCTAGTTAAAGTTTATAGTTACCTGGTTAAATTACTGTTAATATATTACCGTACACTCCTCGACATTTTATGATAAATCTTTTGCTGTTCTAGGAGTAAGACTCTGGAACTCCTTACCCCAGTCCATTAAAAGTGCTCAATCTTTAAATGTGTTCAAGAAACAAATTAAGGAACACTATTTGTCTCTTTAACTCCTCCCTCTTCCTCCTCTTAGTTATGGTCACTAATATACCTTAAGTATGTTGTCACTTTATAGTATATAAGTTGTATTTTTTTGTCTAATTTAGTGCACCCTACCCGTTAATCTTATTTTTATTTTTATTAATTTCCTCTTCTGGGTTGTCCGGAAGAGATTGCTATGGAGCAATAAGACCGCCTTTTGTTTTTCCCTCATTGTTTGTTCATTATTTGTTATATTTATGTTTTGTTGGTGTACAATAAAGAGTATTGTATTGTATTGTATTGTATTGTTAAATTAGTTAGATTGGTGTACCAAATCAGAGCGGCTTACAATTGCAAAAGGACACTAAAGACAAGTTATTGTACGGATCTACTACAATAATAGATATTTGTCGTCGTTGTAAAATTTTTAATAACAGGGCGATCAATGAGAGTGGTTCAAAAGTGCTGTCTCCAAAATATAATACTAATTATTTTATGAGAACGGTTTTAAAATCTCTGATTAGGTATTATTGATTCCCGTATATTCATTTTCATCAATTTGAAATAGAATCAACAAATCATTTAATTGAATTAACAAGATGCATAATTTACAAATATGTAGACGCTTGTTTATATTTTTTACAAACAATAATCAGGACCCTTAAACTTTATTTCGAAATAAATATAACAAATTAATTCATTTCAAAAATCAATAATACTTACTTACTTACTTATCGTCACGCACAATCCCTAACGGGGTAGCCAGAGAGAACAGATCGCCAAGTGTCACGATCCTTACATACCTCTTTCGCTTCTTTCAGGTTCATTAACTTCTTCATACATGCACGTCTAGGTATCCGAGTACTCTTGACCCTCCCCTCTTCGAGCAATTTGCTCACATGGTCTTCGAAAGTTAGTCTCGGTCTACCTCGACACCTTTTAATATTTACTTTTCAAAATCAATTTTCAAAATCTTTTTTTTAAAAATCAATAATAATAAAATAAATACATATTTTCGTTGTAACTGATTGATTTTGATTAAATATTATTTCTATGATTTTAATTGAGTATTTTTCATAATGATAAAATCCATTATATCGATAACGAATATTTTCCTTTATTAAGAAGAGCAACCCTAAAGATAGCCATAACAACGCAACTTGACCATTCGCAGACACGTGTTCTTCCTCGCCCCCCGGCCCGCAGTAGTGAGTCGTGTGTTTAGAAGAAATCTGCCTATACGCTCTCTAGTGGTTATATTCTCTATGCATCTAATGAAGATGCTTTTACAAGAATGCGTCAGTCGTGCCTTAGAAAATTTGGCCATAATGATCAAGCTGGACTCACCTAGTCCAGTTGGTGGCGCAGAACCGATATCTTTGCTCTGATCATATTCTCCCCATCAAGTACAGCTACGCTGCAGGTGTATCATGAATACCAGTATGTAAAAGGAAAAAGACGTTGTGCTTTATTTAGTGACGAGAAACCGAGACCCTTTTTACTGCGATCGAGACTACATTATAATCCTCAGGAATGACAACGCATCTACATTTTTACTCATAATGAAGACGTCTATTGGCCACAGAGTCCACTTACCTTACCAAGTTGACTATGTGATCTATATATACTAGGTGTGTATTTTACCGCCCGGAAAAAATAGGGTGTAACATCATCCAACAACGTGTACTGTGCATATGTGACATTATACTTAGAAGAAAATCAGCATATTCCACCTATCAATTTTTAATTGCGATAAGCCGTTAGATAATAATAAGTATACTTCTTGCCGTGTGTTGGTGGCGATAGAGAAGCCATCACATCATTCCGTAACGTAGGTGTCGTAAGAGGTAACTATGGGATTAAGCCAAAAGATATTATGGCTTCCGATAGATGGTGGTATAACCATCTCATTTACGTCAGACGTAAAATATCCAAACTGGTAATAGAAAGCAGCGTCAAAGGTGAAAACGAGAAATCCCCTCTATGAGAGAAGAAAAAATTATATTCATAGCAATCACAGTACCGCTGGAAGTTTTATGAATTGATCGGCTAGAGTGTTTAAAAAAGTCTCAGATCATATAAACAACAGGAGATATGCTCAGTAGTTGAAAATGTATCGGAACCCGGTGTCCCCAGTTGGCCCCTACCACGCGCCAACTACTAACATCAGTAAAAGCAATAGATACACAATCGCGCACACACTCGCATTTTATAAATCAGAACATACTACACAACCAATTATAAACCTTATCTCATCATACGCAGCGTGCATTTACCATGCACCGTACAAAACTTATTCAAACAAAAACATCTGTCGCTATCATTCACTCACAAAAGCCGGCAGCGGCTGCTTCACGAAACTATCGTGTGAGTGAGAGTATCAGTAAAACACTTATCCATTGCGCTATTAGACCAGCTGATTCACAGGTCGATTTGTACTAAGCAAGCAATGGTTTTTGTTCCTAATGAAAACATTTGATTTGGTTTTTCATCGTGTTTATAGTACCACGAAGTAATTTTTTAATAAATTGAATAAGAAAAACATTAATATTTTAGTACTTACGTGTGAAATGAGATGCCATCTTTCATGTAATTCACAATACAGCTGTTATTTTTGCAAACAATCACTGAACAACGCGGCATTTTGTCAAAAATCACGAGCAGTGAAGACGTCACAAGTTGACATTCGACTAATTACCGAAACTGGCATCAGGGAGTTGTGTTTCAAATTATTGTCACTAGTTGGCGCTTTTTTTATTCCATACAAATCGTAGTTAAATTTATCGCTATCGAACGCGTAAAAAAACTCACACCAACTCGCACTAGGAACACAGGCCGCTTTGCGGCCCGATGCGTTCGCAAGTGCCACGCCTCCTTGCCATATCTCCTGTTGTTTATATGATCTGAAAAAAAATACACAGTTCAAAAACTTTATTAAACTAAGTTTGTATAAAAAGGGTTATTATAATATTAAGGAATTTATGGATGATAATAACCCTTGGGAAGGGTGATCGCTACCAAGCTATTTCCAATTTGTCTTGTGTTGTTAATTGTAACATACATGATTGTAAGCTGTTATTTAAAAAATCAAGTCCCGCTGGGTCTCTTACTGATTTTTCTCAGGACGGAGGTTTTTTTCCAAACCAGTAGTAAACAAAAAAGGGACTTTCAATAAGTATTATTTGTAATCTATATTCAATAAAAAAGTTTCTGTTTATTTTTCAATACGAATTGAAAGCAGGGGGTTGGAATATGGAGTAAAAGTTGACAAATTTTCCCTTACACTCAAGTATACCAGGAGGTTACCCTAGGTAGGCTTAGGTTACCCTTATATAGAAAAAAATCTTTATGTTACGCGATATCTATCGGACTTGAATTGTAAAAGTATGCGTAAATAAAACCCCAACACTTACTCCATTACACTCTTTATAACAATGATCTTATATTTTGTATCAAGGTATTATATCAAGGTTATATATTTTTAGAATTTAAGAATTATTGTGAATGGAATGTTTTACTTACCTCTTCCTTCTTTATTACGGATTTAACATCTGAATGTTAGCACTTCCCGCAATTCTATATCACTCACCGTGAAATATACGCGACGCGTAATTGTCATTTCGGCGAAGCCTATATCAATATCAGTAAATAAGCCTCGTACGCGAAGCTCAAGATATAACATGCCACACTCAGTTTTATATCATGAGATACACGCGTCTCTCGGTACCTACATACGATACGATGTATCGACGACTGTCGATATATTGCTTGGTTGTGCTATTAATTTATGGAAGCGTATTTTATATGCACTTACTATTTTACTGTGCTTTTCTTTTAAGAATAAACATTAATCAGTTGCTTATCACGGCGTACAACAGCGCCGTAAGAGAATCCCCAACCTCACGTCAACCCTTCAGAAACTGAAACAGGAGGTGAGCAGCAGCATGATCCAGATACGCGATAGTAATAAAAAACTTTCCAGGCGGGTTGGCAAGCATTAGCTTATAATAATATTATCTGGTGTCTGCAATGGCAAATATGCTTCTCATTAGGCTATCTAGGGAGAGGCAAGCCAGAAGAAACATAGGCCTTTCCATGAATTGTCTTATAGGGTTTCTTTTACTATTTTTCATTAATTACAGAATATTATATATTTATACGTGGTAAAGCCACGCTGCAGTTATATTAGTAGTATAGTTGTAGAACGAATGAGTCGACTCGACTGCGGAAGGACCACGCTCTCACAGAATACCAGCCTAAAATAGTAGCTTAATGCTGCTGTGTTTCGTATGGTGAGTGTAGAGAACTGGAAACCATTTCTCCTGGAAAGGAGACATTCCATCTTAGTGCTCACGGGTGACAACTCATGTGCATTTTGATTCGTTATCGAAGATAGATGTAGATGTCTATGGACCACAGCAACCACTTACCATCAGGTGGACTGTGTGCTCGTTTGTCACCCTATCCTATAAAAAAATCAAAGTCCACTGGTGAACATAGACCTCCCCGTAAGAAAAGGGATCACATCATCATCCAGTATAGTAGGTTTTGGAGATATCCTCATACATTTCCTCCACCTCCTCATCGGGATATGCCGAGGTTGGTGCGTAAACCTGTATGACCTTCAGCCAATACCGTTTGGTGATTCTGAGTATAAGGTACGCAGCCCTCGTCAACACACTCCCAATCCTTACAACGTTGTTAACTCGTTGCTGGCTTGTGAATGATAAATCCAACACCTCCTTGGGACAGATGGTCGCCTTCCCGGAGATAGAACAAGTTGACGGAACCATCTGCTTGTAATCCTATAATTTATAAAATTAAATTTCAGCCCAAGCACACAACTGCAAAACTTCAAGATACTATAAATTCATACCGTGTAGATCGGAATAAAAATTAGGTAATAATTTTTATCTGGAGGTAGCCGTTGTTAACTATAACATTGGAACGTCGTTGAACACCTCAGTCCTCCCCTCCGTGACCATGGTTGCTATAAAGTAATAGAAACGTCGGAAATATAAAATATCCCTAGGATGATAACAGAATTGCCCCCAACACTCCACGCGAGCAATCACGTGCCGACTTATTGAAAATTATTTGCGGTCTCACATAGCACAGTGTAATAAAAAATACTAGGGGTCTAATTATCCGACCAATATGTAGCTTATTCTTTAATTGTTTTATCTCCCTTTTGCATTATGTTATGTAGCTGTTTTGCTTTTTATTATATCAATCCTCTGAGCTTTAATACCTGAGAAGAACTGGTTTTTCCCACTTTTGAGTTTCGTGTTAGTCTTTTGTTCGTTTTTAAATAGAGGTGCCGAGGTACCGAGGAAGAAGGCTTATAGCCTGAAATATAGATTTCAGTGGGAGCAAATGGCATGGAATTCAATTGTTCAAGTAATAAGGTGACCGGATTAACCACGTAGCAAAAGTAGCAATTGCTACGGGCCCCGCGTAAAGGGAAGCCTCGCGTATCCAAGCCTGCTCATCACCGCCTAAGTGCAATTTTTTGAGTGAAACTTATTGAGACGTGGTGTATTGAATTTACTTGATATCATAAAAACGTGAAACATTACACCTTTTTTGACTAAGACAATCCAAGTCGGACAGTCAGTAACCGATTATTCTTGTATGTGTTATTCTTCTTGGCAAAGAAAAAACACAATTTTGTACGGTAAACGCACAAGGCGTTTACTGTATAAAATTGTGGGTTTTTTAACGCTTACCATGCCGAATGGCTCGGTTTTCATACTATCGATCATGCGAGAAGATCTGTTTACGACTTTACCTTGGCATATGATCTGACACAACTGATCACTTCGCCCACGCGGATTCCAGATGTGGAGTATACACCTTCACTGTTGAACCTTCTGCCGACCTCTCATCCAGACGGCTATCAGGTATCCGTCGGGGTATCGACTGAGACCTGATAGCCGTCGACTTGGCTCTTAGGATCCCTGCCTGATCGGGAATACAAAACCCATCACTTGCTCATTGTAGACACGATCGGGAGGCTGCTGCCGTGTGTTTCACTATAGGTCAGTGGATTGGGATTGGATGCAGGCTTTTCTTGCTAAAACAGATCTTCACGCTTTTTACACGTGGTAGAGCCATGCTGCAGTTGTATTAGTAGTATAGTTGTAGCACGAATGGGTCGGCTCGACCGGGGAAGGACCACGCTCTCACAGAATACCAGCGTCAAATAGTAGTTTAATGCCGCTGTGTTTCGTATGGTGAGTGTAGAGAACCGGAGACCCTTTTTACTGGAAACGAGACATTCCACCTACGTCCTCACGGATGACAACGCAACTGCATTTTGATTCGTAATCGAGGATAGATGAAGATGTCTATGGGCCACAGCAACCACTTACCATCAGGTGGGCTGTGTGCTCGTTTGGCATCCTATCCTATACAAAAACGCTGGGTGATCTCAAAAAAATCGTTACTGTGTCTGTTGCTGATGTGGTGCCTAAGGAGATGGGACTTTTCATACCGTCATCTGTAGTGTCAGATAATGGCAGATCCCAGCCTTGGTTTGGACGCTCCTGCAAAATTACATCACAGCAAGAGCAAGTGTTTCAAGGCCTGAGTTGACGCAATGATTTCCTGGGATGCAAAGACTAGTGCACTCAAAGAGAAGTACAACTCTGCCTCCAGGTTCTTCAAAAGATTTGTCGCTAAGGCGGAGCACATTGGAAGAATTAGCGAGAAACTAGTTCGCTTTCTTTCGAGAACTCGTGCGTTCTGATGCCTCGCTAAGGCTGCCCAAGGGAATTTTTGTAAGCCGTCATTACTATCTTTGTGCGAGGAATATGACTCGCTGACCCACGCTGCAAAGGAGAAAGCTGATCTTTGATTAGGTTCTCTTTCTGCGTCCAATTCGACTCTTGACGACAGAGGGAGCAAATCGCCGACCATCCCACGGTGTGAGTGCTCCATGCCTGATGTGCTGTTTACACAGCACTCAGTGCACAAAGCACTCCTGACTCTAGACGTCGTCAAGTGAGCTTGATGGAATCCCCCCCCCCCCCCCAATGTGCTGAAGACGTGTGGTCCAAAATTGGCACCGATTCTTACGCGTCTTTTGTCTGTTACGTTTACGGTTCTCTTACTCTTTAGACGTCGTTCCAGGCTCATGGAAAACAGCCTTAATGCACCCAATCCCCAAAAAGGTGGTAGTTGTACGGGTCCTCCTACAGGCCTATCGCCTCCTTGTTCTCCAAAATATGGAGCTTCCCAAAAAATTAGAGATATTATGCAATTGGGTCACCAATTTTCTGACAGATCCGAGTACTAAGGTCGTAATTGACGGTGTACGTTACGACAATGCGCTATTGCCTACCCTGTTCTTTCTGCATATCAATTATATGTTGCATACTAGTAACATTCATTGCTTTGCAGACGACTACACTGGGTGTGTTTTATACATCGGCCGTTTTAATATTTCTCGGGAACTCGTCATCGAGTGCCGAAACAAATTTGTTTTTGAAATTGAGTCATTGTTAAACAAATTCTCGGATTGGGAGCGACTAAATGTAGTCCAGTTTAATCCCCGAAAGACACAAGTTTGCGCGTATATGGAAACAAAGAACTCCTTTGACGTATGTTCTCGACTTCAGGGCACTCCCCTCGTTCCCTCAGTTAGCATCGGAATTGGTATCGACATTTCGAGAGACGTACAGTCACTTGGAAGGAAAGTCTAAACTGACAAAAAAGTTTGGTGCGCTCAGTAGATCGAGACCATATTTCATGTCGGCCCACCACTTGCAACTTTCATCATCAAATGCATGAAACGAAAATAATGACAATTACGTGCAATGGAATACTAGAACGCGTGCAAGCGGCTTAATGCGAGATACATTTTATGGATATGTCCAAACAATGCGATCCACAATTTCAGAAATTGAAGCAAAAGCCAAGAATCTGATAGGCTGTCATGAATATCAGCAACTGACATCACGACAACGAAAGCGAGACACAAAGCATTTTATCAGTTCTAGTACACTTGCAGTTACACGAATTTATTGAAGAAGAAACATCTGGTAAACATTTTGAAATTTTGTTGTCATATGACTTACTATCTGCTTCAGATAAACGCATGAAAGCATATCAAAGTTTAATTGGTGTTTTTGGAATATTTCGACAATTAAAATCTATTACAGCAGAAGATATTTGGAAAGAAACTCCTATTATGGTCAATATTTATGCAAATGGTTGGAAAGACAGCATAGTGAATAAAATTTAAGAAATCATTAAGACAGCATAGACTGTGAATTAGTGCACTTTGCCGAGCTGCTCAAAACGGATGTGGCTGATGTATTGATAGTACGAAAAACGAATCTCTGGAAATATATTATAGGGTCCAAATGGATAATTCAATAGAATCATGTTTCCCCAATTTAGAAACTGTCTCAAATTTATTGTCTCTTATTATGAATAACTGCAATATGTAGTGAACGTTCTTTTTCGACATTGACCGTATAAAAAATAAATTAAGGAACACTATGAGTCAAGAACGTCATAATTATTTCTCTAATAAATATAGAATATGACTTGCTTAGAAAAATTGATACGGATAGTATTATTTCTAGATTGGCCCACAGAAACCTAGGTAGAAAAGTTACTTTATAAAAGCTCATAAAGTAATAAAAGAAACAGATAAATAAATACAAAATATTTTATAATTAAAAATACACTATTGATAAAATATATCATGCTATTTCTTAAAGTATTATATACTTTGCAATAAATATACATTTTGAAATATGTACTAATGAAGATTTACAATTATTTGTGTAGTTTTGTTAGTTTCTTATCAAAATCATTTTACTCCGGCTTTTTGTACTTGTCAGAATCTAACAGGGCCTATGGTAATCTACCCAAGAAAATTGTAGCCTATAGGTGGAAAATAGACGTATTGAATTTTAAATTGTTTTTACTACTTTATACTTAAGAACCCATAACAGATCAAGGGCCCCTCGATAGTATTTGCTACGGGTCTGGAAGGCGATAGTGTTGATATAGTCAAATTTTGGGCTCAAGTCTACACATACAAAAATGAGGTTAGAATGAATGCCTTTCGGGAATTAGTGGACTTAGCCATCATCAGATTTTCGGCGTTATGAACATTGTCAAAAGTAAGCAACGTAAGCGGATGTCAGTTGAAACAGTGAATTCAAATATAATGATACGTCATCAATAAAAAAAATCATAAGCAAAGTTGCCACAGATAAAGACCTACCTGAAAATGTCCTCGACAAATTACTAAAACTGTAAAAAAAGAATAGAAATAGGTGTAGACTCATCATCCGCATGTGGAGGTGATGATGACCATGTAGACAGTGGAATTGTATAATTTAATTGATTTTAGTACCTAATATTACTTACATAGATGGAGATGTCTTTACATAATCGCATTTTTTCTTATTTCCTCATACATTTACAGGATACAACTTAGCGGAATTCGGTGGATTTTACAAAGCAAATTTTTGTAACTTTTTTTCCTCATACGGCAACACTGGTCATCAGGTGCCGTTGCGCGGTGGGAGCGGCAACACGTCAATTTCAGTCCACAGGTATGAGTGAGGTGTTGCGTCACCCTTGTTACTACGATTATTTACGTATTTTTATATGTTATTTTCAGTTCATTATGGCGTTTCGTGATGATGAAGAGCTTAAGCGGTACTTAAATAATATGGCTGAGGATGATAAAAGTAAAGCAGAGCCAGGAGGAGGCTTTTGAAAATGAAGATAATGTCTCCGTCATGGACCTAAAAAAAAGGGCGGACGCCGTCTCTTAAAACAATTACTGACGCACCCATAGTAAGTTAGTTCGGATAATACAATCAAGCCGGCACGCACACATGCACACCATAGTAAGTCTACCGCCCGCCATACGTTCCGATCCGCGCTCGCGTAGTTACTCACACATAGTTACGCGGCCGCCATTGCGGTGCGTCAATTGTTTCTTAGCGAGACTCCGTCCGCCCTTTTTTCTAGGTCCATGGTCTCCGTGCATTCCGAACAAGACGACATTATTTCCTGCTCAGTCAAGATGATGTGCCTTTGTCACAGCTTCGAGGGAGTGTTTTGAGAGGTAAGAATGGACATTTTGGTCTGCTTCTGCGCCATCAAGCGGAACACATCAACGTAATTTAGTAAACATTCAAAGATCTTCGCAAGTTCATTCTAATATTGAAACAGAAAAAGATGCTGAACAAAATTATAAGATTTTGTACTGTTAATCTACATAACATAGTAGTTACATACACGAACCAAGAAATTGGTAGACGTGCTCCCAAACACAAATACCAACGTTTTACTCATAAAACAGACAAAACAGAGATCGAGACAATCATGGGGCTACTATTTTATGCCGCGGTAAACAAAGATAGTAAAAAAAATGCAACTGAAATGTACACGCCCACGAGTGAGAGAGCCCCCTGTGTACAAGTCAATAATGTCCGAGAGTCGATTTCATTTTCTGCTACTTTGCCAAAGATTTGATGATAAGGACAGTCGTGATAAACAGGGACAAATTTGCACCTATTTGGGAAGCATGGAACATTTTCATAAACAGTTGGACAAAAGCGTACCAACCACGCTGTTCCGATACGACTGATGAGCAACTATTTGGTTTTTGAGGAGTGTCCCTTTCGTGTTTATATATCTTTGAAACCGGACAAATATGGCATGAAAATTGTGGCCATATATGATGTTAAATCATATTTATATATTTGATGCAATTCCTTACATAGGCAAAGTATTCGAGGCGAAGACGGCGGCAGGCTACGTCACAAAGTTAGCTGAGAGCATCAAAGGTTCAGGACGAAACATAATCTTTGTTAATTTGTTGACCTCGATGCCACTTGCAGGCCAGTTACTGAAGGAATATCAACTGACCTCAAAAATAAACGTGAGATATCACCGGTTTTCTTACCGAATAAATCAATCTGCTTTGTCCTTTCACCGTAAAACGTAAGTCTTCTTTTACTCCAAAGGTAAAATATCGGTGATCCTGCTATATACTAAGCACAGTAAGGAAAAGATCAATCCCACAACGCATAAGCCAGTTATAATTGATGACTACAATGCGATAAAGCGAGGCGTCGACCTTTGACAAAATGATGCACAATTACACGACTGCAAGTGGTACTCGACGCTGGCCTCAGGTTTTCCTTTGATAATATGTTAGATCAAAAAGGGATCTAGAAAGCTAAGCATCTAAACACGCCAGCTAATAGGTTTAGAACCAATTTCCAAAAAAAAACTAGCATTGCAACTATTATTGAATAAAACTAAATTTACGGATTTTATCGCGTTTATTTCACTACTTTTACTTATTTTTAATTCCCGACGTTTCGGGTGCATTGCAACTATTAGCCGAAGCGCACATGAGACGACGCCTGGAGTCAAATTTACATGGAAAACCTTCGGGAAAAGAAATATAAGGGCCATTCTAAATGTCCCCGAAGAAGTTCCAGCAAGTGAACCCTCCGTCAAATTGCAAAAGCAAGCTCGATGTTGCATTGTGTCCTCGAAAGAATGACAAAACATGAAGATTTTTGTTCAAAATGCAAAATACCTGCGTGCCCTGAATATCGAGTGGTAATTTGTCTCAATTGCTTTAAGTTGTCAAAAACATTTTAAGCTAATTTATTTACTGATTGATCTAAAGGCGAGTACCTTTAGTTTGTTTTAAGGAAAAAAAAAAGTTTTTGAAGAGTACAATTTGCCACTTTGCCTGGCGTATGTGGACTATGAGAAAGCCTTTGATTCCGTCGAAATTTGGGCGGTGCTGCAGTCCCTTCAGCGGTGCCAAGTTGACTGTCGGTGTATCGAAGTGCTGAAGTGTTTGTACAATAGGGCTACGATGGCTATCCGAGTACAGAACCAGAGCTCGAAACCTATCCAACTGCAGAGAGGTGTAAGACAGGGTGACGTTATATCCCCGAAACTCTTCACCGCTGCTTTGGAAGACGTTTTCAAGCTACTGGACTGGAAAGGATACGGTATTAACATCAATGGCGAGTACATCACTCACCTTCGATTTGCCGACGATATAGTCCTTATGGCAGAATCGCTGGAGGACTTAAGCACTATGCTCAATGACCTCAATAGTGCCTCCCAACGGATAGGTCTTAAGATGAACATGGACAAAACAAAGATCATGTTTAATGTCCATGTCACACCTATGCCGGTAGTTGTTGGGAACACTATGCTCGAAGTTGTTGACGAGTACGTTTACCTGGGACAAATAGTCCGACTAGGTAAGTCCAACTTCGACCGAGAGGTCAATCGACGGATTCAACTCGGCTGGGCAGCGTTCGGGAAATTACGACATATCTTCTCGTCAGGTATACCTCAATCTCTAAAAACTAGATTGTACAACCAGTGCGTGTTGCCAGTGATGACTTACGGATCAGAGACGTGGTCCTTCACTGCTGGCCGTATGAGGACGCTCAAGGTCACTCAGCGAGCTATGGAGAGGGCTATGCTCGGAGTTTCTCTGCGTGATAGACTCAGAAATGAGGACATCCGCAGTAAAACCAGAGTGACCGACATAGCCCAACGGATTAGTAAGCTGAAGTGGCAATGGGCCGGCCATATAGCTCGAAGAACTGATAACCGATGGGGAAGAAAGGTTCTCGAGTGGCAGCCTCGTACCGGTAGGCGTAGTGTAGGGCGACCCCCCACTAGATGGAGTGACGACCTGGTAAGATATGCAGGAAGTCGATGGATGCAGGTGGCTCAGGACCGTGCTTTGTGGCATTACTTGGGGGAGGCCTATGTTCAGCAGTGGACTTGTGAAGGGCTGTAATGATGAAGGAAAAAGTTTTATGTTTCATTATACAAAAGTTTTTTTATTCATTTTATCACGGGGTGACGTTACACTCCTGTTATTATGCGTGTTCGTCGTTCATTTAAATTATGTTACCATCGCAGGGATAAGTTAATACGCGATAAAATCCGTAAAAATTACTTCTCTAAGGAAATCATGTTATTTGGCACGAATTTTCACAAGTTTCCATCCGGTAACCCTAGAGAGAATAGAGAGTGCATCTGTGCTTGCGTACACTTACCACAGTCTTGCTCTATAATCCTGACCAGAGCTGATGACTATACTTAACTTTTATTCTTTTTAGTTCTGCTTCACCATCTTGCTTCAATATTTATCACCGCGTAGCTTATAGAGGCCAATGCAATTTGAGATCCGCTTCACCGTGTACGCGGCGGTGCGCGGTACCGTGTGTCAATCGCCTTACTTAACAATCGACGTTATTCCCAAAACGTCGATCTCCAGTACACGCTTCGCATCCGAATAAACAACGGGGCACTCACTGGCGACGGATTTTGGCGAAAATTTCACAGACCAGTAATGGGGTGCAGCATGACCAAAACGAGGATGTCGGCCTTCCTTCACCAAGCCACTAAGTCTAGCGTAGATTGTGGAAAACGCTTTCAAGAAATGAATATCTCGTCCCGCCTTCTATACCTCAAGAAAAGCCTTTGTCAAGCTACGGGCATAAATGAAAACTCAGAAAGAAATGGGGTATTGAAACTTCGCAAGAAACTCTACCATACATGCTTACTAAAATGATGAAAAAAAAACAGACAAAACAAAAATATTAAGATAATTTATTAATATATCCAATACATAAGCAAATTAATAATTATTATCTAATTTGTTAAAAGTTGTACTCACTGGGTACATGAACACAGCGCTTTAAAAATAAAGTACCTAATACAGATTATACATGGAAAGTTATCGCCAACATAAAAATATGTAGTCTAACTTACAAGTTAGTATGGAATTATTATGTTAAATGCAAGTAATAATACACATTGCTTATGAACATGGAGATAGTATTATACATTGTATTTTAAAATAGATGCTTCAGCACAAATCTTCCAATGTTGATAAAATTCAAGAAAAAATATCACAAATCCTTAAGTATTGCCATCATTAATTACATTGCAAATATCAAAAAGTTTTTACAATTTAATTGAAAAAATATATAGTTCGCCTTTGAAAAAAACGTAAAAGGACTTTTTTGTATAATTATATGTAAAAGAAAATGCTTTGGTATCATTAGAAACTATGGACTTATGTAACAAAAAAATATTTATAAAAATAAACAGTAAGGTGCCATGCCTTAAGAGATTCTAACAGACTAATATGGCAAGCCGATATAAATCTAATTTCAATATTCAAATGCATGTTAAAAATCAACAACTCTTTTTTTGTTAGTTTACATTATGAAAACATTTGTTTTAATATGAACTTATTTTTATCGATTAAAAGAAAATATGTATTCCCAAATTAATGGTGCTTGAAAAATTCATATTCACAATATACTGATGTCGAGCTCTGCTTTATTGGGCTTTTTTAAAACTGGCTTTATGTGTTGTAACTACACTTAACAGTTAAGAACTATCATCCGTATAAAACAATTACGTAAAAAACTATAAGTACTTGTTGTCATACTATATCATACTATGATAATCATACTATGTCATACTATGTTGTAAAACTTAACAGGAATATCTTTTATACGATGAAAAAACATATTATCATAATGATTTCTTATATTTACGCGAACACTACACATTGAAATAATACTAGTTTTTACGGAATTTATCGCGTATATTTAACTTTTTAAATACCCGACGTTTCGAACGCTTTACAGCACTCATGGTCACGGGCGGGACTGAGATGTTCAACGTCCATATGTCATAGTTAACCGCGGTTACCATAGATTAAAATTTAACTTTTGTTCCGATCTATGCAGTATGAACTTATGGTATCTTGAAGTCTTGCAGTTGTATGTCTGGGTTGGGATTTAATTTTATTTATTATAGGATCTCAAGCAGATGGTAGCACCCAGCCATCTTCTCTATTGAAATTAGGATGTTTTTTGATTTCAATAGACTGCAGACTGCAGACGTCTGTGAACACGTACAGGATCTCCCCCGTCACTACATCAGATTCGATAGACCGCAAATCCTCGCTAAAGAACACCGATTCCTTCCAAGGATGATTCGCGAGGCTATTGAAATCAAAAAACATCCTAATTTCAATAGAGAAGATGGCTGGGTGCAACCATCTGCTTGGGATCCTATAATAAATAAAATTAAATCCCAACCCAAGCATACAACTGCAAGACTTCAAGATACCATAAGTTCATACTGCATAGATCGGAACAAAAGTTAAATTTTAATCTATGGTAATCGCGGTTAACTATGACATATGGACGTTGAACATCTCAGTCCCGCCCGTGACCATGAGTACTGTAAAGCTCTCGAAACGTCGGGTATTAAAAAGTTAAATATACGCGATAAATTCCGTAAAAACTAGTATTATTTCAACATATTATCAGTCTCGACAGAGGTTAGAGATGTGCTTAACTCTTTGTCAGTTATAATTATTATATACCTTATTGGAGATAAGCCCTCAATATACAGTACGGTAAATATTTTGAAGAACATACAAAGTAAAACTCTATACAATTTAGCACTAAACCTTACCGTGTGAATTAATCAGAAGAAATTTGATTTATTATCAAAAAACGTTAAGATCATATAAAATGAACAATTGTTCCACTTTCACCTATTCTTCATAAAAAAGTTATATTTAAAATTCATCGTGCCTCACTAGAGCCTCTCCGAAGTCAGTGGCTTGACTGCCAACGAAAAGGTCATATTTTTTCATTATTTCAGCTTTGGTCAGTTTCTCGTCAGAGTCCGCGTCAGCTTCGAACACCAAGTGACGAGCCTCGGCCTCGGCGTGGTCGAAATCGGGCGGCGCGATCCAGTCTTTCACTTCTGCTTCATCCATGAAGCCGTCCTTGTTCGTGTCCCTGCAGATATTATCACAGACTTATAACCAGATAGATTTCATCATCAGCAAAGCTAACAATATAACTTTTTTTACGTGGTAGAGCCATGCTGCAGTTATATTAGTAGTATAATTGTAGCACGAATGGGTCGGCTCGACCGGGGAAGGACCACGCTCTCACAGAATACCAGCGTCAAATAGTAGCTTAATGCTGCTGTATTTCGTATGGTGAGTGTAGAGAACCGGAGACCCTTTTTATTGGATACGAGGCGCTCCATCTTAGTCCTTACAGGTGACAACGCACCTGCATTTTGATTTGCTATTGAGGATAGATGTGGATGTCTATGGGCCACAGCAACCAGTTACCATCAGGTGGCCTGTGTGCTCGCTTGTCACCCTATTCTATAACAACATTGTAGTTATCCTATCTATCAGTCTCTCAGTCTGTCAGAAGCGATTTTAGATAAAATTATACAAGATAATAATTTTTCATTTAGCACAAAGATTAGCTGTGTACTGTGTACTGTGCAACTCTGATGAGGATTATGGTTAGCTTAGTTTTGATGACATTTCGTTGAATTGTATTGTGTAAATATATTAGTGTTGGATATGAGTTGTTTCATCTCATTCTACTCTCTTTCAAGTTACAAAATATTATCAAAATAATAAAATAAAGCATGCAATTTCAGTGATCCCATTGGCAAAAAATGTCCACTAGAGATACACAATTACTGTATTGGTTCAATTATAAAAGGTTGAATTTTAATTCGTGGATAAAATATTGGATTAAAAAAGTGCCTAATTTTATCCGATATTTAAATAATTTTTTTAAATAAATTTGGCTGTTAAAGAAAAATGTATGCATGTGTCTGGAAGTTCAGCATGTTTTTAAAATCACTTAAAATGTACTTAGTGTTACATCTATATTTCTTTATTGTTCTTGGTTATTTATTTAATAGTTAGTAGCTACCTGTAGCCAGTGAACTGTTCTCGTTCCTGCTTCACCCAGTCCGGCTCCTCTTCATCTTCGTCGTCCTCAGGCTTGTACATGTCTCCGATGTACTCCTCTACGGAGACCTTGCCATCCTGCGACAAATTTAAATTATTACATAAACATAATCTCACGCCTGTCACCCAGAGAGTTAGGCAGAGGCGACACACTGCTATTTGGCCAGATCCTGATACACTTATCTCTCTTTCACATCCATATACTTTATATTTCACCAAATTGATGACATACTGAAGGTAGCTCAAATTCTTATGGGATTAAAATATATTGTTAAGTGAACAATTAAAAGTTAATGTCCAAAAGTGTTGTAAGGTTTTCTACGATTTATTATAAAAGTAGGAGAATTAAATTATATAATTCGAAATGTGTCAAAATGTGCAGAAAAAATTTCAGTGTCTTGCCATCAAAGCAAAGTGATGAAATGATTACAAACGAATCATCTTACTCTAATGAATGAATTATAGAAAACAGGTTTTACACAATTCATTCATGTATTTACAAGCGATCAAGTCCACTGCTGAAGATAAGTCTTCCTCATGCATTGCCTCATACAGGGATATTTGCCACAGTTGCCACATCGGCAGGCGGGTAGGCGACCGCAGCACTACACTATTAGGATCAACGCCACAATTTTAAAGAGGTTTTAATGTACAAAGAAACAAACCATGCAAGGGTTTATTAAATGCAGCTGATTATTGCTTAAGTAATTTTTAACTGCGTATGTGTTTTAGTACATCACAGCACTTACCTTGTCCTTATCAATGTCCTCCATTGTTTCGAGCACAACCACATCCCTCATACCAGAATGATCTTCTGGATGCAAAAAGTATGCAAATTCGGTCCTGTTGAGAGCATCGTCTTGGTCTCCATCTACGAAATAGTAAAACAATTATGCAATAAAATGTTGCCTAGCAGATCATATAACACTCAGTATTGCAGTTGCTAGATATTTGGCTGTAGGCTACTAATTCGAATCCAGCACTCGACAAATATTCTTCATTCAAACATTCCACCAATCAAAAGTCCACTGGTGAACGTAGGTGCCATGCTTGGCGAGTGGGCTGCCAACTGTCGTAAGTTATTACATGGAATTGTGATCAGGGTGACGCCCTTATCTCCTGTATTATTTATCTCTGTCGCCTCTTACGACACCCACGGGAAATGTGTGTTAGTGAATTCTCGTGCGCCGCTACGTCATTTTTATAACATACAAATTCATATTGCGTATCTGAATGTTTGTCCCTGTGCAAATTACGTCTAGCGGCGATGTAACAATATCCACTAGTCCATATCCTCCCGTGGGTGTCGTAATGAGCGACAGTGGAAAACAACTCAGGAGATGGGCAGCGGCGTCTTATTAATAGCGACTACAATAAAATATTGCGTTTGCCAAGCCAGTTGTCAAGCATGGCAAATATGACAAATATCTTAAAAAATACTTATAATGTGTGGTAGAGCCACGCTGCAGCTATATTATGGTTGTAGCACAAATGGTCCGGCTTGGTAGGACCACTCTTTCGCGGAGTACCAGCGTAAAATAGCGGCTTAATAGTGCTGTGATTCATATGGTGGGTGTAGAGATCCGGAGACCCATTTTTAATGATAACGAGGCAATCCATCTTAATCCTCAGGGGTGACAATATATCTGTATTTTGATTCGTAATCGAGAATGAATGTAGATGTCTATGGGCCACATTATCCACTTACTATCAGGTGGACTGTGTTCTCATTTGTCACCCTTACTCTATAGAAAAATATCCCCCCTAAAAGGCTGTCTATGGGGGAGGTCTAGTTTCAGGAGTGGCCTTTAATAGGCTGTAACAGTTGATTACGTGTGCTAATTATACGCAAAATTGCAGTCCACCTGATGGTTATTGGCTACCACAGCTTACGGACAACCTGCAAACAACTTTAAACAAAGAACAAGTTACATATGCATTGTCACTTCCAAACACCGAAGATGGAATGCCCCTTTAGCCCTTCAAACACCGGAGTGCAGCCAACGCTGCATGACGGCAGAAATAGAAATAAGTGAGAAGTAGGTACATCTCCAGATTCCAGATGAACTTTTATTTTCAATTTTATAAGTCAGTGATTAAGCTGTATTCTAAATGATGGTATGTGATGACGCAGTCAAAGATGGTTAACGTTAGCCTACTTACTCTTGCCTTGAAGACACCTACATTGTAATTAGAAGGAAAGACAGATTGCCAATCCGTTTGCCAGGCGTGGTGATTACGGCAAATCTTTCCTACAAGTGTAGTCCCTATCGACAATGGTAGATTTAAAACACAGGCAGGTGAAAATTAAGATTTGAAAAAAGTTTGTACTTACCAGCATAGTGCCATCTCCTGCGATCTCTTTTCAACAGGTTAGAGTAAGTGAACCCTTCGCTGTAAGGGGCGTTTAACTCTTTTTCGTTCATTTCATCCATGAATCCGTAGACATTTTTTCTGTATGTCTGTAAGCATAAAAAATAATAAATTAAGTAACAGTGGTAAATAAGTATTTAGCCGACGGATGAAAGCATAGTTGGTATCTTCTATCGGGCAATTTTCAGCCCGGAGAGCACCCCACATTCTGTGTGATATAGAGCTTGTTTTATATAACAGAAGTGTCGTTCATAAAATATTAAAAGCGTGATTTTGGCTATGATTTGGATTTTAGGTTACGCTTGTGACGCGGCGTTAGCGCCCCGAAACCAGAGAGTAGAAAAACTATGTAACAAGTTGGCAAACATCTCTCATGCTTAGAGTCCATAGAAGTTCCAATGGCATTCTGTGACCAATATGTAATAAATTTGTCCCGTCTTAGGGTACTGGATGTGTGTCACATTATTTCAAAAAAAATTATACTAATAGGTCTTTATCTATGTAATTACCGTTCGGCAATACTGACCATTTTAAAACGAATTAATTTTTGTTTGGCTAAGAATTTTAATTCCAAATTAATTTTATTTTAAAAACGTGGAATTCATTTTTCAAAATTAGTCATTTTTCATTGATCAGCGTTATGTTTACATCGCGTTTCAATCTTTTTCATTATGAATGTGTGGCCGTTGAAGGAAAAGGGGAGATCTCCCGCCGGGCAAGGTGTTCTGCCCGGGGAGGGGCCAACACTCCGTGTAATAGTTCGGATATGTTCTATATATACTGTTTATGATTCGGAATATTGATAGCGTGATTTAGGCTTCGGTGTGTTTCGCTTGCGACGCGACGACAGCGCCACCACATCACCCCCCTGCTCAGACCGGAGGTCGGTAGTACAGTACAGTACAGTCGGTAGTAGTAGTCGGTACTACTTGCCGACGAATGTGCAAGTGCCAGGAGATTGCCTTGTAGTCTGCGGTGAGTCTAGAAGAAGGCAAGTAATCTGCGAGAGTGCCGTGAAACAGAGGCGAGCAGGAAGGCTCAGAGCCGTGCCGAACACTGTAGCGCAGAAAGTAGCTTGAAGGAACAGGAAGCATTATTATTCCAGTGCTGCGATGAACCTTGTGAAGCTAGATGGCTTGCAGGATATGAAGACTGCAGACGATATCTGCTCGGGAGCGAATGGGTGGGGTACTCTATGACGATGATGAAGCTTGAAGTTTCCGAAGGATGTTGGTTGCGGTGTTCAGATCACGTCGGGATCACCACTGTGGCCGTTGAAGGAAAAGGGGAGATCTCCCGCCGGGCAAGGTGTTCTGCCCGGGGAGCGGCCAACACTCCATGTGATAGTTTGGAGATGTTCTATATATACTGTTTATGATTCGGAATGTTGATAGCGTGATTTAGGCTTCGGTGTGTTTCGCTTGCGACGCGACGACAGCTCCACCATAAATGAATGAATGAATATACTTTATTGTACACCACAAACAAATTTACAAAGAACATAACAAAGAGCAAATTACATGTACAATTTGGCGGCCTTATCGCTACATAGTGATCTCTTCCAGGCAACCAAAGGTGTAAGGAATAAGACAGTGAATACTAAGTAGGTGGTGCAATATAAATATACCCAAATTAATATATACCGTATATCCATGATAACATCACATTATCACGGATATACGGGATTAGCCCGTTTGCAGAGACGACTACAGGATTAATTTCGGGTAGCAGACCTCCCTACATGTAGGTCAATTCGTGAGCCAGGTCCAGATATTTTGTTTGCTTATCTGTTTCGGCTTGCACGAGGTTCTCGTCATACGGAATGGTAATGTCGACCAAAAATATCCTTGACTGTGCCCGGTCCATCAGCACAATATCAGGCTTATTCGCAAGAATAGTCCTGTCTGTGATGATGGCCCGATCTCAGTAGAGCCTGGCGCGATCATTTTCGAGCACGGTTTCCGGCAAGTATTTATAATAAGGCAGTTCCTGATCCACGAGACCGTATTTCAGAGCGAGCTCCTGGTGTAAAAGCGGTCGTTTATTATTACTATTATAAGACTTTCTAAGTTTCAATTTCTGAGAACTATGGAGAATTGAGCGAAGTGAGAACGTGAGTGAGTTTGTGGACTTCACATATAATTGGTATATTTTTAATTTCTTAGACATGCGGCTTTCCTCATTAATACTTTAATGTGTAACCCATTAAAGTATTCGTGTCCATTACAATATCTTATCTCCTTTTTTGCCTATAAAGATTGTTGCATTAGTCATGCAAGTATTGAGTAAGTATAAACTATCGGATCGGGACACCTGTGTAGTCATCCCATAGGCGTCGTAAGAGTCGCCGGAGGGTTCCGAAACCAGAGATGGGCAGCAGCGTCTTCCTGATGACAACCCAAAATAATAAAAACTGCCATCGTCATCGCCGCCATAGTCGCCATCCCGCCTACCAAGCGTGGCAACTGTGGCAAAAGTAAAGCAATCTATAGGGGAGGCCTGTGTTCGGCACTGGACTCTTATAGGCTGTAACGGAAACTATTGGACACAGTAACAGAGACAAGACAGAGATCAGAAAAGTCAATAGCAATATTATCCTTATTCATTTTTTTCGAGCTCAATATAAAAATTACAAAAACCTAATTTGATTTTTCCAACTCTATCCTGGTTTTAATACTACAATGTTTCTCTGACTGCAGAAGGAATGGCATTGTAAAAATATTTTATGTGAAATTTAATTTTCAAGACTTGACTTGAGTCTTGAATTTTTTTTTAAATGCACACTCAAAAAGCACAAGAACAATCTAAACCTTGCAATCTTCAAGTGGCTGTGTACATTCAATGGTTAAATAACAAAACATGAATAAAACCAATTGTAGATCTAGTATTCTAAATTTTAATGTAAATTGAACTGTATTCGCATATTCCTAAAGTTTATATTTGAGTATTAGACGTCACCAAGTGTTACACCTCGGAATATGCTTGACCCACTTAAGTTTAATCTCGCACTAAAACTGCTTAACCGATAACTGTTAAACTGTTGCTTTTCTCATAACACAGTGCGCAAGCAAGTTTTAAAGTATGTGATGTGCATGCTACAATGACACGTTCAATATGTGACATACCGTAACCTGTGACATATGAGCTTACAATATGTCACAGGGTTCAGGCCTCTCATTTCTGAGGATTTTTATAACAGGGAGGAGTCCACCGCAATTCCTCATTGCATGTGTGCGGACTTCACGTGTCCTCGAAATATTTTACCACGTTTTTATTTAAGTCACTTCCTCACAGCCTTCCTTGTCTGTTATTCCAGGTGGAATACAGTAATAGATTTTAAATTAACTTCCCGATGAGCTGGACCCTTTTTAAATATAGCTCAAATTCAGATGACAATGCAAGAATATCATAAAAAATGCGTTAAAAATGAAAAAAAATTTACTTGTTTAATTTCTCAGATATTATTTCATCTACCGCCAAGCGCACGTTCCCTCGGCACTTAAAATCACAATTTTTGATATAGTGCCAAATCTACGTTATCTCGCGGATTTTAAAATTTTAAGAATTAACTAGTCTTATTTTTTTAATATACTTAAAGCTACCACAACTCAAAATTAAAATGAATGCCAGTGCACCGAACTCCGGAAATGAGCTGAAAAGTTTGTGCGAATTACAAAGCTGTAATAAAGTGTAATTAATATTGCGACCATACCTCCCATGGAAGAAGCTCAGCATTTTCAGGATTATGTTGCTTCCAATGTCTGTCCACATCCTCCTCAATGTACCGCTTCTGAGTGTAACGGATCCAGTCTTTCAGTTCAACCAGAGTCACAAATCCATCATTGTCTGCGTCAATTTTGTCAACGATAATTCTAGAAAGATGAAAAAACATGCGCGTTTAAAACTGATAAGTGGGTCAGTGACCCGACTGTTAAGTAGTGACATTATAGTGTCGCAGTTTAATAATAATGTGAACTACATAATGCAGAGCTTGTTCACTTAGATAATAAATAATATTCTTTATCAAAAAGGAAGGGCACTATAAATACCACACTCAGATTTTCACAAGCATGTCTGCATGAAACTTGATTATTTAAATGTCTAAACATCCTAATACATATTATAAGTGACCACACTGCCAAAAAAAGAACAATATTACACTGTTTATCTGTTTTTAAATAAATTGCTTTTATTTATCAAGGCTAATACAAAAAATCTTTATAATATAGAGAAATGTACATAAAATCTTTGTGTGATTGTTTCTTACAAAAGATGGGTACGTCCTAAAGCTATTTCACAGTCGACACTGGAAGTATATCCAGTTCTAAAAACCTACATTCAAGTTTTGCTGGGCAAAGTGAAATGCAAATGCATTTAACATTTCAAGGATACAATAGATATGGTATTTATAAATATAAGATTGACTAAAATCATATATTTATAATATTAAAGTTTTCATATATACATAAATAAACTCCTATACATGTCACCCAGGGGGTAAGGAGAACTTTTGGTTAATGGTAATCTTAATTTTGCCTATCAACTAGAAATCGCCAATCTCACTCACGTATAGAGCATCCCTTGCAGACTGTACTACTCACTTCTGGTTATTGTAGACTTACCAGTAGTCAAAGATTACTGGAGTGCTGATCTGAAGTATGAGCAGATTGCATCCGCCATGTTACTTAAACATGTGACAATACAAATGTCGGCAAAAATTATTGTAACCATAAAATTAGTCCCATCATAGATTATGTTCATCAGCCGTGCTCGAAGATAGAAGAAGAACGGTCATATGCAATCAATGAAATGATTATACCTTACAAAAGTAAAAAGGCCAGTAGTAGAAAGCAATATACCAAAGAAATGGGGATTTAAATTTCTAGTCTGTGATGGTATTTCAGGCATTATGACTTCTTTGCCTGCGATGGCGCCAACACTTTTTTGAGGTTTGAGGTAAAATAGTCCTCAGGCTATACAGGGTATTTTTGAAACGCTCCCGAAAACGAAGACAAACGACAGTATTAAGGATAGCTTTGATGATGAGACAAAAAGAAAATCGATATCGATGAAAATAAAATAATTTTTTTACAATGTTTAATTACCTTTATTCACGATCTATCATGTTATCATCTATCTCTAACGTACAGCTAAATGAAACGATAATTTCATAAAAAAAATTATGAAAATACCTAAACATAAACCAGCAGTGAAACTTCAAATACCGGTAATTTTATACTTTCGCGGTCCCCTCGTTTTTTGGCTCTAGAAAATCGAAAAATCATCCGATTTCGATGATTTTTTTAAATCTTCGTTTTTATGGCGGATTTATGAAAAAAAAATGGAAAATATCTCACCTGAAGATTTCATATAGTTTTATGACTTTAAATGTGATCATAAACGCACTTCTTCGAATATAATCGTTCATAACTTTTTGCAAAGCATTAAATGAAGTTTTTTTGTTGTTTATCTACACAAAAAACGAACATTTTAAAAAACGTTGAGTGGCGTGGTGCTTCCCTCCCCCAACTCTTTCTCGAAGCGCAGACGAGGGAAGCCCGATCGACGGAGCCTCGCTTGGCGGGGCTCCTGCTTCTGAGTGGGTTATAAATAAAATAACCACGAAAGAGATGGCGGGGTCTAGGTCTGGCGGGGTCTAGGTCTGGCGCGGTCTTCGCTCACTCACTCGACCCTGCCATCTCCTTCTAACCTAACCTGTCTGAGTCGGGATGCCCTAAGTCCCGAGCTCGCTTCGCTCGACCTTACATTCAATAAAACACCAAAATAGAAAATTAATAAACTAACCAAAATAGAAAATTAAATAACTAAATTTTGTATAGATTATGAAAAAAAATAATACAACTTCATTCGATTATATGTAAAAAAGTTATCAACAATTATACGTGAATGAGTGCATTTTCTTAAATGATTAATGAAAAATTAAAATATAAGTTTTAATTTTTTTTATTCCTGTAATTTTTGTCGTAAATCCGCCGAAAAACGAAGATTTTAAAAAAATTCATCGAAATCGGATTTGCGTAGTTTTAATGCATGTGTGAGCGCGAGCGCGTGTGCTTACATAAAGGAGCGGAGTTTTTTGGCTTCACCAATAACAAAGGCCGCGCTGTATCTACCTTTTTACTTCATCTGAGCAACTAGCAAACAAATGTCAACATAAACAAATGGGACTGTCATTATTTTATCTTGTTAGCCATGAATAAACATTGGTAACATTACCCATGTTTATATTATTAGTGTAATTTAGTGCACAACTGTTATTTCACTTAGTTTATATAACCTACATAATCATGTAAGTGGGAGATAATGTAGGTAGTCCAAGATCTACGTTTAGATTTTTGATCTCTTATGGTTGGTGATATGGTGTGGTGTGAACTTGAAATACTAATTTTTGAGACATTTTTTTAAATGTTAGGATTTTCTCCTCTATCATGGAGGCAGTTTACATGCATAAATTGCACAAGGGCAAGCATCCAGATCTGAAACAATTACTTGTAGGCATTGATATAATTGACAAGATATGCTTGTGCAAATACATTTTTTTACAGTTTAAGCGTAGAATAAATTAGCGTCATTTCTTAAATATTTATGAACAACCACGAAACCAGTGTTTCCACTTATGATTTTGGTTTTACCCTAGAACCTGTAGAAATACTCCCTAAATTATCGTAAAAAATCTAAATAGCCTTATATATTGCACCTCATTTTGAATATTTTAAAGAACAACATAATTGCAAGTTTTGAATATCATTTCACGATTAAAATTCTTGAGTTTTGTGATGAAGAAGACATTCTCATTTTCAAATTATAATAACACTTAGTCTCATAGGAGTAATGAATATGTAACCAAGTAAAATATTATACCAATATTCCAACATACAGAAGGAAAAACTTTTTCATTCTACACTTTTCTAGCTCTTTTAACCCTATCCGCTCTGATAAATCTTTAGAAAAAATTACATCAGATAGGTATAGAAAACAGGGTTACCTGAAGTTCAATTTCACCCCAAATTAGCTAAAACCCTGTAAACTTAAAAAAATGCCGAAAGCGCTACCTATATTAGTAGATTTACCCTAAAAAAGTGCAAAATATATAAAAGTGGAAACACTGCATGGATGCACAGCACGTAGATGAGCTCACATTGGTGCTCCATAAGCATTTTTGCATCAATTAGTCAGTGCCATTTTGTTTGTTAAATGACCTGGTCCATATGCAGTAGTATAATAAGTCTATGCTTGTAGATCAGACAAATATTTGTTCTATGCACCGTAACTCATTGCTAAGCTACTGTGCCATGGAGTCGTCAACATGTAGGTGCAATTATAATAATGAAGTTGTCTTCCATGAAAGAAATTTTCTCTATGACCGATTTAACTACAACCCATACAATTTTAAATTTGTTCACTAGTACACCTTCCACTGGTATGTTTAAGGTTCTATTATATATTAAGAGATATTCCATTAATTAGTTAAGTTTTGATCAATCTAGACATCTCAACTTAGTTACTGACAAATATACACATATTTGTCAGTGACCCTAAGAAGATCCCCAAAAATGTGGCATAGATGTTCTCGATGAATCCCTCTGTAAAGGGGGTGTTGTACAGAAAACTGTAGTATTTAAGAAAAAAAAATCTTTTTAAATTAAACATAGGTAAACGTTTCTTAGACCTTAGACTATTTATTTGTGATGCTATGTGATATACATGGACATTATGAATTTTTTCTAACAATATCATTAACATTATCATATGATTTTACAATAGCGCTCACAGTAATCCACTATATTAAATTATGTGTATGACCTAATGTCCACAATTCCCTGTTCGGTATATAGTTCAGCTGCACAATTATAAATATCTGTGTTGGACTTTCCTTTTTAATATCAAGGGTGTTGTGGCACAAATACAAATACATTGATAGATGCTATGTGTTGCATGATTAGAAATTCAACACCTTTAATCACTTTATTTTTCACCTATTACACCCAACTTTTTCCTCAAGATAGAAAATTTATATAAAATATACAAAGCTACATCTTTCTCGTCACTCTATATAATTACACAAATAGTAAAATTGAAATTTTGTACAACTGACTTCAATATAAATAAAATGAAAACTTTATCAATGTAATCAAGTCAATTAAATACGTAATAATTAAGGATAACTCAAAAACTACTGATCAGATCCTGATCAAATATATATTGGACCACATGAGAAGCACCAGCTTTCAAATAAAAAAAGGAATCATTAAAATTGGTTCACTTAGAAAAAAGTTAAGGTACACATAAAAAAAATACAGTAGAATTGAGAACTCTTCCTTTTTTGAAGTGAATTGAAAATACTGAAGAAAGTGGTCAAATTGTAAGGTAAGAAAAAGTCATACATATAATTTGAGTTGAGAATTGAATCAATATAGTTTGCACTGCATCAGGTCATGAATAAAGTGCCTTAAGACAAGGGATGGAGGAAAACGTTATACATGGTAGAGCCATGCTGCAGTTATATTAGTAGTATAGTTGTAACACGAATGGGTTGGCTTGACTGGGGAAGGACCACACTCTAACTGAATACCAACGTAAAATAGTAGCTTAATATTGCTGTGTTTTGTATGGTGAGTGTAGAGAACCAGAGACCCTTTTTATTGGCTGGGATGACAACGCATTTGCATTTTCATTCAAATGCGTTGTCACATAGGTGTCTATGGGCCACAGCAACCACTTACCATCAGGCAGACTGTGTGCTCATTTGTCACCCTATCCTATTAAAAAAAAAGAAATAATGAGGTGAAGTGGTGGTGAACAACATACAGCGACAAATCATGGCAGCCATACCTGCAATTTAAAGTTTGTCTTCAAATTGATTATAGTTTAAGGACAGTGAGAGGCAGTAGATAATTGCTAGACATATTCATAGTCTTGATCTTGGTCTGAAGAGTCATATATCACATCCTTTGGACCCACCAAAGTATGTCAACAATGTAGGTATATAACTTTTCACATGCTGATAACATTTAGCAAGATATTTCAAAAATATCTTTAAAATGTACATAACACAATTTTCAAATTAAAATTCTCTCAAATAAATTATTTTCACTTCCAATATTTAAGTTAATCAGTAACAAACAATTGTAGTCAACAATGTTAGTGTTACTAGCTTGTGCTTGTTCTTAGTATTTACAGAATGTACATCTCTCTTTTTACTAAACCTACTTTAGTTTTTGTGAACATACATAAACCTTTTGTAAATATATCGAGTTAGATAGACCAATGTTAACATATTTATTATTTTTTTTTAAGTATAACTTCTTAACACACACTTGACTTGGGGAGTAAGCTGGTGAATGCATGACGAAAGTGTTATGAAAAGTGTGATCGAGTGAGGCAAACGGGAGTTGAGTGGGGGATATAAGCAAGAGATCACTGCGCATGCACATTTTCGTTCCCTCTTACTCTCATAGCCAGTTATTTTTCATAATTTTATTTCTTTTTGAACAATTTTATGAATTAATATTTTGTTCATTACATTAAATATTATATGTTTAAAGTGAATAAAATTGTAAATTCATTTTAATGTTCATGTTTTGTGAATTTTCGAGTGAATAATAATAAATATAAATATAATTGTCTATATACATACATACAGATGATCGACATGGATATATATACACATACAGATGGAGCTAAAGAAGTTTTACTTCAGCCGTGTGGTCATAAGCACACTGGTTTTTTTCTCTGAGGGACTCTCGGTTTTAAAATCAAATAAAGTCAAGTTGTTACTATAGGCCATTATCTGGTTATTGTTTTCTTAAGCTCACCCTAGTCTTCTCTTGCTTTCCTCAGGCGGCAACTGATCAAAAGTCTTGGCTTGATCCTCTCCTAAGAAAGCGTCGTGGTCAAATTTCTTATTATGATGCTCATTTTTAAAATGTTCTTGGTCAGAAAGATGCATCATCCGCTTAGAATCTTCGGGGTTTGGCACACCCGCAAAAGCTGCTGATATAGCCAAAACTACAAACAGAGTCGTCAGCATTTTGGCTGTAAGATCAAACAAAGTTTAAATAACTTCCTCTCAGTATAGATTTATACAAATTCTAAGAAGTAATTGATCAAATCTTACTGGTGAAGTTGAACGTTGTTTTCTAGACCAAAGCGGTAATTACCGGTAGGTAATCTAAATTCAGTTCAACAACCCGCTAACCTATAAAATAAAACTGACCGCCACGTCAATATACAACACGACAAACTTCCTGATCCTGCCTCAATCACAGAACACACACAGACAGATTGAAAAAAGCACAAAAAATTCGTTATCGCTCCTGATATTCCCGAATAGGGAAATAAGGATGTCGATTGTGTCGATGATCGATATGCATTGATGTTAGATAAATATCGATATTTAGCAGAAAAAAATAAATGTTAGGTACACAGATGTTAAGGCATCGAAAATATCGAGATATCAGTGTTACGAGTATAATACTGGAACATCGATACACTCTAGGACATTAGGATCCATTACTTTTATGGCAAATCCTAGGATCCACCAATCTAAAATTATAGAAAGTAGTAGTACAGAGTTTTATATGACAAGGCACCACTATTAAGTCATCAAAAGAAACTCATCGGGAAGTTCTATCCGCTGGTTTAATGAACCCAACAGGAAAAGGAAAGTGTTTTATTAATTTTCATATTGGTATGTACTTGATTTACTTACATTTGCTTTTAATATATTTTGATGACAGTCCACACGGTCCACACCAAATATATAATTGATTTGTATTAATTTTAATTTCCCAAGATGAACTGAAGGAAATTTAAGGATGCTGCATAAATATTTGATGCAAAGAAAAATGATAGTGTTTACCACTCCAAAATGGATGCCTATTACTTCGAAAAGTAGTTCAAGTTAAAAATATGCCATACCACTTAAGGCAAACTGGATAAGCTGTCAACTACAGCCACGCGAAATGCAGATATACAGCACTGGTTAAAAAGCGAAAACATTCCTTTTTAGTTAAAAGACCTTAGCGTAGATTTATTACAGGAAGTAATTAGACAAAATCATTTATAACAAAGGTTTGTTGTAGAGAGAGGGTTATTTCAGTATTGTGGCTCCAACCCCGTCAATGCGAACTCAGCCCTATGGAATTAATATGGGCTCAATTGTGGGTATATATGGCCCAAGAGCCGTGGTAGCTCAGTGGTTAACGCTCGCTGTAAATATAACAGAACGCGAGTAACCCGGGTTCGATCCCCGCCGGCACCAATGAAATTGTTAATTGCAATTTTAAGTGCTGATTTACCACGTGCTCGAAATAAAAAGGAAAACATCGTGAGGAAACCTGCATGTCTGAGGAATAAGAAAAAAAATATTTCGAAGACATGTGAAGTTCGTCAACACGCATTTGGGCAGCGCGGCGGACACTTCCTTGCCCTAAACATTCTCAGAAATGAGGGGAGGCCTGAGCCCAGCAGTGGGACGTATATAGGCTGTAACTTTACTTTTACTTTTATGGCCCAACATATTACTTTTACAACATACAACATATTATATACATAAAACATTCAAATTAGATGAGGTGAAACAAGCTTTGACCGCAAGCTTTGGATAATATTATACCAGAACGATGTCAGTCTTGTGTTGCTCATGAAATTAAAGAAGAGGATAAGTTTTGCCTAAACTAAATAAAATTATGGATGATGTGAAAAATTTATTATTAACGTCGATGAAACTTTTTCATCTTCATCATCCGATGATAGTGACTAAATTAGACCTATGATGAAAAGGAAGAAATTTTACCAACATATTGTGTATTGTAAGTTATTTTAAATAAAATATTGTTTAGAAAATGACTTAAAACTCATGATTAAACTTAAATCATATATATATATATATATATATATATATGTGTGTGTGGGTGTATGTGTATAATAATAATAAATATAAGTTTTATGAGAGTGTGTGTGTTTATTGTATATGAAAGTGTTACACCACTGACTATATGCAGAATGTCTTCCTTTAATCCATCCGAAGGTCAGTCTAGTAGTAGTAGTAGTCTATCTATATTTTATGGTGTACATAACAAGGAGTATATCTATCTTATTCCATCTAGCTATCCTATTCCATTATAGAAATCTGTTTTTTTATCCATTAGTTTTGTTGTAAGTTTGTAATGTGTGATGAAAATGTTATTATAAATAAAGCATAATTTAAAAATATTATTATTGTTTCATTTATGTAAGTAGGTAAATAAAACTGTTTTAGATCTCTTTACCAAGGTAATTTGAAAAACAATTTTAATTGTAATTAAAATGGTTTTAACTTAACTTTGAAATAAAATGTCTTGCACTCCTTTTTCTGCTAGCCTCTTTTTTCTAATGCTATAATAAATAGTGTATAGAATGTTTACCAAAAACATCGACATTTTCCTTTCAATATCCATCATACATCGATACTTTTTAATCGATGTTAACATCGATGTTTTTCTAATATCGATATCACTAGTCTCGATGCTCGATTTTTTTATTTAACTGGCTGGGATCTGGGTTCTAACTCTTCTGATCCTATCATTTCTTTCGTATTCTTCATTTTTATATTTTTATTCTTCGTAAATTTACATTGTGAAGTTTGTGGGATATTTTGACGACAGCTCAACCCAGCGGACAGTTGATGACAATAACCACCCAAGTTCATGAGGCGCCCAAGCGACCAACATAACTTGAGGTTTATATCAACATCAAAGCACTTGCTTCGTCGTTTTTTCTAATAGTTTACACGCGTTTCAAACCATTATTCAAGCGACAAAACAGGAGCGACAATACGTCGACGGCCAAGTTCACGCCAAAACCTCCTCGATGCTCGATCGGCTCACATTACACAGTGTACGAGGTGTGTGGGCGAGGAACTAAGGATCTTTGCAGCGTACCACCGTCAGGGACTCCATTTTACTCCTCAGACGTCCGGATGGTAATGGAAGGCACAACGCCTATCATCATCGCCGGGGACCTAAACGCCAAACACCTGGTGTGGGGATCTAGACTAATAACCAGTCAGTCATGACCTATATGAAGACGCGGAGAGAAACAACAGCTATGAAGTTATAGGTCCCGAAGAGCCTACACACGTTTCGACAGACCCACGGAAACGTTCGGATGTACTGCACATCGTGCTCTCTGAAAACGTCAACTGGCCGATAGTGGTACACGTGCTGTACGGCCGTCTAGTATTGAGTAGCAGAACTAGGAGAGTCAAGATCCTTCTAGAAGTTTCCACGTAAGAACTTTCTAGAACTATCGACACCTAGTCAGTCGGGACCGGTACGTACTCGAACATTCTAGATGTTTCTACAGTAAAAGGTTCAGGAACTATGTAAATCCCTATATAAGGCCGATATAGACTGCGACCCGGGTCAGTATTGAATTGGATTTTCAAGCGAATACTTCGAAGAGATATTACTGCGAACTAAAGTGATCAGTAGTACAATCTTGTTGTGTTATTAGTGTGGTTATAAGTTGTAATTAGTGTTCTATAACTAAAGAGTCAATTTTGGTAATTCACTCGGCAGTTTTTAACTGTCTCGAAGCCCAAGCTCGTAACAATTGGTGTCAGAAGTGGGATAAAATCATGCCGATTTTACTTAAGGACGACACGAATGGTATCAGTACCCGAAATTAACGCCGGAGACGAACCAGAAACGTCGGAGTGCCAGCTGCCAATCACGGAGGCTTGCCCATCAGCAGCTCCTGCATCTGCAGCACATAACTTAGGTGCTCTGATGATGATGCTGTTGGAGCAGGCTCGCCGACAGTAGGAACAGGCCTGCCAACAGGAGGAACAGGCCCGCCACAGGAGGAACACATTCGCCGGCAGGAGGAACAGGCCCGGTCGTTGGAAGAGCAGCTCAAAAGCGATAAGGAAGAACAGATGCTCTTCATGAAGGACCTTCACGCTACCTTCGGGAAAGAGATAAGGATAGATAGCAGATAAGGAGAGACATCCGCCTATCGGAAGTTGAAATCTGTATCGACTAAGTGAACAATCGGGTTGACAACGTGATGGCTGATGTGAAGAAAACGCCAGACGACCTTAAATATGGGGATGGAATTACAGCTTCCGTGGTTGCTACAACACTTTCGTTACGTGGATTCAAAGAGCCGCCGTGTGACTGGACTTCTTCCTGGTCGGCCTACAAAATCCTGTTCGAGGCAAACGGCTGGAAAAAAGTCAGGCCGTGACTGCTCTCACCTTAGGCCTGCACCACCAGGTCTTAACAGTTCTAGAAGCTCTCAGTAAGTAAGTGCCTTACGAGCAGCTCCTTGAGGCATTGGAGGCGAGATATGGCGACGCTCACCTAGAACACGTCTTTCCTGCGCAGCTCAAAGATCGCATGCAACGCATTGGGCATTTGAGGTGGAAAAGCTGGTTCGACATACAGACGAGTCTGTATCTGCGCTCATTGAAGGGAACCTGGTGCAGACATTCATCGACGGCATCCACAACTTTGACTTCAGACCTGCTGTGAGTCTCGGGCACCACGAGACGCTTAAGGACGCCTTGGCCCATGAACTGGAAGTGACAGCCGTGCGGCAGGATCATCGTTCTCATAGTGTTAGGGAGATTGCAGCAGCTACAACGAACGCAATAAAGGATAATGCCATAGGTGATACCGTTGTGGGGAAAGAGGCCTTCTTCGATCCTGCTACCCTAAGCGAACTGTAAAAAGGGAAGGTGATCGATCTCGAGAGGGTAGTGGGGCTAACAGCACTACCCAGCAGCAGCAGGGAAACGAGTAAAAGCCAAGACTGCGTGATGCTGGCTGATGTACAAGAGCCCCAAGGATTTTGATCTGACTAACCCATGATGGGAATAGCCTTGTCATCAAAGGCGAGGTCAATGAAATGCCGTATAAACTGACCATAGATACTGGAGCCTCACGCACGGTTGTCAGTACCCAACTTATAAGTCAGTTCCTTGGGGACTGCGAATACAACCAAGAACGCATTAATTCGGTGACAGCCACCGGTCAGTTCATACCCATCCATGGAGAGAAGGAGATGAAGTTGAAGCTAGGCAACATAACCTACCTGCATAATGTCATCGTGGCTGATATAATGGACGACTGCATTCTGGGCCTAGACTTTATGAGGAAGAATTTTTGTGAGATCAATGTTAAGCAAGGTGTTTTGAAATGTGGATATGAGGAATTTTTTGTGGTAGGGGCGTTACCAGGGAATGTGTACAGTTTTAACAAAATTGTTCTTCCGCCGAGAACGGAAGCGATTGTGCCGGTTAGTCTTCCTCGGAATCCTGGGTGAGCTGGTCATTATGTACTCGTGAAAAGGGTAGACCTTCCATGGAAAGTGGTTCGAACCTTATTCAGGACCACTGACATCTCAGAAGTACGTGTGCTAAACCTTTGTGATCAGGAACAGATTATAGAAAAGGCGCACTGGTTGGTACTTGTGAGGAGGTGGATTGGTTACGTCGGTGCCAATATCTATCGACTGGGTCCCCCAACAAGGATGAACAAACGAGAGTGAGCACATTTTTAGAAGACTATCGCAGCGTTCTCTCCCCGAATGAAATCGTCAAGGCGAAGAAGTTATTACTCAAGTACGCCGATGTATTATCGTCAAACGATGCTGGCATAGAGAAGACTGGCATAGTTCAACACAAAATAAACACAGGAAAAGAATTGCCTATCCGTCATCGGCCAATAAGATTGCCGGTAGCACGTGAAAAGGAAGTGAAAACCATGATTGAGGGACTGGTGAAGGAAGATGTTATTGAACCTTCGTCTAGCTCATGGTGTTCACCTGTGGTGCTGGTAAAGAAGGAGGACGGCAGCATGCGGTTTTGTGTTGACTACCGCCGTTTGAAAGACGTTACAAGGAATGACAGCTATCTCTTGCCAAGAATTGATGACATGCTGGGCATGCTTACAGGAGTAAAGTGGTTTAGCACGCTGAATCTAAAAAGTGGCTACTGGCAAGTTGAAATTGACCCTAAGGACAAGGAGAAAACTGCGTTCTCGACGGGAAGGGGTCTGTGGCAATTTAAAGTAATGCCGTTTGCACTGTCCAATACTCCAGCAATGTTTGAAAGGTTGATGTAACTTGTACTTACCGGGCAGTGGCGAAGCCTCCAAACTTGCTGCGAAGCCAAAAAGCCGGGCTTGACTTATCAAACTGAATCAATCAATAATATCAACTAATAAAATAACTCGTAAACTGTTTTAAACTATTTCGAATTTTCGACACAGGTCGACCGATGACCTTACTGATGAAGGTACACCCTAAGGAATACCTTAGGGTGAAAACTCGGACTGCTCCCAGCCATTCTCCTGCAACATGGCGCTGAAGTTAACATTTTTAGTTTAAAATTATTAAGTCGTAGGAGTAGACTTTGCGGTTATCGGATATTACATTTTATTGGAATGGGTCATATCATTACCTCAAAATCCACCCAATTCGAGACAAAGTTTGATTATAACATCTGTCATTGAATATAGTGTCGTTTACACACACAGACGTATCCCTACGTTTACGAAGCGTTTACGAAGCACCAGATGGCGTGTATGTAAAAAAACAAGTTTTTAATTTTTCTGTATGTGTAGATTGGGTAGGCAGAACTACAAAACGCTATGTACGATTGTTATAAAAATAAAAGTTATATTTGTTGGCGTAAACTACTTAATGGATTTATAACGTTGGGAAATAAATTATGTCAACCTTGATTACAATATAAAGCAGTTTTATTTTATGACATTACACTATTGAATTTTTTATCAAAACAGAAGTACCTATTTGAAGCAACATAATTATGCTGATACATGCCTATTTACTTAAAACTAATAACACTGATGATTTGTAACAGTACCAATTATAACTGTTGCGCGCCTAAGTTGACAGAGCGAAGAGGGCTTCCTAGAAAATGTCTCTTTTCTAATCTTGAACTTTTCACCAACAGCGCCATCTAGTATCGAACAGAAGAATTAAGCTTTCTAGAAGCCACACACTTGAACTTTCTGCGCCTGGTCGGTCGGCGCCCGTATTTACTGGAATATTCCGGATGTTTCGGTTGAAAAGGTGTATTTAAAGCTGCTGAATGCCGTGATTGGGGCAGTATTAAATTTGGTGAGACAAGCGAAGCTTCGGAGCGAAATAAAGTGAATCATTGTGCTTAATTATTAGTGTCTTTTAAGTTTTAATTGGTGTTCGGTAATAGAAGTGTAAATTTTGGTAATTCAATCGGCAGTTTTTACTGTCACGAACCTCAAGCTCGTAACAATTGGTGTCTGAAGTGGGATAAAATCTTGCCGATTTTACCTAAGGACGAAATGGAGAGTATCCGTACCCGAAGTCAACGCCAGTAGGAGACGGACCAGAGACGATTTGGTGATGCAACGCTACAGACGTCGGAGGGCCAGCCGCCGGCCACGGAGGCCGGCCCGTCCGTAGCTCCTGCATCTGCAGCACCTGATTTAGGTGCTCTGATGGTGATACTGCAGGAGCAGGCCCATCGGTTGGAATAGCAGCTGCAGCGCGGACAGGAGTAACAGGCCCGTCGACAGGAGGAACAGGCCCGCCGACAGGAGGAACAGGCCCATCGTTTGGAAGAGCAGATGCTCCTCATGAAGGACATCCACGCTACCTTCAGGAAAGAGATAAGGGAGGTGAAGGATAAGGTTGCTGAACATGACAACCGCCTGTCGGAAGCTGAATCCCGAGTCGACCAAGTAAGCAATCGGGTTGACAACGTAATGGCTGACATGAAGAAATCACTGGACGAACTCAAACTTGGGGATAGAACTACAGTAGTCCCGTAGTAACTACTACACCTTCGCTACGTGGGTACAAAGTGCCGTCGTTCAACGGGACTTCACCTGGTCTGCTTGCAAAATCCAGTTCGAAGCCGTTATGAAGGCGAACGGCTGGAATAAAAGTCAGGCCATGACTGCTCTCACACTTGGCCTGCGCGACCAGGCCTTATTTGTCCTGGAAGCTCTCGGTGAGGAAGTGACGTATGTGCAGCTCCTTGAGGCGTTAGAGGCGAGATATGGCGACGCTCACCTGGAACACGTCTTTCATGCGCAGCTTAAAGATCGCGTGCAGCGCATCAACGAAAACCTGCAGCAGTGGACTCTAGAGGTGGAGAAGCTGGTGCGAAAAGCATACCGATCTGTACCTGCGCTCATTGAAGGGAACCTGGTGCAGACATTCATCGACAGCATCCGCGACCCGGAAGTCAGACCTATTGTGAGGCTCGGGCACCACGAGACGCTTAAGGACGCCTTGGCCCATGCACTGGAGGTGGAAGCCGTGCGGCAGGATCATCGTTCTCATCGCGTCAGGGAGGTTGCATCCGCTACAGTTTGCGACTGCAACAAAGGATACAGCCCTAGGTGCTATGGCTGTGGGGAAAAGGGCCATCTTCGATCAAGCTGCCCTAAGCGAACCCTAGAAAGGGAAGGTGAACGATCTCAGAAGGAAGTGCAGCTAACATCACCGCCCAGCAGCAGCAGGAATACGACTTTACTATCAGACATCGCTGTGGGAAATCTCATAGCCATGCACATGCACTGTCAAGAAGACCTTGTCCTGAAGATTGCAAACAGGCAAGAGAGTAAGGAAGTGGTATCCGTGAGGATGCTCAGGACAGACCACCTCAGCAACGAGTGGAAAGACAGCTTACAACATGCACAGCAGGAAGATCCGGATATCAAGCCGATTCTGGAATGGATGAATGCCCGTGCTACCAAGCCTAAGTGGAGCGACGTCTCAGCGATGATTTAAACCACTATAAGCTCTTGGGCCCAATAGGACAGCTTGCTGATTCAGAATGGAGTCTTGTGCCGTAAATGGGACAATGGTCAAGGAGACAGCTGTCGCTTGCAAAAGGTTGTCCCTAAATCTAAAGTGCCGAATGTTCTACAGCTGCACCATAATGGTTGTTCAGGAGTCCATCTGGAAATTAAACGAACTCTACAGAAGATCCGAGAACAGTTTTACAGAGTCCATTATGTACAAGTTGTGCGGCTGTGAGGGGACCTCAGACACGTAGTAGAGGAGCATCCAAATTGTACAATGTTGGTGCACCATGGGATAGGACAGCCCTTGAAATTGCCGAGCCGTTACAGAAAGGCGCAAGAGGGACTCCTAAGATCGTCCATGTGGATTGCCTGGCGCGCTATTATGGGGCCGATTATGCTCGGGACGAGCATGTCTTCGGAGGGGGCAGTGTTGCGCGCCTAAGTTGACGTCATGTACCCGGCACTAGCGCCATCTATTGTGGGGGCGAGAGCGAGGAGGGCTTCCTAGAAAATGTCAATCTTGACTTTCGACCACCAGCGCCATCTAGTATCGAACAGAAGAATTAAGCTTTCTGGAAGCCCCAACTCGAACTTCTGCGCCTGGTCGGTTGGCGCGCGTATTTACTTGAATTTTCTGGACGTTTCGGTGAAAATGTGTATTTGAAGGCGCTGCAAGACGCGGTCGGGGCAAGTATTGAATTTGGCGAAACAAGCGAAGCTTCGGAGCGAAATAAAGTGAATCAGTGTGATTAATTATTAGTGTCTTTTAAGTTTTAATTGGTGTCCGGTAATAAAAGTGTAAATGTTGGGAATTCAATCGGCAGTTTTTATTGTCACGAACCTCAAGCTCGTAACAATATAACAAACTAATAATGTGTGTCTGTCTGAAACTGTTTGCAAAATGCGTAAAAACTGTTTAATGTAACCCGGCAAAACCATATTTAGTAAATTTTGCAAGTTTAATTTTGTGACTACTTTGGTAGTTTACCGATTTATAATAATTGTATATATTGTTCGTCAAAAACGTATTCAAACACATTCATATATGAAACACTGACACGTATGACGTAGGTAATCAGTATTGTGACGATATTTCAGAAAAATCACGGGCCAGCCTGCTGTTTCTAATACCACCGAAAGCATAATTGCGTTTTTAGAATAATTAATTACTATACCTACAATAAATTACAATATAGTCTCAAATATATACTAGAGAAATATTGCAATTCGAATCAATGAAAACATGCATACAAAATTAGTATAATACACAAGAAATTCCGCGCGCAAATCATAGCGCATGACAGCCGAAATCAGAATGTATTTTATAACCAGTCAAACAAGTTAAAGAAGTTTGGCAACGCTTTTTTTTCGTCAATTCAAGGTCAGGAAGGACGGCAACGTCGCTTTACCTACGACTTTTGGTATTTATGTTGCCACACAACGATAATAAGTAATAAAATTGTTTACAAAAAAACATAGGTGTCTAAGGTCATTAGTTTTATGTTATTTTATACTGTTTTTCTAACGGTTGGAAAGGAAATTAACCAATTATTGAACTTAAGATATTAATTTATCAGAATTATTTAAGATCACTTGGATGCCATCTAGTGTGCCGATGTTTAAACGTCACTTTTCGTTTGCTTGTCAAAAGTCACGCACACTACTAAAGAAGTGTCAAACTTTTCCGGGATTTCACTATTGTTTTTCTTAGTATATAGTGTAAATTATTGCCTATAAAAGTCAGATGCGTACACATTTCATTGCAGAAAAGTGATAAAATGATTAGTTTTAAAGAAAGAGTGTCTGTGTTTAGTGTATATTTTGGTTAAAAAATGTATGGGCGGACGGTCGACGCATCCACCTTAAATACACATTTTTCACCGAAACGTCCAGAATATTCAAGTGAATACGCGCGCCAACCGACCAGGCGCAGAAAGTTCGAGTGTGGGGCTTCCAGAAACCTTAATTCTTCTGTACGATACTAGATGGAGCTGTTGATCGAAAGTCAAGTTTGACATTTTGTGGGAAGCCCTCCTCGCTCTGTTCTCCGACACTAGATGGCGCTAGTGCCAGGTACAAGACGTCGACTTAGGCGCGCAACATTATTTTATACTGTTTTAAAATGTTTTTTACGGTTGGAAAGGAAATTAACCAATTATTGAACTTAACATATTGATTTATCAGAATTATTTAAGACCACTTGCATGCCATCTAGCGTGCCAATGTTAAACCTCGGCTTTCGTTTGCTTGTCAAAAGTCACGCACACTACTAAAGAAGTGTCAAATTTTTCCGGGATTTAACTATTACTTTCTCAGTATATAATGTAAGTTATTGCCTATAAAGGTCAAACGCGTACACATTTCATTGTAGAGAAGTGATAAAATAATTAGTTTTAAAGAAAGAGTGTCTGTGTTTAGTTTATATTTTGATTAAAAAATCTATGTATGGACGGCCTGCGCTTCCACCTTAGCGATACTACTGCTGTCATAAAAATAAGTTTTAATAGAGCGATTAGTTATCTCTCTCGCTCGCGTGGGCTTTTTACGGGGCTTTCGAGAAGACGATCACTCTCTTTCTAACCTGTGGCAAAATGTTTTATAATGAAATATAACTACGAAATGTTTATATAGCAATTACTATGGAACCAAAAGCCGTGCTTTGCCCTGAATTTGTTTGGGAATGCGTTAGCGTGTCACATTTCAATGTTTATGTTTGTTTTTGTTGTGTCTGTAAAAAAATTATGCTTTTTGATTGTGAGGATAATAGTGTTCCTTGTGATGAATATAAGTGTGTTAAAGTGCTAATCGGCGAGGAAAAAGTAAATCTTTAAAAATGAAATTTTAATTCAATAAATATTTCTTCATACTTCAACGGGTACAGGGCTCTTTAGTATTAAAGTTTAATTATTCTAGGCGTATTTAAAGGTTTAATAACTCAATACTTATATTACAATATGAGTTAAAATATCATTTTGAACTTCAGCATAAAATATGAGATACCTAGGTATAAGTTTAATTTTATAGCAAATAATTGTTACAATCCTTTTTTTTAATGTGAAGCCCAAATTTTAATGTAATAAATTAAATGAATAGATGTATTGAGGTTTTTAAGGAATTTATACTTTAGTCCTTAAAGCTTTATCTTCTCAGTTCAGTATATAAAATTTTAATAGCGCCATCTACTTAATTCTATAGTCATTTTATCGAACGAAAATTGATTGATTCTCACGGTGGTACGTAAAGATTACGCTAGGTGGCACAAACACGCTGGTAACGATCTAATTTATCAACGAAATGAAATGACTAGTGCATATTTTGACTCATCCCCTTCCTTTTCCTACCGCACGCGCTGCCGCCGAGGTGAAGAAAAAGGATCTCGTTGCGCGTCATTAAGTGACACTCCGCGATCACACGGCCAGCCGTAGCCATAGCCGGCCAGCGTAGCGAGCCGTAGATATATTAACCGCAAAACTGTGCAGGACGAACATTGAGTTCTCCTGTTTATGTTTAATACTCACAGCATCAGACATTGTGTCTTTGTAACTCATAAAAGTGTGAGACCCCCCGTGAGTGCAAAGGTCGAGAGTGTGGGACTTCACGAATCTGTTCCGAGAGTGCGTGTGCGCCGAACCACGTGGCGGGCCCCCTGTATAGCAGACACTCCAGGAGGAAGTCGAAGCACCTCTCATCAGGTCAGTGCGTGCTATCCCACCTACTTATTTGCCCCTTTGTCGTATGCACCAAAAATTACAGTCAACTAAATATTTAACGTTAAGTTACTGGCGTCTCCACACGCTGTCGGCTAAATTAATATTTATATTACCTTAAGAGTTGAAAATATTATTTTTTACGGTTTATTAAAATTGAAATGAATAGTTATATAATAAATAGTCATTATTTTATGGTAAAAAAATTTGCAAAGCTTTATCATCTCATTATACCATATCTAATTCCTGCCGTAATTTGTTTAAACAAAATAATTTCGATGTTTCACATCTGCCAGGCGTCCCTTTTTTAATTTTGTACATAGTTTGTTTTTGGTACTTTGTTCATGCTTTTCTTTGTTCATGTATTGTTCACGCACGATTGCTGTGTCATTTGAAGCTTGCGGGACGCGAGTCTCGAGCGGGGTGAGGTAACGTTTGGCGTTGCGCGGGAGGTGGAGGCTTGCTGTGGCGTACGCGCACAGCAAGCGCGGCACCGGCAGTCGGCAGGAAGCCTTTGGGCGCTAAGCCCGTGCCAGTTAAACGTCGGGCGTTACATAGTCTCCCGGGTCGATTTAGGGGTCGCGAGTTTGATATAATTTTGCGTCGAAAGGACGGCCTCTATTGTGTTGTATTTGTCGTTAATATACGTGACAACGAGGCTTATTCTTGAGCTTATTTGCACGAAGCCCGGGTTGATTATACATCGCGAGCCTCTTACAGTGTTATCTTAATTTGTTTTCGTGATAACGAGGTCGGAATTATATAATTATTGTTGTAACCGTTTTCACAAACCATACTTTGTTTTGTGACTGGTATATGGTTGCAGGCGGCCGGTGTTTTGATTGAAGGCCTAAATTTGTGTTAATTGTGTCCGCTATTTTGAATTACTATTGAACATTGGGGTCTAATTAGACCGCCTAAAATTTATTTGTCTCTTTTGGACGTGTTACGTGACAAGGGGCCTACTTGGAGTTTGGAGTGATTAAAGGAAATTTTATGCCGTTAATTGCAATCGACGAGTTAGTAGTTTTGTGCTAAGTGAACTGGGACTTTGAACTTTGACCAACCGTCCTTAAGTTGTGCAGCGTGTCACTTGTGTTAATGTCGATTAACGTTGATTTGGTTGAATTTGAAGTTAATTAAATGTACAATAAAGTTTATAAACCAATATAGTGAAAATTGAAGTGGAAGTTTTCCATTGGTGAACGCCCCCTTGGATGGATCCCACATTTGGAGAGAGGCAGCGCCTTGGGATCTGCAGTCCAGGATCAGCGGGGATGTCAGGTTACACATTGTACACATTACTGCACACTACTTACATGCACTTCACTTATCACCTGACAGGTACCCCGTTGTCAACCCTACCTCCGCCAATCGGTAAGTGCTGCTTGCTTCTTTGTTACCCGTTATAATTTAATTATCCATAAGCCATTGGGCTCCACCCTTGGTTGCTCGTCGAGGGGGTCACTCATGGCCCCTGATCCCGTCGACTCTTTTTGGGGCAACTAAGGGGTTTTCATGTATTGTATTGAAAGAAAGAAAGAAAGAAACAGATTTTATTTGGCACATGCAACACACTCAAGTGGATTACATAAAACAAATAACATTTAAGTAGTCATACAAACAAAAAACAAAAAAAAAATTACATAAAATCATGAAACAGGACATTCACTCCTTGTTTGTAGATATTATGATAAAACAAAAAAAAAACAAAAAAAAGCAAACAATAATATAAAAAAGAAAATAATAATAATAAAGAACTAGAGAGTAAGGAGTAATGCATAGGGTGTATTACAAAGACAATCCACCCGTTAATGCTGCTCTGCTCCAAAAAGGAAAGCCACTCAGGATATGTTGGAATGTATCAGAAGTACAACACCCGAACCCTGATTTTCAGTGGCACCCTTACATATTTAAAATAAAAATACACAAATAAATATAAAAATATATATATACATATATTATATATTCTTTATATGCAGAGGGCAGTTCTGTTGTGTTAAACCAAATATAATAACAAAAATTTATTTCTTGTAATATTGTCATAATTCTTATAAAATATTCTTAATACTGTAAGAGGCTGCATTGAAATTCGCTCAGGAACGTAATTAAGTTTAAGCTACAAACAAATACACAAACCAGCTGCAGTACATTACATAATTTCAATAAATAATATATACATACTCAAACACACACACACACACCTATTAATATATATATATATATATACATATATATATATATATATATATATATATATATATATATATATATATATATATATATATATATATATGTACATATATATACATAATATGTCATACAATCTATCTAGCAGTAGTAAGCCTTCTGTGTGCTTTGTTAAACGTTGTCCTTGACAGCACTTAATATGAAACTGAAGAGTGAAGACAGATCAAGATTGGTGTATTTTTATAAAACTGCTAAAAACAACAAAACCATATCTTGGGCTTGCCCTAGTTTGGAGCCCTAGCTTCGCCACTGTTACTGGGCTAATTAGCGATGCCTGTCTGATCTACTTGGATGACTTCATCATCGTGGGCTGTACGTTTGAGAAACACCTTCAAAACCTGGAACGCGTGCTCATGAAGATCCAGAGTGCCAACCTCAAGTTGAGTCCGAAGAAATGGTCACTATTCAAACGCCAAATCAGCTTTTTAGGACATAGAGTGTCTCCGCACGGAGAGGGTATCCGCACAGATCCAGAGAAAATCGCCGATGTCTAAGATTAGCCGGCTCCAAGAGACAAGACGCGAGCTAGAGCATTTTTGGGTTTGGGCCCTTATTATTGGCAATTTGTGAAGAACTTTGCAGATATAGCCAAACCTCTGCACAAGCTAACCGAGGACAAGCGACATTTCCGCTAGGATGAAAATTGTGATATCGCATTCCAGGAGCTCAATAGGACCGTATGTGCAAAACACTTACTTAGGGTTACCCTTATGCGTGCAAGGAATTCATAGTCGACACAGACGCAAGTGATAAAGGACTTGGCGGTGTGTTGTCTTAACGGAATGGTGATCAAGAGGTTGTGACAGCGTAATTCAGCAAGTCGTTGTCAAAGCCGGAGCTATTGTGAAAGGAAATATTGTGCCAGGCGGGAATCGCTAACTGTGGTAAAGTCGTTGTAGCATTTTAGCAAATATCTTCTGGGGCGGAAATTTCACTTACGAACTGACCATGCTGCACTAAAATGGCTATTGCTGTTCAAAAACCCAGAAGGAAGAGTTGCGAGGTGGATTGAACTACTGCAGGAATACGACTTTGTGTTCGAACATCGTAGCGGGAAATCTCATGGCAACGCAGACGCAATATCAAGAAGAAGTCCTGAAGATTGCAAGCATTGTAATAGGCAAGAAGGTAAGGAAGTGGTATCCGTGTAGATTCTCAGGACAGATCACCTCAGCATCAAGTGGAAGGTCACCGTACAACATGCAAATCAGAAAGATCCGGACATCATCCTGATTCTGGAATGGATGAAGACCAGTGCTCCCTAGCCCAACTGGAGCTACGTGTCAGTGAAGAGTTCGACCACGAAAAGCTATTAGGCCCAATGGGACAGCTTGCTAATTCAGGATGGAGTCCTGTGCCGTAAATGGGAAAATGGGTGGTAGACAGCTGTCATTTACAAATGGTTGTCCCTAAACCTAAAGTATGTTGTACAGCTGTAACATAATGGTTGTTTCGGAGGCCATCTGAGAGTGAAACGGACTCTACTGAAGTTCCGAGAATGATTTACGGGGTACACTGTCGTAACGATATTGATGACTGATGTTGCAAATGTTCAAGTTGTACGGTTGTAAAGGGACCTCAGACTCGTAGTAGAGGCGCATTGAAATTGTACAATATTGGAGAAAGTGATAACAAGTATTTCATGGTTGTGATGGATTACTTTACTGCAACATTAAGTCTTCTGTCGGTTTGGAGTACCTTTAGAGATTCACAGCGATCAAGGAAGGAATTTTGAGTTTAAAATGCTCCAGGAAACTTACCGAGTTATGGGTACTCATAAAACAAGATCAACTTCTTACCACTCACAATCTGATGGAATGGTAGAACGATTTAATCAGACATTGGGGAGAGATTGGGATAAGCATATACAACCATTTTTGTTATCATATCGAAGCGCAGTGATACCATCTTTTGCAAAGCTTGGAAGAGAATGACGGCTGCCTGCAGACATGATCACCGGAATACCACCTGATGCCGCAAAGTATACTGTGTGATTATGCAAATGACTTGTCTTACAAAATGAATGACATTTATGAGCACGTAAGACAATCGGGCCGGCAAATGTCTGAAAAGATGAAAACCCAGTATGACCGCAAATTGAACAACAAAGGGTTTTTTTATAGAAGAGGGGGTAAACGAGCATGCGGCTCACCTGATGTTAAGTAACTACCGCCGCCCATGATCAACCGCAACACCAGGGGAGTTGCAGGTGCGTTGCCGGCCCTTTAGAAAGGAGTACGCTCTTTTCTTGACGGTCCCCAGGTCGTATCGGTCCGGAAAAATCGCTGGTGGTAAACTATTCCACAGAGAGGTTGTACGCGGACGAAAAATCCTCTTGAAACGTACAGTGGTGGACCGTCAAGCATCCAGATGGTGTGGATGGTATCGGGACGTTTGCCGCGTAGTGCGTTCACGAAATTTGACAGCTGGGATTAATCCGAACAATTCCTAAGAGCACTCTCCATGGTATATATGCGAAAGAAAATGCAAAGAGATGCAACATCTCTTCGCAGTGCCAGTGAATCCAGCCGATCGGAAAGCACTCGGTCGTCGACGATTCGAGCCGCTCTGCGCTGGATGCGGTCAAGTGGAAGGAGCTGGTACTGGGGAGCCCCAGCCCAGAGATGGGAACAGTATTCCATGTGCGGCCGAACCTGCGCCTTGTAAAGTTGCAGGCGGTGTGCCGGCATGATATACTGTCCCGCTCTGCTGAGCACGCCAAGCTTTTTAGAGGCCAATTTGGCCTTCTCTTCCAAGTGACCACGAAACTGCACGTCACTCGATATGTTGACGCCGAGGATTCCGATACTGGCTGAGGCAACAAGGGGAGTGCCTTGAAACTGAGGAGATACGACAAAGGGGTTCTTTTTAGCGGTTAACGCGCAAACTTGTGTCTTCCGGGGGTTAAACTGGACTAGATTTAGAATTAGTCGCCCCCAATCCAAGACTCTGTTCAGCAAAGACTCGACTTCAGACACAAGTTTGTCCCGGCACTCGGAGACGTTTTCCCGAGAAATATTGGCTCGGCCGGTGTAAAGAGCATCACCAGTGCTGTCATCTACATAGCAATGAATGTTACGGGTTTGCAACATATCGTTGATATGCAGAAGAAACAGCGTTGGTGATAGCACGCAGCCTTGTGGAACACCAGCATTAATAGGCTCTCAATCGGAGCTTTATACCGACTTGTGACAAGGATCAATGACGTAACCTACCGGATACAGAAAGGTGTAAGAAGTACTCCTAAGATAGTCCATGTGGATCGAATCGAATGGTGCGTTATTATGGAACCGATAATGTTCGGGACGAGCATGTCTTGGGAGGGGGCAGTGTTGCGCGTCACCATTAATGCCTGATAAATGGTGACACTAGTTACCAGTAGCGCCTTTTAGTATCGATTAGTATAACTTGGAGAGTCAAGATCCTTGTAGAAATTTCCATGGAAGAACTTTTTAGAACTATCTACACCTAATCAGTCGGGACCGGTACTTTATTACTATTACGTGTTGTGGGATGCCAGTATAGATAGCAAACCAGTATATGCTGATCTTGCATTGGTAGGCAGCGCTAGCACTTCCTATTCGTTTGTGGTAGGCAGTAACTAGTTCTGGGATGTCTACTTACACTGAATTATTTTTTTAAAGTCATTGACATTATACGCGAAAAAATCAAAGACTGTAAAGCTGTAGTCTGGTCACTAACCAATAATAAATCTGTAACTATGTAGCCAGTAACTAAGTACCTAATTGTCTATATTTACCTATAAATAATAATATCTTACTTTTCGATATCCTTTAGAACAGTAAAGAATGAAAAGTCGACATTCCTATTCTTATTTAAGCACCCGTATGCTATGCAGTGCTTTTGGATTGTTGAGTGGCCATTCTTGCATAAATACTCAAAAATTAATGTGCCTAAATATAGATGAAAGAAAAATACATTTTTGTCAACGTAAGGTGCGTGTCAGCTCAACCGCGCAAGTGACAACCTGACTGAATTAGTACCTTGTAGGGGACCGCGCAGCGTAGGTATATTTTAAGTTATAAAGTTGTTCGTTTCAAATTGTTAGTAGTTGTAAATACTTGATCCCAATTTAGTTTATAGTTAGTAAACGTCCGCTAAGAACGGATTTTGTGACAGGGCTAGATTAAAGAGGCCTAAGCACTCTTGCAAGTTTATGTTCATCATCATCATCATCATTACAGCCCTTCACAAGTCCACTGCTGAACATTGGCCTCCCCCAAGTAATGCCACAAAGCACGGTCCTGAGCCACCTGCATCCATCGACTTCCTGCATATCTTACCAGGTCGTCATTCCATCTAGTGGGGGGTCGCCCTACACTACGCCTACCGGTACGAGGCTGCCACTCAAGAACCTTTCGTCCCCATCGGTTATCGGTTCTTCGAGCTATATGGCCGGCCCATTGCCACTTCAGCTTACTAATCCGTTGGGCTATGTCGGTCACTCTGGTTTTACTGCGGATATCCTCATTTCTGAGTCTATCACGCAGAGAAACTCCGAGCATAGCCCTCTCCATAGCTCGCTGAGCGACCTTGAGCGTCCTCATCCGGCCAGCAGTGAAGGACCACGTCTCAGATCCGTAAGTCATCACTGGCAACACGCACTGGTTGTACAATCTAGTTTTTAGAGATTGAGGTATACCTGACGAGAATATATGTCGTAATTTCCCGAACGCTGCCCAGCCGAGTTGAATCCGTCGATTGACCTCTCGGTCGAAGTTGGACTTACCTACTCGGACTATTTGTCCCAGGTAAACGTACTCGTCAACAACTTCGAGCTTAGTGCTCCCAACAACTACCGGCATAGGTGTGACATGGACATTGAACATGATCTTTGTTTTGTCCATGTTCATCTTAAGACCTATCCGTTGGGAGGCACTATTGAGGTCATTGAGCATAGTGCTTAAGTCCTCCATCGATTCTGCCATAAGGACTATATCGTCGGCAAATCGAAGGTGAGTGATGTACTCGCAATTGATGTCAATACCGTATCTTTTCCAGTCCAGTAGCTTGAAAACGTCTTCCAATGCAGCGGTGAAGAGTTTCGGGGATATAACGTCACCCTGTCTTACACCTCTCTGCAGTTGGATAGGTTTCGAGCTCTGGTTCTGTACTCGGATAGCCATCGTAGCCCTACTGTACAAACACTCCAGCACTTCGATATACCGACAGTCAACTTGGCACCGTTGGAGGGACTGTAGCACCGCCCAAATTTCTACGGAATCAAAGGCTTTCTCATAGTCCACATACGCCAGGCAAAGTGGCAGATTGTACTCTTCAGTTTTCTGTACAATCTGCCGCAGGGTATGTAAACCGGCTTGTTCGGGAAGCTGGAAGTCGTCGAGTCTGCATGCGAGACGATTCGTAATGACTCTCGAAAACAGCATATAGACGCGGCTCAGAAGGGAAATCGGTCTGTAGTTCTTTAAGAGAGCGTTGTCGCCTTTCTTAAAGAACAAGACCACCGCACTTCTGCTCCACGCCCCTGGAGTAGTGCCGCCATGGAGGATGGAATTGAAGAGCTTCTGAAGGACTTCAAGTGCCTGTGTTCCACCCGCTTTCAGAAGCTCCGCTGTAATTCCATCCTCGCCTGGGGCCCTGCCGTTTTTAAGGTGCTGGATAGCCATTCTAATCTCGCTAAACTGACGTCCGAGATATCATCGGAATAGTGTCGGATAAGACTTGCTCTTGGATCGTTACTCACACTTGCGTGTGGCTCCAACGATGATGTGTACAGCTGCCCATAGAACCTCTCAATCTCACTCAAAATCTCAGGTGTCCCGGAAACGATGCTGCCACACTCAGTCTTCAGCTTTGACTGTTGGCTCTTACTGGCAGACAGATCTCTGGCAAAGACTTTGGAGCCCTGGTTCCGCTCGATCGCTTCTTTAATACGAGCAGTATTAAAGTTGCGTAAGTCTCGCCACATGCATTTGGAGATCTGTCTGTTCAGTTGCCTGTATGCTGTCAAATCTGTTGACGATTGCAGCCTCATCTCCCGTCTAACAGCCATGAGATTAAGATTGTGATCGGAGAGTTTTTGTGTTCTTCTGCGGCCGGTCTTGCAGAACTTAGCTCCGACCGCATGGACAGTTTCTACGAGCTTGTCATTCATATCGTCCACTGAATTGCAATCTTGTAGGCACTGAAAGTAGTTACGTAACTCGAGCTGAAAGTTTTCGGGATTCTGGATTAGAGCACGAGGGGGACGGAGCGTTGACTTCATTAGACGAGACCTCTCCAAGTTTATGTTAAAAGTTTTGAAATTTTGAATACTACCGGTCTTAAATCAGTTTAAACAATACTGAAAATCTAAGGTTAGTGAAACCCTTTTGAACACCATTATGAGAGGTTTACATACACACATATACACACATGCACGCGCGCAGCCATGCACGAAAGCACGCGCGCATGAGAGCATGTACGCACGCACATACAGACATAGTAACATAGGAGTAGTCAGAATAGCTTCTTAGGACCTCAAAATGTCGAGATCTGATGAGACCTCGATTTCTGGACCTGGGGTGAAACCAATAACTTCCCGATTTATTGAAAATCATTGATTTTCTAGCGGGATGTAAAAAAATTAAAATGAAAATTTATTTAATGCTTTTTGAAGGCATACTAAATAATACTATACTTGGAGCCTCCTAGTGAGTTTAAAAGAATACTTGTAAAAGAAGGTACCGGTCCTCCGAATAATATTAAATATTGAGGTAAGCAGAGGAAGATCACCTATCGTCTAATGTTTTATTTTATTTTATTTATTTAGAAAACCAACAGCTTTAAACTATTAAAATTTACAACAGATCGGATTATCTTAACATAAGCCTTATTACAGGTTTCCCTATATTATCTAAACATAATTTAAAAGAATGAGCGACGATTCCTTATCGGTACAAAGAATAATCAGCGGTACTACTATAAACATTGTATATACAACAACATAATGTGTGTGTGTGTGTGTGTGTGTGTGTGTGTGTGTGTGTGTGTGTGTGTGTGTGTGTGTGTGTGTGTGTCTGTGCTCATATATTTGATCTGAGTTAATACCTTAATCATGAACAACTATTGAAGAGATTTTTGCATACTTCAGTTTTATAGTTTTCTCTCTTTTTCGTAAAAATATCAATATTGTCAAAAAAATTATCATAGGTGCAACACATCCGGTTTATTGGCGAGTTTTTGGTATATTTCGTATGAGAGTGAGAGATGAAAAGTAATTTAGTGTGTCTAGTACGATATATGGGTGTGGAGAAATTGATAAGTCCAAGTAAATGCGAATTATCTAGGCGGCCGTGAATGAGATCATATAATGTCATTTGACCAAGCAATTTTCTTCTGTCTGCTAATGAAAGGAATTTATAGAGTATACGTATACATCTTTCTTTGTATGTTTGATGTTGTTTTTTAATTTTGTAGTCCATAAACTTCAAAAATTTTTTTGCAATACTTCTATTTTGTTAATATACGTATAGTATTGTGGACACCATATGTTGCTACCATACTCTAATATACTGCGAACGTAGGCATAATATAATACTTTAATACAGGGTAAGTAATTGAAAGATTGGCATGTACGTATTAAGAAGCCTAAGTTTCTATATGCTTTATTTGTGATGTAGTCAATATGTATTACTAAATGTAAGCTTGGAATCCAATAAGATACCAAGATCTCGGATTATCTCTCTTTTTGAATTATTGATCCGTTCAATTTGTATGCATATTCAACCGGTTAAGTTTTGCGTGTAAATGTACAAGTTTGACATTTCTTGACATTAATTGTGATTCGATAATATTTGTAATAATGGTCCAACCTGTTTAAATCTTCTTGAAGCTTATGGCAATCATTTAAATTGTTAATTTTAATAAATATTTTTTTGTCATCTGCATACAGCAAGAATGAGGAGTGTTTAAAGCATGTATATATATCATATAGATAGGTGTTATACAGGAGGGGCCCTAAGTGAGACCCTTGTGGCACATCAGATGTAATTTTTATAAAATTTGATCTGTGTCTCCCTACAACTACTGCTTGGGACGATTTTTTAGGTAAGACTCAATCCATCGCAAAAGGTCCCCGTGTATTCCTAGTATTTTTAACTTACGAAGCAAGATAACGTGATCCACGCGGTCGAAGGCTTTTTCGAAATCCGTGTAGATCACGTCAACCTGCCCCCCGCCATCCATATGATTGATAGTCTCTGTGATAAAATGTGTTGGGTTACTAATAGTTGATCTGCCTTTGAGGAAACCATGCTGAGATTCTGGTAAACCTCGACTTAAGGTCGGGTAAATGTAATTAAATACTAATTTTTCGAATATTTTCGCGAATATATTAAGTATAGATATAGGTCTATAATTTTCAACTTTAATACGGGTTCCTTTTTTAAATATGGGTACTACATGAGCTTCTTTCCAGATGTATGGGAAATAACCTTCCTGAAGAGATCTATTGAATAAAATGTGAAGAGTCTCAGACAATCACTTAGCACATTTGAATATAAATATAGGTTGGATTTTGTCACTACCCGGTCCCTTTTTTACATCTACTTTCTGTAGCGCTTTAAAAACATCTGCCTTGGAAACCCGAAAGCAATGTAAATGTCGGTCGTTGCTACTAGAAGGTATAGGTAATGCAACATCAGGATATGAAGGAGCATGCGGGATAAAAACACTTTTGATAAATGAACTGAAGACTTCTACAATTGCTGGGCCTTCGCTATGCGTTTTATTTTTATATGACATTTTATTTGGATAAGAGTAAGTATTACCACGTTTTGATTTGATAAAAGTCCAGAAACATTTAGGGTTATTCAGTATGGCTTGTTGAGTAGTATCCAAATAATTATTATAACATTGTTTATTATAAACTGACGCACGCTTACGTAATAAAGAGAACATATTGTAATCCGCTAAGTTATGAAACTTTTTTCAATTTCTGTGAGCCTTAGCTTTTTCTTTTAAGATATTAATCAATGTTTTATTATACCACGGGGGCCTTTTCGTGTTGTGAGGTAGCGATATTACACTTTGTACATATTTGTCTATGCAATATTTGAGTTGTTTGTAAAAGAAATCTACAGCTTCTTCAACATGTCCAGTGTATAAATGAGTGGCCCAGTCGATTTCACATAAATATGTGTTTATTTTAACAAAATCAGCTGAATAAAACTTATTTTTCTTAATAAAAGAGCATTTGAGAGGAGGGATAGCCACATTTAAGTCAAATTCGAAGGGAGGATGAAATATATCTATCTTAGTTAAGGGTTTGTCACATAATATCATTTCTATGTCTATATTAGAGAAAATAAATCTAATGTGTTATTGCAACTGTTTTTTATATTGGAGTATTGTCGGAAACCATGGTAGGCTAGTTCGTATATTAATTGCTCTCCTATAGTTAGTAGCTCGGTAGAACCCTGTCTTAGTATTGTAGCTCCACTCTCATTCCAGTGTATATTAGATAAATTAAAATCACCTGCAATTACATAAAAGTCGCGCGAGATAGTTCTACTACTAAACGATTCCAAGAACGATTTAATATCTTTTGCGTGCATTTCGTCCGTACGACGATGCTTTGACGATTTACCCGGTACATAAGTAGTTATGATATGCAGTTTTTGTCCAAGCGGGGTGTGAGGGGCATGGCGCGAGGAAACGTGTGCGCTTCGTGTTGTGAACGTATGACTCAGTACCGGTATTGTTATCCAAAGCGTCTCGATAGAAGCGCACGGCTGTTTCCACAAATCGTCCATAGTCGCATTAAGTGTACGACGAATTATGATTGCCACACCTCCACCTGATGATTTGCTTGTTTCCGTTAGTATACGATCCTGTCTGTACACAATATACCGATTATCACAGATCTCCCCATCCAAGATACCATCGTGAAACCAGGTTTCTGTTAAAATAATGATTTCATAATCATTATTTAATATTTCTAGATAAAGCGTATGAAGTTTTGTACGTAATCCCCGTGCATTGTGATAATAAACAGATATTGGTGTCGTACCTATTGTGTAAATTATCATTTTGCCTTGTTATTTTAACATATAATAAATAAAATAAATAATAGATTTTAAACATAGTTAACTCATTAATGCATATTGTTACGAGCTTGAGGTTCGTGACAATAACAGCCACAACAGCCTGCTCCTTGACTTGTTCTTCTACCGTGATCCAGAAGAGAGTGAAAAAGAGGAACAACAAGCCAAGGAGCAGGCTGTTGTGGCTGCAAAGCCCGACGTACCAGCTCCCGTGCATGAGGACTGGAATGAGAGTGTGGAGCCTGTGGCCTCGTGGGCCGAAGAGACGGCTCCCCCCGCCGCACCCGCCTTTGGAGCACCACCTGCACAGGAGGACTGGGTAGCTCAGGTACAAGACGAGTGGGGAACAACAGCTCCCGTAGTAGCTACTACACCTTCGCTACGTGGGTTCAAGGTGCCACCATTCGACGGGACTTCTTCCTGGTCAGCCTACAAAATCCAGTTCGAAGCTGTTATGAAGGCGAACGGCTGGAATAAAAATCAGGCCATGACTGCTCTCACACTAGGCCTGCGTGACCAGGCCTTAACAGTTCTGGAAGCTCTCGGTGAGGAAGTGACTTATGAGCAACTCCTTGAGGCATTGGAGGCGAGATATGGCGACGCTCACCTGGAACACGTCTTTCGTGCGCAACTCTGTCGATCGCATCTTGCAGCGCCTATTTATATAATTAGCAAAGCAGCGTCCCGAACATTCAGGTAAATGCGCGCCAGGCAACGAGTATTCGAATGTAGATTTTCCAGAAACTTAGTTCTTCGGGTGGCGCTGTCGGTCGAAAGATTGTGATGTCATTTACTGCAAAGCTCCCCTCGCTCTCGTTCCTGACACTAGATGGCACTAGTGCGCTGATTTGAGCGCGGCGTAACACTATAAATAAATATACACAATGTATATACACACATGCATATACATACTTAAATGTAAACATGTACCCAAACCTAATACATACTATTATAATTTGTATTAGCTGTTAATGATTATGACAGATAAACAGTTTAATTAAATAGAAAAACATATTATTTGATTGAGCAATTGATATTAATAGGCACAGTTTTTGTACTTGTGAGTTTAAATAAACCGACAGTATGCAAAAAACTAGGAAATGATTTGTGGATGCGTATATATTATGTGTATTGATAGATAGAAAGAAAACAAGGTAATTTTGTGATGTATAATGTAGATCGACTGCTATTTGAAATTGATTATGGTTGCAATTTGTAAATTGTATAATGGTGTTTATGATGTGTTGTGTGTTAGTGTTTAATGTGTGTGTGTATTTTTTATACAATATTTTAGAATAAAATAACGTACCTTTATGACAATAATATGACATGTTTTCACAATGTATCCTTACATTATAAAAAAACTTGATAAGTAGGTCTATACTAACTATTATTGTATACTTTATTTCAACTTTTTTAAGTCCAATTCTGAATTGACAATAATGTGTGGTGACGTATCGTTTCGACGAACATATATTTTGCAGTTTTTTATCCAGATGTACCTATAGCCTAGCTCGGTAGCTACTTCTCGACACTTTTTATATAACCTCTTATTATCAAGAGTTAAATGCTCGTTAACAAATATTTTCTTGAGTTCACCTCCGTGCCCAAGATCTCCAGTAGTGATGTCACGATGTTTTTTTAACGCCATCAATAAGATTATCCTTATGAATACGGGAGGACATTTTTATAATAATATTGCGGGGTCGACCTTTAACAGGATCTTTCGATTGTACGCTTGTGCAGCTTTCTACATCGCCGGCGCTCAACACAACACCGCTTTTTCTGCTATGCTTAATAAAATATTTGTTAGATTTTCATTTTTAATTTCTGTTACTCCCACCACTTCTACATTTAACTGACGTGCCCATTACTCTTGTCTTTGGGTTTTGAAGGAAAGCCTGTCTAATATCACTTGCATTTCGGTAATTTCACGACATTGAATCTTAAGTTTTTCTTCTGAACAATTTGCACGTTCCTGTAGGGTATCGATGCGCTTGGATGAGAATTCCAAGGAGGCTTGCATTTCGGTAATTGTGTTTGCCGTAGACTGTTGAGCTGAGTGTATAGAAGTTAAAGTATCCTTAATAGTTACTTGGTCCTGAGAAAGAATATCTGAAATTTGTTTTAGATTACTTAGTTGTTCCTTTAATGACGATACTTCATCATGTATTTTTTTAATATTCTCCTCTTGCGAAGTTTTGAATTCAGTAGGAAAGGACATTATCTCTTTCCTAAAATCATTTAATTCGGATTTCATTGCTTCTTCTGGTTGTTTTCTTTTTGATCTTTGGAGGGTAATATTACGTTGCTGTGTAATCTCGGTATCGCATTTTGCATTATCGGGCTGGGAACTAACAAGACCAACTTTGGTCGCAGGCGGAGATTTTTGCGGGTTCATTATGTATCGCAAACCAGTATTATTAGGCCTGTGATGCAGTTATGTCGAGCGTCAAGTGAGACAAAAAATTTAAGAGCCCGTGCCCTTTACTCGAGGGGGTGAGGTGTGGGGATTCACTGACTGAGAAACACTGCTAAACTGTTCACACAAATAATAACAGGCTTAAGCTCCTTAATGAATGCACAAGGTTATCGTCTTTACGTTGATTACTTAAAGATTTACTTTTGATTGTTGTCACTTCAGATAAAATTAGAACGACAGGAGACACGTCCGCTCAGTACAAACGCTCACGACTCAACACAAACGCTCACAACTCAACGTAATGTTGATCTGTTTTGTGTGCGTGCGTGCGTGTGCGTGTGTGTGGATGTATACGTGCAGGTGAGTGCGTGTGTTACATATATATATATATATATATATATATATATATATATATATATATATATATATATATATATTCATTTCATTCATTTTCATTCATTCATACTCTTGCACTAATTTATAGGTTATGTCTTATGTCCACCTGCCATTTTTTTCTAATGCAAGCGACCATCCGACGCGCATACAACATTAAGCGCCTTAAGGCCTGTATTCACTTTGATTAGTGCGAGTACAGGTGATTAGTATTTGCGTGATTAGTGCAAGTGTGTAGTGTAAGTAGTGTCCAATTCTTTTAGTGGCTGTGTTTAGTTAATTCATTAGTGAGCAGTTGACCAGCAAGTACTCTGTTTAACTTTCTTAACCACTAGCGAATATGTTAGATCTGAAGTTTCTTATTTTCATATAAAGTTCTTTACTTTCGAACTCCGGTATGTTCATAGCTTCACTTATACGTAATACCACACTCGAGCTCCTTTAATTTTACAGTTAGGGTATTTACTATTGTAAAGACATTCATTTTTTAGATACTCCTGCACACATTTATAGGTTATGTCTTCTGTCCACTTTACCATTTTTGCAATACAAGCGAGCGTCCAACGCTAAACGCTGAACACTAAACACTGTTGTCCAGACGTGTTTAAAAAAAAGCATACTGCGAGTGAGGGAGAAGGGAGGACGCAGGGGACGGTCCAGGTTGCGGTCCACTCGCCAAAAAATAAAGCACGCTACTAATCACTTTACTACGCAGTTTACTAACTACTTGAACTAATCAATCGCTATCCACACGTGTTTACTCCTAATCACTAAGCACTTACACTAATCACCTGCAATAGTCACTAATTAAAGTGAATACAGGCCTTTAGCGTCGGATGCTCGCTTGTGTTAGAAAAAATGGCAAAGTAGACCGAAGACATAACCTACAAATTTGTGCGGGAGTATCTAAGAAATTAACGTTGTTACAATAGTAAATACCCTAACTGCAAAATTAATAAGGAGCCCCAGATGTGGCCTTTCAACGTATAAGTGAAGCTTTGAATATACCGGGGTTTGGAAGTAAAGAAGTTTAAACTAAAGTAAGAAACTTGAGATCTACATATTCGCAAGGGGTTAAGAAATTAAACAGAGTACTTGCTGGTCAATGGCAATCAACTGAATTTACTAAACACAGCCACTAAACAGAATTGGACATTACTTACACTACACACCTGCACTAATCACCCGCAATTACTAATCACCTGCACTTGTACTAATCAAAGCGAATACAGGCCTTTATTCACGGTCCAAGTTGCCGCAACTTCATGCACGACGCAGGCCGCAAAACGACAATGAATAGGTTAGACGCACGTAATTATGACCTTGGCGTGGCGGGACGTACGTCAAGATGAACAGTAAATAAGACGCCTTAGAAGAGTGGCGTTTTGATAAAAGTGCATTTAGCATGCTGGATGCACGGACCATAGATTAGGTACTAAATATATTGGCACGGACGATAGGGTGTATAGTGTGTGCTACGTTCAGTACTTCCTGTATATAGGTACTTATTGTACTCTTTCTTCATTACCGCGGTCTTGGTCTTGAGCGGACGGAATGGTTCGAGTCCATTACCAAAGAAAAAAAAATGTCAACTGTCATTCAATTGATTGGTTGTCAAGAATCAAGAACATGATTGACTTTTCATTTTCGTTTTTCTCATATAAATATATTTTGAAATCTTAATTATGTTTTCAGACATAAAAGCGACGTTATAATTTGAATATTTTGGTCGCTAAATTGCGTGTTCCATATCAAAAGTCACAAAAACCAGTTTGCAAATGTCAATATGTCAAGATCTCGGCCTTAATTTCCAACAGAGAATGGTAAAAGTATACCATTATACACGTCTATAGTAATAGTCGTAAACTAATCCGTACATGAAAAATTTATACTTTTTGATAAATGCCATTTCTACTTTAATAATAAGCCTATAGAGATGATTTGTTTTTATTTGTTTTTGGCTTGCTGTCGGCGTTGGTATGTATCTATTATACTCATGAAATGTTCGTTTCAGGGCGCAAATATATCACAGTTAGAAAGAGATATCGGGTCAGAGCAGTTCCCACCTAACGAACATTATTTTGGTTTAGTTAATGTAAGTTACTGTTTTATTTACTATACATAAATACTTAAAAATACGATTCAGATTAACCTGCTTAACTAAACACTAATTACAGCAAAAACTTGGAGGAAGATCTTTTGAGCATTCTACAATTTGAAACCTAAAAAGTATCTAATACATAAATTTAAGAATATTAATATAATGAGCTTGTTTCAGGGACTCTTTCAGTTGTGTCTTTTCAGGGACTTTTCTATTATACCTATGTCAAATCAAATTATGCACATTATAATTACAAACCTATCAGTTTTAATTACCTCTAGGAATATTCATAAGTACTACAATAGGCCCTATCCATTAGATAGCTTAGTTAAAAAAAAATTACACTTTGAGTTGAAATGTGTATGAACTCATATGCAAAATTTTTCTTTGCCTTTGCTTGAAATGTGTATAAATACTTTAACCACCATTTTAAAAAGTACAATTTTATACTTATAAGGGTTGAAAAGTAGAGGAAAAAAAAGCCGTGGTAGCTCAAATGGTTAGCACTCGCTGTAAATTTCACAGTACACGAGTAAACTGGGTTTGATCCCTGCCGGCACCAATGAAATTGTTAATTGCAATTTTAAATGCTGATTTACCATGTGCTCAGCGGTGAAGGAAAACATTGTGAGGAAACCTGCATGTCAGAGAAATAAGAAAAAAATATTTCGAAGAAATGTGAAGTTCGCCAACACGCATTGGGGCAGCGCGGCGGACAATTCCTTGCCCTAAAACTCTCTCAGAAATGAGAGGAGGCCTGTGGCCAGATATAAAAACATGGCATACATAAAAATATACTTGTAAATATATTATATTACTGCAACCTAAATTCAAATTTATAGAGCATATTTTATACCCAAAAAAGGTTATGCATTTTGTTAGTAATACATAATACACACATTTGGAGTATACTTACATGCAAACATTTATTATATCAACATATACAATATGAACCCATAGCTAAGCAGAAATATTTAAGAAATTTTGCCACTGGGAGAAGGCAGGTAATGATCAGACACCATTCTCTTAAATGTAGCAACAGAAGATTGTTGTTTATTTTGAAATTGTTTTTCACTCACCATGTAACTGACAGGACAATTGTATCTCTTAGTTGCCTAGCTTGGTTGTTAGGGTACAGCTTAACAGCAATTGATTGCTAAGAACATATTCTTAAAATTTCGTACAGCCTGAATATTCAAAGACACAACTAAAAATGACTATTTAGGAGCCCTCTTACATTTCGACGTTAAGCAAATGTAGATATTTTACGCTCCCAGCGGGCGATGACGTACACAAGCGACACTTTATTTCATATATCTTCAATCGCTTACACTACAGTACTGTGAGTATAGCAACTAAACGATCTTGATCTTCCATTATACGAGGTGTGTTCAAAAAGTAAGGTGACTTTATATTTTTATGAAAAACTATTTATTTATTCATCAATATTTATGTTGTCCCCTTCAAAGTAATCCCCCTCAGATATTATACACTTGTGCCAACGTTTTTTCCAATCATCAAAGCATTTCTGATAATCACTTTCTGGTATAGCCTTCAGCTCTTTCAGCGATGCAGTTTTTATCTCTTCAATCGTTGCAAATCTTCGTCCTGTCATAGGTATCTTTAGTTTTGGGAACAGGAAAAAGTCACATGGGGCCAAATCCGGTGAACATGGTGGCTGAGGCACGATTGTAGTGTTGTTTTTGGTCAAAAAACCTCTCACAAGCAACGATGAGTGAGCAGGTGCATTATCGTGATGCAAAAACCATGAATTGTTTACCCACAATTCGGGACGTTTCTTACGTATTGCTTCTCGCAAATGGCGCATAACTTCAAGGTAATACTCCTTATTAACCGTGCAACCTTGTGGCAAGAACTCATGATGCACCACACCCCTACAGTCGAAGAAAACTGTAAGCAAAACCTTCACATTTGATCGAACTTGGCGTGCTTTTTTTGGTCTTGGTGATTCGGTGTGCTTCCACTGGGACGATTGAGTCTTAGTTTCGACGTCATAACCGTATACCCATGTTTCGTCACCTGTTATGACCATTTTGAGCAAATCTGGGTCATTGTTGACATCATCCAATAGCTCTTGAGCGATTGTCATGCGACGGTTCTTTTGGTCGAAATTGAGCAATTTTGGAACAAATTTCGCTGACACACATTTCATGCCCAAAATATCCGAAAAAATTTCATGGCAAGAATCAACCGATATGCCAACATCCTCCGCAACTTCTCTGATAGTGATTCGACGATTTTCCAAAACAGTTTTCTTCACTATTTCAACGTTTTCATCGGTTGTTGACGTGCTGGGCGTCCAGAGCGAGGTTCGTCATTGGCATCTTCTCGGTCATCTTGAAAGAGCTTGTACCACTTATAAACGTTTTTTTTACTAAGAGTAGACTCACCGTGTGCCACTGTCAACATTTCAAGTGTTTTGGAGCACGTAATTCCGTTTTTTACACAAAATTTGATGCAAATTCTTTGATCCATTTTTTTTGATAGAAGAAAAATCGCTGAGCACACCAAAGTACGTCTGACCTTTGTAACTGTAAAAAATAAACTAAACATGCTATACACTTCAAACTTGAAACATATGCTCAGGACATGTGTACCAACGCAACAAAATACAATATATATATATATACAATATGTAACGTAATAAACGCACACCCTCAGACAACCCAATTAGTATATTATGTTATAATCATAATACATACACTGAATTTTTGGTTAAACATTTTTATCCACTAATTATTTATCAAATTAGTTATACTAATTCCGGAAGAATGTTGTGGTCACAGTACAAATCCACAAACGCAAAGACTTTAAGGTGCTTCAAATAAAGTTCATTTTTCTTTATTTTTATTGAATGACAGAATTAGTAATAATACAAATAATACTGCACTCTTAAAAGTCTTATTGCCTTAAGTTACGGTCCATTTCAGTTTGTTTTGACTATACAGATACAGATATAGTGTGAGTGTAATTTACGTAGTTTTAATTATTTTTGGGATAAAAAATTACCTATATTAAAAATGATAAGAATCGATTCAGTAAACGATTCTGAACAAACTACTTTCTCAAAGTGCGTTAATTATGTTTCATATATATATATATATATATATATATATATATTTATATTACATGTCACATTGTTTGTCCGCGATGGACGCCTAAACTACTTAACCGATTTTCGTCAAATTTGCACACCATATGCAGTTTGGCCTAACTTGGGGGATAGGATAACCGATTTTGCACACCCACACACCGTGTGCAGTTTGGTACCAACTTGAGAGATAGGATGGTTTTTGTGGCCATGAGTGACCCACAATTTATTTTTTGCGATTTTAAGAACTTTTAGTGACATGACATGACAAAGGGTCATCGAAAGGGGCAGAACGTCTGCCTGGCAAGCTATTATCTATATATAATAGATGTTGGTTAATAATCGATCATATATACTAACGGTAGCATTGTGGTATAAATAAAATAACCGACTGTAACAAATTTCTTTTATCGGTACTTACAGTCAATTACCATATTTTTTATTAAAAAATATTTGCTGCAACGACATTGACCAAGCTTATCTTGAGTCAATAATTTCAGGCAGTACACACTTTTATAAAACACTTGTAACTTGGCTAACATATTCAAAATCCAAAATTTGTTGTCTTTATAGATTTTTAGTACTTTTACTGCATAATCTGGGCCAGTCCATATGGCAAGCATGCAGACATTTTTATTCTCCATTATTTTTTCTTTAGAGATAGGTTATATCTCTTTTTATGTTATTAATGAGTTAACTATCTGGTATATTGATAATGTGCTAACTTTATACTAATTGAAATATACTGTACTAAAGTAAATATTTCCAATGATTAAAAATTGTGGGCGTAGTTGACGAAGCCCTAGCACAAAATAGCAGCACCACGGCTAGGGTTGCCATGTCTTAAGACCAAAAAGCCGGACAGACTAACAAGCTTAACCAGACATTTTGGTTAAAAGGCCGGACACCCTTAATTTTTTAGTCTAGTATAACATGACAATTTTTTTTAAAAGTAAAGCAATACTTTTTTATTATTTACCATAAAATATTCTCAAATTCTAATGAAATAACAATAAAATTGAATAAATCAGTCTTCTTTATTATTGTGGCGTAACTATGATGAATGTGAATGAATGATACATGTCAATTTACTACTCATATCTCTATCTTACAATAGTGATATTAGTTTTACCGCATCTAACGGGAATACTGAGAAATTAACAATCAAACGGCAATCTTGTTATAACCTCAATCTTATATGTGCAACTGTCTAGTAGTTTTTATCGATATTCTATGTTATAATAGTGCAGTGTTAAAAATGAATAGTATAAAAAAGTTGTAGGTTCTTCAAAATATTAAATACTAGGTGGGTTCTGATCGCATTTTGTATGAAATTCACAGCTTCACAATATTCTTAAGTAAAATTTTTAACACCTTTAAAAGTATTTTTCATTTTTTACTATGGGACTCTTAAGCATAATGCGGTTTCCGCCGACACGTCATAAAGTAGAAAGAATTTATTCGAGTAATTCAATAAGTTCATCAAGAGCAACATTATTTTTAAAATACTCTTTCAAAAAGATGAAAATATTTTATTGGTGTTATTACACATACATACGGATTAATTTTATACGTTTATATTTTTTTTTCAGTTTGGCAACACTTGCTACAGCAATTCAGTGCTGCAAGCGTTGTACTTCTGTCGGCCTTTTAGGGAAAAAGTTCTAGAATATAAAGCAAAGAATAAAAGGACCAAGGAGACGCTCTTAACATGCCTCGCAGATTTATTTTATAGTATTGCCACACAGAAGAAGAAAGTTGGTTCCATTGCGCCCAAAAAGTTTATTGCTAGGTTAAGAAAAGAAAAAGGTGAATATATACTATATGTTAAAAAAATTACAGCATGTAAATAAGGGAGGTGAGAGATGTGCCAGGATTTTACCAAATGGAAGTCTTAAAGTCTTAGTCTCTGCCTACCCCTCTGGGTATTTTCGTAGGTCTAAGTGAAGCGAGTTACGCTACAAGTCCTACAACATTAAGAACGAAACACCAACCTGTGAACTGGCTGTATGGTGTGCATGAAACTCTCAAGTCTTTGTGTGAGGTCACACAGAGATAACCAAAATACACCTCTTGGAAATATCTGTTTTGCCTCTCGTTTTTTTTATAAGACAAGGTGACAAACGAGCACACAGTCCACCTGATGGTAAGTGTTTTCTGTGGCCCATAGACATCTATATCTATATTCACATGTGGACTAAGATGGAATGCCTCTTTTCCAGTAAAAAGGGTCTCTGGTTCTCTACACTCACCTTATGAAACACAACGGCAATAAGCTACTATTTCTCGCTGGTATTCTCTGGGAGCGTAGTCCTACCCCTATACAACTATATTACTAAATATAGCTGCAGCGTGGCTCTACCACGTAAAAATAGTTGAAGTTAGATCTCAGGGCCCTCGTCATTGCAAGTGTGGGGAGGATACCTACCAAATAACTTTTTTTTAAATCTAAATATCAAGCTGACCTGTAAATGATTTTCTCCTTGCTGATTAACAAATGAGGCTTTGGCAGCCGTATGATGGCAGTGTTAGAAATTTGGTAGGTATTGCATTAGTATCCTGCCGCTCCAGGAGTGAGATGAGGGGTGACTGGGGAGGACACCCCTTCCCTACACTACCCGCCCTTGGAAACTTAGCATTTTATTATTTGCATTTTTGAACATTTCATTAGTTTTTCGGTGGTAAACTTAGTTTAGTTTACGATGGGCTATTTTCCGCAACTCCGCCTAAAAGCGCGTATTTTGCGTGTGGACAGGGATATCGTGATTATTCGAGCCATGAAATCTGCTCAAAGAAGCTCAGCAGTCCCTTCATGTTGTCAAAAACTTCGGGGAATGAACACGGCGTGCCGAGTGTTAAACTTAAAAAACGAAATAAGTCTCCTTGGTGGGAGGTTGAGGTAGTAGAAGGAGAGTGAGGAGTTGAAACTTACGTCACTCCCTCCAATTTCAAAGGACCACTCAATACGGAGTTTTTTAACAGGGTGTGTGTAAGTATGTGTAAAATACTTTGGTGGGGACCACCCTGTGAAGGAGGGGGTAGGCGGAAATGTTAAACCCCATGGTTTTTAAGAAAAAATACATGGCGTGAAGGGCAATTCATGGTATTGATTGTATACGGCTTTGGGTTGGTTCGCAAATCTCTTATCAATCAAAATTACGTAGCCTTCCGCAATAACCGGCCAAATTTGCAGAGAAGGTTCAGAATATGTAATATAGGCAAATGGCGAATTTAAATTAATAAAAAACCGGCCAAGAGCGTGTCGGGCCACGCTCAGTGTAGGGTTCCGTAGTTTACCGTCCGTCACAATAAGTGTTCCCACTTATGAGTTTAAAGGTGGGTATCCATTATGTTCGCGCTCCAGCAGAGCTCCGCGCTCCTGCAACTGCTCCCGGTAGTGGGTACTGTTGTTTCCATCCAAGTTCAAAATGATTTTCCTAGAAAGTCCTTATAAAGTTCTACTTTTTAGATTTTTTTCATATTTTCTAAACTTATGGTTCAAAAGTTAGAGGGGGGGGGGAACATTGTTTTTTACTTTTGGAGCGATTATTTCCGAAATTATTGACATTATCAAAAAATGATTTTAGTAAACCCCTATTCATTTTTAAATACCTTTCCAACAATATATCACACGTTAGGGTTGAAATTAAAAAAAAATCACTTCCCACTTTACATATAGGGGGGCTGCCCTAATAAAACATTTTTTTTCAATTTTTATTTTACCACTTTGTCGGCGTGATTGATACACATATTGGTACCAAATTTCAGCTTTCTAGTGCTAACGGTCACAGAGATTAAGCGAGGACAGACATGGCGAAACGGGTTCCTAGTTGACTACGGAACCCTAAAAAAGATCTCAAGCATTGCGTTCTTTTTATCTTTTAAATTCAAAATGCGTGGTAATGCATTATTTTGACTGATTTTATTGCTCACGCACACATTCGTAAGGGTCGATCGGTAACCAAAACGTTATTGCCCATAAATCACATTCAATTTGGGATAATTTCAAAAAGTAGAAGTCATATTTACTCGTAATTTCAAAACTGCAATAACTGTATGTCATTATCTATATTATTATAAAGTAAAAAATGACTTTCAAAAAGAATTACATGTAATCTATGTTGAATAAAAAAATTCTTCTATTCTATTCCATATATTTTAACTTAGGTTTAAATTTGGCTACTCTTCTAAATATAACCCGGTATAGAATCACTTAATAGTAAATTGCGTCGTTTGTTTTATGAGCCTTAGTAGATACTTGGTACTACAAATTGACTGTCATTTTGATGTCAACGAAGCTAGCAAATAGGCCTACATTGCATGGAAGTATCAACTGTGAATACAACAATTCACCTACACACTGATTATGGTCAAATCTTACAAGAACAGTATCCTTTAGTGCTTTATTATAAATAATAGAAATGGTCCACTTATATTGTTTTATTTAAAAAAAATGATTTACTATCAATAATAGTATTTTGCAAATGCCCTCTATTTTTGTTTACAGAAGAGTTTGATAATTATATGCAACAGGATGCACACGAATTTTTGAACTTCCTTATAAATCATATAAATGAAATTATTTTAGGTAAGTTTCATTTTAGACTTTAATATTTGCGAGTAACTTCTATCAGATTTAATCAAACACAGGCACTGAATTGTTATTTTTTTTTCTATTGTAAGTGGATGCAGTGCCCATAGACATCTCATGTAGATGTCTCTGGGTCATATTCAATTAAGAATCAAAATGCAGATAAATGCGATGTTACCCTAGAGCAGGGGTCACCAAATGGCGGACCGCGGTCCGCGTCCGGACCGCCGACCCACTTGGTGCGGACCCGCGAGAACACAGTAACTTACACTAAAGACTACTTCCAATATAAATAACTTCCGTGGCCCCAAAAAGATTGACGCGAGCTGTACGTAATTTAATAAAAATGTATCCCCCGCATTATCTTTGTTGACGTCAATTCGAAAACGGCCGGGCGAAGTAACGAGCGAGCTAGAAAGAGTTCGCCAATTCAAGACGTTCATTACGGAAAATTGAGAATGTTGTAGAAATCCTCAGCAGCATTTACTCTCTGCATCCTGATAGTAAATGGAGCAATGATGCTGCAATTGTTTTCGGAAATGATAAAGCTACTCTGCAGATGGAAATGATCGATTTCCAAGACAACACAGTTTTAAAACACAAACAATCGGTAGTTTCCAGTGAAGAGTTCTGGATAAAATTTGTGTGTGGTAATAAATATCCAGAATTACAAAAATTAGCTTTGAAACTTCTTACTTTGTTTGGATCGACATATATTTGTGAAGCAGCATTTTCGACTTACTACTGGACATCTCCAGGTTTTAATGTCAATAGCTTGCACCAATTTTACTCCAAACTACACACATAATTACACACAGACAGATAATTCGCAACAAAAAATGTCATTTTTCGCATTGATACCTATGTAACAAAATACCTTTGTTATTTCCTTAATTACATTTGTTTAATAAATATTTTTTCTTATAAATAAAATGTGCGGACCACGATGGTCATTTCATTTCTTAAAACGGACCCCGAGCGAAACTAATTGGAGACCACTGCCCTAGAGGTAAGATGTAATGCCTCGTTTCCAGAAAAAGTAAAGAATGCAATTTTACCAACATATTATAATGTTTAATCTTTGCAATTGTAACATATGCTGTTATTGAAACGGTCTGTTTGATTCAATAGAGAGACTCCTTTTGCCTCTATATTTCAAGATTTTATGAAATTCGGCGTGCATAAAAACTAGTTTTGTATCGATATAAACTTAACTGGATATGCGGTCAAATGATACTGTTATGTGAATAAGTCAACTAGCGCCATCTAGTGTCAGGAGCGAGAGCGGGGGGGGGCTTTGCAGAGAATGACATCGCCGATCTCTCGGCCAACAGCGCCACCCGAGGAACTAAGTTTCTAGAAAATCTATACTCGAACTCTCGGTACCTTACGCGTGTTTACTTGAACATTCCGGATGTTTTGCTGATTTGAATAAATAGATGGCGCGAGATGCGATCGAGACAGAGTTTAACTCGGCGACACAAGCGAAGCTTCGGAGTGAAATTAAGTGAATTAGTGTGTTTAATTATTAGTGTTTTTTTACTTTAATTTGTATAAAGTAAATTAAAGTGTTAATTTAGGTAATTTCATCGGCAATTTTTATTGTCACGAACCCTAAGCTCGTAACAATTGGTGTCAGAAGTGGGATAAAATAATGCCGATTTTACCCAAGGAGGAAACGGAGGGTGTCCGTACCCGAAGTCAACGCCAGCAGGAGACGGACCAGAGGAGATTTGGTGGTGCAACGCCGCAGATGTCTGAGGGCCAGCCGCCGGCCACGGAAGCCGGTCCGTCAGCAGCTTCTACGTCTGTGGCACCTGACTTAGGTGCTCTGATGGCCATGCTACAGGAGCAGCTGCAGCGCGGACGAGAGGAACAGGCCCGTCTGTTGAAAGAGCAGCAGGAGGAACAGGCCCGTCTGTTGAAAGAGCAGCAGGAGGAACAGGCTCGCCGACAGAAGGAACAGGCTCGCCGACAGGAGGAACAGGCTCGCCGACAGGAGGAACAGGTCCGTCGGTTGGAAGAGCAGCTGCGGGGTGGACAGGATGAACAGGCCCGTCGGTTGGAAGAGCAGATGCTTCTCATGAAGGACCTTCACGCTACCTTCGGGAAAGAGATAAGGGAGGTGAAGGATAAGGTTGCTCAACATGATAACCGCCTGTCGGAAGCTGAGACCCAAATCAACCAAGTTAAGAAAACGCTGGATGAACTCAAACTTGGGGATGGAACTACAGCTCCCGTAGTAGCTTCAGCACCTTCGCTACGTGGGTTCAAGGTGCCACCGTTCGACGGGACTTCTTCCTGGTCAGCCTACAAAATCCAGTTCGAGGCTGTTATGAAAGCGAACGGCTGGAATAAAAGTCAGGCCATGACTGCTCTCACACTAGGCCTGCGCGACCAGGCCTTAACAGTTCTGGAAGCTCTCGGTGAGGAAGTGACTTATGAGCAACTCCTTGAGGCATTGGAGGCGAGGTATGGCGACGCTCACCTGGAACACGTCTTTCGTGCGCAGCTTAAAGATCGTGTGCAGCGCATCAACGAAAACCTGCAGCAGTGGGCTCTAGAAGTGGAGAAGCTGGTGCGAAAAGCATACCGGTCTGTACCTGCGCTCATTGAAGGGAACCTGGTGCAGACATTCATAGACGGCATCCGCGACCTGGAAGTCAGAGCTGCTGTGAGGCTCGGGCACCACGAGACGCTTAAGGACGCCTTGGCCCATGCACTGGAAGTGGAAGCCGTGCGGCAGGATCACCGTTCCCATCGCGTCAGGGAGGTTGCAGCAGCTATAGTTCGCGACCGCAACAAGGGATACAGCCCTAGGTGCTATGGCTGTGGGGAAAAGGGCCATCTTCGATCCAGCTGCCCTAAGCGAACCCTAGAAAGGGAAGGTGAACGATCCCAGGAGGGTAGTGCGGCCAACAGCACCGCCCAGCAGCAGCAGGGAAACGAGTAAAAGCCAGAACTGCGGGGCGGGTGCTGGCTGATGTTAAAAGAGCCCCAAGGATCTCGATCTCACAAACCCATGATGGGAACAGTCTAATCATCAAGGGCGAGGTCAACGGAATGCCGTGTAAACTGACCATAGACACTGGAGCCTCTCGTACGGTTGTTAGTTCCCAACTTATAAGTCAGTTCCTTGGGGACTCCGCATACAACCGAGAACGCATTAATTTGGTAACAGCCACCGGTCAGCGTATACCCGTCCGTGGAGAGAAGGAGATGGAGTTGAAGCTAGGCAACGTGATCTACCTGCATAATGTCATCGTGGCTGATATAATGGACGACTGCATCCTAGGCCTAGACTTTATGAGGAATAATTGTTGTGAGATCGACGTTAAGCAAGGTGTTTTGAAATGTGGACAGGAAGAACTTTTTATGGAAGGTGCGTTACCAGGGAACGTGTACAGCATTAAGAAGATTATTCTTCCGCCAAGATCGGAAACGATTGTTCCGGTTAGTCTTCCCCGAAACGCTGGGCAAGCTCACCGTTGTGTACTTGTGGAAAGGGTAAACAATGACCTTCCATGGAAAGTAGCTCGAACCTTGGTCAGGACCACTGACATCTCAGGAGTACGTGTGCTGAACCTTTGCGACCAGGAACAGATTATAGAAAAAGGCACACTGATTGGTACTTGTGAGGAAGTGGATTGGTTACGTCGGTGCCAATATCTATCGACTGGGACCCCCAGCAAGGATGCAGAAACGAGAGTGACCACACTTTTGGAAGACTGTCGCAGTGTTCTCTCCCCGAACGAATTGGTCAAGGCGAAGAAGTTGTTACTCAAGTACGCCGATGTATTCTCATCAAACGATGCTGACATAGGAAAGACTGGTTTAGTTCAACACAAAATAAACACAGGTGAAGAGTTGCCTATCCGTCAGCGGCCAAGACGATTGCCGGTAGCACGTGAAAAGGAAGTGGAAACCATGATTGAAGGAATGGTGAAGGATGGTGTTATTGAACCTTCCTCTAGTCCATGGTGTTCGCCAGTGGTGCTGGTGAAAAAGAAGGATGGCAGCATGCGGTTCTGTGTTGATTACCGCCGTCTGAACGACGTTACAAAGAAGGACAGCTATCCCTTGCCAAGAATTGATGACACGCTGGACATGCTTACAGGAGTAAAATGGTTTAGCACGCTGGATCTAAAAAGTGGCTACTGGCAAGTTGAAATTGACCCTAAGGACAAGGAGAAAACTGCGTTCTCGACGGGAAAGGGTCTGTGGCAATTCAAAGTAATGCCGTTTGGGTTGTGCAATGCTCCAGCAACGTTTGAAAGGCTGATGGAACTTGTACTTACCGGGCTAATTGGCGATGCCTGTCTGGTCTACTTGGATGACATCATCATCGTGGGCCGTACGTTTGAGGAACACCTTGAAAACCTGGGACGCGTGCTCATGAAGATTCAGAGTGCCAACCTCAAGTTGAGCCCGAAGAAATGTTCACTATTCCAACGGCAAGTTAACTTTTTGGGGTATGTAGTGTCGGAAGAAGGTATCCGCACGGATCCAGAGAAAATTGCAGCTGTAAAGGATTGGCCGGTTCCAAAAGACAAGACGCAGGTTAGAGCATTTTTGGGTTTGTGCTCCTATTACCGGCGATTTGTGAAGAACTTTGCAGATATAGCAAAACCTCTGCATAAGCTAACCGAGGAGAAGCGACATTTCTGCTGGGATGAAAGTTGTAATATCGCATTCCAGGAGCTCAAGGACCGTCTGTGCAAAACACCTATTTTGGGATACCCTGATACAAGCAAAGAATTTGTAGTTGACACAGACGCAAGTGATATAGGACTTGGCGGTGTGTTGTCTCAACGGAATGGTGACCAAGAGGTCGTGATAGCGTACTTCAGCAAGTCGTTGTCAAAACCGGAAAGGAACTATTGTGTCACAAGACGCGAATTGCTAGCTGTGGTAAAGTCGTTGCAGCATTTTAGCAAATATCTTCTGGGGCGAAAATTTCACTTACGAACTGACCATGCTGCACTAAAATGGCTATTGCAGTTTAAAAATCCAGAAGGACAAGTTGCGAGGTGGATTGAACTACTGCAGGAATACGACTTTGAGATCGAACATCGCAGCGGGAAATCTCATGGCAACGCAGATGCATTATCACGAAGACCTTGTCCTGAAGATTGCAAACATTGTACTAGGCAAGAGAGTAAGGGAGTAGTATCCGTGAGGATGCTCAGGGCAGACCACCTCAGCAACGAGTGGAAGGACAGCTTACAACGTGCACAGCAGGAAGATCCGGACATCAAGCCGATCCTGGAATGGATGAAGGCCAGTGCTCCCAAGCCCAAGTGGAGCGACGTCTCAGCGATGAGTTCGATCACTAAAAGCTATTGGGCCCAGTGGGATAGCTTGCTGCTTCAGGATGGAGTTCTGTGCCGTAAGTGGGAAAATGTTCGGGGAGACAGCTGTCATTTACAAATGGTTGTCCCTAAAGCTAAAGTACCGGATGTTCTACAGCTGTACCATAATGATTATTCAGGAGGCCATCTGGGAGTTAAACGAACTCTACTGAAGATCCGAGAACGGTTTTACTGGGTCCACTGTCGAAACGATATCGAGGACTGGTGTCGCAAATGTACAAGTTGTGCGGCTGTAAAGGGACCTCAGACTCGTAGTAGAGGTGCATTGAAGTTGTACAATGTTGGTGCACCATGGGAGAGAATAGCCATTGACGTGGCGGGGCCGTTTCCGGAGAGTGAAAGCGGTAACAAGTATTTCATGGTTGTAATGGATTACTTCACTAAGTGGCCAGAAGTTTTCGCCATTCCAAATCAAGAAGCTTCAACAGTTGCAGATAAACTAGTTCATGAAGTCTTCTGTCGTTTTGGAGTACCTTTAGAGATTCACAGCGATCAAGGAAGGAATTTTGAGTCTCAAATATTCCAGGAAACTTGCCGAGTTATGGGTACTCATAAAACAAGAACGACTTCTTATCACCCGCAATCTGATGGAATGGTGGAACGATTTAATCAGACATTGGAGAGGTACCTAGCAAAAGTTGTGGACAATCGGCAACGAGATTGGGACAAGCACATACAACCGTTTTTGTTGTCATATCGGAGTTCTGTTCACGAAAGTACGGCAGTGACACCAGCTTTCGCAAACTTTGGAAGAGAATTACGGCTGCCTGCAGACCTGATCACTGGGATACCACCTGATGCCCCACGCAGTATAACCGATTATGCATATGACTTGCGGAACAAAATGAATGACATTTATGAGCACGTCAGACAATCGGGCCAGCAAATGTCTGAGAAAATGAAAACCCGGTATGACCGCAAAATGAACAATAAAGGGTTCAACGAAGGTTCATTAGTGTGGTTGCACAATCCAGTCCGCAGCAAAGGGAAATCTCCTAAGCTTCAAGCTAAATGGGACGGCCCGTACCGGATTGTAACCAGGATCAACGACGTGACCTACCGGATACAGAAAGGCGCAAGAGGGACTCCTAAGATCGTCCATGTGGATCGCTTGGCGCGTTATTATGGGACCGATAATGCTCGGGACGAGCATGTCTTAGGAGGGGGCAGTGTTATGTGAATAAGTCAACTAGCGCCATCTAGTGTCAGGAGCGAGAGCGGGGGGGGCTTTGCAGAGAATGACATCGCCGATCTCTCGGCCAACAGCGCCACCCGAGGAACTAAGTTTCTAGAAAATCTATACTCGAGCTCTCGGTACCTTACGCGTGTTTACTTGAACATTCCGGATGTTTTGCTGATTTGAATAAATAGATGGCGCGAGATGCGATCGAGACAGAGTTTAACTCGGCGACACAAGCGAAGCTTCGGAGTGAAATTAAGTGAATTAGTGTGTTTAATTATTAGTGTTTTTTTACTTTAATTTGTATAAAGTAAATTAAAGTGTTAATTTAGGTAATTTCATCGGCAATTTTTATTGTCACGAACCCTAAGCTCGTAACAATACCCTAAATTGTGAACTCTTTTACAGCGGAACGAAACCAGAGTACGTTAAAACTCCAAAAGCCATCCGGCGATGGTGTAACGTGCAACGGCACTGCACCACAGAGCACAGAACCCACGTGGGTACATGAGATATTCCAGGGCACCCTCACTAGTGAGACCAGGTGCCTCAACTGTGAAACAGTTAGCAGCAAGGATGAGCATTTCTTTGATTTACAGGTGAGTAGTGATAGTGCTTTATAGTAACACCAAAAAAGTCCCACTAGCTTTCTTGCTGGTTCTTCCCAGGGCAGAGGTTTTTTCCCAAACCAGTGGTAAATAAAAAAATGACTTTCAATAAGTATTTTGCAATAATATATATATTGAGTAAAAAATCATTCATTCAAGATTTAAAATTTTGTGTTACCGATTTCAAGATTTGAAGTACATGACATGAAATCTTAAACCTTTTCAACTGCTCCTTGTTACTGATAGGGCTATTTATATTTGCCATAAAGGTTATGTCTATGCCAAGAACGCTATGAATGTAAAAAAATGGAATAAATCTTGGCACAACATTACATAAGATTTGCCTTGGCATAAATTAAAATGTAAAAAATATTCTTATGAAGAAAGGATATAGGAGATAGAGATTAGATGACTATTTAAAAGATATGTGTAATATGTGTGCATATAATAACATTTTTTACATAAGTATGTATTTTAAAAGGTAATTGGGACTAGGAAGAAAAATAGTCTACTCGCGAGTTTCTTGTCGCTCCTCACAAGATCTTCCCGCAGTAGGTACTTCTTGAAGTGATGGCGTAGCATTTGTCTTTGAAAAGTGCTTTGTAATGGCGGCTTCTTACTGCGTGTGCCGCGCCCACACGCGCCACGCGCAGTGTGAAGGGCTTGGCGTGGCGCGGCGCGTGCTATCCGTTTAAAATCGGTAGCTTCAAAGGCGCGGCGCGGCGTGTGTTTACAATATTGAACTCGTTCATTTCGTCTTAACTCGTCCACATTGAAGTACTCTCATGTTTATATAGATGTGGAGTGGTCTAATGAGACGATTGCTGAATTTTTAATTTTAACGATGTCATCCACCAGCGCCTTTTCTTCTTCTTTTTGTTAATTTTATTAAGTAAATGATATCCACAAAATAAGACAAAATCGGCTGAAGCAATAGCGATGCCTTCTTGTTCAGTGGCATTGATCCATGACTGGAGATGGCAATTCGACTCACACGACATCACTGCGCTAAACAGACTGAGTCGGTGGTTCAAGGTTTTTCACCCGTCGCGCCGCGCCAGTTAAAACGGGTGGCGCGGGATTGCGCGTGGCGCGTGCTTGCGCGTACAAATCAACACGGGCGGCGCGGCGCGTGATAACACACGCAGTGAGAAGCCGCCATAAATTGGAATTCTGAATAGGAACATTTTACTTTCACTAGGTCTCCTCGCAGTAGTTACTTCTTGAAGTGATGACGTAGCATTTGTCTTTTGAATAGTGCTTTGTAAACGGAAATTTTAAATGAAAATATTTTACTTTGTTTATGAGACTATATTACTCTATATTACGCTATTATATTTCTATATATTACGTTCACTTGGGCGAGGATTACGAAACAATGAAGGCATCCACGGCTTTATTCTAACCAAGCGGCGCTGCTTTGGAATCAGGTGCAATATTTGACAGATTTCGTAAGCATAAGAAAAGTGTAGAAATGTAGAAACCAAGATACGGATATTCCTAAAAAAAAGTTGGAAAAAAAACAGCACTGAGATATTGTTTTGTGTATTTATATACATTAGATACCAAAAAACCTTTGTTTATAAAGCAATTTTTCAATGATGATGACACTAAGACCAATTTTGTTAGGAGCAAAATCACCTCAGTCCGAACTAGCGACATCTATTGTGTGTAAGATTATTATTAGCCCTCATTAGACTACCGCGGTCCTCCAGTGCGTGTCAGCGGATTTCAAATATTGTTCGAAATATATTAATCCTACACGCAGATTTCCTGACGATGTTTTCGTTTCTCGCTAGAGCATGTGATAAATCACTAAAATTGCAATGTAATTTCACTGGTGTAGAAACCTATAACAACGGTTCTTAAAACTTTGTATACTCTGCAAAATTTTCCTATTACCTCATTTTTTACTCTAATTTTAGGTGGATGTAGGCCAAAACACAAGCATAACCCATTGTCTAAAGTGCTTCAGTGATACAGAAACCCTCTGCAACGATAACAAGTTCAAATGTGACAACTGCAGCAGCTACCAAGAGGCGCAGAAGCGGATGAGAGTTAAGAAGCTTCCCCTCATACTCGCCCTGCATCTCAAACGTTTCAAGTATATGGAACAGTATAATAGGCACATCAAGGTGTCCCATCGAGTTGTCTTCCCATTGGAGTTAAGGCTTTTTAACACTGTAAGTGTTCATGCGTATTATTGTATAGCAAGAATAATGTTAGGTTCCGTGGCGCAGTCGCTTAGCAATGAGTTATAGCGCTGAGGGCTGCGGGGTCGAAGTATTTGTATGGTCTACAAGTAATTGTTCCGGGTCTGGATGTTTATCCTTGTCCAATTTATGTTTGTAAACTGCCTCCACGATACAGGAGAAAATCCTAGTGTGGGGGTGACTTTTTTTTTTAAACGTTAGGTACTCCATTTCGGCTATTACAGCCTACTGAAGAGCACTGCTGAGCGTAGGCCTCTCTCATACATTGCCTCATATGAGGATTTTGCCACAATTTCTACGCTTTGCGTTGGCAACCATAGTTTTCATTATTTTATACTCTGTCGCCTCTCACGACTCCCACGGGACGATATGGGGTAGCGGATATTCTTACACCGCCACTACACAGTTATTGTCTATTGTTATGTAGTAGCAAAACAAGGAAATTCCTCACCCTATTTCAAGCATGTTTTAAAAGTTATTTATAGTGCCAGTATTTCATATTTTTGTATAAATTATAAGTGAAAGTAACAAACTTACCATCCACCTGATGGCAAACGGCTAAAGCGGCCCATGTACAATGACTTCAAAACAAAGAAGGCTACACCTGGCTACGCTGTCAGCTCTGACTATTAAGATGGAGTGCGTCCTAACCTGTACTTCATATTAGAATAATGCACGCACTATTTGGCGGAAGAAATAGGAATAGATCGTTTGTATTTTAGGTAGTACATTTAAGCATTTAAAATATACTAAAAAAACGAATGTGCTTATGACCACACGACTGAAGTAAAACTTCTTTAGCTCCATCTGTATATATATGTGTGTGTATGTGTGTGTGTTTTGTTTATATATGTATAATAATATGTTCATGTATATACATATACATATATTAATTTTCTACAAATATTTACTTATTTAATATTCACAAAACATGAACTTTAAAATGATTTTACAATTTTATTCACTTTAAACCTAGAATATAGGAATATAGAATAGAATACGAAAATTACTAGCTATGAGAGAAAGAGGAAAAGAAAATGTGCGCACTGCTCTCTCTTGCTTATTTCTAACGCTTCCCCCACTCAACTCCCGTTCGCCTCGCCCGATCACAATTTTCGTAACGCTTTCGTGACGCGTTCGCCCAGCTTACTCCTCAAGTCAACCGTGCGTAAAGAAGTTTTACTTCAAAAATGCTAAAACCTGCTAAAAATAGGTGCACAAAGTTATATTTTAGAATAATTTTGGTAGATTTTGCCACATGTTAGGTAAATAAAAATAAAAAATAGAAGGTAGTCGTTGCACAGTTTTAAATTATATATGTAATCTTTTAAGAGAGCACATTGGTCTACCCTAGGCGAAAAATACAGAAGCGACATAATTCGAAATTACGGCACAGTAGATGCGCAAGCGTGGTGCCGATTCAAAACTTCTTCATATAAAATGTATGAAAGCGGCGCGTCGTGAATACTTCAGTCGCTTCGCTGTCCGTGACCGAACGGCGCACAAGGAGCACATCCAATTCTATACAGTACGAGCAGTATTTAAATAAATAAAAGACAATATAATATGATAACACTATACTGATATTTTATACACTGCAGGAAAACGATCAGGATATTCATTTAAGTTTTTCAAATATCTTAAAATATTTTTTATAGAATAAGGGTGACAAACGATCACACAGTCTACATAATGGTAAGTGGATGCTGTGGCTCATACTCATTTACATTTATCCTTGATTAGGAATCAAAATGCAGATGCGTTGTCAACTCTGACGACTAAGGTGGAATGCCTCGTTTCCAGTTAAAAAGGTTCTTCGGATTTCTACACTCACCATAGGAAACACAGCAGTATTAAGCTGCTATTTTGCCCTGGTATTCTGTGAGAGCGTAGTCCTGCCCAGGTCGAGCCGACCCATTCGTGCTACAGCCATTATACAGGGTTACTGGTAATTCGACGTATTCCCGCCAAGGCATGATAGTTGGGGTCATAACCTATCAAATGAACCATAAAATGCATTATGCAAATGTGGACCAATTTCGAGATATTTAGGTTTTATTATTTTTTTTCAAAAACCCCAAAAGTCTGGTGTCAAAAATTTCTAAAAAAAAACTTACAGCTGTATTATTTTCATTTTATTATTTTTACTTAATGAAAACTTGGATACTTATTTATCAATACTACAGTGTGCAAAAAGTCTCATCATTTACGAAGTAACGCTACTAAAAGTACAACTTTTTCCAAACAGAAGATAAGTAATTAAAAATAAAAATGATTTTGTGAAAAATAATTGTATGTGATCAATTGTGCATATCATGTTAAAAACATCCCTATTTATCTAGCTACCTAATGAAGTATCAACTTTGTAGTTTGCTTACGTAGAAACGGAAAAAAATTAAAGAATGAGGTCAGGTAGTCGAGTTCTAAGCAGACAAAGGAATTTGTGTTTTATTTTTAACCAATATTAATTAAGGAAATGAAACAAAGCACTTGATTGAAATTAGCTTTATTTATTTTAATACGATTTACAAATTTTGCTCAATATGGGAGCCCCTATTCCGTATACAGACACGCATTCGTTTTCTTAATTCGCTTTTAATAACGTTTGAGGTTAATGTTCGTCTTATGTCGTTTGTCGCGTTGATAATGCGGTCTCTCAGTTGATCAAGGGTCGGCACTGGCACATTGTCGCAGTACACGATGCTCTTTATGTGCCCCCAGACATAATAATCCATCGGTGTTATGTCAGGACTCCTTGCTGGCCATGGAATTGGTCCTCCTCTGCCAATCCACCGATGTCGATAATTTTCGTCCAGCCACCGTCGCACAGTTACACGACAGTGCGCAGGACACCCATCATGTTGATACCACATGTTTTGCCTTGTGGCGAGAGGAACATCGTGTAACAATCCGGATAAGTCCTCCTTTAAAAATATTTCATAATTTTCACCGTTTAAATAGTTTGGCAGAAAATAAGGCCCAATTAAATTGTCGTTAATAATCCCCATCCAAACATTTAGTGAAAATCTTCTTTGTGATTTATAAGGTCTCTTTTTTCCAGGATTTCTTTGATCTTTTGGAGTCCAAAAATGTAAATTATGGTAATTTGTAATACCGTCTTGATCGAACTTCGACTCATCAGTCCACAATATTTTTCTAAAAAACATTGGATCTTCTGCATCTGCGTTCAACATAAATCTACAAAAATCCAATCTTCTAACTGGATCTCCTTCTTCCATCACATGCACTGGTGTGTAGTGGTACGGATAAAGCCCCGCAGTATGCACTGTAGACCAGACCTTCCACTGCGATACACCTAAGCGACGGGCAACTATGTTCGTGGAAGTGGTTGGATCTTCTTGAAATTTACTCAAAATTTCTTCATCTTCCGCACGCGGTATACGGGGTATGCCACGTGGCCTGCCAGCATCACGTTGTTGCCTTTGAACATTTCCAGTCCCTCGTACTCTACGATACACTGCACTAAACACTGTGACATGGGGTGGTCTGCGATTAGGGTAGCGCTGTAGGTATTCACGGCGAGCAGCTGCAGCATCACCGTCACAATATCCATAGAGATAAAAGATATCTGCGTATTCCTCGTTGGAAAATGATTGCCTTGCATGATCTCCGCGTCTTGGTGGTTCCGCCGCCATTAAAACTTTGAAACTCAACTTCTTTAGGTGTAACAGGGAGGGATATGCGCGCGTGTGTACGATGCCTGTAATACTGATGACTGATTGAACAGTTTCTTCTTGTTTAACTAGTTTCTAATTTCACACTAAATGTAAACAATAGCGTAAGTTCAAACGCACAATCTTTTACGAGCATTCCTGCAGCTGTTGATAAGGTTCCGAGAAGCGATTGTTTGGGATTACCCAAAACATTGCTACTCGGAACTTGTCTACCTGGCCCCTTTTTTTTTCAAGTTTTTTCTGTACTATTTAAGTTACAAGCTAAATTCGTACTTCGTTGGGTAGCTAGATAAGTAGGGATGTTTTTAACATGATTTGCACAATTGGTCACATACAATTATTTTTTACAAAATCATTTATATTTTTAATTACTTATCTTCTGTTTGGAAAAAGTTGTACTTTTAGTAGCGTTACTTCGTAAATGATGAGACTTTTTGCACACTGTAGTATTGATAAATAAGTATCCAAGTTTTCATTAAGTAAAAATAATAAAATGAAAATAATACAGCTGTAAGTTTTTTTTTAAGAAATTTTTGACACCAGACTTTTGGGATTTTTGAAAAAAAATAATTAAACCTAAATATCTCGAAATTGGTCCACATTTGCATAATGCATTTTATGGTTCATTTGATAGGTTATGACCCCAACTATCACGCCTTGGCGGGAATACGTCGAATTACCAGTAACCCTGTATAGCTGCAGCGTACGTAAAATATCTATGCTCTTTTGAAAATTTGCACAGAGGTGGCGGCACCCAATATTGTCTGTGTCCTTGTACGTTAATGAGTTACAGCAAAGCAAGTGCATCCTTTTCGTCTGATGAGGGAGGCATGTCAGCCTTTATAACGACGTATCTTGGCATATCTTCGCCTGTTCTGTATAATTTTGATCGCGTCCGTGCCTTTTCCGTCCCACTCCTGCGCCGTGCCTCCGCTGTTCCTTCGCCTTAAGCTGCTTCTGTATAATTTGCGCCCTGTGCGGATAGAAGTTCTCTCACCTAGAAACTTTACTACATACTTGTTACTTTAGTTTGTTATGAATACAGTTAACCCGTTGTAATCGATAAACGTTTTGCAACGCGGTGTCGGATTATCGAATTTGTCGGACTATAGAGTACAGCCACAGCCCCCTGGTAGTCCGGAGATTTTTGAAAAAGAATAATTTGTTATCCGACAGATTACATATCAAATATAAAATAATAAAAATTTCATATGATGCACAATAAATACCTAAACAGTAAATAATGAACACCCGCTAGCCCGCTACCATAGTCACATTTGAACTGAGACAATACGCGTGAAGATAGATTGTGACGCGAACTAATTGCAACTTGTTTGTCCACGTATTCGCGAAGGACACCTCCCCCGTGGCGGATTCATAGCGCGACTCAAATTTACGTACAAGTAAAAGACATGTCGGATTCAAAGGGAGGGCGGATTAAAAAGAGGTAGGATTACTGGGGGTCCCCTGTATTATTTGTTTCTGGTTTATTTCTCAACTTCACTCTCTATACTCACTTAAATTTTCATGACACGCAGCCATTTTAATATAAATGACAATAATATAAAATTAATATTTAAAATTAGATAAAAATATTTTTTACGATTTACGAATTACGAAATTAGCGAAATGTCACACACATACGACAGTGCGATTTACAACCTAAAATTTCGTCACCACTGACCACCAGTTGGGATTGTAATCAAGCAAAAAAAAATTAAATTGATATTATAATATAATTATAACTTTTTTCGTTATGAAATGGCCTACATAGCGAAAAAAAGTTTACATGTAGAAACTCATAGTGTCTTCCATTACAGTCTGACGATGCTGTAAACCCGGACCGTTTATACGACCTCGTAGCGGTCGTGGTGCACTGCGGTTCGGGTCCCAACCGGGGTCACTACATCAGCATCGTCAAGAGCCATGGGTTCTGGCTGCTCTTCGATGACGACATGGTCGATGTGAGTACTCGTTAAGATTTAATTACACTTCATCTCTATTATGTTATAATAACCATGTTTCATGTTGAGCTGTGACTTTACAAGTCCCATGTTTCGATGGAACTTTTACTGCTTACTAAGATGGCATTACGTGCTTTCCGAGGCACAGGGATGGAACAACTCCAAGTTCCATACTCCCGGGATTTGAACCCGGGACTTCATGGTCAGCAGCCGCGTTACGAACACTAAACCAACGAGGCAGATAAATAAAAAATATAACATTTAAAATTTAAAAAAACTTACTTAGCTATCATCATCATCATCATCATTACAGCCCTTCACAAGTCCACTGCTGAACATAGGCCTCTCCCAAGTAATGCCACAAAGCACGGTCCTGAGCCACCTGCATCCATCGACTTCCTGCATGTCTTACCAGGTCGTTACTCCATCTAGTGGGGGGTCGCCCTACACTACGCCTACCGGTACGAGGATGCCACTCGAGAACCTTTCTTCCCCATCGGTTATCGGTTCTTCAAGCTATATGGCCGGCCCACTGCTACTTCAGGTTACTAATCCGTTGGGCTATGTCGGTCATTCTGGTTCTACTGCGGATATCCTCATTTCTGAGTCTATCACGCAGAGAAACTCCGAGCATAGCCATCTCCTCGACCTTGAGCGTCCTCACGTCGACCACGTCTCAGATCCGTAAGTCATCACTGGCAACACGCACTGGTTATACACTTTAGTTTTCAGAGATTGAGGTATACCTGACGAGAAGATGTGTCGTAATTTCCCGAACGCTGCCCAGCCGAGTTTAACCCGTCGATTGACCTCTCGGTCGAAGTTGGACTTACCTAGTCGGACTATTTGTCCCAGGTAAACGTACTCGTCAACAACTTCGAGCTTAGTGCTCCCAACAACTACCAGCATAGGTGTGACATGGACTTTAAACATGATCTTTGTTTTGTCCATGTTCATCTTAAGACCTATCCGTTGGGAGACACCATTAAGGTCATTGAGCATAGTGCTTAAGTCCTCCAGCGATTCTGCCGTAAGCACTATATCGTCGGCAAATTGAAGGTGAGTGATGTACTGGCCATTGATGTTAATACCGTATCCTTTCCAGTCCAGTAGCTTGAAAATGTCTTTCAATGCAGCGGTGAAGAGTTTCGGGGATATAACGTCACCCTGTTTTACACCTCTCTGCAGTTGGATAGGTTTCGTACTTTGGGTCTGTACTCGGATAGCCATCGTAGCCCTACTGTACAAACACTTCAGCACTTCGATATACCGACAGTCAACTTGGCACCGCTGAAGTGACTGTAGCACCGCCCAAATTTTGACGGAATTAAAGGCTTTCTCATAGTCCACATATGCCAGGCAAGGTGGCAGATTGTACTCTTCGGTCTTCTGTACAATCTGCCGCAGGGTATGTATGTGGTCTACGGTACTGAAGCCTATACGGAAACCGGCTTGTTCGGGAGGCTGGAAGTCGTCGAATCTGCGTGCGAGATGATTCGTAATGACTCTCGAAAATAGCATGTAGACGCGGCTCAGAAGGGAAATCGGTCTGTAGTTCTTCAAGAGAGCGTTGTTTACTACCATGTAGTGGCGGTTGAGAATATCCACTACCCCATATCTTCCCGTGGGTGTCGTAAGAGGCGACAAAGGGAGACAAGCAGGAGATGGGCAGCAGCATCTTCCTGATAATAACTGTGACGTAACAAAAAACTGCGGTTGCCAACCCGCTCGCCAAGCGTGGCAACTATGGCAAATATCCCCCCCCCCCATGAATAACGACGCAAACAGACGGCCCCCAGTCCCCGGCGGCCCCGCTATTCCTGGCTACGGTGGCGACCATGGTAACGGCGGGGCAGGGGGTGCTAAGAATCTCCGGTAGAGGTTCGGTTGCCACCGACGACGACTCGACCTGGCAACATATAACGCACGCACCCTGAGGACTGACGAGAAGATACTGGAGCTGGAAGAAGAGGTAGACAAGTTGTGCTGACATATTATTGGATTATCCGAGGTCCGAAGAGAGGGGGAGGACACGGCAATCCTCGAGTCCGGCAACTTGTTCTATCACCGGGAGGGCGACCATCTGTCCCAAGGAGGTGTCGGATTTATCGTCCACAAGTCTCTCGTCAACAACATTGTAAAGATTGGGAGTGTGTCGACGAGGGTCGCGTACCTGATACTCAGAATAACCAAACGGTATTCGCTGAAGGTCATACAGGTTTACGCACCAACCTCGGCACATCCCGATGAGGAGGTGGAGGAAATGTATGAGGATATTTCCAGAGCCATTCATTCCTCCAAAACCCACTACACGGTGTTGATGGGAGACTTCAACGCAAAACAAGGCACAAGAGAAAGCGGTGAGCTGAAGGTAGGGAAATTTGGAGTAGGGCAACGGAACCGAAGGGGCCAGCAACTGGCCTACTTTATGGAGAAGGAGGGACTCTTTATGATGAACTCTTTCTTCCAGAAGCAGCCCCACAGGAAGTGGACCTGGTCGAGCCCCGACGGTTCGACAAAAAATGAGATTGACTTCATTATGTCGACCAGAAGCCAACTGTTCAGTGATGTCTCAGTGATCGCAAGGGTGAAAACTGGCAGCGATCATCGAATGGTTAGAGGCACACTGAACCTAAACGTTAAGTTGGAGAGGTCTCGTCTAATGAAGTCAACGCTCCGTCTCCCTCGTGCTCTAATCCAGAATCCCGAAACCTTTCAGCTCGAGTTACGTAACCGCTTTCAGTGCCTAAAAGATTGCAATACAGTGTACGATATGAATGCCAAGCTCGTGGAAACTGTCCATGCGGTCGGAGCTAAATTCTGCAAGACCCGCCGCAGAAGAACACAAAAACTCTCCGATCACACTCTTAATCTCATGGCTTTTAGACGGGAGACGAGGCTGCAATCGTCAACAGATTTGACAGCATACAGGCAACTGAACAGACAGATCTCCAAATGCATGCGGCGAGACTTACGCAACTTTAATACTGCTCGTATTAAAGAAGCGATCGAGTGGAACCAGGGCTCCAGTCTTTGCCAGAGATCTGTCTGCCAGTAAGAGCCAACTGTCAAGGCTGAAGACTGAGTGTGGCAGCATCGTTTCCAGGACACCTGAGATTCTGAGTGAGTTTGAGAGGTTCTATGGGCAGCTGTACACATCATCGTTGGAGCCACACGCAAGTGTGAGTAACGATCCAAGAGCAAGTCTTATCCGACACTATTCCGATGATATCCGTCAGTCTGAGCGAGATTAGAATGGCTCTCCAGCACCTTAAAAACGGCAAGTCCCCGGGCGAGGATGGAATTACAGCGGAGCTTCTGAAAGCGGGTGGAAAACTGGTATTTATTTTGTAATTTGGGTGGTGCTACAGTCTCTTGAACGGTGCCAAGTTGACTATCGGTAATCGATATATCGAAGTGCTGAAGTGTTTGTACAGTAGGGCTACGATGGCTATCCGAGTACAGACCCAAAGTAGGAAACCTATCTAACTGCAGAGAGGTGTAAAACAGGGTGACGTTATATCCCCGAAACTCTTCACCGTTGCATTGAAAGACATTTTCAAGCTACTGGACTGGAAAGGATACGGTATTAACATCAATGGCGAGTATATCACTCACCTTCGATCTGCCGACGATATAGTCCTTACGGCAGAATCGCTGGAGGACTTAAGCACTATGCTCAATGACCTCAATGGTGTCTCCCAACGGATAGGTCTTAAGATGAACATCGAAAAAACAAAGATCACGTTTAAGGTCCATGTCACACCTATGCTGGTAGTTGTTGGGAGCACTAAGCTCGAAGTTGTTGACGAGTACGTTTACCTGTGACAAATAGTCCGACTAGGTAAGTCCAACTTCGACCGAGAGGTCAATCGACGGATTCAACTTGGCTGGGCAGCGTTCAGGAAATTACGACACATCTTCTCGTCAGGTATACCTCAAAATCTGAAAACTAAGTTGTACAACCAGTGCGTGTTGCCAGTGATGACCTACGGAACCGAAACGTGGTCCTTCACTGCTGGCCGTATAAGGACGCCCAAAGTCGCTAAGCGAGCTATGGAGAGGGCTATGCTCGGAATTTCCCTGCGTGATAAACTTAGAAATGAGGATATCCGCAGTAGAACCAGAGTGACCGACATAGTCCAACGGATTAGTGAGCTGAAGTGGCAATGGGCCGGTCATATAGCTCGAAGAACCGACAACCGTTTGGGAAAAAAGGTTCTCGAGTGGCAGTCTCGTACCGGTAGGCGAAGTGTAGGGCGACTCCCCACTAGATGGAGTGAGGACCTGGTAAGACATGCAGGAAGTCGATGGATGCGGGTGGCTCAGGACCGTGCTTTGTGGCATTACTTGGGGGAGGCCTATGTTCATCAGTGGACTTGTGAAGGGCTGTAATGATGATGATGATTATGTACGTATAATGTTATGTTTATGGAATAAAATATAATAAACATGTTTTTCTCATGTAAGTTTATATATTATTATATCATTAGTGCTAAAAGGGAAGTATAATAATAATTAAAGATTTTTTCTAAATATTTTTATTATTAATTATTATTAAAACAAAATAGCGGAAAATGACGGTAATTGAATCGCCGCAATGGATGACAGTTACTGACAATAGATATTTGACACATAGCCGGGATCATCGATATATAATATGTACTATGCTCTAGATTTCGTTCCGACTCTCACTTTGTCCAAATGAAGTGTACTGCAGTCCGTAGCTTTTATGTCATTTAGTGTGGCTTCGATATTCATACAGTGCGGAGCGGTGCTACTAATACGAAAACTCAAATCAAAGATTGATCCTGGACGTAAATTACATACAATTCAGTGGTCAAGTTACTAAAATTATTTTTGTTCAATCGTAATCCTACAAGAGAAATAAATATTTCTTTATTTAAATGCTACGCCATCTACAATCATACACTAAAACATGCATATGTTCCATTACAAAACCGAATGTAGGTAAAATATTTGATTTAAATTGATAAAAAATTTGATTACTGAACAGACAGTTTTTAGAATAAGTTCTAATTTTTTTAATTGTTATTACCAGTATATTTTTACATAAATATATATAAGTAAAATGTAATAATTAGAAACAGGCCGAATATGAATTTCACCAAATGCGAATATTCGGCCGAAAGTTCGGTAAAACTTTTACCGAACCGAATATGAGGCCGAACATTATTCGACAGGATCACCTCGGTACCTAACTAATTTATGTCGAAACTTGTTATCGTAAAACGCTTAGTATTAGCGCCGGGATGGGCTTAGCTATTATTTTTGTGAGAAAAAAGTATATCGTTGTGTTATTCGTAGTGAAAATTTATAATTATATAATAAAAATGAGTGCCAGGAGATCTACTATTTTAAAGAAACTGACGACCAAAGTAAAGTGAAATGTACTAATGTAATGTAATATTTCTCTGTTTGATTCTAAAAACATTTTATCGAGCTTTCTATTTGCTATAATTCTACAGTGCCTCAAAAACATAACGCTATAAAAGTAAATTTAACCCATAAATAAAATATACTTTCCAACAGTAAAATTATGAAAGACATGGCATTACTCAATTCGTACTTTTCAATACAGTGGACATTATGAGGGCCACTTTAACGAATGCTCGGTAATTAAGCCGAAAATTCAGCCGAATACGAATATTTGGCCCATCTCTAGTAATAATAATGACCTTTGATAATAAATGTATGTTTTTATATTTTTACCTTTAAAAATATTCAAAAAATGTAATTTAAATATAATTGTGACATAATATAATATTGAATTAGCACGTAAGCAAAATTGTTGACAACTTAAAAAATGTACTTGGTATAATTAACGATACAATCTAAATAAACAATTTTTACATACATTGATTATTCTATCTACACAAAATGTCTATTGCGCATGCGCGACTCGACACATTTTTTATTTGGGATAGCTTCTCTAGTACGGTACGGTAGTAGTATGTTTTGATATACGGAATGGATGTTTTGGTTGGACTGTTGAGGGGTTAAGAGATTATAATATAATTTATTTGTGAAACGCCTTTATTGTTAGGCGATTGCGCCGCCCGCCCAGTTATTTACGCGGGCAGCGTCTATACTAGGGTTTGTCACGAAATTGCGTATAAAATAATTTTGGATATTAAGATTTATTATTACTACAAGAAAAAAAACACATTTTTAAGTGTTGCATTGCCAAATATTTTCATGATACTTTATTTTTATAGATGTTTTCAATTTTCAATAGTTAAATTTAATTATGTAGTATACGGATAAACTAAATATTACCAAAGAAATAACGAGGGAAACTTTAGCATGGCCGTCGTTTGAATTCAACTATACTTGTGACTCATATAACTGTAACAATAATTCATCATTATAAATATAATATTTTAATGAAAAACGCCGTGGCCTACCACGGCTCTCGCGGCTCTCGGCGCTCGCTGTAAATTTCACAATACGCGAGCAAACCAGGTTCGATCCCCGCCGGCACCAATGAAATTGTTAATTGCAATTTTAAGTGCTGATTTACCACGTGCTCGGCGGTGAAGGAAAACATCGTGAGGAAACCTGCATGTCTGAGAAATAAGACAAAAAATATTTCGAAGACATGTGAAGTTCGCAACATGCATTGGGGCAGCGTGGCGGACTATTCCTTGCCCTAAAACCCTCTCAGAAATGAGAGGAGGTCTGGGCCCGGCAGTGAGACGTATGTAGGCTGTAACTTTACTTTTACTTTACTAATGAAAAACGGCTCTTAAAATTAGTTCAATAAGTACTATAAAATACGGTCGCGTCAACCGCACGTGTTATACAGCAGACTCAGTGGAGTTCGCTGGCACAAGGTCGCGCCGCCCACTGCCCCGCAAGGCCTCAGTCGTTGCTCTGTACAAGTACCTACATTCGTTTCACAACTTTTAGACTCTCTTTAAAACTGTGGTTTAGCTGTTGTCATAAAATCCATGTACATACATAAAAAGTGAGCCGTGGTAGCTCAGGGGCTAAGCGCTCGCTGTATCTTTCACCGGTACCAATAAAATTGTTAGTTGCAATTTTAAGTGCTGATTTACCACGTACTTGGCGGTGAAGGAATGCATCGTGTGGAAACCGGCATGTCTAAAAACAAAGAAAAAAATATTTCAAAAACATGTGAAGTTCGCCGACACGCCCCAATGTGTAGCGCGACGGACATTTCTTTGCCTTAAACCCCTCTTAGAAATGACTTTACTTTTACTACATTAAAAAAATTTACACAATTGGTTAAAGAACATCAAATATTGTTTTATTGTTACAGAAAATCGATGCATCTGCTATAGAAGACTTCTACGGCCTAACTTCTGATATACAGAAATCGTCTGAGACTGGATATATACTTTTTTATCAGTCTCGAGACGCTAGTTGTTAAGTTTGACTAAACATAGTAATTTATATATTTAAGATGTCAATAGATGGCGGAACTGAAATGCCATGTTTGTTAAAGTTGAAAGGGCATAAATTATTGAGATTGTTTGATTCCAATCATTATTATTATTCATTTTTGATTTTCATTCATATTGTAAATATCAATCGTTAGAATAAAGAATTGTGATTTTCTTGATTACTGTGTTTTATTTAGAATACTTTGTATACACTTAAGTTTTATTGAAAATTATAATCATCTTTAAGCAATTAAAAGGGATTTTAGGATATATAGGATAAGGGTGGCAAACGTGCACACAGTCCACTAGCAAGCTTACTCTTGAATCCAATACCAATTTCGATCCAATCTAAATTTCAATCCAATGCTGACAAAATAGCGTACTCTTGAAAACAATTTTGACAACATTGGATTGAAATCGGAATTGCGCTCGGATTGGCCAAAATTTTTGTTGTACCACATGAAGTTAGCTGCGTTACTCTTAGCAACAGGCATGTTTTATTTATCGTTAAACCGGTAAAGTCATAATAAACGCTTTGTAACTTTCATAAACGAGCGTTTAAGTAGTAAAAATACTTAATTAATGGTGTAATTCGTCAAACATAACATATTTTCATACAGTTCTTATAAAAAAACGCTATATTTGCGAGTTTTAATTAGCGTGTCTTTGCCTCATTTATTTGTTATCAGAAAAAGATTGTTATCACGACGATCATGAAACAAAGTAAACAAATATCAACTTTCGAAGAACTCTTTTTAAGTTTAAACGTGAAGTGCTTTTTAAGTATGTGTACAGTGAATTAATAATAGACCTTTCAATTTGGGTATAACTATAAACAGTTTGAAATAGTTCTTTACCGCATTAACACAATTAAGCATCATATGAAACAGACAAAATGGGCACTGTTAGCTAATTAGGAGGAACAAAATAAAAAAAAGACGTGTGGCACTCGGGGACTGCCGCGGTAAAGCTATTGCATAGCATTTTGTATTTACTTATGCAATTATAATTATTTATTTATTTTATTTATGCAGTATTTCTTTTTCTTTGATATTAATTCAAGTTACACTTTTTGAGCGTGGTGACCTATAAGAAAACAAATTTTTTTCTTTTATTAAATAAATAAATAATAAATGTACTTTGTTCATTCATATTCAAAACACTTTATACACAAATTTTACAAGTACAGCTATTCACTGTTGTACATAAATACCTATACACATATATACTTTCTCATAAACAGCTGCTTATGTATTCGTCCGATTTCGGAGCAGCTCGTCTCGATTCGTGCGAGCTTCGTAGAGTCGTACAATACGTCTAGTTGCACGCACACAAACACCGTGTCGAAGACTGCCGAAAAGAAACGACGTTAGACAATGCACGGCCTTCAAGCCGCACCTCCGTGCCCGTCGGAGTGGGGAGCGTGAGGTTTTTTCGTTACGGAATAAATTTCTGGATTCGGTCCCCGCGCTCAAAGCCCGCGATAGAAGCTATGCAATAGCTTAAAAGTAATAATGGTCAAGGATAGGCTAAAGTAAGTATAACAATGTTTTTTAAAAATTTTGTAAATAGAAAAAAAGCAATTTCTGGCCTGTTGAACAACATTAAACTAGGGATTGATGGCAGTCACAGGTGGTCAAGTGTTGCTTTTGAAGACTCAACTTATAATTAACCTTTCTCACTACTTAGTTATTACAAATAACAATGTTGATTCGTTAACTTCTCAATATTGTTGTGTGGCATCTAATAATAATATTAACTATTTTTTACTCACTTTTAAAGACAGACATTTTAATATAATTTTATTTTTCTAGAAATATCTAATGGATAGGCTAGGACCACAGCACCAAATGGGCCAACAGCTGGTTGATTTCATGGAGAAAAGAGACTCGTTATGATGAACTTTATCGTCTAGATATGGACACATAGAAAGTGGACTTGGTTGAGCCCCTACCTACAGTTATAAAAAATAAGGAACTTGCAATATGTATGTCTTACACTCAAGTGGTAAAAAGGTAATCATTCATTTTTAATTGCAATAATTTACATAAATTGACGTCATATGTGTTATCACTTAGTGTAGAGAATACAGATGTTTCAATAAATCTTAAACATCCTTTTAAATGGTTTGTGGTGGATTAAAACTTCTGATTCAAATATTCCACCTTAATTTTGTCATTGATTTATAATACATTACTCTACAGAGATGGGATGTTATCAAATATTTATTTTCATTTCAGAATCACAACTTAATTCCATACCACATTCCCCAAGTAACAACACTCTACCAACAAGAAATGATCAATATATGGAGCATCCGAAAATAAAGTTACAATCAAATGCAATGTCCAAAATAGCCAGGACAATTGAGGGGGTTACTATTTTTGTTTTAAATTTTCCAAACAGAGTACAACAACAATAACATTGCTGTAATTTAAAATAAGACTTTCATTTAATTTTATAAATGTTTTAATGTTATTTTAAATTTATTTGTTTTCTTTTAATTACTTTTGTAAAAGAAACTGATTTTTGGTTCACTGAAGATTTAATTTTAAGATTTTAATTTTATAGTCTTATCATTTGATATATAATCAATATGTGTTTGATTACATATATTAAGCTATATTATCAAATTTCAAATATAAAAAATAGATTTAATGTAGATTTAGTACCTAGGTAAGAATATATACTAATGGTGATAGGTTGATAAAAATGTGTTTGTATTATATTAAATAAATGGTTAAATTTGTATCAGAATTTTACTAACAAATCCTTTTTAAAAAGCAATGAGTGAATGCAGGAAATAAAGTAAATGGGGCTCTAAACTCTGTTATGAAAAGTCAGAATGTGTAAAAAAAAGGCACATATTATGGCTGTTAGTCCCTTTTTTAACATATGGTATTGGAAATTGGCTGTGGCAGAAGAAGCACGAAAGTAGAATAAACGCAGTAGAAATGCAGCCATTAAGGAGTATGGTAGGTATGAATGTGAGTGAAAGGGTGAGAAATTGCGTGATAAGAGTGTGGTTTGCAAGATGATGTGACCAGTATTAAGAAAGGAACGCTTCGGTGGTATGGTCATATACAAAAAATTAATGAGGAACAAGTGACAAAGCAAATTTATGTTGCAGAAGTGAGTGGCAGATTTAGAAAGGGATGTTCTAGGCGAAAGAAAATCGACAAAATTGGCGATATATTGAAAATGGTCCAAATTAAGGGTACTAATATAATGAAAAAACTTTCTAAACACTTAAGTGCTTAAAACGCATAATTTGAAGCTCATTTCGTCATTATTTTAATTGTAATGCACTATTACGGCGTAGAATAATAGACGCAAGAGCTAAACATATCATTATTTTATCGAAAACAATAAGATAATTGCCGGAAAAAAAAAGATTAATAAGAACACAATTCCTAAAACGTTACTGTTTTGCTATTGCCTTAATTCCAATTCCAACGCAATATCAAACACAATACGCTGCTGTCAACTAACTGTCAAAAGTGCGTCGGGAGTACCGATTTCGCTTGGACAGTTTCAATTCCAATCCCAATTAGTTCACACAATCACCACGCAATACTAAACTAATTTAGCGCTAGAGTCGCTTTCAAGAGTACCTATCGTCATAATTCCAATCCAGATCGATCGGAATTGTTTTCAAGAGTAAGCCTACTGATGGTAAATAGTTGATGTGGCCCATACACATCTACATCTATCGATACGAATCAAAATGAAATGCGTTGTCACCCGCGAGGACTAAGGTGGAATGCCCCGTTTCCAGTAAGAGTTTCTCTACACTGTTCCTGTTTCTCTACACTCACTATACGAAATACAGCAGCGTTCAGCTGCTATTTTACACTGGTATTCTGTGAATGCGTGGTCCTTCCCCGGTCGAGCCGACCCATTTAAGCTACAACTATACTACTAATATAGCTGCAACATGACTTTACCGCGCACAGTTATGATTTTCATGATAATATTTGTTTTTATAACTTCGGGAACGGTTATTAAAGATCATTTTTTAGAAGATTGACAAACGAGCACACAGTCCACCTGATGGTAAGTGGTTAATGTGACACTTAGACATTTACATTTATCCTCGATAACGAATCAAAATGCAGATGCGTTGTCACCCGTGAGGACTAATATGGAATGCCTCCTTTCCAGTAAAAAGGATCTCCGGTTCTCTACACTCACCATACGAAACACAGCAGCGTAAACAGCAATTTTACGCTGCTATTCTGTGAAAGCGTGTTCCTTCCCCGGTCGAGGCGACCCATTCACGCGCATGCACAGCACGACTTTTTTTTCTCTTTCGGCTTTACCACATACAATTACGATTTCCATGATAATATGTGTTTTCATAACTTCAGGAACGATTATTAAAGATCATTTTTGTTGAATTTATGTATCCAAATTAGTGAAGCTACAATTTCCGTTAGAGCCTATTAAAGTTCACTGATGAACACAGGCCTCCCCATAGATTGGCTTGTAGGCTATTTGTCATAGTTTCCACGCTGGGCAAGTGGGCTTTTATCGTTATTAGCCCACTCGCCTCTTACAACACCTAAGGAATTATATGGGATAGTGGATATTAAGGGTGGGCGTTGCGACGACGAACCGTTTACAAAGACCGTTTTGTGTTCTGTGACGATGAAACCGTTTTACGTCCTGTGTTCGAACAGTTTTCGTTGCACAAAGCGGTCTTCAAATTACTTGATGTGATTTTTTATTTTACGCCTATGAAAGTACAGTCGAGAACGCAATAATTCAACTATCTATCTCACTCGTCGTGTCGTCGTCCTTAAAGTTCCGCGTTCTATTGTAGTCTTTGGTCCCGCATTCGTTTACAAACGTTAGTAGTCGAAAACCGTTGGTAGTTGTAAGAAACTACAACCATTTCACTCGACGGAAACGCTATTCTATTCCATGTTGGATAAGTTTCGTCCTTTAAGCCGTCTTCTAAGTTAGTTTTTCCGTCTTCCATCCAGTTACAACGACGACCGTTTTCTACAACCGTTTTCATCGTCGGAAAAACGGATGCGTATCATTCGTCAAAAATTCGACAACGACGCACCACTAGTGAATATTCTTACACCGTCCACCACTACACAGTAATCTGTGCATAACAGCAATAATGTTACGAGCTTGGGGTTCGTGACAATAAGAACTGATGATTGAATTACCACAATTGACACTTTAATTACCGAACACCAATTACAACTGAAAACACCAATAATAAAACACAATTGTTTTACTAATCACTTTAGTTATATCGCTTCGAAGTACTCACTTGTATCGCTAATTCAATACCGACTCGGTTGCGGTCCTTACCGGCCTTATATAGAGCCTCATCTACTGAAACCCGACTGACTAGGTGTAGTAAGTACTAGTAAAGAATTTTCTTGAAAGCTCTCCTTGTTTCGATACTAGATGGCGCTAGTGCAGTTATGCCGTTTCAGCACATTTTGCGTTAGATCTGATGATATTTAAAAAAAGCGCTATAGATCCTAGAGTTGCACTAGGTCTAGCGCCAAATGTGCTGAAACGGCAACACTGCCCGAGTGGTAACTCGCGATGTACCAGACATTAACTATGGCGCGCAGCAATAATATTGCACAAGTATAGTGGACAAATGCAAGCACAGGGCATCAGACATTAAAAGGACAACTCAAAAATTGATTTTTAAGCCAGCCTCCGGATTCAAACCCGGGGCGCATTTGCTCACATGGTCTTCGAAAGTTAGTCTCGATCTACCTCGACACCTTTTAATATTTACTTTCGCTCTATATATTTTCTTCACCATTCGGTCTTCGCTCATTCGTTCAACGTGCCCAAACCATTGGAGTACGCCCCTATCAATTTTTGTGATAAGGTCATCTTTCAATCTTGCCATATTGCGAATCTCTTCGTTTCGCTTTCGGTCGGTATGGCTTTTGTGTAGATAGAAATTAAATCCTTCTTTTGTGTTTAAAGTATTACTGGGATGGTGATCCCAGATCCCATATTATTAATGTAAAATAATAATGATTAGTTGAATAAAAATGAAATAAACTGTTTCAAAAATCAATACTTATTTATTATTAATTTTTCTGCACATAATTCATCACAAATAGTAAGTTATACAAGCTAGTTTTATATCATATTTTATTTATTCATTCGGATTTTAAATGAAAAATATTATCAAATTTCGAAAATCTGGCATGATCACGAAATATAATATGCAGGATAACATCCTGGATATCATATTTCATCCACCGTTTCATGATCAAGATAGATTTTTATATAAACTATTATTATTATTATTTGTTCATTTCTGAACAAAATTATTTTTTTATATAATTTCTATAAGACAGTTTGTCACTGCTTTTTCTGAACCTTTATCTGAACCTTTTTCTGCCACAAATCCCGCAATATATTCTAATACAGCAATTGATAAGGTTTTTTTAATAATTTAAATAACGACTCTAATGGAGGAATAATGAAGAGCACTCCTGAAAGTTTTTGTTTTTTCTGCCCCAACTAGTAGCGACAAACATACGCATACTGTGATTTTTAATAATTACAAAACTTTTTAGCAATCTTTTTATTGGCTAAATAAATTACATAAAGTAATAATTAAAAAATACATCCCTACCATAACACTTGAAATAAGCTGTAGGACACTTATTTGTTTAGAAATATGCTGAAAAAGTTACAATATTGTAAGTGAATAGTGACACAATCTAACTACTTCATTCATTGAATTACCGTCAAAATATAGAAGTATTTATAACACGTGACGTGATGTAATTATGCTCCACAAAATTATTTTAATTTAAAAATCAACTGCCGTACGTTAGTTTTGCAAAAACTCAGAAATGCCTTTCAATTAAGAGTTACAATCAAATCAATTTTAGGTGGTTAGGGTTATCTAGTAACATAATAAAATATAAATAAGAGAAAAACACAGACCTACTATGTGATAAGATGAAGGCACTGCACTACACAACAAAAAAACTTTTAGCATTCAACAGTTTAACAGCAGATCTACTACAAAACTCGGCGCTTAACATGGCGACGCCACAGAACACTATTACTCCCAGCGGAGAAGAATGGTAACTCCATATAAAATGGATGGGAACAAAATTCAGTGCCATCTATCGTTGACGCAGATAAAATAAATTGTGCGGGAAAATTTGAATCGCACAAATCAAATTTTTTTCATCGATATAGTTTTTCTAAGATTTATTCTATTAAAAAATATGTTTCTCTAAATTAAACATTATTTCTATAAACACATCTCTAGAATTGTAATAATTAATTTTAGAAACATATTTCCTAATAGAACAAATTTTGGGCGACGCATTCATTCCAGCCGCTATGCGCTGCATGCGGTCAAGTGGAAGGAACTGGCATTGGGCCCAAAGACGAGAACAGTATTCCATGTGAGGCCAAACCTGCGCCTTGTAAAGCAAGCGGTGTGCCAGCATGAAATACTGTCCCGCTCTGCTGGAGACTTTTAGAGGCCTATTTGAGCTTCCTTTGCAAGTGACCAAAAAACTGTACATTATTCAATATGTCGAAGCCGAAGCTTTCGAAGCCGAAAGATTCCGATGTTAGCTGAGGCAATAAGGGAAGTGCCTTGAAACTGAGGAGATACAACAAAGGGGATTGAACTGGATTAGATTTAGTTGCCCCCAATCCGATACTTTAAATTTGCAATGAGGAGCGCGCCCGACCGAGATGCATTGTGATAGGAAAGCCGAAGCAATATAAGCTCGCGCGCTGCCCTCGAGTGCTCTCTTGCCTTCGCGCCGCTAGTCTGAACCGCACCTGGAGCAGTCGCGCTCCAGAAGTAACCACCTTACATAGTGTGAGATATCGTCGCGCACCGCTCTCTTCCTTCGCACAACTGGCCTGGATAGCATCTCTGGGGCGCCCCAGAAGTTGCACCACAGCAACGGAAGCGCCTAAGCCGCATCGAAGTCACACCCCGGTAAGTGTGTTTTTCCTATAATTCAATGCCCGCTTGAGCATTTGTTTGTTAGCTAACCCGCTCCATTTCATTCCTCCTAATGTGCTCAAGCAGGATTCCTTCATAACCTTGGCAAACAATAGATTTCGGAAGAGCGAGTGCATTGTCAAGGAACCGCGTGCCACATCCGCCATCTTGTTGAGGCAGAAGAAGCTTCCCGCGTATACAGTCCATCTAGTATAACATCTCGCGTAATAGGATCAAGGCTCGACCGGGGAATCGAACTCGGGAACCACCAGAGACATATAACGTCAGGATCATTATGTTCCTCTTGCAACTCTTTTAGCGTTAGCTCAAAAATGTCTTTCTTTGACAAAATACTTGCGATATTTTGATGAAAGATTTTAAAATTAAGTAACGTCTTTGTTTCGAAAAAAAATATCTTTTTTACTGTGGGAAAGTAATAGGGTATAGTTCTTTTTTTGGTAACAATATCTTTAATGCAGGCGAAGTAGATTTTGTAACGCTCTTACTAAAATATTACTGCGCTTAAAATAAAATAGGATTGAGCCTTTTTGTAGTGGTTGGATTTAACATCTGATTTATCTTTGCTTGTTCTATATCTCCCTATTATTTTCTTAAGTTCACAAATATTTGAGTACTTATTTGCATAGTCACTACACTCAATAAGTAATTTATTTTTTTACAAATGTCAATTTTTGTACAGTAGTTACAATCATAGATTACTGTGTATATACTAGAGTTACAATTCACAAAATGAAAAAAGGAGACAATCATTTTTGGGCCCACTAGAAATATTAACGTCACTTAATGGTATTTACACCAAAAAAAAGACACCAAATTATAATAGTAAATGGTCTATAGATTTTTCGAAAATGTAAACGGAAACAAGAAATCTGAAAAAAAATTAGTTGTTTTGACATTCGTGTTCTGATCATTGGCTAAGGTAATGTAACATTTAAAAAATTATTGTCTTAGAGATGTGCCGTGATAACTCGCAAAAAATCGACTCGAGTTGAAATTCAGGTAACTCGATTTAAACAATTCAAATTAGATGAACGAAGCTGTGTCAATATTTCACAAATTATTTTTATAATTGTTCTTCCATACAACACAATTATTATTACTACGCTTAGTAGGTAGTGATATATTATTTTTGGTATGCGTATCGACATCTTCATAAAATAATATCACTCTAACGTTATGACGTAAGTCTTAATGTTATTAATAATTTGACTATCCAAAGTATATATAATCAATTTATATCATATATAACATAAATTGATACAAGAATATATACATATTACCTAATATCAATTTATTTATTACATAATATATCAATAAATTGCTCGAATTAGTAAGTCGATTTCATCACTAAATTGTAGACAAACACTGCATTGGCCGTAAGATAAAGATGCGATTCGAGTAGAGTTTTGTGACTCGAGCCACTCGGGTTAATTTACGAGTATGTATGTATGTCATTCTAGTTGTACACTAGTTTTTGAGTAAACCAACTATTTACAGAAAAGTTTATCACTAGAGTTGAGATCAGCGATTACTTTAGTTAAACCATTTTTAAATATGTACCTTTATAAATAAGTAATATGTGGCAACATGAAATTAAAACTATAAATCAATATCATAAATAAAACTAAGCTCAGGTTTGTTTACAACATGCCAGATGCAAGTTTGAATTTGGATGCAACTTGTGATGTCACCCGCAGCGACTTATTATATATACAAGTAAATTAATATCTATATAGCACCCTCTGAATCTATACGAAAACCGAGTTACCGAGTTAACTCGGTAACTCGGTAAAATTTATTTTCTATCGATTATCGAGTTGGACAAATTCACTCGATTCACTCGAGTGAAATAAAACATAGTTGGAGTCGCATCATTATGGTAAGAACAAAATGGAGTTTTTTATTTACAAGCATTATTAAACTAATTAAGAAAATATGGATATTATCAATTATCAGAAAGGTTAGCCAAATATTAATTGACACAAGTACGTATGTTTTTCTCTTTTTAGTTTTTGTGGTAAAATTCGCTAATAGAATATAAGAGTTTATTAATTTACACCTATTCTAGGTTGTGAAAATCTATTATTAAGTTTGTATATTTTACCTCAAACAAATACAAATAATAAACAGGTCTTAGAACCTTATTAGTTTGTTAAAAGTGACAAAGTATTAAGTTTATTTTATTAGTAAAATCTAAATTAAATAATAAATAGAATGCACAAAAGAAGTTATTATAATGTTAAAAGAAAATTAGAATCTTTGGGTCGAGGGACTTAAAAGAGTGTTTTGAAGAGCAATTCATATAACTGCATTTGTGTACAAATAGGTAACCTTATGTATTCAGCAAGTTGCTTAATACTAAATGGCTTTTTTGTTAAGCCAGACACAGATCCTGGATTTATACCAGCCATAGTAGATAGGCAATATAAATGTTACATATATTTATGTGTAAAAAATGTAGTAATTATTTGTACTAAAAGCAAATATAAAGTTTAATAATAATGGTTTCCATAAAAAAGTGTAATGGTTGTTTCTATTATGTTTCGACAGCTGTGTTGTTCACTGTGCAGAAAGGAATATTATTTTGTCATCTAGAATCAGATATACTTAATATAACAATAATATCTTTGTCTACTATGTAAGTACATGAAACCGGTAAAAATAAAATGTGAGACAACTTTTACATGGTTGAATATTACTGATGTTAATCAATAATTACTGCTTCTGTATTTGATCAGCTGGAGCTGATTAATGCTGTATAATTTATAATAATTTCTTTATTATTTAACATATGAAAAGGCAGATATAAGAAAATGCTCACAGAAATATGTAAATACAGTTTATTGACATTGAAGGCATAGTCTTATCTCATATCTCTTATTATTAAAAATGTCCTTTTAATTCCTATATAATATAGAAAAAAATAATATATTGATAAGTATTATTATTTAGTTAAGATACCTTTACAATTGTCATTAACTTCTTTTCAGGTGGATCGCTTAGAACAAATCTGTATGCCGTGCAGGCTGAAAACTTGCAGAGACAAAAAGTGTATGGATATTGAAGACAACAGTCTTGTATTATAATTGAAAATTCCTTCTGATTGCTTACAATATCATAAATGTACATGTTACCATCAAGTTATTTTCAAAAAACCTTCAGAAATATATCTAACACTAAAATGTTTCTACCTATGTCCGTTATAGACAAAACATCAGAAACCTTCCAACCAATTTAAATGAAAATGTTTGTGTGTGTTTGGATGGATCTCTAGATGGTTTATATTTACATTTGGACTCGGTAGATGGCACTGTTGTCGAGATCCATAAATCACCAGGGCACAGCTGAGGCGCATCGCTAGTAATAAATACATTTAAATTAAGCCTGTGTTTTTTTAATCCTTACACAAACAGTTTAAAACATCTTACTTCCTCACTATTTATCATTGTGTAATAACATAGATAAGGCATGTTAATTCCTAGTCATTTTATTATGATGTTACTACTTACTAATCAACCAAAACATTTTAAAATAATGTCTTGACCCCGCTCCTGTCTATATATGTCAGTCAATCATCAAAGTTCAAAAAATGTATTAAATTAAGTTTGTATAAAAGGGGTTATTATAGTATAAAGGAATTTATGGCTGACAATAACCCGTGGGTAAGGTGATCGCTACCAAGCTATTTCTAATTTGTTCTGTGTTGTTAATTATGACATACATGATTGTAAGCTGGCTTTTTTTTAAAAGACCTACTGGGTATTTTGCTGGTTCTCTTCAAGTCAGAGGTTTTTTTCCGAACCAGTGGTAAATTAAAAAAGTGACTTTCAATAAGTATTATTTATAATCTAAATTGAATAAAAGGTTTCTGTTTCTGCACCTACTACTGTTAATAGAATACTTAAATAAATTATGATTTACAATGATAAATAGAATTACCTACATTATATTTTGCTTTTTGTAATACAATCAGTTTAAAATGTATCTTACTGTGTGTTGGTAATATCATAAATATAAATAGACATTATCCCTTAGCCATCTTGGTATTTAGAATTACACTCACAACCAATCAATACATGTCAAAGTTAGAATCCATACGACATTTGTGCATAGACAGGCACAATGTTTTGCCCGAACTAGTGAAAGGTTTTACATCGATTTTAAAATATTTATAAATGCTGAATATACCTACAGCTTAGTTTTATATGTACTATTATTGAAGACATTATCCCTTAGCCATCTTGGTATTTAGAATTACACTCACAACCAATCAATACATGTCAAAGTTAGAATCCATACGACATTTGTGCATAAACAGGCACTATGTTTTGCCCGAACTAGTGAAAGGTTTTACATCGATTTTAAAATATTTATAAATGCTGAATATACCTACAGCTTAGTTTTATATGTACTATTATTCAATTGTGCACTATTTTAACTTATAATACCGAAGAATACTACTAGAAAATCGCTTTCAGTTTGTTTTTAGGTTATTGTTAGATTCATATTTTATTTGTTAATTTCTCAGGACTCCGTTTAGCTGCAGTAAAACTAATAATTTTATTGTAATCTATGGATTATAAGGAATAAATCGACATGCATTTCATTGATAATCTTTAAAATTTGTAGTGGGCCCATTCTCCATAGAAAAATTGATTGTCTCCTTTCATGAACGCACTACGCGGCAAACGTGCCAATAGCATCCACACCATCTGGATGCTTGGCGGTCCACCACTGTACATTTCACAAGGAGTTTTCCTCGGTGTACAACATCTGTGGAATAGTTTACCACTGGCGATTTTCCGTACCGATACGACCTAGGAACCTTCAAGAAAAGAGCTTACTCCTTTCTAAAGGGCCGGCAACGCACCTGCATTTCCCCTGGTGTTGCGGTTGATCATGGGCAGTGGTAGTCACTTAACATCAGGTGAGACGCATGCTCGTTTGCCCCCTCTTCTATATAACAAAAAAAACTTTTATTTGTGCAAGCAGGGCTCAAACTTGGGTGGCTCACATACTGTGAAATTTACAGCAGTGACAATAATGAATAAAAAAAGATAACTTTCCTTAAAAATAGTTTATTTCACTTTAAGCTACAAACTCGTAAGGAATTGGAGCCAAAAGAACTGGTTTCTCAGCACCACTAACAATGTGAGCAGGTTTTGGTGGTTCAGGCTGTCTCTTTAGCTTAACAATCTTGCCTGCAGCTTTGGCTTCCTTCAAGAGCCTTTCGTTTTCCTTCACACGCTTAAGGAAATCTTCTCTGCATTTGGAGTGTTTGACATGCTCTACCCGGATGTTGATTCTTTTGGGTAGGATGCGGCCTCGAACTCGCTTGTTTACAATAACGCCCAGGGCATGTGCTGTGACATTGTAGACGCGACCAGTTTTGCCATGGTAGACTTTATGTGGCATACCTTTCTGGACTGCTCCATTGCCCTGTAATCGTCAAAAATAGAAATAAATTTATCTTTATTTTTTTGTTCTGTATAAAAATTTATAGAAATATTGATTTATGGTTGCTGAGGAACCAATGCATAATAACATTATGATACCTTCAGTACCTGGTGATTATTGTTTTTGTCACTTTAGTGTAATGTTTATTAACTTTTGGTATACATAAAGTATCTATAGTAAAGTTACAACGGTATGAGTTTAGGATCTTTATAATTTTTTTAAAAATGTTACCCTAGTATTAAACTAAAAAAAAATTAAATTAAAACAGCAGTTTTTCCAATTTTTTAAATTTAAATTAAATATAATCTTTAATAAAGATAAATATTTAAGATAATGGATAAAACAACAAATGGTAGAATAGCGAGCGTGCACTTGCCGATGACTTAAATCATAAGCCTTATAAGATTGAGTTTAAGTTTCTGGTTTACATATATAAATTTCGCATTTCATTAATTTACATTTTAACATGTGATAAAATGTCACATAGTTTTTAACCCCCTCTGTCCCTTGTCCCATAATGTCACATTTTTTGCAACCCGGGGGAGGGGGGGGGGGTGCAACAAAATGTGACATTATGGGACTCCACCTATTTATAAACAGATTAGCTAATTACACAACCAACACCGTTATCCATCAAATTACTGTACTAATTTAAAGTTAAAAGGCACAGAAAACACAAAAATAATACAAGAGGCAACATTGCATACCTAGCCGTTACCAGAAAAATCATGTAGTTACATGTATTATGTGATAAAAATAATTTTGACTACCATCATAAGATTAGAAGAAAAGAACAAAATATAAATCAATTACAAATCATTCAATACAAGCTTTATTATAGCTTTTCCAAATTGACAACCATACAATACTTGTTACATGGTAAAAATAATTTGACTACCTTTTAAGATTAGAAGAAAAGAAAAAGAACAATTACAAATAATTCAATACAAGCTTTATAGCTATTCCAAATTGACAACCATACAATACTTGTTAAATAAACCTGGGCTGTGTAATAACTGTTGGAAAATTTTGAGGGAAATGAAGTAACAGAAGAGAATCATATTTCTCAGGCACTAGAGGCAGAAGGATAGAGATTTATACTTCACAAAACTAATAGGAAATTAGAACACAAAATCTTCAGATTGATGAGCAGTCAAAGACAAATCATTATATGCTCAAAGAAAGTATATAGGCAATGTAGAGACAGCAAAGAAGATCAAAATATTTCCAATTTTGTTAATTTTCAGAGTTTGAAGCTAGTAGTCCCTGGTAAGTTTATTTGATTTTTGAGACTGAATGTAACTTTTAAATTAAGAAACAATATTGTTACCATTTGTTACTGTTTTATTAAAAAAAATAATGTTAATGAAATGGATTGAAATGAAATGAATGTTCTTTATTTTTCAATAATAGAAATTATCATTTCTTTTACACAAATGTCAACTTGTTTTTTAGGACCGATTTACACTTCAATAAGTACAGTAGTAAGTTTAGTTACAGAATATTTAACAGTAAACGATTAAGAGGACAGTAGCATTCAGATGTCTTTGTGGAAAGTTTAGTTAAGAAAGTACAATTTTATATTTTGAATGTTGAATGCGACCACATTGCATCCTGTCAGCTTATGCTCTGAACTAAACTTGCTTGCTTACAAAAAGCTGAAATTACCAGAACTTGAGAGAATTATTTTATCCCTAGAGCAAGCAAATATACAAGCACCTCATAATTTTAATACCTTGATATTACCTAGCTGAAAAAAGTAAAGACCATCAATGGATTACAATCACTTGGAATATCCAAGTGATTGTAAAACTCATGTCCAAGTGATTGTAAAACTCAATAAAATGCAAACCAGGTTGTTGTGTTACTTTAATTTTTTAAAGCAATAAAATAATAATAGAACATTGTTCACACAAGCGGAGAGATTAGTTGTGGAAGAGCAATATTTCGAACTTAACTTGCCGAAATATAGACCAGCCAGCTATCCCATTCAACAAATTGTTAATTTCTACTTAACTCACTAAGTTTACAAGTTAAAATACTACTGTACTTGTCGAAGTGCCCTTTAATCTACTAGTTTCAAAATGAGATTGAAGAAATAACAAAAGAAACTCTGCAGATATCCTCTTTTTCATCATATTTTTAAATGCCAATAATAAAATATTCTGAATCAAAATGAAAATGAATAAACCCAATACAGTGGTCACATAAATGTGTTCAGCTTTTTTTAAATTGTTTGAATTTTGAGTCCCTGGGTCTCAAACCTAATATAACCAAACCAAAGAATATATGTGCATACTTAAAGGGGCTGCGATTAAAAATTAAGGTAAAGATGTGCTAAATTTGAATACTGATAACATGCACTACTACCAGCTATCTTTACACTACTAGTAGCTTTAAGCAGCAATATTAGAACTATAAATTAGTAAATTAATAAACTCAATAATATACACCCTATGTCTAAATAAAGGAAATTATATTCAATAACAAAGATTTCTAACTAATGGTATCAAAGTCATTTATAACACACAACTAAGCAGCTGATGAGTACTCCTGGCTCATTGGCTTAGATGATAACCTATTTATTATTCCAACTATGATCAGATATTTTCGATAACTGTTATTGCTGTACAAATAGAAATAAGTTTCTTCTTTTCTAAATTGAATTATGTGGATCATACAGTTGTCAAGTCTAATGCTAGGATAAAAATTTGGACTTTTTTACTTATAATACACCAGTCATCGTCATCAATCATATCCACTATTGAACATAGGCATATTGCCATAGAATTTGCTATTGTTGTCACACTTAGCGGGCCAGTTGGCAATTCAGTTTTTTTAGTTATCAGGAATACGTAAGCGCCCATCTATTGTTTCAGTTTCCTTCTGTCGCCTCTTAGTGTTCAGAAATTGGTGGATTTAGGGTACAAGCCTCAGATGGCTCGTATTAAATCATGAAGTAGATTGCTACTTTTGGTATACATACTCTTATGTCAACGATGTCTCCAACTTTGTAAACTTTCATATAGGTGGATAGCGGTATGGTTCCATGTGTGCGGAACTTGCGGGCGAACAAGTCCCTAGTACCGCGACGATAACCCTTGGAATTCGTCATATTGACACCTGAAATCAAATGTTATAAGTTACAAACCGTACGCTGCACGTGGCCTTATATTCAAATCTTACTATAAACATTATATTTTGTACAGATGAATTACTACATATAGATTACAACACATTGTGGGTTATAATTAGTACCACAAAATATTATATACCGTTTTAATAATTTAAAATTGATTATTTCGCGATATATTCACCTTAACTTTACAAGGCTTGGCCCTAGAGAAAGAAAAAGAAAAGAGGTTAGATTGTCTTTGAGATATTTATTTATCTATGGTCTTTGATAGCTTGCTACGTAGACAGAGAAACCTTTAGACTAATGATTAGCGCGGCCTAGAGTGAGAAAGGACGATAACGTAGTTTTAGGTTATACAATAATCTTTATGACTTAAACATATTTAGATAAAATTTTTAATTTTTTTAAGAACTGAACTGAACAATATTCACCAATCTTAAGCTTACAAAACACTTTTTTCTTACTTAAACCAACTTGTAAACGCCTTAGATCGCTACGAACTGTCAAAGTTGTTTAGCAAAGTGTAGTTTGCTAAACAAAAAAAACCGGCACGGAGAAAGGGACAAACAATCACACCGCTCTGTCTCGTTTATATGCAAGACGTTTGCATAAATCTATCTTTTTCGTGTGCGAATGCGAAAGAAGGCGTCAATTTGTCTATAGATTTCTCTGTCTACGGCTTGCTACATATCCAATTATCTACGGTCTTTGATGACGAGTAATACCCCTATTACACTACCCTGAATCAGGCTCCCTATTGCCCCTATTACACTACCCTGAATCAGGGCCCTGGATGAAGGGTGGTCGCGTCCCCTAATTAGGGACTTGAGTTATTACACTACCCTGATTTTACACCCTTTCTCGGTCATAGGGATGTGAAAAAAGTATATATATTTATTGAATCGATATTTTTAAACACTATCAATATTATTGCGTGATCAATATCGATATATCGTCATGTTTTGCACGATAAAGTAGGATAAAGGCCAAAATTTTATTACTGGACGTTTTGAAGACGAAAAAAATGTGACTATTAATAGTAAAGAACTCTTTTCTTTACTATTGTCGTGTTTAGAAGAAAGCTATGGGTGAAGGACTATTTAAAACTTAGGTAAAATATCTCAAATATGCGGATTATCGGAGTTCTGGAGCCCAATGAATATCGAATACCTAGAACTTAGAAACCTAGAATAAAGAGGAGTTCGAGGAGCTATTAAGTTTAGCTCCTTATATCGAAAAACAAAATACGGTTTAAAGAAAAAGTGTAAGTGTAGGCAAAGATTATTTGTGACTTTAAGATTTCTAGTGATTTAAGTACGTGTTGTGTGCGCACTTTGTGTTGCAAAGAGAATTAGCTACTACCATAATAATTTGTTATTTAAAATTTTATGACGGCTAAGTTATTTAAGAATATTTGAACTATTAAATAGCTTATTTACCTACATCTTAATACTAGACTGATGTTGTTTTGTAAAGACTGATATAAAGCTAATTTTGTTTTTAAACACAGGTACTTACTAATATTGATTAAAACCAAAAATACACAAGTATATAAAGTAAGTTAAAAAGTTAAAGTTACAGCCTATATACGTCCCACTGCTGGGCACAGGCCTCCCCTCATTTCTGAGAGGGTTTTAGAGTAAGGAAGTGTCCGCCGCGCTACCCCAATGCGTGTTGGCAAACTTCACATGTCTTCGAATTTTTTTCTTATTTCTCAGGCACGCAGGTTTCCTCACGATGTTTTCCTTCACCGCCGAGCACGTGGTAAATCAGCACTTAAAATTGCAATTAACAATGTCATTGGTGCCGGCGGGGATCGAACCCAGTTTGCTTGAAACTGCGTACTGCGAAATTTACAGCGAGCGCTAACCATCTGAGCTACCACGGCTCTTACACACAAGTATATAATACATACTAAATATACCTTTTTACTACCTACTAAGTTTAGTAATGATAGTTGACCCAACCCAACAAAGAGTTAGATAGATAAACAAATTCATAGAAATAATTTGTAACAAATCATTTACTGTGTTTCATCCTGCTAACTATAGTTGCGTAACTCGAGTTTAGTTCGAGTTGTGTGAATTTGAACTTGAGTTAACTCGAGACGTAATTTTTCCAAGTAAGCACATCTATAGGATGCAACATCGTTATGTACGATATATCGATTTTTCCGACGTTTTTGTAAATCATACATATGGAATAAATAATGCCATCAAAAACATAACTTGTAAAAAAACCAAGTCTTGCAACTTAGTTCTTCTATCGTAAAAAGTTGTAAGATCCATGTAATACCAAGTCGGTATTGACTTAGGCCATCGTATGAAAACACAATGTTTCTCACAAGTAGTACATATAATAGTAAAATCTATTGCTTAGTGCGATTGCCAAGTCAATCTATTTATTTAAAACATAAACAATTTTTAATTCTGATATGGTCACAATAAGATGTTGTTATGTTAGCTAATTACGTAATAACTTAAGACAGAAGGACCTTTCGGTAGAGACTGAATAAATAAACCGACTTTAAAATTTAGACGTTATCTTACTTTGATATACTTTCTTTCGAATATTTATGGTTATTAAGTAACCTTTGACGGCAAAACATCGTTATTATCATAAAACATAACTCTTGAAGAACCATGTTTATGAACGATATATCGATGTTTGAAAGAATTGATGTATCGTTTACATCCCTAGTCGCGCATCGAATAAGTGCCCTAACTCCATTAGTGTTATTACACTGCACGGTGGAAGGGCACTGCAGATCGGGTCCACTTTGTCGCCCTAATTAGGGACCCTTACTCCCTTTCTCTTATTAGACTACCCAGATTCAGGGTAGTGTAATAGGCGTATAATCCCTACAAACGGTCGGTCAATAAATTCAAAATGTTTATAGACTTACCACGATATCGTCGTATATTTTTCCCTTTTTTTTTTGAGGAAACCTGTGGAAATTGATAAGATAATTTTGTGCTGTTTGTTTGTAGATCACTTTACCTACTTTCGATTCTGGTCTCAAACCGTGCAATAAATGTTAAATAAGGAATTAGTTTATAGTCAACATCTCTTATAGAGTCAACATCTCTCTTACATGCAAATTTCTCAGATTTCGTACAAAGATGGATCAGCCTGTTTATGATCATAGATTAATAAATATAACAGGCCACTTACGATTTAGAGCCCTGGCTCAAAGACTCTGAAAATTTTTTGCTGTATGCAAATAATTTACTTCTGTATGTCATTGTTATATCCATCCATAGTGCCGATGAACGTTACATTTATTAAATATTTGTAAGGTCTAACTCAAATGGTCTTAAATTGTCAGCTTCTAAAAGCACAGCTATGATATTTTACAGAAAGTGGGTCCCACCAGACTTATTTATTACATTCAAAAGTATTCCAGTACCATTAATTATTATTAAATTTTTGGGTATCAACATAGATTCACAACATAGTAGAAAAATATAAACGCCATTTGAGCATGTAATACATGCCTCTCTTGAATTTGGTGGAGTGCTCATACCTCCTTATTAAAATTATTACACAGCGCTATCTTAAGAAATTCTTCCTAAGATAGCATTAAACTAAATACTTCTTAAGATAGCACTCTACACAAATTTTTATGTTTTCCGTTCATGCGATCCCAACACTTATTTTGTGATCACATGATACGGAGAGCTCAAGCTATCGATAGCATGGAAACTTTCTCATATTTCGGAATGATAATAATCACAGATTTAGCTGTACACTTGTGAACCTACTTCCCTCGACATATTTGCGTCATATCAATATCTTTCGTATACACCTTGCATTCTCTTGTTCTAATACTGGATAGATTTAAAGTAAAGAAAAAAAAACATTTAAATATATTAATTTTATTATTTTAAATTCAAAAGTATATGCATCAATTTTTAAAATGACAAAAAACATTAATGAATTTTTCCCCATACAAATTTTAACACTTTATGGCTCCTCGTAAGGGGCTGTTTGGAAAAATCTCAAAATATGTTTTAATTTATTATAATTCTCCAAAATAATGGAAAATATTATAAACTGCCAGCTCATGAGGTACCTTGAGGTTCACCTTCTGATTAGTGACCGCCAATACGGTTTCTGTCGGGGTCGATCATGTGGTTATCTTATGACTTACCTAACTCATAAATGGCGGGGGCAGTAGAGTCCAAGGGATTTTGTGCGTAAGTGTCTGCGCATGTGAACTGTTAGAGAAAACGATGAAACCAGCGTTGATATAAATCTCAAGTTATTTCGACTACTTCGGCGACTTATGAAGTTGTGAAGAAAACATATATAAAACGAAGATCCAGAATGAAATGAAAACATGATCAAAGGACAAGCATTTAATCCAAAAATCTTAATAAAAATGATAATGACCAACTTTTCAAAAAAGTCATTCCGAAGTCAAAATCCCTGTGCAGAATAAATGTTTAACGTCTACTTTATTTAACTTTGGGTAGGTGGATCCTAGAACTTGCCATATACATTATGGATTCTAATGGCTTAGAGTATATCCACGTTCCGTTATTATAGTCAACCAAATCTAAAAGAGTTTCGTAGTGCCGTTAACACGTTAGCGTGTTTCATTCTGCGTTGGTAGCTAGATGAAGATGGTCGTTAAGGCGATCGAAAAACAAACTACACATACAACAATAATCTCAGTTTGTCCTTTTTAGGTTCCGACCTCAAAAGGAAAGAAGAAACCCTTAAAGAATCTACTAGGTGACCCGTGCCCGCTTTGCTGTGCGTTTTTTTTTCAAATAATAAATAGCCCAAAAGAAGCCCCAAAGCTACATTATTCCTGAGCAACATAAACTCAGAGATAATTTATAATAATAATTATCATTAGGTAGGTACACTGAAATCGCAACTAAACATGTATTATTTAATGCACTTAGGCAAGTACACTCTGGTCTTATTTTTATGTTGTTCGTTTTTGGAGTTCCATATAACTGATTAATTATGATAATAATCGATTAACCTAAATATTTCCTCATTAGTCCATGTCACCATGTTCGTGAAAAATTTTTATTAAGCCGACAGTACAGTCTACTCCGACGCGTAACTATGAACTGAACACTCGGTCAACGTGTGATCGCTGTTTGTGGCTTGCGCCAAATGTCTTTGATTTGTCTACGGAAAACCGACACTATTCGGCTTGTCGGCGAGTGTTGGCCACAAACGCAGAATACACATAAAACGGCTCAGTACACGTTGGCCGAACGCACAGTGCACTCCGCGTGCGCGTTAGGCCAACGTGTACTGGAGCCTTTAAATTTGGTTGACTATAAAAACGGAACGTGGAACGTATACTCTAAGCCATTAAAATCTATAATTTATATGGCAAGTTCTAGGATCTACCTACCCAAAGTTAACGTTACCATAAGAAATATGTTTTGACAGCTGTTGGACTTATTGCGCTAAGCATGCCAACTACATTAGTTTTTCGCCTTCGCACACGAAAAAGATAGATTTATGCATACGTCTTGCATAGAAATGAGACAGAGCGATTGTTTGTCCCTTTTTCCGTGACGGTTTTTTTATTTAGCAAACTACACTTTGCTAAACAACTTTGACAGTTCGTAGCGATCTAAGGAGTTTACAAGTTGGCTTAAGTGAGAAAAAATTGTTTTGTGAGCTTAAGATTGGTAAATCTTGTTCAGTTCAGTTCTTAGAACAATTAAAATTTTTATTTAAATATGTTTAAAAGTCATAAAGATTATTGTATAACCTAAAACTACGTTATCGTCCTTTCTCACTCGAGGCCACGCTAATCATTAGTCTAGTATAGGTTTCTCTGTCTACGCCAGATAGAAAAACCTTGGAGTAATAGTGTTCTGTGGAGAAACCATAGATTACTGTTTGAGAGAAACTAACCTCTATGGTCTATGTCATAATTTACAATAAGGAGTACAAATTTAAAACGAGTTTATTTTATATATTACTATGAATTAAATGTGTATACTTAATTAACTTGATTAGTTAAGAAATATGAACGCGTCACCAGGCAATATAATTATCAATTCATGTCAGTATACACCCGTTTATGTGATACAGAATCCAAGCGTTAGTGAGGTACCTTCACTATTTATGTTTTATTATTGCTTGTGTTTACAAATTTTTTTTAAAAAGTATTTAATTTTTAGACCAGATCGTACGTCTTGGCACAAAACGACGATTCTCAAAAGCCAGTAGGCGACAGCTTAAGAAGATTTTACGAAAATAGCGGCAAAATAGCAAGTAACCTCCAGGAAAGCAAAAAGTATGAACCGAAGCTACTAAAAAAAGTTGATAGTAGCATAGTCGGGAACAATTTGAAACTAGCAAGTTTTCTTTTACCTAAAAATGATACAAGTAAGCAGTATGTTGCACCAGTGAATAACATAGTATTAAAACCTGTTGTATCTTCGTGTAACACACACACAATCACAAATGTAGTTAATACCGTACCGAAATTAGATATTAATAGAAAGATTGTGAAATTAAAGAGCATCCCAAATAGTACAAAGACCTCTATCCAAGGAAGAAAGTTGCCAAAGACAAAACCAAAAGAGAAGTAAGTTTGATATACCTTTAACTTATGTACAAATAAGAACTTAAACCCACGAAATATTTTTAACCCATGTTTACTTTTTTATTTGGAATATGAGCTACATATTACATATTGTTTCTGTGGTTGCATATCTCATTAACCCTCCCTTACAGATGATATCTTCTTGTACTATTCAGAAATTGTTTCAGTAGCCGTAATAACCTAAGAAGGGAATATTATTCTGAAAAGAGTGAGAATTGAAAATGACTCGTTATCCATTTTAAATAAGATTGAGATGAAGTTTTAAAATGTTAGAGGCCACGCTGTAGCTATATTATGGATGTAACACCAATGGGTTTGCTTAACAAGGGAAGGATCATGCTTACGCAATACTAGGGTGAAATAACAACATAATGATGGTGTGTTCCATATTTTAGTGTAGCGAATATTAGACCCTTTTTACTGGTGACAAGGTATTCCATCTTGAGTCCACAGGTACCACAGATGTACAGAAAATTGCTATACAGTGGATTTCATTAATAACGACCTTGGTTGTAACGACTTTTTGGTTATAACGACGTCAAACTTACGTCCCTTGAATTTAAAGCATACTTTCGTAAGAAATTCTTTTGGTAATAGCGACTTCGGTTATAGCGTCAATTTCGGGTATAGCGACTTGTTTTTATGAATCATTTATGACCGATTCCTAGAAATCCCTTGCGGATATTGCGACTAAGTCGGCAAAGAGAAAAGCATAAAGACTCATTCATAAAACTATTAAGCTTTCTTATCCTTTGTTTACATTCACAGATGGTCAAACTAATGCTTTGTTTGTATGTAGGACTACCTAGCATGTTTACGAAGTTAAACTTGTGAAACAGTTACATAGAAATTCCAGTGAGTGAACAGTGTTTCTTAAACTTGTGAATATGGCTCCTAGACGTACATTTACTGTTAAAGAAAAAGTGGACATTATTTCGAGAAATGAGAAAACAATGTTGATCTGTGTAAACAATTTGGAGTTTCACATTCTACAAAATCAACGATGTGGAAAAACCGCGCTAAAGTTATGGAGTGTTTTGAATCAAAATCCCTGAAAATAAATAAAAATCACAAAACACCCATGTAAAACATAATTAAATAAATGATAAGTAAATATGTACATGACTTTTTATTATTTCGAATATAGAGACCTCCGGATATAGCAACGACATTAAAGTGGTCCCTCCGCCGTCGTTATAACCGAAATCTACTGTATTTTCTACTAAGTTATAGTTTGACAATTACATTATAAACTATTATTTCTGTATAAATATACTATGCTTATCTTTCTTTAATTATCATTACTTGACTACTTCATGAAATGATTTATTTGTGTCCTAAAAATTGCAATTTTGTTTTATCTGAGAAAATACAACTTAAAGAAATTTAATTACTGCTTGATTAAGAATTAAACTGCAGATGCGTTGTGACCCTTGTGGACTAAGATCGAATACCTCGTTTCAAATTCAAAGGGTGTCTGGTTTTCTACACACATCAAACGAAGCATAGCAGCATTTTGTTGCTATTTTATGTTGATATTCCATGAGATTACACTTGTCATGTTGTTGTGTTAGTAATGCATGTAATATTACTATATCAGAACTATCTCTCAACAATGTTACGTAATATCATACAAATTGTGGAAAGTAATAGTATCACTTTTCACAATTGCATGATAATATATACCTCTAATTTTATTTACATAATCATTTTGCTACCACTCCATGACTGATATGGTATTGGCAGAACCATTCTAAGAGTAACTAAAAAGTAAAAAATCATTACAATTACACAATCAATACAGTCTATAGTTATCATTAGAATAATATGCATTTATGATGACTGATGCATTGGCTTAGTGATTGTAACCGAGATATGGGGCAGATCATAGGATCCGGTGTCGGGCAATTCTCAGTAGCACCACAGAGTTAGGAAGTTGGGGATGTTACACCCCTGTGCCTTATAAAGCATGTAAAGCCATTGGTACTGGCACCTGATCTCTCTTGGTTGTCGGGTTTCCATCCATTCAGACTGTAAGAGTGAGGGAATAGTCCTGCACGATACAACTATTGTCTTTGAAACTGTTTGCCATTTTAAATTCAGAGGTATAGAGCTTTTTACATATTATATTCAAAAACCTTTTTAAATTGTGGTTCTTTCTTCCAGCTCTCAAAATCCTTCCAATCACACATCAGTGCAATTATTAAAACTGGGTGAGACATACCACAGGTTAGTTTGACTTTTATGATCACATTATTGTTAGTATTCATAAATAATAAATATTTTCATATATATTTCGCACATTCTAACTTGGCCGGGCTGACGTTAGTCGCATGAGGCTGCTCAAATATAGTTTTAGGAACAAAATGGTAACAAGAGGTGTGGGAGGGTGGAAAAATAATAATAAGAATAAATCGTTGTAATCTATTACGATGCGCTTTTATTATATATTTTATTGAAGTGAAAACTTTTTAGAATCATTGTGATTTGAAACTTGATGAAACAAGAAAGCCGCACTAATAAGGAACAAATATATAAATATATCTATAGAATTTAACTTAAGAGAGAATGAGATAGAATACACTATATAGCTACTTTTTATCTCGATCTCCACTTTGTGTGGAAAGCACTGCATGGATGGATGATTAATATAACTTTTGGCTGTTAAAATATACTGTTGAAAAATTAACAAACTCACTAAATAAAAAAGATTAACAGTGTTTAATAAAATTATCTTAATCAATCCATTCCAGGATTAAGAAAGGAATGCTTCGGTGGTTTGGTCATGTAGAAAGAATGAATGCGGAAAGACTGACAAAGCAAATATATGTTGCAGAAGTGAATGGAAGAGTCGGAAAGGGACGTCCTAGGCGGAAGTTTGTCGACCAAATTGGCGATATACTAAAAATGGGCCAAATTAAGAGTACTCTTAACCGACGAGCATGTATGCGTAGGTATATGAATGTGGAAGAGGCGAGAAAGGTATGTCAGGATCGTGCTAAATGGAAGTCTGTAGTCTCTGCCTACCCCTCTGGGTGACAGGCGTGAGTGTTTATGTTATGTAATCCATTCATACAGTCTACGATTTTATAACTTACAGATTTATATTAAATTATTAGTATTTTACATTCCACCTTGAGCCAAACAATTTTTATCAATAAATGACTTACTTTACCTTTTGAATGAAGTTGATTTTATGCTATTTTAAAACAATATTTCTCGCAATTTACTAAAGGTTTCACTTCTATCGTGTTTTAACTGCACGCATGTTTTTGTTTATTCTTCATTGGTGTGTAAATTCAACACGTCGTTTTAAGTACAGTTATTGATTTATTATATTTTTTTATTATATTCCATTAGAAACAAAAGACACAATCGGTGAACTTAATGCCTAAATGCATTCTCTACCAGTCAGTCAATACACATTATATTTAACAAAATATATTATAATGATTTCTTATATTTACGCGAACACTACACATGATTAAAACTACTTTTACGGATTTTACCGCGTTTATTTTTACTTTTAATTACTTTTATTTTTAATTCCCGACGTTTCGGGCGCTTTCCAGCACACATGGTCATGGGGGACTGAGATGACTGACGTCCCGATGTTTTTGTTAAACCCGGAGTACCTTCAGCTTTTTTAATTATTGTTTATGGTCCGATCTATGCAAAATGAACTGACTATTTCCTGAGGTCTTGCAGTGGTATGCTTGGGTTTAGTTTTAATTTTATTGATTATAGGATCCCAAGCAGGTGGTAGTACCCAGCCTCCTTCTCTATTGAAATTAGGATGTTTTTTAATTTCAATAGCCTCACGTATCATCCTTGGTAGGAATCGGTATTCTTTCGCGAGGATTTGTGGTCTATCAAATCTGATGTAATGGTTGGGGCCGTCTAGGATATGATCACAAACTACAGACTTCCCGGAACGTTGATGCTTCACATCAGCTATATGTTCTTTTACGCGGGTCCTAATTGATCTTTTTGTTTTTCCTATATAAGAGAGACCACATTCACAATCAAGCTTGTACACTCCTGCATCTTGTAGAGGAATATGACACTTGACGGATGGTAGGAACTGACTAATCTTCTTCGTCGGCTTGTAGAATGTTCTAATAGAAGCTCGCTTCAAGATATAGCCAATCTTGTCTGTGACATCTCTGACATATGGTAGTACAGCACAACAGACTTACTGTTTCTTTATTGTCTATCAGTTTTAATATCGGGTGTTTCCTCCTCTAGCCCTGATAACCGCTTGCATTCGATCTGGCATGCTTTGAATGATGTTTCTGACATCAACTTGCGGTATGCTGTCCCAAGCGGTCAGCGCTGCATTTCGGAGCTCATTTAGAGTTTGTGGCGGTTTGGAGCTGGACTTTATCTTTCTTTTGAGCATACCCCATACATGCTCAATTGGATTTAAGTCCGGGCTACGAGCTGGCCACTGTAATTTTTGTATTCCAACCTCTTCCAGATATTCCTCTACACAATGTGCGACGTGCGGGCGTGCATTATCGTGCATGAGGAGGAATTGGTCGTGTCCAATGAATCCCGAATAAGGCATTACGTGCTCCTGAAGAACTTCCTCGATGTATCGAGTAGCTGTAAGCCGATTATCGACGAAGACCAACTCTGTACGTGCGTCGGAACTTACACCTCCCCATACCATTATTGAGCCTCCATGGAAACTCACAGTTTGGGTGGTGGTAATGGGTAGAAACCTCTCCTCTTTTTCTCCACACTCGTTCTCGACCGTCTGGAGCACGTAAAGCTATTCGACACTCATCTGTGAACAACACTCTAGCCCATTGCTCGTGGGTCCAATTGACATGTTCTCTTGCGAACTGAAGTCGGGCTACTCGGTGCTGTCTGAGAAGTTCTGGACCTCGTGCTGGTCTACGAGCTTTTAAATTCACTTCCTCCATTCGTCTTCTCACCGTACGCTCACTAACATTAACGCCCCTTGCGATTTGGAGCCGCTGGCGTATCTCAACAGCGGTCAGGTAGCGGTTTCTCAAAATCTCCATAACAATAAAACGATCGTCCCGGGCCGATGTGCACCTTACGCCCCCACTGCCTGGCCTGCGGGTGTAGCGGCCTGTCTCCTGGTATCGTTTCAGTGAATACTGCATTGAGGACCGTGGTACGTTAAGCACAATAGCAACTTCACGCTGTGTCAGCCCTTGGTCAATTAATGCTACTGCTTGTGCAACTTGTGCTGGTGTTAATGGCATTTTTATTGGCTTTAAAGCACCTTTAGTTATTTAATTAAGACACAAGATCACAATAATTGAATAACCTTACAATAAACTTTTCACAACACACAAATTTAAAATGTGAACTTAGTCGCTCAAATGACCCGATTCAACTAAAAATTAAAGAATTCGTCATGGTGCACTCAAACATAATGAATTACCCTCTTGAACTTGAGGGTAAACATTTTTTGACATACTTGCATAACAAACATTCATCAGAAACACTTAAAGCTTTTGCTATCGCGAGATAACCGCTTGGCCAAGTTTCCGTGCCGGTGAGTTTTAGGGTTACTGAAAGAATTTGTTGTGCCTGCTATGTTGTGTATTTATTGTATAAGTATTCAAAATTTTTATCGTAATTCTTTATTAGATTTAGATATATACTATTGTTTTATTGAAATACTTACAGATATTTTCATTACAATAATCATTTTCAATAATCAATATAAACAAAGCAAATTGCTTCCGAGGTTAGGAGTTAATATGAAATGGCACATCTCTATCGACTAGTGTCTGTAGTGTCGACACGTGCAAAAACAACATCAGCCCGGCCAAGATAGTAGATTGCGTGGACAATACTAATTCATCATACGTATACTTTTCATTTGTTATTTGGACAACAGTGACTGCTTCATTGGTCTAGACCTTGTAAGCATAATTGCTGATTGTGAGGTTCCGAGTTCAAAACTTACATTAGGCTAAAAATCTGTTATTGGGTTTTTCTGGCATGAAATTTTCAGTAGCAGTACCCACAAGCCTCGGAAACACGTAAAGCCATTGGTGCCTCACCTGATTTATCTCCGGTTGTATTGAATTATATTCCTATCAAATAGAGAGTGCACCTGCACTTGCGCATACAATTGTGCACTATAACACTAGCTATCTGCACAGGCCTGTCCTGTCTCCGAGGAGACTGACCACTGTGACTAAAATGCGTTCTAGAGGACATAATTATCCTATACCATTAAACGAGCAATTCTTGTATATATATATATATATATATATATATATATATATATATATATATATATATATATATATATATATATATATATATATATATATATATATATATATGAAAAGGACTTCTTTTTCGCTAGGACCAATTGAAAAGGAACCCAGCAGGCTTAAACGTTCAACTAAGAAACAGAAGGGAGGAATCGAGGCTTCTCTCGATCCGGCCTCCTATCACGCCTACGTTGGGTTCGGGAACAACGTATGTGATCTCCGCAACGGAGTAACACACAAGGGCGATAACCTCTTCCTTTTCAGAAAATAGGTTCAGGCGGGGATTACGGGTCTTCCGAAGTCGTCCCGGTCCCAACGCCTTAATTCTTCGATGTGGACTGTATAATTTTGAGGGATGAATTTCTTGGGAATAAAACAGCAATTATCTTCAAACCGTTCCTTGAGAGAGTAATCACTTTTCCCTATCACTTCCCTACACTTTTTCTTCTTATTGACTGCTGGTCTTGCACTTTTTCCTGAACTAATCCTGAAGGATTCCCGAACTTCCCCGAATGAATTGCAAGAAAACTCGTTTACTGAGCTACCCCTGAGCTATACGCGAAAGTGAGCCGCGTCATTTGCGCGCCTGCGCAACTTAATTACATCAATTTGTACTATCACTCTCTCACGGTTTTCTCAATAATTTATTTTGTATAAGACATACATTTATACAATTTACTTATAAAGATAGCACAAAAAAATATCTTTACAACGTTATACGTTACATTTTCACATCACAAAAAACCTTTTATTTATTAAACAAAATGTGCCTATTTTACTCACATTGAACAAGTTGAAATTTCTTAAATATTTAACATAGAAAGTTAAAACAATGTTTTCCACTTGAAATTATACATATCTTAATCAATACAACAGTTTAATTTACACTTTCTCTATACATTTCACTATTAAAACACTTTTAAATTTCTTATATAAAACTATCATTATTTCACTTATTCACAGGAATTTTCATATAAAAATAACACAGAATTTACCTCTTTTGCACGTACAATTAATCTGAAATGTTTTACAAGTCATTTTTACATAAATTGCTGAAATTACAAATATGACTATCGACTATCAGTAAAAATGGAAAGTTTAATATACATTAATATCAACAATACTAGGTGAATAAATGCTTCTACACAATTCTCAAACTGTAGGAAACTATTTCTAATCAGATTCTTATCAGTTATCATGTCTCTTATCAGATAACATAGACAAAATATTTCATGAATCAATACATTGAAAATAGGCATTTGTTTTCGTACAAAACATATCAAACTCATATAAGACAAAACTTATGCAATTAATTCCCATTAATTCTACTTATGCACAGCGATCATCTCGACCGGGGAACAAATCCGGTCTCTAACTTTATTTTAATATTTCTTTAAATTAACATCATTGGCAAGATGATTTCAACCGGGGAACAAATCCGGTAACATAATTTATATCTTAAAATTCCCTATATGAATTTATTAAGAAAATATTACTAGGAAAACGATAAACTATTACGGCCTGGGAGTCGAACCCAAGACCTTCATATCATTAATTCGATATTTCTTTAAGATTCAACTAAACATTTTCTTATTAGAATATTGTTGCTCAACAATTTGCTTTTTAGAAGCTATTCGTAATCGGTTAACTAATAAATTGAAATATTCTTATAGGCGCGTCGCCAACAATCTCCCCCCCGTGCATCAGCACCATCATTTGGGAGGCGTCGCGGGTACCAGGACTATTATTCTGGATGTAGGTCTCCTCAAGATACCTGTGCTAGTAATGACGTCAACCACTCTGGTGTGACCGTCTGGTCCCGGTAGCGTCCTACTAATCTTGCCTTTGGGCCACGTATTTCGTGGCAACGAATTATCTATTATCAAGACAATATCACCTTCTTTAGGCTCCATAAATTTTCCGTTATTACCTGTTCGAGGTATTAAAGTAGACATGTATTCTTTCAGCCATCTTGTCCAAAAATGGTCGGCTAACCTCTGTGCAGATTTCCAATTGAGTTGACCCGTCAGATGTTGCTCTAAAAATAATCCAGGTGGTCGATCACCACATGAACGTCCTAGAAGAAAATGATTGGGTGTCAAACCCTCTTCAGGACTATCCATACTGAATGTTACCAGAGGTCTGGAATTTACAGTATGCTCTGCTTCTAAAAGCAACGTATGCAGAACCTCCTCTCGCGGGCTCCTTTCTTTGAGCGTTGCGGTCAACGCAATTTTAATCGATCTTACTAACCTTTCCCAGGCGCCACCCATGTGCGGTGCTCCCGGAGGTATAAATTTCCATTTAATATATTTTTTAAATGATTAATTTTTCATGCCCTCATAGCATTCTTCGCATGCTTTCAATAATTCTTTATTCGCAGCTTTGAAATTTGTCCCGTTATCGCTGTATATAACGGCTGGTTTTCCTCTTCTGGCGATAAATCGCCTCAATGTCATTATCATTGACGCTGGTGTCAATGAGGCTGCTAATTCCAGATGTACTGCTCTGGTGGTCAGACACGTAAATAAAACGCCCCAACGTTTTTCGTGTCGCCTTCCTATAGTCACACTCATAGGTCCGAAATAATCCACGGCTGAGCATGTAAAAGGTGGTTCATGATGAGCTATTCTCTCCAGAGGAATATTTCCTTGTGGCACGTTCTGCGGCTTTGACCTGTATGTCCTGCACCACTGACAGTGATGTGACACACTTCGTACTACATTACGCAGGTTCAAGACATAAAATTTTTGGTTCACCTCATTCATCACCGTCTGGTGATTGGCATGTCCAAAATGATGATGAACTTCTCTAATCATCATTTTAACGATTTCGTGTTTACCGTCTAATACGACAGGTTTTCTACTTTCCTCGGTCAAATTAGACTTAAAAGGTAAACGCCCATTTAAACGGAGTAAGTTATCTTCTCCTATTTCCATAGATAATTTACTTAAGCGTGAACTTCTTTCAACGCTTTTGCCTGCTTTCAAGCATTTTATTTCCAAATGAAAACACTCGTCTTGAACGAACTTCCAAATTAATAATTCAGCTTTTTTCAAGAGCGCTATGTCCAACGCGTCATCGGGTCCTTTAACCGACTTTGCTAAAACTTCGTTGGAACACATAACCGACTTTTCGGCTGCGTGGTCGGGTCCTTTAACCGACTTTCTTAAACTCTTGAATTTTTCTACCGCTTGTAAGGTGCGTGTAGTTGCCCCAAGGAATTTCTTAAAGCTGCTAAATCGTTCGTAGTCGGGTAGACTTAACGGTTCTTGCTTTCTCAGCGCATTTACGCCTTTTGGCGATTTTTCTTCACCTGTTTCTAAGCTATTTATGGTGTCCACTTGATTGGGCCATAAATCAGGACTTTTCCTGAGGAATTCGGGTCCTTGAAACCAGCGATGACTTACATCAGATAACATAGACAAAATATTTCATGAATCAATACATTGAAAATAGGCATTTGTTTTCGTACAAAACATATCAAACTCATATAAGACAAAACTTATGCAATTAATTCCCATTAATTCTACTTATGCACAGCGATCATCTCGACCGGGGAACAAATCCGGTCTCTAACTTTATTTTAATATTTCTTTAAATTAACATCATTGGCAAGATGATTTCAACCGGGGAACAAATCCGGTAACATAATTTATATCTTAAAATTCCCTATATGAATTTATTAAGAAAATATTACTAGGAAAACGATAAACTATTCCGGCCTGGGAGTCGAACCCAAGACCTTCATATCATTAATTCGATATTTCTTTAAGATTCAACTAAGCATTTTCTTATTAGAATATTGTTGCTCAACAATTTGCTTTTTAGAAGCTATTCGTAATCGGTTAACTAATAAATTGAAATATTCTTATAGGCGCGTCGCCAACAATATATATATATATATATATATATATATATATATATATATATATATATATATATATATATATATATATGTAATCGGAATCTCTGATACGGCTCCAACGATTTTCATAAAATTTTGTGTGCAGGGAGTTTCAGGGGCAATAAATCGATCCAGCTAGGATTTATTTTTAGAAAATGTCTTTTTGTCCGTGTTTTTAGGCAATGAAAAACTGCTCCAATATCGTTAGAATAAGAAGGTAAATTTTGACAGTTTATTAATGATTACAAATAGCTTAATTGGTATATTGGGCGGTCACAAAATCGTAATACCATGGTTCGAGCCCAGACCGACCGACCGACTTTTTTTAATTTTTTTTTCAAGTTCCTTTCTTTTTTGAGAACATAAATTTTTTTCGTGCCTTTTTTTAGTATTTTTTAAAAACACGAAAATTTAAATTGAACTAATTGCACTCATGATTTTTTATTCAAATAACCAGTTCAGTTTTTTCTATTATGTCGCTACGATCAAAATATATTATTCGTATTTCATCAGTATGTAATTTGTATCTAAATATAATTTCCAAAACACACGAATTAAAAAAAACCGAGCGAAAAATACCGAGCAAAGCTCGGTCAACCGGGTACTATTAATTATATGGACTAGTGACATGAAAGTAATATTACCATAATTAACATTGTAGCCCTCCACATCCACAGCTGTACATAGGTATTGCCTCCGATTGCCTCAAAGCATGGTTCAGAGCAACTGGCATCCATTAACTTCATCCATAACTTATCACGTTGTCACTACATTTAGTTTGAGATTACCTTACATTATGCTTGCTAATGAGGCTGCCACTGGAGATTCTTCCATACCACAGCAATTGTCCATACTTCACATCATAATATAGTCACCCATTGTTCATTAAAACTTTTGTTCCTATTTATTTTGAGACCCTTTTTACTGGACATGAACATTCCATCTTAGTCCTCAGGGGTGACAACGCATCTTTATTTTGATTCATAATTGAGGATAGATGTAGAGGTTTATGGGCCACGGCATCCACCATCAGGTGTGCTTGTGTGTCACCCTTATTCAATAAAAAATGTAAGTATTTAATAAAAGAAAGTAAATTTACAGCCTGTATACGTCCTACTGCTGGGCACAGGCCTCCCCTCATTTCTGAGATGGTTTTAGGGCAAAGAAGTGTCCGCCGCGCTGCCCCAATGCGTGTTGGCGAACTTCACATGTGTTCGGAATATTTTTTTTCTTATTCCTCAGACATGCACTTTTCATCACGATATTTTCCTTCACCGCAGAGCACATGTTAAATCAGCACTTAAAATTGCAATTAACAATTGCATTTGTGCTGGTGGGAATCGGGTTACTCGTGTTCTGTTATATTTACAGCAAGTGTTAACTATCTGAGCTACCATGGCTCTTATAGTAATAAGTATTTATATGTATCTAATATGCCAGATCTAAATAATACTTACCTAATGAGGAGCATTCTCAATCTTTTCTGTGAAGTTGTGATTTGTGCTCGATATTATTTATTTATTTGACTTACCAACTAAGTGTACAAAACATTTCAGCTACATTTTGCATAAACAACAACACTTTATGTGTTTAAATTACTAGTGAGCACAACACAGTATTTTAATATAAATTAAAGTTTTAAGCAAATTATTATATTTTTTACAGTCTTAATCAGTTAAGTGATGACCAGATGAAAATAGTGAATCATGCTTTAAAGATATTTAGTGACCCAGAGAAAACGCCCAAGGAGCCAGCTTATGACCCTGTCACTAACACACGCTTCATATATAAGTAAGTTACTTACAAACTAAGTTAAATTACATTTTACTACCATTATTTATGTCGAGTCAATAGTTTTATTTCTGTTCAAAATACACATTTTACTAAAATAACTTCTTGAGATACATGTGAAGACATGGCTTCTTAGTATTCAGACGTTTTTGGTTGCTAAAAAACATTTTTGATTTTAATTAACTTATCAAGTTTTTTTTTAGTTACAGCCTATTGAAAGTCTACAGCTGAACATAGGATTCCGCCATATATTGTCTCATATATAATCTAAAAATAAGGCAGTGATAATTACTCATAGTGAACTACTTAAGGTGCTGCGGCATTTTCCTGCTATTGCAGTTAACTGCGATGTGGTAACAGTAATTATTTATAGCATGCACAGCGGTCGCACGTCGTTTGTGACTCTGTACCAAAGTCAATACACAGGAAATACACAGGAAGCCAATAACTCTAGACTGACCACACATATGATTTACCTTGCCTTTTAATTTCTCTGTTAAGACTAGATCATATGCCACTTGTGCTGCGTTTTCTACTTGTTTATAAATAATTGCAGTTACATATGGTGTCCATGTGCAGTATGCATAGCAAGCAATAATTTTTTTTATCAAATTTCAGAGTCCTATCACCAAAAGACTTGACTGTAGTTGGTAAGAACAAATTAATATTTAAACAGAAGAGATCAGAAATTAATAAAGATAGTATTAAGAAAGAAGAAGACGTTGTATTTAAGAAAAAACCAGACAAAAAAGAAATTAAACCTATAATAGAAAAAGAAATTCATGAGGAACCAGCTGCAGTCCTTGAGGTATTTAAAATATTTAAGAAAGTAAGCTAAAAAAATCGTGAAATCAAAAACATGACCTCAAAAACAAAAATAATAAAGTAACTATGATAACTTCTGAAGTTGGTGCAGACATAATTGTTAACGTTGTCTCACACGTACCACAAGCACACCACATCGCAGCGACAAAATGTAGTCACGTGTGAATATTATCGCTGCAGTTTTTTGCAGTTGTGTTGCGGTTATGCGACAAAATGTCGATGTAGTTGCGTTGCCGCTAGTTCAGTGTGGTTGCGTCGTGGTTGCGTTGAGGTCAGTATCACTCACGCAGTCTATAATGATAAATATGTAAATTGATAATGATGTAAATTGTGGTTGTAGTTGTGGTACGTGTGGGTAGACCCTAATGAAGAAATAAATCCCAACTTCAGAAGCTATTATGTAGAATATATTTTATTTTATACTGTTTTTGAGATTGATTAACTTTAAAGGCAATTATTTTACCTTTTTGGGAGGTATAAGAAATATCACAAGTTCAAGATAACAATATAATTTTCTTTTTTTTATAGAATATGGGTGACAAATGAGCACACAGTCCACCTGATGGTAAGTGGACGTTGTGGCTCATAGATATCTACATATATCCTTGCCCTTGATTAAGAATCAAAATGCAGACGTGTTGTGACCACTAAGGAGATGGAATACCTAATTTCCAGTAATAAGGGATTCTCTACTCTCACGATACGAAATTCAGCAATATTAGGCTGACATATTATGGTGGTGAGTGTGGTCTGTTCCCCGTCGAGCCGACCTATTCTTGCTACAATCATAACAGAGCTGCAGCGTGGCTCTACCACATCTAATTATTTGCACTGAAGTCTGAACACCGGGATTAGTCCGTTCGCGGAGACAATTACAGGAATGATTTCGGTCAGCAGACCACCCCACATGTCAATCAAATCGTGAGCCAAGTCCAGATATTTTATTTGCTTATCTGTTTCGGCTTGCACGAGGTTCTCGTCATACGGAATGGTAATGTCGACCAAAAATATCCTTGACTGTGCTCGGTCCATCAGCACAATATCAGGCTTATTCGCAAGAATAGTCCTGTCTGTGATGATGGCCCAGTCTCAGTAGATCTAGAGCAATCATTTTCGAACTCAGTTTCCAGCATGTATTTATATTAAGGCAGTTTCTGATCCACGAGACCGTATTTCAGAGCGAGCTCCTGTTGTAAAATCCTGGCTACTAGGTTGTGCCTGTGCAAATACTCAGAGTTAGAAAGCACCGAACAACCGGAGATGACTTGCCTAAGTGACTCCCCGGGATGGCGACAAGCTCGACACATGACGACGGTGCCATCCTAATCCAACATCAATATAATAATAATAAATATAATCAACTTAATCCGCATTCTTCAACTTTCAAATTTTGCAAACAACTGTCCATAAATAGGTTGAACAGCCACGGGGAAGCTACACAGCTGTCTGACACCTTTATGGATGTCAAACCAGTCCGAGTAGACCACGTTGATCCTAACACAAACACAAGAGTCCCTATAAAGGGACTCCAATGCCTGTATCAAGCCAGCGCTCAACCCAAATGAGTTCAGTGTTTGCCATAGCACATCCCTATTCACTCTGTCATAAGCCTTTTCCAAGTCCATGAACGCACAAAAAACCTTTAAGTTTTTGGCCAAAAACTTCTCCGCGATCATGCGCATGGAAAAGACTTGATCTGTACATCCCATTCCCTTTCTGAATCCCGCTTGCACATCCCAAATTTTTCCATCAGTTTCTTTTATGACCCTTTCAATCAGTACCCTAGCATACAGTTTTCCCAAAATGCTAAGAAGGCTGATGCCACGGTAGTTTTTACAGTCCTGCTGCGACAATTTTCCTTTATATACTGGGACTATCACGGCTTTGCACCAGTCTACCGGTACCCGCTTCAGTTCCCAGCATAAATTAAACAAGGTGTGCAGCAAGCCTGCCACCACTTCCTCTCCAGCCCTTAGCATTTCGAGTGAAACTCTATCATATCCGGCAGTCTTACCTGCTTTCATGCTTTTCATTGCTTTCATTATTTCACTTATACTTATCTCGCTACCTCTTTTCTCTTCTTTCGGAACTTCTACTTCACTTAGTACACACGTTGTCTCCTCACTCATAAACACACTTTCAAAATATTCCTTCCATCTCTTTAAACTCAAATCTTCATCATTCAGAATATAGCCATTCTCGTCTCTTATAGCATTCATCATAGGCTGTTTTGAATGTCCCCTGGCAGTTCTTACAAGTTTCCAGAACATTTTAATATTTGCCTGGAAATTATCCGATATTCTTCTATCATTCTTATCCGTTTTTTCTTGCTTTTTTCTTTCAACTACTTCTTTTACTCTCTTATTAAGATGTCTAAAGACTGCCTTTTTTTCTTTCAATATCATCATTCGTACCGCTAGAATTACCAGCCTTTGTTGCTAGTAAATCTAGCCATGCTCTCTTCTTTGCTTCAACTTCCATACGTACCTCATCATCCCACCATAACGTATTATTTTTCCTTTCATTCTTTCTCTTACTAACACCACATACTTCGGTAGCTGCATCCACTAAACCTTTCTTTACATTTTGCCATACATTCTCCAAGTCTAACTCCTTCATACATAATTCATCCAAACCACTTATATTTTCTTTCAGTCTACATTTGAACTTGTTTTTCTCATCTTCATCTTGTAACCTTTCTGTTCTAATACGCTGTAACGCGGTGGTAGACACAGATGATCGATGGCGCCAACGCCTGAATAGACCATTAATTCGGTATAAAACCAAATAATGATCCGTTCCTACGTTAGAACCCATGTAAACCCTTGTATCCACCACTGCGCCCCTCAATCTTTCATCCACAATTATTAAATCTATCATGCTCCTATCGTCACCTCTTTCCCAAGTATACATGTGAATCCTCTTGTGGCGAAAGCAAGTGTTCGTCACAAAAAGATTCTTTTCCATACATACGGTGAGGAGACTTTCACCATTCTCATTTATACTTTCATCACCAAACGTTCCCAATATCCTTTCATAACCAAGCCTCCTCACCCCAACCCTTCCATTAAAATCTCCTAGCATAATAATATTTTCATTTACCCTACACTTCATTAACACCATCCTTACCATTTCCCAAAACTGCTCTCGGATATAAGTGGGCTTAGACATGTCTGAGGCGTAGATCCCTAACACAAACAATTTCTTTAAGCCCACTTTCATTCGTATCCATAGCAGTCTTGGGCTTACACATTCATACTCTTTCACACATTGGCCCATTCTTTCTGAAAGGATGATACCTACTCCCTGGCATGCCCGCTCGATCTCGTCTACACCAGACCAGTATGCGGTATACATGCCATGTGTAGTGACATCCTTCCCCTTCCTTTTCGTCTCATTTACACATAACACATCTATTCCTCTATCATACATCATATCGCATACTTCATCCATTTTATCATTCATTGCCCCACGTACATTCAACGTAGCCAGACGGGCCTCTGCAATCCACTTTTCGCCTCTCCTGGAGACAGAACGTGACGGGTGGCGAATCTCGTCGCCGGTTTTCCGCTCGCTCAGATGACAAAAGATCGTACTCCACTACCCCATACACTCCCCGAGGAAGTCTCTAACTGGACCTTGTACAGCTAGAGGACCCTCTTTAGCCGTGTATGGGGTTGCACCGAGTTGAATGCCTTTCTGTAGTCTATCCAGGCGGCGGAGAAGTTCCGACGGTTGCGTTTCATCACTTTGCCAATGACCGCGTCAACGAGGAGTGGTTCCTTGGTCCGAGAAGACCCAGCCGACACCAAGCCCTCTGGTGGGGATGATGGATGCGGGGGACTGATAGGTGATCGTGCAGCTCCTCGCGCTCGGCTGGCGGCCCGCATGCTGCCACGTCCAGTGCCAGCTCCAGACACGCCCCGGTGCTCATGCAGCGGCCCTATGCGCGTTCCTCTCCGTGCCATCATCCATTTTATGGGCGCCAAATAACGGGAGACGCCCAAGCCCGGCACCGTTTCGTGGTTCGGTCATATGCACAAACGGACCTTTGCATCCACAATTTTGACTACGCTGACGTAGCAGTTTTTTCACATAACTGTTATGTCAGTGGGTGATGGGGTCGTCACTTCCCCACGCCTTATTATTATTATTATTGGGGGGTATCAATATAGTTTTCTCATCTGGTTGGGTTCTATAAATGTATAATTATAAATGGAAATAAAAAGATAAATATACATAAATATCAATAAAATGAAATAAATATACATAAATAAATAAAAGCCCAACCAGATGGAGGCCCTCGGCAGGGGAGACCAAACGGTCGAGGGTTATGGGGAAAGGGAAAGAAACCGGCGGACGATGCGGGCGGTATCGAGGAGCACCGCCTTCTGCATTTGAGCCAGGAGCGGTCCGCCACGTAGTCCCAGCCGCCTCAGATGACCCGAGAGGCTGACTGGGATTAGTCCGTTTGCAGAGACGACTACAGGCATAATTTCGGTCGGCAGACCACCCCACATGTCGGTCACCTCGTGAGCCAGCTCCAGATATTATGTTCGCTTATCTGTTTCGGCTTTCACGAGGTTCTCGTCATACGGAATGGTAATGTCGACCAAAAATATCCTTGACTGTGCTCGGTCCATCAGCACAATATCAGGCTTATTCGCAAGAATAGTCCTGTCTGTGATGATGGCCCGGTCCCAATAGAGCCTGGGGCGATCATTTTCGAGCACGGCTTCCGGCAAGTACTTGTAATACGGCAATTTCCGGTTCACGAGCCCGTATTTCAGAGCGAGCTCCTGGTGTAGAATTCTGGATACTAGGTTGTGCCTGTGCAAGTACTCAGAGTTAGAAAGCGCCGAACAACCGGAGATGACATGCCTAAGTGACTCCCCGGGATGGCGACAAGCTCGACAGACGTCGACGGTGCCATCCTTTAGGATGTATCTCCGATAGTTGTTGGTCTTAATAACCTGATCCTGTATTGCACAGACAAAACCCTCGGTTTCCCCGAAGAGATCACCAAAGCATAGCCAGTGGAGGGAGGCTACTGTGTCTACGAAAGGCTCATGTAGAGCCTTGTAGAACCTCCCGTGGAGCTCCTTCTCCTTCCATACGGTCTCCCGGTCGGTAATGTTCTGCACTGCCGGGTCTTGCCATTGCTCGTTGGCTAAGGATAGAGGGGTAAGTCCTTTATCACAATAAATGACGTCCTTATAGAATGGATCATCCGATCTCGCCAGAAAGTAATCACGGTGGCTGCACACTTCGTGATTATGCATGGTGAGCGCGCTCAAGAAGCCACGCCCACCATGCTTTCGCGGCAAGTACAGTCTCATTACCGACGATCTCGGATGATGCATCCTATGGGACGTCATGGTTGTGCGGACTTTTCTTCCAGGGCGTTAAGTTCCGTCTGAGTCCACCTGAGTATGCCAAAGGTATACATGAGGACAGGCATGACCCAGCCGTTATATGCGTGTGCCTTATTCACACCGGACAAAAGGCTGTTAAGCACTTTGGTCAAGCATGCATAAAACACGTCGCAAACTGACTGTTTCATACCAGCCTCATCGATACCGATGTTCTGTGACATACCCAGGTATCGGTATGTTTCAGCCTCGGAAAGGGTCCTTAAGTTGACGGGCATAGATAAGTCTATGCCCTCAGAGTTAGCAACCCTTCCCCTTTCAACATGGAGGACCGCACACTTATCCGTCCCCAGCTCCATTCAAATGGAATTGCTAAATTCACAAGTGATGTTTAGCAATTCCATAAGATGGAAGCGACTGGAGGCGAATAACTTGAGGTCATCCATATAGAAAAGATGGGTCACTTTTGTCCCTCCTTTCCGTAGCTGAAATCCCCTCCCGGAGCCCTCCAGTAAAGTACTCAGAGGGTTCAGAGAGAGGCAGAACCAGACTGGACTCAGACAATCGCCCTGGAAGATACCCCTTCTTATCCTTTGTGGTTCCCCGCAGCCATCATCCGATCGCCCAGATGACAAAGGATCGTACTCCACTGCCCCATACACTGCTCGAGGAAGTCTCTAACTGTACAGTCTATCTTGTACAGCTAGAGGACTCTCTTTAGCCATGTATGTAGCACTGACTCGAATGCCTTTCTGTAGTCTATCCAGGCGGCGGATAAGTTCCGACGGTTGCGTTTTACCACTTTGCCAATGACCGCGTCAATGAGGCGTGGTTCCGTGGTTCCACGACCACCGCCCTGACATCCATTTTGAGCGCGCGACATCGCCTGATTTGAGTCTAGGTGACGAGTGATTCTCGCGCTCATAGTGGATGTTAGTGTCTTGTATATGGTCGGTAGACACGTGAAGGGGCGGTATTTGCTCGGGTCTGTGGTACCCTCTGTCTGTGGTCTGGAGCCGTGGTAGCTCAGTGGTTAACGCACGCTGTAAATATAACAGAACGCGAGTAACCCGGGTTCGATCCCCGCCGGCACCAATGAAATTGTTAATTGCAATTTTAAGTGCTGATTTACCACGTGCTCGGCGGTGAAGGAAAACACCGTGAGGAAACCTGCATGTCTGAGGAATAAAAAAAAATATTTCGAAGACATGTGAAGTTCGTCAACACGCATTTGGGCAGCGCGGCGGACACTTCCTTGCCCTAAACCCTGTCAGAAATGAGGGGAGGCCTGAGCCCAGCAGTGGGACGTATATAGGCTGTAACTTTACTTTTTTACTTTACTGTGGTACCCTGGTCTTTAGGAACCAAGTGAGTGATCCCAGTAGTGAAGAGGCTTGGGAGCGACTTCTGGTTGAGAGCCTCTTGAAACTGTCGGGCGAACACAGTGTGACAAACCACGAACCCCTTCAGCCAGTAGTGATGCAGCCCGTCGAGTCCCGTACTTTTCCAGTTCGGGGCCCTACGGACCGCCTCAGCTACGTCATCCGGTGTTATAATGACGCGGTCCATGGGCGTTATACTCGCACACTGACTCGCCACAACTTCCGTCCAAGGGCCTTCGCTGTGGCTTACGGGCTCTGACCACAGACCGCGCCAGAATGCTACAGTGTCGGCCTGATTCGGTGCTGGGCCCGTTCCACTTACCGCTGGTCGCTCCAATGATTCATAGAGCCTCTTCTGATCACTCTGGAAGAGACGATTCTGGTTGAACTGTGTCGACCTCTTGGTATATCGCCGAATCCGCTTTCCCCAAGCAGCGATTCTCTGCTTCAGATCATCTATGCGCTCCGTCAGTTTTTGCGTTATATCCGGCTGGGACAAACTGACATTTGTCCCAGCAAACGCCATCCTGACGGTGCGCACAATTCTTGGCCTGTTATTGCCTGATCTGAAGCATATCAGTCTGCCGATGAGAGCTCTAGCCTTTGCGATACGTTCCTCAATTCTTCTTCTCCATGCTGGGATAGCGCTACTTTAGCTAGTAGCGCGTCCAGCCGTGGAAACCTTGGCGCCTATAGTACGGCAGACTGCCAGCGCGGCGGCAAAAAGAATTGAGTCCGTCTCGCAAAGGTCCGGCCTGGCTTCCAAATAGGTCACCAGCATTGGGTTCAGAGCCCTCACGACAGCCCGATTCCGCTTGTTTAGGGCTATGCGGGGAAGTCGCGGTCGATTTTTGAGAGGCGTACTGCGCGTTTCCACAATCGCCTCTTCCAATGTACTCCTCATTTCTAGTTCCTGGGTGAATGTTCCATCATCATTTGAATCAGCAACCACTGGGGTATTCACGGCGGCATCCACGTGTGCGGGTTGTTCTGCAACTTGTGGCACCGCATCCTCAGTCGTAGCATTTTCATTTGATGAGGGAACAGCCTCACGTCGTAGCCGTTCGAGTTCGGCGACATCAAATATATTTGAGCGCAAGATATACCGAACTCGGTCTGCCAGGTTTTGCTCTGTGACGGTTAAAGATGGCTCCAGCTCAGCAAAAAGACGATGTACACTAGCCCGATACGCCAAACATCCAGTTTCTTCCCCTTTTGACCTAAAGTACGCCCGCAGTGCGTTTGCGTTCATTGCTTGTGACCAACGCATGCGACGTGCTCCACCAGCGGCGGGTGCCGCTTGCTGAGTCCGAGAAGACCCAGGTGACACCAAGCCTTCTGGTGGGGATGATGGATGCGGAGGGCTGCTAGGTGACCGTGCAGCTCCTCGCGCTCGCCTGGAGGCCCGCATGCTGCTGCGTCCAGCGCCAGCTCCAGATGCGCCTCGGCGACCCCCAGGCAGCGGCTCTTTGCGCACTATCTTTTTATACATCATCCATTATTTGGGCGTCCATTAACGGGAGACGCCCAGGCCCGGCACCGTATCGTGTGTGGCCATAAGCACAAACGGGCCTTTGCACCCTAAATTCTGCCGAGGCACGGCGCTCACACCTCTCGCAAGGCGCTGACTGGACTGCGTTGACGTAGCAGTTTTGTCACTTAACTGTTACGTCAGCGAGCGATGGGGTCGTCAATTCCCTACGCCAATTTTATTATTATTATTAAGAATGTGTGAAATATAGAACATTCTCTTTTTAGAAAAAAATTAAACCAAGCCTAAGTTTTTCCAAATGGCTTTGTTCTGATGATGTTGAATATATTACAGCCAAAAGTGACCCGAAGTGGAAGAAAAGTGAAACTACCAAAACATCACACCACAGAAGAAGAAACGCCACACAAACCGAGAAAGAAGAATGGGACTATTGTCTCCTGCTTTCAGTGTTCCTTGGTAAGTTTTTCAGCTTATCAATAAGATATTATTTCTTAAATATACAGCTTTTCTCACTATCCTTCACCATCAAAGCACATTATAAATCGGCACTTAAAATTGCTATCAAAAATATTTTGGCCATGAATGGAAAAAGGGAGATCTCTTACCGGGCAAGGTGTTCATGTTCAGTCCGGGAAGCGGCCAACGCTTCATGTGTTAGTATAAAGCTGTTTTATATATACCATAGTACTTCGGAACTTTAATAGCGTGATTTAGGATTCGATAGTTTTGATTGTAGCGCGATGACAGTGCCGTCACAATATAATAACTGCTGGTGGGAATGTAATAGATACTGATTAAACATAGAAAGCCCATAAATATAGTTTATTCATTTTTACTAAGCTATAATCTTAAATTTTATTTTACGCAAACTATCCGAGATGGCTTTCCAGTGCTGCCAACATTAGTTGTAGTTTGAAGTGCTTCAAATGCTCAAAATGGTAAAAGTCACCTAATTGCTCTTAAAAATCGGTCTTGGAAATTGGAGCATTTTAAGTAGCTCTGGTAGAGAGCGAGTAGTCGTCTTTATTGTACGCCGAAATACAGAAAATGAATAAAGTAAAATTTCTAAAATTGTACTCTAAAAGTGATCTCATCCAAACAACCTTTGCATAGAGGACTGATGAAAATAATGATTAAAATAGAGCCACAAAGGAAACCACTAAAGCTAGTGACACAAAGGTATAGAAGAGCTAAACATAAAATATGAACTTTCAGGAATTCAGCAGCCTATATCGTCTGCAAAGGCATTATGAGAATCATCCGACTCACATACCGGCGAAAATCCACTCGAACCTCTTCCACTGTCTCCTAGCTATTATTAAGAGCGGTTCAGAAGAGGATCGGGCTAACATTTTAATTCAGCAGTTGGAACAGTTGATTGCGAAATTCAAGTCTTTATTGCCATGTCTTTTTAAGAAGGCCGATGGGCACGAGGCCAGTGATGGCATGAAATTATGCACGATAAATGACGATATTGGCAGGTAAACCTTAACAATAATTTTTATTCATTACATCCCGAACCTTGTACTGGCAGTGTAAGAATATCCACTACCTCATATCGTCTCGTGAGTGTTGTAAAACGCCATAGACAGAAATTAAAAAATAAAAAAACTGCAGTTGCCAACACTCTTGCCAAGTGTGGCAATTATAGGTACTATCCCCCTATGAAGCAATATAGGCCGTAATGGTAATGATATTTATTACATTCTATCAAACGACGTGGTAGAGCCATGCAGTAGCTATATTGTGGTTGCAACACGACTGGGTCGGCTCTACAGGGGAGGGACCACGCTCTCACAAAATACCAGCGCAAAATAGCAATTTAATGCTGCTGTGTATCGTATGGTGAGTGTAGAGAACCGAAGACCCTTTTTACTGAAAACGAGGTATTCCATCTTAGTCCACATGTGTGACAACGCATCTGCATTTTGTTTTGTAATGGAATATAGATATAGATGTCTATGGGCCACAGCATCTACTTACTATCAGGTGGACTATCTGCTCGTTTACCACCATTATTCTATAAAAAAACTCCAGCGCTGAACATATGCCTCCCCCATAGAGTAACTCATTGGGCCATTATATATTTGCCACAGTTACCATGCTTGACAAGTGAATTAGTACCAGGAAGATGGTGTAGCCCATCTTCTGTTTGTGTTGTCATTTGCATCCGCCGCCTCTTGCGACACGTACGGACGCGTTTAAAGGGCAGTTTTAGGGATTGCATTGTATTTGTATCTTTTAGATATCAGACTATTTCAATTTACGAGAAAACCAAAGTCCTGTCAGTTAGAAAGCTAGTTTTATACAAATGTCTTAGAAGATACTCAGATCAGTTGGTATTATGACCTAATTATATGTATTTTTTAGGTTATTTGGTATGAATCCCGGAAAATACAACGTAAATATGGATGCATTAAGTTGTGTCAAGGACACTGAAGGACACTGTAGGCATAATCCAAAATCTAATCAGTTTAATTCGGACTTGGACAAACCGTCACAAGGTTTGTTGTCAAGTAATATAGAAGACATAACTAATTCAAGAAACGAAGTTGAAGATTGCGCAAGAATAAACTCTGTTGCAAAATGGCCTACTGTCACCAAACGACACTGGAAGCAAAAACTGCAAAACTCAAATGCAAAAAAAGTGAAAATGGATTCTGAATGTGACACGTCTATCGAATTAGTTATGGATGATTTCATTACGTTTAACGGAACCAATAAAACAGACCTGCTACCTCAAAGTGTTCCATTAATAACTACTGGAGTAAATGAGGACCCCACAATAGATAAAAGTTTAGATATTTCTAAAGATGAAATAAAAAAGCCATCGCACATTCAGTTTCACAGTACACACTTCGATATAAGATCGTCGCCTATTAAACAATCGTCAACAGTTTTTTGCAAATTTCAAATCAATCCAGAAAAAATTCCAAAATATGATGTTCAGATAATAAAACCTCTTGATATAGAAAATGAATTTATACACGAAAATAATGCACAATCAAACACAGAATCTACAAATAGGAATATAATATTCAATGCAAATATTGACTTACCTTCAAGAGGAACGGAAAATAATTTAGACTTTGGGAACAAAGATTGGACAATTTCTATGACAAACGAACAAACTGATATTCAATCAAATACATTGATAGAACCAGCTTTATTACACTTTAAAGATGATAGCTTAAATAAAAATACAGTTAGCTGTTTAAACAATCAAAATGATAATTTGGTTTTAAATAATCTAACAAATCAAAACCAGTCAGTATTAAATTTTTTGGACTCATTAGGCAATGATTGTCTATCATACCCAGAGACTGAAATTAGAAATAATACAGTTGATTTTCAACTAGACTTATTTTCGTTTAATAATGCATAGTGTTTAAGACACATTAATTACAGATTATGTGTATTGCAATTTTATAAAAAAATCTTATTTTCAAATATATTGATTGATTTGAATATATATATATATATATATTATTAAAAAAAAAACCTTTGAAATCTTCAACTTTTTTACTGTTAACTAGGCATTCTATATTTATTATTAGTCCTCACGAGTAACAACGCACAAAGGACAATGGCGAATTCTAAAACAAGTTTTTGATGTTGACATTTTCTTGCGTCTGCAAATGAAAAATATGTAAAAATATATTTTGAAATCCTGAACAATTTTTTCAGCCCGGAGTAGGAAGTTGGCGGTGTCTCACCGCCGTGCCTCGAAAAGCACGTAAAGCCGTTGGTCCTGCGCCTGATCTCTCTCCGGTCGTGTCGGTTTACCGCCCCTTGGGTTTTTAGAGTGAGGGAATAGAGAGTGCACCTGTGCTTGCGCATACACTTGGGCACTATAATCCTGTCCTGCGCCGATGGCTAGCCTCCGTTGAGACTGGCCGCCGTGACAGAAATCCGGTCTGGAGGACATTATGATTGTTATAACTAGTGACCTCTGGCTTCGGCTGGGTGGGATCTATTAAAGTGGCGTTATTTAGACTTAAGATTATCATTAAACCATTTATTTTATCTTATAAGTATGTCCATTTTTAGGTAATGAAATCACAAAGATCTTGAAATAATTTGAAGATCTACCCCAGGAGGGTACCAGCACTTCTGGAGAATCCCTCGCTGAGCATCCACGACCAAGTAACTCCACTCCTGAGCGTGGGTGCTCAGGCTGCCCCTCGTATACTGGGGAGGGGGGGGGGGAGCAAAGTTCCGTTTAAGACAACAACTGCTCGGGGCAAGCTGAGCAACACACCAAGGCGACCCCTGCCACGCTATCCGTGAATTTCTGCAATATCAGGGAAATTCATTCTAACCTAAACGCCGTCCACTACCACCTCGAGACGGCGAGGCCGGCTCTGCTCTTTCTGACCGAAACGCAAGTGTCCTCTCCGCCTGATGCTTCGTATCACTCCTACTCGGGTTTGTGCAACACTCCTTTGTGCGTCGGGCTGGAGTTTGCGTATACGTCAGAGAGGACATCTGTTCTCGACGCCTCAGCAGTCTTGAAGGTTCGGACCAGTCCATTCTTTGGCTACGCGTAGACAGCGACGACCATCCGCGCGTCTACGGGTGCCTTTATAGGTCCCATGGGGGTAATGCCGAAACAGACCGACTCTTCGACCACGTCCAAATGGCTACAGATTCGTTGCTACAGCAGATCCCCTCCGCAGAGATCGTGATCCTCGGCGATTTTAACGCCCACCACGCCGAATGGCTTGGTTCACGTTTAACCGATCATGCGGGGAGATTGGTATATTGACCTTGCCATATGGTCTGACACAACTGGTTATATATTAAAATGTAATCTGTATGTGAAGACTTGTGTTTGTAAACACACCGTTGACGATTCAGGAGAAATCGAGCGTTATGAAAAAAAAAGATAAAAAGTTACCTAAATAGGTTTGTTTTTGTTTTGTCAATATTCTACAAAATATGGGTATTTATCTTCGATCAACAATACCAACTAGATAACGGGTCACGTACAAAATCATAGCTAAATACTGTCCGCATGAATATATACTTATACAGCTACATTTGTTTACTAAAGAAATGAGACAGAAATTAAAATGGTTTTAAGTTCAACCTAATTACAACCGTCGCATCTAGTTATAAAGTCACAAATCTTACGATCATTAGTTCATTAGTCACAAAAATAGAACAAGGCTATACAATACTCCTATCACTTGGAAATAAAAAGACATAGGTTAGATAACATTTTGTGTGAAATCAACCTTAAGGTATGAGAAAAAAAGTACTTTTTCCCGTTATTGCGTTGCGAGCTACGTCATTTTTTTATGTTTCTGTTTTCTTCTTCAAATTTGGCCCAGGAAGTATTGAGTCGCGTTGAACACTAAAATAATTTATAATATGATCATAAGTTTAATTAAAATTATTTTTATGTTTTGGTCATTTATGACCGTTGGTATACATACTTTCAGTCAAGAAATAAAATATAGTATGAGGTATATTGATTGCATTTAATTAACTAATTCAATATATATCTTATTGAGTTCTTGTATGTATGTATCTATGTGTATAATATATATAGTTATATAGTTGTAGCACGAATGGGTAGGCTCGACCGAGAAAGAACCACGCCCTCACAGAATACCAGCCTAAAATAGTAGCTTAATGCTGCTATGTTTCGTATGGTGAGTGTAGAGAACCGGATACCCATTTTTCATTCCAACTTAGTCCTCAAGAGTGACAACACATCTGCATTTTGATTTGTAATCGAGGATAAATAGCCACAGAAAAGCAGCAAAAAATAGCATATATGATACTGTGTTTCGTATGGTGAGTGCAGAGATCCGGAGACCCTTTTTTTAGTAGAAACGAGGTATTCCATCCTCAGGGGTGACAACCGATCTGAATTTTGATTCTTAGTCGAAGATAGATGTAGATGTCTATGGGCCACAGCAACCACTTACCGTCAGGTGGACTGTGTTCGTTTGTCACCCTATCCTATAAAAAAGCTTGTTTGTGTTGGTGTACAATAAAGAAAAATGAATAAATAAAATACTAATTATTTTATGTTTTTGCGTATAATAGGATTTTTATTTATTTATAAGCGTTTTTATGTGTTGTACACAAAAAGTAATAAACTGCAAGTACGATTTTTGTTTTTCATATGTGTGTAATATTGGCGGCTGCCAAAGGTGTCAATAGCTGTATGTTACAAATATTACTAAATTCCACATCTTTATATTCACGTTCATTTCAGTGCAACCAATAAATCAAAAATCAAAATATTTATAACAGTAACAGAAACAGAAACTTTTTTATTCAATATACGAGTACATTAAATAATACTTATTGAAAGTCACTTTATTTTATTTTACCACTGGTTCCTAAAAAAGCTAAAATAAAAAGCTAAGTAGGTATATAATGGAATTACACAAACAAAGACAAAAGTAGCAATTACCATTATTTAAAGTTTTGGTAACAAATTATTAAAAATTATTACAAGTCTACTTCATGCGTCTATGTTCTGTTTCACAAATGTTTGCCCGTACATTGGTGAACCTTGGCAAAACATTTGTAGGGGTGATTTTGATCGGTAATTTTGTTCTAAATATGATATTATTTGTTAGCTTAGAGCTTAAAATATCACTTATTATACATGTACTTACCGAAAGTAAGACACTCCGTCCGTTAAATTACTTTTTCGGGCATTATTCTTGCAACTTTGAAATACACATTGCGGCATTGTGAAACCTGTTTACATTGGCTGTGTTTCAAGTGAACTAAACGAAACAAGAGCTCACGTCTCATGTGCGCTGTTATGTACTGAGATAGGTTTCTTGCGCCGATCCGACATCTAGCTGGTATTGTTGATCGAAGGTATTTATGTAGTAATTTTTTTTATAACGTTGCTCCACTCCAGGATTTCTCCTGAATCGGAGACGGTGTGATTACAAACACAAATTTTCACAACTATCTGTAGGCCATAAAAATATTTGTTCCGTATGGGAATCAAACCCCCGACCCGTAGTGCAAAAGCCAAGCACTTAGTTAGTAATAAAAAATATGTGTGTTCGGTAAGTACCTACCTATCTAACTATAAAGAAATAAAATAGTAACTTACTTATCTGTTCTCTCTGGCTTAGCAACGAGTTGCTGCGCTGGAGTCCGTGGGTACAAATCCCGCACGGAACAAATATTTTTATGACCTACAAATAACTGTTCCGGATCTGGATGTTTGTCCATGTGCAATTTATATTTGTAAACTGCCTCCATGATACAGGAGAAAATCCTAGTGTGGGGGCAACGTTTTTAAAAAAAAAAACTTATCCGACTTACTACCTACTACATAAGTAAATAAAAATTATGGACCTGTTGAGTCCTAACGTACCTTGATTAGCTTTAGCTAAATTGTGAGTATGTGAGTATTTTCTACCTACCTAAATATGTAACAGATATGTTATTGGTACATAATTATCAGACTACACTCTCCAGTATAAGCTGATCTCAAATTGTAAACGCATTACGTACAGTGAGAGGTCAGCTTATACTGGAAATTTCCTCATAGTGGAAGGATCATTGTTGGTTTAGTAGTAAGCTTGAGTTTTACAGTTTTCGCCATGTATGTATGTAATGTGACAGCCGTTTTTGTATGTAATTAAGTTGGTAGTAGGTCTTTGCAGGTACCTACATTTACATACCTATATAAGAAATTTTTGCAAACCGATTCCAAACACTACCCTTCATACGGAACAAGATCCAAAAGTCAGTTGATGACCTAGGAGCTTGGTTCAAAAAATGGCGCATCGATGTGAACCCGGAGAAGAGCTCCGCCGTTCACTTCGATTATAAAAGACGCCGTCTCAAAAGTTTTATACGTGGTAGAGCCATGCTACAGTTATATTAGTAGTATAGTTGTAGCACGAATGGGTCGGCTCGACCGGGGAAGGACCACGCTCTCACAGAATACCAGCGTGAAATAGTAGCTTAATGCTGCTGTATTTCGTATGGTGAGTGTAGAGAACCGGAGACCCTTTTTACTGGAAACGAGGCATTCCATCTTAGTCCTCACGGGTGACAACGCATCTGCATTTTGATTCGTAATCGAGGATAGATGTAGATGTCTATGGGCCACAGTAACCACTTACCATCAGGTGGACTGTGTGCTCGTTTGTCACCCTATCCTATATATAAAAAAAAAAAAGAGTCCGCAGGCCGAGAAACTCTCTCTCGGACCCGCCTAATAAACTGACAAACGACCTGAACTGCCTCCTGGCGGCTCAGGCCAATACTAATTAAATTAATTATTATTATATTAACTAATATTATTTTGCCTTCGTAGGCACTCCCTCAGCGGCTCTTAGCCGCCTGCGCCCTCTTTTCCCAAAAGAGGGTCGCTCATGATAAGGCACAATACAGCTTAATCAGCCAGTTGCCTGTCCCCGAAGGCGGTTTTTAGAGGGTATCACTTAGGGTCCCCGGTAGGACAGTGAGTCCCTCATAACCACGACAGACCGGCTATCGTGGTATGCGTAATGCATTTTCCGCCTCCCTACGTATAGGGCAGCCCTTTAATTGCTTTGGGCGCATAAAAAAAAACAAAACAAAAAAAAACCGATTCCAAGCCACTGCATAAATTCTACTGCTACAAAAAACTAGTCAAGCGCGAATCACTATTGCACTGAAGTTCTGTAGGAATTGGCTTGGTGTAGCGTTGCCAGGCGTCCGAATAAAGCCGGACACAGTCAGGCTTTTTGATTGCGTGTCTGGCTAAATTAGACGGTGTCCGGCCTGTCCCACTTTTGTCAGGCTTTTTATATTTGACCATTTTTTTACATTTTTCATGTACTTAAATATTGAAATTAATATTCTAATAAAAATTGAATTATGAATAATTAATAAACGACATATAATTTTATGTTCATATAAAGGGTCCGCCATCTAACTTTTTTTTCAACTAGTGCTTATTTCGTGAATGGCAACACTTAGCTCATGTCTAATTTGACAGATAATTAGTTTTATCCATGGGCGTGCAACTTAGAACATTATTTTGAGAAGAAAATGATATTTTTTTTGTGCTGCCATCTACATTCCAAAGCACTAGACTAAATTAGACGCACCACGCCAATACCATAGATTACTGTATATATACTAGAGATAGATGTGCGACTCAAGTTTAATTTTAGTTAAAGTTCTTGTTTAGCCTAATAGATGGCGTTAAAATATTGGTGCTTTGGGCTCGCCCTTTTTTTGCACTTTAATATTTTTATTTTATATGCAACCACTAATTACATTGCGCAAGTGCTGCAATGTAATTAATAGTTGTTTATGTTTCTTGTGGTAATTGTAAGTTCCTATACCAAAAAATAAAAAAAACAGGTTATTTTTAATACGTTTATTGTTTAAAAATTCTTTGCTTAGTTATTGAATAACATTAGATGTGTTAAATTTAACAAGTATTTGCACATTATCAATTGATTTCTTTATACAATATCTCTACTAGTTAGTAAATATCTTATATTACAGAGAATAGAACATTTTTTTAATTAAATATAGTACTTATTGGAAATCGTGTTTTATTTACCACTGATATCACTGTCCTGGGAAGAATCAACAAGAAACCCAGCGTGACTTTTTTTTTAAACATATTTCACTTTACAATATCATTTTTTAAACAAATTTTAATAGTACATACAAGCATGATTGCGATCACCTCATACCCAGGAGTTATTTTATGTATTCTTTGATATTATAATAACACTTTTTGTACATATTTCCTTTAATAAAACATTTCAAATTGTTAATTGACAAATTTTGAACATTTTCTGAAATTTCGTTGTGAAAGCGTATAATACATTGCCCCATAAAGCACTACTGACTCAGTGGATTCTAGTAACTAGTATTACAAGCTTATGTTTGTTCCTAGTGTTTAAAGTTTGAACATCTTTATTCTCATAAAAGCTATTTATAACACTTTTTGTACATTTTTCCTTTAATAAAACATTTCAAGTTGTTAAATGACAAATTTTGTACATTTTCTGCAATTTTGTTGTAAAAGCGTATAATACATTGCCCTATAAAGCACTACTGACTCAGTGGATTCTAGTAACTAGTATTACAAGCTTATGTTTGTTCCTAGTGATTAAAGTTTGAACATCTTTATTCTTATAAAAGCTATTTATAACACTTTTTGTACATTTTTCCTTTAATAAAACATTTCAAGTTGTTAATTGACACATTTTGTACATTTTCTGCAATTTTGTTGTAAAAGCGTATAATACATTGGCCCATAAAAGCACTACTGATACAGTGGATTCTACTGGTATTACAAGCCTATTTTTGGTCCTAGTGTTTAAAGTATGAACATCTTTATTCTTATGAAAGCTATTTATAACAGTTTTTGTACATTTTTCCTTTAATAAAACATTTCAAGTTGTTAATTGTCAAATTTTGTACATTTTCTTCAATTGTGTTGTAAAAGCGTATACTACATTGCCCTATAAAGCACTATTGACTCAGTGGATTCTCGTAACTAGTATTACAAGCTTATGTTTGTTCCTAGTGTTTAAAGTTTGAACATCTTTATTCTTATGAAAGCTATTTATAACACTTTTTGTACATTTTTCCTTTAATAAAACATTTCAAGTTGTTAATTGACAAATTTTGTACTTTTTCTGAAAATTTGTTGTAACAGCGTATAATACATTGCCCCATAACAGCGCACTACTAACTCAGTGGATTCTAGTAATTGGTATTACAAGTTTATTTTTGTTCCTAGTGTTTTCTTTATTCTTATGAAAGCTATTTATGTTTTTATGTACGTACATATTATATTACATTTTCATAAATATATTGCTATGCCAAAGATTATTTCTTTAAATTTTTTAAAAGGCTCCTTAAAATTTAAGATAAAAATTGACCGTACGGCGCTCTTTTATAATCAAAATATGGCTTCAATATCAGTCACATGACCCCAATATTAATACCAGGAAAACAGTGGTATCATCCACAAGACTCAACTCCTTCCCATTTAAGAGCACATTGGTAATTGAATCCTCTCCAAAGGTTTGCTCCTCTTCCATAATTTTATGAATTAGTATTTAAAATTAATTAATTTAATAAAAAAGATACATTTTGGAGCAGCATTATTAATCTTTAAAATGTGAACTTGATAATGTCATCATACTTTAGTAATATAACAAATCTTTTTAAATGTGTGTAATAACCACAATTTTAAAAAATACAAATAATTTACAAAAGTGACTTTCTTATGCCCACTTTACCATTGTTTTACATGTGTAATCATTATATTTTTTATTACAAAACGAGCATTTTATATATTATAACATACTCATACATTATACAACTTTATAAACTATTTGCGAAATTATAATCAATCTAATAAATTGGGGAATTTTGATAGTCAAAAATAACCAAAGTTTTATTCTACACCCACGAATTCCTGAATATGCAGTTAGTACAAGTATAACATGAATGTCGTGGAAGATGATAAAACTTTGAAGACAAATTTTTTAGCAATTTCAATAAAAAGAAAAAAGCCTTACAAGATATATATTTTTAAGGAAATTGTTCACTTTGTCCTCAAGACGGACATTAAAAATGTCCTCAAATAAATACTAATTAAACCAGGTATAAACTTAATTATATTTAGGCAAATGAAAGAACAAAGCTTGAGCATGGCAGAGTGCTTGTGTTTCTTAATGTTTGATGAGATGCTAGTGTTCTCCTAACTACATTACAATACAACTGTCATAGGTTCTGAAGACTGAGGATGTTAAGAGTGAAAATATAAGCATAAACATGTTTTGGTTTGATGATAAAGGAGATAAAGCTCATATTAAGCTATCAATTTGTTATAGATTTTTGCAAAAATGCTACGATGGCAGTAATTAAAAAATTTATGTAATAAAAGATTTATTACAAACATGATTAAATGGTGTCTACGATTAATTTACAATTAACACCAAAGTAAGCAATAATTAAGTTAATAGGACAAAAAAACAGCAAGAATGCTTTTGAAATTTAAAATTAAAAATAATTCTCTTTATTTGATCCTACACTTATCGAAAGGGGAAATTTTATTTCAAAATAATTAAGATTTATGCGCATGACATAGTAGACTGCTAAATGGGAGCATTTAAAATTAATTACTACTCTTAGATATTGATGCGGGAGAAAATGAACTACTGGATGATGGATAAGTAAGCTGACAGATACCTCAGTGTAACCTGATAAAATACCTAAAATTAAGAGTAAAGTACAAAATTTAACCAACGTGTATTAGGTGGTATTAGACTTTGTGCAAATAAGTTTTTACAACTGAAACATATTAATAACCCCAAGAGAGCAAAGATACTGCAGATATGATTATTTATCAACTTTACTTAAGGCCCTGATCAAAACCTTGCGAAAGTGTGTTTTTCAGAGACTATTATCTCTTTAGTTATGAGAAATAAACTACGTCCAAAAGCACATTATTAAAGTGTTCGATATCCTATCATCACATTCCACGTTTTAATTAGTTTTTATGTGTTATCTATACATTTAAAATTTATTTTTAAAAATGAATAAAATTATTGATAACATGCATCTGTTGTTAAAGGCAACGCTCTAATCATTTGAGCATTACACATTACATACTATTGGATAGATAATTTAAAAATCTATATTATTTTCTTAAGTTCGTCTTTCTTTCTTAATTGAAATAATTCCAAAAATTTGAGCGTATTTATTACGCGATATATAGTAGCGAGCGCGTGGATTGTATAGAACCGACCGCTCAAGGTCGTTCGCTAGGAGTAGCGCCATAAGCATCTCAATTAGTAAGTTTAGAAAGTTAAGAGTACATCATAATGTGATATAGAGATAAGTAACATCTATTTAGATCTATATCTATGAGTCAGATAGTATTTTTTAGCTTGAATTTTTATTTTGTCATTTTCATCAATTTTAACATGTCTACCCTGCAATATTTTCATGACATTCATGCACCAGCTGTGAATAATTAAACTGATTATATAATTAATTATAAAGGTTTTCAAGTTTTCTTTATGCTTATTACATGACAAAAATTCGAATTCCACACCAAGATCTATTAATAATTTTATTCTATCACATATACCACTGTAGGGGCCGTTTTGTAAAACATTTTTTATTATTTTAATCACATTTTCAACACATTCTAAAAAGTTTTTGGAAGGTCTCATAAGTGATCTTCGCGTGACATCTACAGATAAAATGTAATCGTCTACTTGTGGCGGAGTTGTATCACACAATTCATTATTACATGTAAAACATGATTTCCAAACTTTAATTTTTGACTTTTTAATAACTTGCCCTGCCACATACCTTTTTGTCTCCGTGACAATTTTATTTGCAAATTCTTGCGTATCATTACCTGCCAAGTTTTGAACTATAAAGTCAATATTAATTCTATTTTCCTTTGGGGGCAGATGTAATTCATTTTTTGCCAGCAGGCAATCCAAATTATTTAAAACTTTATTAAAGTCTTCCTCACAATTTGCCCCCAAGGAATGTGTTGAACTCAAATTATTAACAAGTAATGTTTTATAAATGCTTTGAAATTGTAGACACGTAGGATTGTTGTTTCTAGCCCCGTGGCTTCTTACCGAGGAGAAAAAGTTTTCCAAGGGATCTTGATTAAAATTACGCATCAAAATACTCTTGAGGTTGTATTTGTCAAATAAATATTGCAACAAACCTTTTATAGTGTCAATGTTATGTATCCAATTTTTTATTGATGGAACTTGTTCGTAACTTACAGATGACGTAGCACTGCTTCTTCCATTTTTTTCCATGGAGGCTCAATAATGGTATGGGGAGGTGTAAGTTCCGACGCACGTACAGAGTTGGTCATCGTCGATAATCGGCTTACAGCTACTCGATACATCGAGGAAGTTCTTCAGGAGCACGTAATGCCTTATTCGGGATTCATTGGACACGACCAATTCCTCCTCATGCACGATAATGCACGCCCGCACGTCGCACATTGTGTAGAGGAATATCTGGAAGAGGTTGGAATACAAAAATTACAGTGGCCAGCTCGTAGCCCGGACTTAAATCCAATTGAGCATGTATGGGGTATGCTCAAAAGAAAGATAAAGTCCAGCTCCAAACCGCCACAAACTCTAAATGAGCTCCGAAATGCAGCGCTGGCCGCTTGGGACAGCATACCGCAAGTTGATGTCAGAAACATCATTCAAAGCATGCCAGATCGAATGCAAGCGGTTATCAGGGCTAGAGGAGGAAACACCCGATATTAAAACTGATAGACAATAAAGAAACAGACTTAATTTTTAACTTTGTAGTGTTTTTAAAGTGTCAATGAAAAGATGTTAATTTTAGTGAAAACATGTTATCTTGAAAAGAAAAATTTCGGTGAAGTAAACATTAAATTTCTATGTTCTAAAACCATTAGAGACACTTATTGAATGCATCTACCCTTAATTTACTGTTAAAAAAACGTTTCAGTGCAAATAATCAGCAAATTCACGAGTGGCCAAGTTTCCGTGCCGGTGAGTGTATGTTTATTGTATATGTGTGGTGCCTATTTCTTGACGAGTTTTTCCGTATCTTCGTATGTAAGAGACTTTAACCAAATTGATATTTTAGATTTTAATTCATGTTTGTTGATTTTGTATATATTTAACGACCTATTAATCTTATTGTATAAACGACAACTGATTGAATTATACTGACATCCTGCGAAAGCTGTTCTACATAAAGGTACTGGACACACAGGGATACTTATACGTCGCTTAAGGATATTAGAGTCTAGAGGAAGTTGTGAATGTTTCCGAAGCATTGTGCGAAGAACAAACAATTGCCTCACTGTTAGAACATTACACTCTTTGTAGAGGTCAACAGTAGGGTGCATCCTATGTTTGTTCATCATAACCTTGAGCACTGCTCTTTGTGCCCTCTCAAGGTGTAGCATTGTAGTTTTATGGGTACCACCCCAAACTGGTATGCAGTACATTAAAATGGATTAAGTACATTAAAATAGACTAAGAGCATAAGGAACGTTCGTGCTGTATAAATAAGTCGTTATATTACTTTTGCTCGTTTTGGTAATTCTACATTCTAGGGAATAAGGCAAGACACTATTATAAAGTTGTGAATAACAATATATTATATTAAAGTATAGCATAGTTATGCTTGCAAGTAATATAGATAATATCATGGTATGTAAAAACGTGGTAAGCTGTATGTATTTTATAAGATTTTTGAAATTTTTGAAAATAGTTTGTATGTATATCATTCTAGTTAGCTTGTAAGTAATTAAATTGTATGTGTATGTAATTGAGTGTATGTTGTGTAGATAATAAGTTAAAGTGCACGCAACAAAAAATATGTATATACTTGTTATAAAATATCGTAAATTGCAATAAGTAAGAATTAATCTCATGTTTATACTATAATATAGGAAATAGTATGACAAACAGGTAAAATATAGAGATCAGTAAAAATAATGACAGCATAGTTCAGATTGTATAGGAATCTCTTTTTAATGGAAGATTTTTAATTGCAACTTCTGCCTTATAATTATATAATGTATATTTACAATATGCCAGTAGAATGCTTTTGGAGCTGGCGTGGTGCTGCAATGAGCACAGTGCGAAAAAGTAGCATTCCTACTGCATGGCTTGTGGACCAGTGATAACAAAATTTTGAAGTTACATCTGCAAGAGTTTTTCTACATTTGAGCCAGGAGCGGTTTGTCTCAGAGTCCTAGTTACTTCAGATGCAATGGACACAAGGTACGACCATGATTAATCATTTCCTAGAATTGACTACAGGAGTAATTTCAGTCAACTGCCTACTCCACATGCTATTTACCTTGTGCGTTTTGAGCCAGGTTTAGATATATAGCCTTTTTACTTGTTTCGTCTATGAAAAGATTCACAGCATATGACATCCTAATGTCGTACTTCTTATTATTATAGTAAATTCCAGCAAACTTACTGGTATAGTAATAGAATATATATAATTAAGAATTTGTTAATATTATACTACCACCAGAGAATTTTCCAGACCTATACAACTTGGGACTTTCAAAAAATTTCTTTTTTGAAAGCTGGCAATGCATCTATAATTCCCCTGGTGTTGGTCCTTCATGGGTGGCGGTAGTCACTTACTATCAGGTGAGCCACATATTTGTTTCCTCCCCCCCCCCCCAACTCCTTAAAAAAATAAATAAATAGGTACCTCTTATGCGATTCACACATGTACTTGTACCAGAAATTTGTGTAGAAAGTACATCTGGTATATGTGACGTGGTTTCAAGTCCTGTTTCTGCATGTAAACCTGTAGTAGTAGTTAAAGTATATGAGTAACACATAACTTTCTTTATTGGACTTGTTTTATTCACTGCTACATACCATATATTATAAATATAATAATGTCCTAGAGACGAAATTTTCTAGTGCCCAAGTGTATGTGCAAGCAATAGGTCATCTCATAATCTAATGGGACGGCATTTCCTCATGACCAGAAAAAGAGAACACAAGACTAACAGCTTTACGTGCTTTCCAAGGCAAGGGGGTGAAACACAGCCAATTTATTATCTCCAGACTGATACTGAGAATGTCTTGATAGATATACCCAAAAATGTACCCAAATATATACCCAAATATAATAAGAAAAAGTAATAAGCATGTAAGATTTCTTCATAAATGTTTATTTCATACAGTTCACAATAACATTACAAAGTTATAATGCAGAGTTTTGTCATTTTCTATGTAGTTGTAATGAAATTTTTACTAATCCAACTTATTAACTAGTTAATTCTGATTTGCTGCGATAGTCTTCCTTTAACTTCATTATATATGCTACCATTTAGTAACTTTCCACATTTGGAAAAACAATGGTTTAGTTGGTAGAGGGATCACATGACTTTGATGAAAATTATGACTAAAGCTTAATATTTCACAAACAAACCCCTGAATCATAAAGATGTTCTTCCATATTCCCAATGGTTTTGAAAGATATCTATCCATATATGAGATCTATCCAATGATACAATACACGATGGAATACATGAATAAAACAACGTCATTCATTTACCTGTATAGGAGGTACCCAAAATAAAAATGTTTTTAAGATTTTATTTTACAGTTTCGTAGGCGTGATTAATAGCTATAATTAAGCCAAATTACAAATTTGTAGCACCTAGGGTCTGAGTAAAACCACGGTGGACAGACTTGGCAAAACTATAAGGGTTCCTTGTTGTGTATTACGGAACCCTAAAAATTCAAAACATTATTTTTTTAAAATTGTCTTTAGGGTAATAGTGAATAAGCTTTTGTTTTTGTTAATCCAGTGTGCTTTACAATCTAGAGCTTTATAACCACTTACCACCGGGTGGGGTTGTTGTAGTTTTTGTAGTCAAGCTGTACACTGACATATCTATAATAAGTAAAACTAAAAGATTGCTTGACCATCTTTAGTAATATTACATCATGAAAATGAGTTTCTTTAGTCTGCACTGTTAAAATACATAATAGCTAATAAACATAAAAGTGAGAATAAAAGAATAAAGACTTACCAAGGTTAAGACTGGGGTAAGCTGTTTTTGCAAGCCTTTTGGTACGAGGATATAAAAAATGATCCTCAAAATGCCGATTACAAATGCGGTGGTTATTGTATATTTCACGATCGGTCTTATCTTTTAAATATGTTCCAGCTATAGGGTATTCCGGTTTAGGAAAGTAGTGCAAAATATCTGAAATGATAAAATACAGTGCAACCTTAACATACCTCAATATAACGACTTCCTTGATTTAACAAATTTTTCGTGATCCCTTTGAAATGTCCATAAGTCAATGTAAAATATACCTTTACATTGCGAACATATCTTGCGAATAACCTCTTTATAACGAATTCTCAACTATCAACCATTTAATTTTGTAACCATTTAATGTATTTCAAATAAATATATCAATTTAAAAATGACTTTTAATTTTCATACATTTTGTAATTTGTTGCACTTATAATTTTTGATTATCCCTTGCTTAACTCAAGTATAAATTATCGCTTTACCTGTCTTATTCTATTGTTATTAAGTGAAGAGACAGAAATTTTAAGTATTACTTAAATTGACTTAGATTTATATGAGTTTGACTATTATTTAAATTTAGGTAGGTACAGATAAATAATTTATATTTAGTTATTTTTGTATATCATAGTACTATGGTATAATTATAAAATGTAAATAAATTTTCTTATATCATTAATTCAAATGTGTTAAATATTCTATATTATCAATATAAAATTTAGCCCTAGTTATAAATGTAAAAATGTGCTTGCTAATAACCATTTAACTCTTTAAAATTAATTTGCTTGCAGATAATCAGTTGCCGGAGTGGGTTTCTATCTACTTTTTAAAAGTTACAGATAATAAATATAAATGTAATGTATGCGAAGCGTTATTAAAAACGGATGAGAAATCATTACAGTTAATAGAGCATATCCAACAAAACCAGAAAAGTGTAAATACCTATAACCGAATTTTGTCAACCCAAAACCTTTATATAAAGTTCCCACCTACGTATGACCCTTAACCCCATCCCATATCTATATAATCCCATAGTATATGATTCATGTCGTGATTTTTTTAACCTTGTAAAAAATTTACAACCAACCTAACCTCAACATAACAAACTTAATTTCAACGAATTACTTGATATAACGAATATTAACTTGTTCCCTTCCGATTTGTTATATCGAGGTTGCAAGGCGAGAGAGGAAAACTGAATCAGGAGATAGGCAATAACCCACCTACCAAGCGTGGCAGCTATGGCAAATAGTACCTACGAGGCAATCTGTAAATGCCTACCTATGCATAGCAGTGGACTTTTGATCATTACAGCCCATGTCCAAACCTTCAATTTCTTAGATATTAGCTGTTTACAAGTGAACAAAAACTGGAAATTACGCGAATATCAGAAAAGTTCTTACCGCATTAGACGTGGGCGTTATTTCACGTCACTAGATACAGTAACTGGCTACGCGGCATGTAACAGAATCACTAGTTTCGAGTCATGTTACAAGTAGTGATTTTTGTAAATGCGTGATTATGATTACTGTTACCCGTGATTATTGCGGGAGTCGACTGTCGGTCGCTCGAGCGCAAAGCGCACATGTGGCATACAACAATAAACAAACCATCGTAAGTAACAGTTTTATTGTACGTTTAATTTTCATACGTAAGACTATAGACATAAACAATAAAATAGAGTAATCTCTGTTTGTAGATATTTAACGGTTTGTGATTCCGGGAAGCGAGTCACATTGAATTTAACTAAAATAATTTTTAAAACATTTTTGACGGAGTCATGAACTCGTTTATTCATAAAATTAAAATATAACTAAAAAATGAGTATAAAAAATTTAAAAATTTAAATGTTTATAATATTATAAAATTTAAAAACTGTGTGTAAATAGCCAAACAAACAAACAAATTAATTGTACAGTGTAAATAAAAGTGCAAAAACAAATGACAGTGAAAACGTTTAAAAAGTGTAAATAAACTGTAAATATCAATAATCATTGTATATACAATCAAATTGACTTGTAAATATGCATGCATTAATAATTTTATGAAAATATAAGTGTCATAGTAAACGCAAATCAATCATAAATACATTTAATGCAGTCTGTCCTAAACCTGAATAAAGTATGAAGGGAAGTTAATTTATTGATTTAACAGAAAACAGTTACTGTATAGCTACAAACACGGATTGTGATTTTCGTTTCGTGTGTAACTGTATAGTTGGTGGTGATATTTTTGCAAACAATCACAGTAGCCGAATAAAAGTAGCCAGTTACAAAAATCACTAGTTTCGAAACATGTGACGCCGATGAAGTCACTGGTTTCGTTACGTTTCTTGAAAATGACGTAACGACCCACGTCTAGTGCGCATCAATATACAGTAATCTATGGTGCGCATGGAACATAGATCATTTCGTATACGTAAACTTAATTATATAAGCGTGCCCTCTAGTTGGATTAAAATAAGTCTAGTCTAATGTTTTGCAATGTAGATGGCAGCACAAAAAAAGATCACTTTATTCTCAAAATAATGTTCTAAGTTGCACGCCCATGGCCAATACGCAGTTAATGACGGTCACTGATAGTTGAGGTTAATTTGATATTAATATTAATTTCAAATTATTCTGATTTCTCGTTTGTTTATATGCTTTCTTGTTATTAAAATAAATATTTGCGATCCAGTGTTTTTTTAATGTGTGCAAAAATGTGAAGAAGAAGAAAAATGGCAATGTGTTTTTAAATGTGACCAAGTAAGGACTTTTTTAACAACAGCTAACAGCTAATATCTAAGAAATTGAAGGTTCAAGGCACCTCCACGGATTGCCTCATAGGTACTATTTGCCATAGCTACCACGCTTGGCAGACGGGTTATTGCCTATCCTGTTTCAGTTTCCCTCTCTCGCCTCGGAATTAATGATTATATTTTATTATTCCAGATGTTTTACACTATTTTCCGAAACCAGAATTCCACACTAGAAAGGTTTCAGCAGTTGAAAAGTATAGCTGGAACATCTAAAATATAAAACCGATCGTGAATTTTACTATAACTACCGCATTTGCGATCGGCACTTTGAGGACCGTTTTTTATATCCTCGAACTAAAAGACCTTGGTAAGTCTATTAAAAACTTTCTCATTGTCATGTTAATTAGCAATTGTTTTAGCAGTGCAGACTAAAGAAAGTCACTTTCATGATTGTAATATTAGTAAAGGTGGGCAAGCAAACTTGTTATGTTTTTACTTATTATAGGTATGTCAGTGTATAGCTTGACTGCGACAACTACTACAACCCCACCTGATGGTCAGTGGTTATAAAGCCGTAGATAGTAAAGCACTGTCTTATCAATAACTAAAGGATAGGATTGGATAGGATAGGGGTAGGAATAAATTCCGTTAAAGTAAATGTTATTGAAGAACTTGAAAATATATATCACGATTGGCACAAAATCTACACAGACGGATCAAAGAGTGCTAAAGTTGCAAGGGGCAGCTTTTTTCGACCCATATCAAGCAGTTTCTAAATCTTATAAAGTTACTAATGACATTTGTAGTATGACCCTTGAACTCATTGCAATATCCAAAGCCCTAAAGTATGCTGCAAGCTATAACTGTAACTAAATTATTATATACTCGGACAGGAAAACTGCTATCCAATATTTGGCTAGATCTGCCTCTGGAATCGTAGGTGTTTCGAAAGCCTATTGCATACTTTCCCAAATAATATATCAGTTCAGTCTACGCGACACATGTGCAAGAGTGCAGTGGATTCCAGTACATAGACCAAATATTGGGTAATGACAAGGCAGATAGATTAGTGAACTCTGCTTTTATAAATGGTGTAGAATATAATATTGACCCTTGCTACTCAGAAGTACTACCAAAATTCAAAAATTAATGTCATAACAAATTGAAAGAATTTTTCAATGAACACTCTAAAACGAAAGGTGTTTGGTACAAAACAATACAGAGTGAACCACCTCGAATACCTTGGTTTGTAGATACAAAATTAAAAAGAAATGCTATTAAATTAATATTTAGAATAAGAACAGGTCACATTCCATGAAAAAGATTTCTTATTTGATGAAAAGAACTGATTCCATCTAATGTGAAACTTGTGGATTAATAGAAAACTTACATCACTTTTTGATGGAATGTGAACGGCAACTAGGGGAAAGGGAATTATTTGGAAGGACATATAAGATAAATGTGGACAATATAGGTATTACGCAGGGCATCCTACATGACCCCACCTTGGATATTGCATTGAGTATGTGCAGATTAATAGCAACATATAGATTTTAATAGGATTGACATGTTAACTAACAAAAATCCCTAAATAAAATAAGAAAAAAAAATCTTATTCACTTTTAAATTAAAGACAATGGTATGTCAGTGTATAACTTGACAATAACTACTACAACTCCACCTGGTAGTAAATGGTTATAAAGCCCTAGATAGTAAATTAATAATATTTTAGATTTTTAGGGTTCCATATTTACACACAACAAGGAAACCTTATAGTTTCTCCATGTTCATCCCAACGCAGTTTTACTCAGAGACACTAAGTGTTACAAATTTGTAGTTTTGCATAGTTTATGGGCATTAATCATGTCTACAAAACTGTGAAATAAAATCTTAAAAACATTTTTATTTTGGGTACACCTCCTATGCAGGTAAATGAATGATTATTTTTCATCCTGTAATCTATCCTGTAAGGTATGGTTGGATAGGTATTTCAAAAACATTGCGAGTATGGAAGAACACCTTTACGATTCAGGGGTTTGTTACCGAAATATTAAGCTTTAAAGTCGTATTTTTCATTAGAGTCATGTGTCTCCTCTACCAACTAAACTGCTATTTTTGGAAATGTGGAAAGTATACTCAATAGTAGCATATATAATGAGTTAAAAGAAAGAAAAGAAAAGAAAGAAGAAGTTAAAAGGAAAACTGTCGCATCAAATTAGAATTAACAAGTTAACGGATTTTTAACGAGTAATAGTCTACCATTTTTTACGTGGTAGAGCCATGCTGCTGTTATATTAGTAGTATAGTTGTAGCACGAATGGGTCGGCTCGACCGGGGAGGGACCACGTTCTCACAGAATACCAGCGTCAAATGGTAGCTTAATGCTGTTGTGTTTTGTATGGTGAGTGTAGAGATCCGGAGAGACTTTTGGTTAAACTTTCCAATATGGACCATCGATTTCAAAGCCCATATTTTTTTTGTAGATAGTACTCACTAAAAGAAAGCGTTTTGCAAAGTTTTAGGTTGCGGAAACTTACGGTTCATGAGATATATTTTTTTAAACTTTTCATACAAATTGGCAAATAACACGCAATTACACCAATTACAAAATGAATTTTACAAATCATTGATGTCAAACGTCAATTAGTGTAGGGTTCCGAATATTTTGGTAGTATCGATACGTACTCGATACCAAGTATCGTATCAAAAGTATCACTACTACTTGGTATCGAGTACATTTCGTTAATTTTGGAGACTAGGGGGGGTAAGAAGCCGGGAAGTTGTGCTCCGGCGCTCCGTGGCAGCTCCGGCGCTGCGGGATGAGCAGTGCCTCCGCCCTAGCGTAGGGAAGCACAGGCACCTGGGCTCGCCTTCGCAGCTTCGGCTTTTTGGTCGCCTTCGGCGACCAGCCTCAGCCGCTACGGCGATCTCGGTGCCTGCGCTTTCCTACGGCGGGCGGGCACTGCTCTCCCTCCGCGCCTCCGGGCTCTTATATACACTCTAGGGGTAGGGCAGACAAGACCACGTGGATAGTGGGGTGCTCTGATTCGGTTTTGGGTACTTTTTGAATATTAAATAAGTAAGTCAATAAGTCAGTAAACACTTTATTGTAGTAAGAATTAGATAATACAGAAAGTTGCAAACAATAAAATAAAAGTACAAAAGCTGTACTAATTAAGATATACAAACAAGTTGCAAACAATGAAATACAAGTACTAAGGTGGAACTTAAATAGAGTAAACTTTATTCTACTTTATATACATCTATAATTGCACTTATCAGCTCTTCCTATGCATCTAATTGGTTTGTCATAACTTTTCGTCTCCAAAATTAACGAAATGTACTCGATACCAAGTAGTATTGATATTTTTGATACGATACTTGGTATCGAGTAGGTATCGATACTTTCAAAATATTCAGAACCCTGCACTAACTGACGTTTAACATCAATCATTTGTCAAATTTATTTAGTAATTGCGTGTTATTTACCAATTTGTATGAAAAGTTTAAAAAAATATATCTCATGAACCTTAAGTTTCCGCAACCTAAAACTTTGCAGAACGCTTTCTTTTAGTGAGTACTAATCTACAAAAAAAAAATATGGGCTTTGAAATCGATGGTCCATATTGGAAAGTTTAGCCACCCTTTTTACTGGAAACGAGGCATTCCATCTTAGTTCTCATGGGTGACAACGCATCTGCACCTTGATTCGTAATCCAGGACAGATGTAGATGTCTAATGGCCACAGCAACCACTTACCATCAGGTGGACTGTGTGCTCGTTTATCACCCTATATAATATATATTATAAAATAAAAGAAATAAATATAATAAATACCAACTTATTAATTGAACTTGGATTGGTAAAAATTTCGTTACAACTCCATAGAAAATGACATAAAACTAGTTGCATTATAACTTTGTATTGTTATTGTGAACTGTAAGAAATAAACATTTTATGAAGAAATCTTACTATTTTCGTTTATTTTTAGTTGGTAGATATTGTTGTCTCAATCAAAGTATTCATATAATCAAAAAGCCTGATACAGTTTCATTTGTAATACTCTTGGTTTATGCGGGCGACCCTCAGGATAAATCAGGGCAGTTGTAGTAGATTACCTAATCGGTATAGTTTTCGATTATTACTTATGACATAACTTTAAACAATTTTTAATAGAAAAAAAAGCATATATCATAATAAAAATACATGTGGAGTGTAACTTAATCTTTTTGCAAATTTTAAGTATTTGACTGCTTTATGCACACATATCGGCATTTTTCAAGGAGCACCATTTTTTATTTTTAGGTTTTAATGATTATAATGAAAATACATTAATTTATTCCTTAATACTGTAATAACACTTGACTGCTTCGTTGGTCTAGTGTCATAAATGCAATTTGATCATGAGATCCCGGGTTTGAATCCCAGTTCGGTCCAAAATCTGTTTTTGGGTATTTCTTTCAAGAAATTCTCAGCAGTTTTAAATTTTTAAGTTAGAGTTAAGAAATTGGAAATAGTAATAATGACCAGTGCTTGCGCATACACTTTGGGCACTGTAAAATTTGGTCTGGAGGACATTATTATTATTATCATTATATATGTGGTATGTAGCAGTGAATAAAGCAAGCCCAATAAAGAAAGTTTTGTGTTACTCATATACTTTCACCACTATTACAGGCTTACATGCTGAAGGATTAGAAATGGAACCCACACCACGTATACTGAATGTACTTCACAAGATTCTGCCAAGTTCACGTGATAATCCTATAAGAGGTATTTAATTTATTTTTTAAAGGAGAGGGGGGGGGGACGATCATGCAGCTCACCTGATGGTAAGTAGCTATCACCGCCCATGAAGAACCACAACACCCGTGGGCAGTTACAAAAGAGTAGGTTCTTTTCTTGAAAGATCAAGTTGTATCTGTCCAGTAAATTCTCTGGTGGTCATACATTAATAATTAGTAATTGCTGTAACTACATTCTATTACTATACCAGTAAGTTTTCCGTGTGATAAGTTAAAGATTACTATAATAGTAACAACTACGACTAATAATGGTTCAAATGTAGAAAGCGGTTACAACTCTTATATTTATAACTTCGAAAGGAGGATGGCCAAATTTCTATAGGAGCTGGACTTTTTTTTCATGTCCCAAAACAAACTATAGTTAGATTGGTCTGTTTTTATGTTGTAAACACAATCACGTTTAAAAATAATATCTAAATAGCCACGATTTTTTATAATAACGTCAAAAATATTTTTAAGGCTAAATCAACAAATACCTCTTACTTTTTTATTTATTGACCATTTTGTTAAAATATAACATTGGTTTGTCAAAATTACAATCAATGCAAATGATATTACATTACATTAGATTATTAAAATTACAAATTAAAATTCATCTACATTTACATGTCAAGCAAGTCAAAAAATGAACATTTCGTATATTCTTCTATATTGTAGAAAGCGTGATTCAAAAAGTATGTTTTTGTCAATTGTCGAAACGCGTTTAATGGAAGTCTTTATTTCTAAAGGCAATTTATTGCACATTTTAATTAATAACGAAAAACCTTGCTTGGCCGCTTTATCCAACTGCGATGTAGCCTAAAAGTGTAAGCGATAAGTGAGGGGGGTAATTAGCGTTATTAATCAGTGTTTAGCAGTGGTTTTAAAAAAAATGATGACAATTTATATTATTATATATTGTTATTTACCCATATATGGATACATTATCATGAGGGATAATAATATTAACATAATCACGTCCTTAAGTGGCAATTGCACCTCATGACAACGACCTCGGTTCACATCAGTGTTTGTGTGACACCGGCACTCCTGCTCAACATGTTGAATGTTAAATTAAATTAAAGTGGATGTTTCTCAAATTAATTGAATCCTGGTATTTTCAATAATCCTATAAATAACGTAACCTGATGATTACTTGTTAATTTTAAATTTTTGATATTAAAATTATGGTTGATTAATTATTTAACTAATTAATTAATTACTCAGTTCAGACTGCTTCGTTGGTCTAGTGGTTGTAGTAGTGCGACTGCTGATCATGAGATCCTGGGTTCGAATCCCGGGTCAGACCAAAAAATTATTGAGTTTTCCGTCGAGAAATTCTCAGTAATTGCCCGGAGCCAGGAAGTTGGCGGTGCCTCACCCCATGCCTCGGAAAGCACGTAAAGCCGTTGGTCCTGCGCCTGATCTCTCTCCGGTCTTGTCAGTTTACCATCCCATCGGATTATGAAAGTGAGGGAATAGATAGTGCACCTGTGCTTGCGCATACACTTGGGCACTATAGTCCTGTCCTGCGCCGATGGCTAGCTTCCGTTGAGGCAGGCTGCCGTGGCCGAAATTCGGTCTGGAGGACATTATTACTCAGTTATTTATATAAGGAAAACATACAGCTTTTTAGTAAAATACATGATGTGTGTACAATTAAATGTGAGTTTTAAATTAGCGAAAACAATTTCCACAGACATTCAGTTGCACTTAAGCAGTTATGCACAGCTTAAGTACAAAAATACATGAAACTGTCTAAGTTAATTAAACTATTTAATTAGACTTAAATATCAAATACATCACTGTAATGTTCCTGTAAAACTAACCCAATTTTTCGGAAAAGGTATCGATATGAACTCATTATATCTTATATTCTATTATACCTTATTAAGTGCCAAGCTTCAACTATGTTATGGTTGTAGCACGAATGAGTCAGCTCGAATGGGGAAGGATTACGCTTTCACAGACTAACAGCGCAAAATACCAGCTTAATGATGCTCTGTTTCTTACAGTGAGCGTAGAGAATCAGACCTTTTTTACTGGAAACAAGGAATTTCATGGGGTAGGGGTGACAAGCGGTGTCTGCATTTTGATTCTTTATATATTATTAATTTAGGTGTCTATGAGCTTCAGGATGCACTTGCCGATTGCACTTTGCTATTGGAATGTGTGCTCCTTTGTCACCCTTATTCTATAAAAATACATATTCTTAGAATAGAAAATATATTTGCTTAAAAACATGGTACATAAGATGGTCAATGACGTGGAACTGATTAATAACGATTGATATTAATCCAGTACATAATAAATCAGCATAGTAGTTGATTTGATGTCTACATACTAATTGAATTGAATTAAAATTAACAACTATTCATAAAAACGTGAATAATTATAGTCTTTGAATACCAAGTCCTTTCACACATGAAATGAATCGTCATTAGGTGCGTTCTGAAACTATTATTTGAAATAATTTTGAACAGTTACAACAATAGAAATAAATTAATAACTTTTTTTTGTGGCTACTTAGAGAGTTATACCTTAACAATAAGGTATTTTACATAAATATTTCATATTGGGACGCTGTAATTTCGTTGTCTGGTACGATTTGGCCATCCTCCTTTTGTTATCACTGAGCCGCAAGCCATGCAGTGGAAATGCTACATTTTTGCACTGTGTACACTGCAGCACTGCGCCAGCTCCAAAAGCATTCTAATAGCATATTGCATAATATATATTATATCATTTATTTATTATTTTATCATAAGGCACAAGTTGCAATTCAAAATCATTCATTAAAAAAGGAGAATCCAATACAATTTGATCTATGCCGTCATTGTTTCATTTGATCTCTATATGCATACCTGATTGTCGTACTTTTTTCAGGTACATTGATTACAAGAAAGGTGTACAGATGTGAAAATAAAAAAATAATTAACAAAATGATTTTAAAAAGCAAAATTAAAAAACAAAAATGTCAAATAAAAGCAGCAATGAAAATGGCAAAGACAAAAATTGTTTCCATATCTTTTTTAACTTCCTTAAATCTCATTGTAATAGGTAAAACTTTGTTTCACAGCATATATGTTCTGAATAATGTTTTAGACACTTTTTATAAAATCTTTGATTAAAGGAATTAAATTAAATCAAACAAAAGTGACTAACTTCAGTCAGTCAGTAATATCTGCAGTATCTTTGCTCTCTTGGGGTAATTAATAATGTTTTGAAAATAAAATCAAAACAAAGTTGTTACAGACAAATATTTATTTTACATTAATTATTAATTTTTCAATTGTAAAGACTTACTTGCACAAAATATTAGACCATCTGATACAAGTTGGTTAAAATTCGTGCTTTCATCTTAAATTTAGGTATTTTGTCAGGTTACACTGAGGTATCTGTCAGCTTACTTATCCATCATCCAGTAGTTCATTTTCTCCCGCATCAATATCTAAGAGTAGTAATTAATTTTAAATGCTCCCATTTAGCAGTCTACTATGTCATGCGTATAAATCTTAATTATTTTGAAATAAAATTTCCCCTTTCGATAAGTGTAGGATCAAACAAAGAGAGTTATTTCTAATTTTAAATTTCAAAAGCATTCTTGCTGTTTTTTGTCCTACTAACTTAATTATTGCTTACTTTGGTATTAATTGTAAATTAATCATAGAGGGATTTAGAAAGGGAATGGGATGTACAGATCAAGTCTTTTCCATGCGCATGATCGCGGAGAAGTTTCTGGCCAAAAACCAGAAGGTTTTTTGTGCGTTCATGGACTTGGAAAAGGCCTATGACAGAGTGGATAGGGATTTGCTATGGCAAACTCTGAACTCATTTGGGTTGAGCGCTGGCTTGATACGGGCATTGGAGTCTCTTTATAGGGACTCTAGTGCTTGTGTTAGGATCAACGGGGTCTACTCGGACTGGTTTGATATCCATAAGGGTGTCAGACAGGGCTGTGTGGCTTCCCCGTGGCTGTTCAATCTATTTATGGACAGTTGTTTGCAAAATTTGAAAGTTGAAGAATGCGGATTAAGAATGGGTGAGTTAACCGTCAAATGCCTTTTGTACGCCGATGATCAAGTTATTCTTGCGTCGGCGGCGGCCGAGTTGCAAATGATGGTTACATTAATGAACGGATCATTAAAAGAAAGGGGTATGAAAGTGAACGCAAGTAAGACGAAGGTTATGGTTTTTGAAAGAAGAAAGTAAAACGATTTGTGAAATAAGAATAGAAGGTGAGTTGATCGAGCAAGTAGATGAGTTTGTATATTTGGGCTGCGTATTTAGCAGGGATGGGAGATATGATAAGGATATAGAACGACGAGTGAATGCGGGAAATAGAGTAAATGGGGCCTTGCACTCTATTGTGAAGAGTCAAAATGTGTCGAAAAAGGCACGTATGGCAATTCACAATGCTGTGTTGGTCCCCACTTTAACGTATGGTAGTGAAAGTTGGGTGTGGCAGAAGAAGCACGAGAGTAGAATAAACGCAGTAGAAATGCGGTCGATAAGGAGTATGTTAGGGCTGAATCTAAATGACAGGGTAAGGAATTGTGTAATAAGAGAAGAGTGTGGTTTGCAAGATGATGTGGTGACCAGGATTAAGAAAGGAATGCTTCGGTGGTTTGGTCATGTGGAAAGAATGAATGAGGAAAGAGTGACAAAGAAAATTTATGGTGCAGAAGTGAATGTCAGAGTCGGAAAGGGACGTCCTAGGCGAAAATTTATCGACCAAATTGGCGATTTATTGAAAACGGGCCAAATTAGGAGTACCCTTAACCGACGAGCATGTATGCGTAGGTGGGTGGATGTGAAGGAGGCAAGAGAGGTGTGTCAGGATCGTGCCAAATGGAAGTCTGTAGTCTCTGCCTACCCCTCTGGGTGACAGGCGTGAGTGTTTATGTACGTTATGTATATGTAATCATAGACAACATTTAATCATGTTTGTTATAAATCTTTTATTATATATATTTTTTTAATTACTGCCATCGTAGCATTTTTGCAAAAATCTATAACAAATTGATAGCTTAATATGAGCTTTATCTCCTTTATCATCAAACCAAAACATGTTTATGGTTATATTTTCACTCTTAACATCCTCAGTCTTCGGAACCTATGACAGTTGTATTGTAATGTAATGTAGTTTAGAACACTAGCATCTCATCAAACATTAAGAAACACAAGCAATCTGCCATGTTCAAGCTTTGTTCTTTCATTTGCCTAAATATAATTAAGTTTATACCTGGTTTAATTAGTATTTATTTAAGGACATTTTTAATCTCCGTCTTGAGGACAAAGTGAACAATTTCCTTAAAAATATATATCTTGTAAGGCTTTTTTCTTTTTATTGAAATTCCTAAACAATTTGTCTTCAAAGTTTTATCATCTTCCACGACATTCATGTTTTACTTGTACTAACTGCATATTCAGGAATTTGTGGGTGTAGAATAAAACTTTGGCTATTTTTGACTATCAAAATTCCCCAATTTATTAGATTGAACATAATTTCGCAAATAGTTTATAAAGTTGTATAATGTATGAGTATGTTATAATACGGTACGAGTGGCAGCCTCGTACCGGTAGGCGTAGTGTAGGGCGACCCCCCACTAGATGGAGTGACGACCTGGTAAGACATGCAGGAAGTCGATGGATGCAGGTGGCTCAGGACCGTGCTTTGTGGCATTACTTGGGGGAGGCCTATGTTCAGCAGTGGACTTGTGAAAGGCTGTAATGATGATGATGATGATGATGTTATAATATATAAAATGCTCGTTTTGTAATAAAAAAATATAATGATTACACTTGTAAAACAATGGTAAAGTGGGCATAAGAAAGTCACTTTTGTAAATTATTTGCATTTTTTTAAAATTGTGGTTATTACACATATTTAAAAAGATTTGTTATGTTACTAAAGTATGATAACATTATCAAGTTCACATTTTAAAGATTAATAATGCTGCTCCAAAATGTATCTTTTTTATTAAATTAATTAATTTTAAATACTAATTAATAGAGGATTCAATTACCAATGTGCTCTTAAATGGGAAGGAGTTGAGTCTTGTGGATGATACCACTGTTTCCCTGTATTAATATTGGGGTCATGTGACTGATATTGAAGCCATATTTTGATTATAAAAGAGAGCCGCACGGTCAATTTTTATCTTAAATTTTAAGGAGCCTTTTAAAAAATTTAAAGAAATAAACACATTAACTTTGGCATAGCAATATATTTATGAAAATGTAATATAATATGAACAAACATAAACTTGTAATACCAATTACTAGAATCCACTGAGTCAATAGTGCTGTTATGGGACAATGTATTATACGCTCTTACTACAAAATTTCATAAAAAGTACAAAATTTGTCAATTAACAATTTGAAATGTTTTATTAAAGGAAAAATGTACAAAACTGTTATAAATAGCTTTCATAAGAATAAAGATGTTCAAACTTTAAACACTAGGAACAAACATAAGCTTGTAATACTAGTTACGAGAATCCACTGAGTCAATAGTGCTTTATAGGGCAATGTAGTATACGCTTTTACAACACAATTGAAGAAAATGTACAAAATTTGACAATTAACAACTTGAAATGTTTTATTAAAGGAAAAATGTACAAAAAGTGTTATAAATAGCTTTCATAAGAATAAAGATGTTCAAACTTTAAACACTAGGAACAAACATAAGCTTGTAATACTAGTTAATAGAATCCACTGAGTCAGTAGTGCTTTTATGGGGGCAATGTGTTATACGCTTTTACAACAAAATTGCAGAAAATGTACAAAATTTGTCAATTAACAAGTTGAAATGTTTTATTAAAGGAAAAATGTACAAAACTGTTATAAATAGCTTTCATAAGAATAAAGATGTTCAAACTTTAAACACTAGGAACAAAAATAGGCTTGTAATACCAGTTACTAGAATCCACTGAGTCAATAGTGCTATTATGGGGGCAATGTATTTTAGGCTTTTACAATAAAATTGCAGAAAATGTACAAAATTTGCCAATTAACAAGTTGAAATGTTTTATTAAAGGAAAAATGTACAAATAGCTTTCATAAGAATAAAGATGTTCAAACTTTAAACACTAGGAACAAACATAAGCTTGTAATACCAGTTACTAGAATCCACTGAGTCAGTAGTGCTTTATGGGGAAATGTAATTATACGCTTTCACAACAAAATTTCAGAAAATGTTCAAAATTTGTCAATTAACAATTTGAAATGTTTTATTAAAGGAAAAATGTACAAAAAGTGTTATTATAATATCAAAGAATACATAAAATAACTCCTGGGTATGAGGTGATCGCAATCATGCTTGTATGTACTATTAAAATTTATTTAAAAAATGATATTGTAAAGTGAAATATGTTTAAAAAAAAGTCACGCTGGGTTTCTTGTTGGTTCTTCCCAGGACAGTGGTATCGGTGGTAAATAAAACACGATTTCCAATAAGTATTATGTAATAATCTATATTTAATTAAAAAAATGTTCTATTCTCTGTAATATAAGATATTTACTAACTAGTAGGGACATTGTATAAAGAAATTAATTGATATTGTGCAAATACTGTTAAATTTAACACATCTAATGTTATTCAATAACTAAGCAAAGAATTTTTAAACAATAAACGTTTTAAAAATAACCTGTTTTTTATTTTTTGGTATAGGAACTTACAATTACCACGAGAAACATAAACAACTATTAATTACATTGCAGCACTTGCGCAATGTAATTAGTGGTTGTATATAAAATAAAAATATTAAAGTGCAAAAAAAGGGCGAGCCCAAAGCACCAATATTTTAACGCCATCTATTAGGCAAAACAAGAACTTTAACTAAAGTTAAACTTGAGTCGCACATCTATCTCTAGTATATATACAGTAATCTATGGTTTTATCCTTCCGCTGAACGAATATGGTTGGGTATACGCTTGAACAACGCTGGGAAATATTGCGACATTACTTTGAAAATCATGGTAATATTGCAGAATGTGTGCGAAAATTGCGTACTGATTTTGGAAGAAATGAAGCACCGTCAGCTCCGTATGTTCGTTACCTTGTGAAAAAAGTGAAAAAAACTGGCATCCTCATCGATAAACCAACGTGTGAAAAGCCAAAAACAGTGCGTACACCCGAGAATATTGCCGCTGTGGCCGTAAGTGTGCGTGAAACGCCATCAACATCTGTTAGTAGTTAGTGGTTCCATCTGTTGGAAGCTGAAACCAACTACTAACAACATATTTCCTTATTACACATCTGTACGAACCAGGTGGCTCTTTCTTGTGGTCCCACTCGTTTCGAACAGATGGCGCTTACTGACAATTGTAATGTAAGTACCTAGTTTAACTTGTTGCCACTAGAGGGCATCTATTATTATATGTATGAGAGGAACAGTGTTCTAGATTTTTCTAGGTAGTCGTCCATGGATAGCGGAATAAACGAGACCGCAATTGAATCAAGGAGTTTTTTTTCCCTGCTCATCCTTATAAATTTACAACATCAGTTCACCGTCGTTCTCAACAATTGGACATTTCGGAGACATCATTGAGACGAATTTTGCGTAAAGACCTTGGTATGACGCCGTACAAAATCCAATTGGTTCAGGAGTTGAAGCCAACTGACCATCCAATGCGTTTTCGCTTCGCTAAGTGGGCCTGCGATCGACTTGCAGAAGATGCGGATTTTGCCAAAAAAATCATCTTTTCAGATGAAGCTCATTTCGAACTTGGCGGGTATGTAAACAAGCAGAATTGTCGCATTTGGGGCACAGAAAACCCGCACGCATTCATCGAAAAGCCGGTGCACCCAAAACGAGTCACTGTTTGGTGCGGATTTTGGTCCAGAGGCATAATTGGGCCATTTTTCTTCGAAAATGAGCAAGGTGTGGCCGTTACAGTCAATGGCGATCGTTATCGGGCCATGTTGAACGAATTTTTGTTCACAGAAATTGAAGAGGAGGATATTGGCAACATTTGGTTTCAACAGGACGGCGCAACGTGCCACACAGCCGACGCTACACTTGATGTTTTGCGCCCTGTTTTTGAAAATCGCATTATCAGCCGCAGAGCTGATGTGGTTTGGCCACCTCGGAGCTGCGATTTGACACCGTTGGACTATTATTTGTGGGGTGCCGTCAAAGATAAGTGTTACGCCGACAAGCCAGAGACAATTGACGCGTTAAAGGACAATATTCGTGAAGCCATTGGTGAAATACAGCTGCACACAATCGATAATGTACTCAAAAATTGGACCGATCGTGTAGGCTACTGCATGACCAGCCGAGGCAGCCATTTGAATGAAATTATTTTCCATCATTAACCGGAAGGATTGTACTTTCAAATAAAAAAAGAAATTTGAAAAAATATTTAGTAGTTTTTTTTAATAGCATTTTAAAAAAAAGTTATTTGGCGGACCCGCTAGTGACAATATTAAATTATGACTGAAAACTTTATTACCTACTTAGTGCTCGTCCGATAATTTTTTTTTGATGTTTCTGCTTCATGGCAATCTGCTTTCCAGCAATAAGCCACTAGTTTGTCTGATTTCTCAGTTTATGTTTTCCTCAAGAGTCATACTTGTATGAAACTTTTCACACGACTCTCTTGATGTCAGGTGGTAAATCTTTTATGTAGGCTCGGTACGTCACTTCTTTTAAGCCGGGTATGCTGAAGAGCGCCTTCTCCGCTCAGAGCGTGTGCCAGTTTGTTTACATGGGCGGTCAGCTTCTCCTGGTATTTCAGGCTGTTTTGAGCTACTTCCTGCCGAACTGTTTTTAGGCCGAGGTCGAGGTATATGTATCTATTACTTATACTACGAGGGATGCCAAACATTGTTCTCAGAGCTTTGGTCTGGAATCTCTCCAAGATATTACTATTTTGTTCTATATTACTGTTGCTGGCCGTTCCCCACAGTTGTATCCCGTAAGTCCAAATTGGTTTTATGGTGGTTTTGTACACTAGCATCTTGCTGTTAGGATTTAGTTGTGATTTGCGTCCCAGTAACCAGTTCAGTGTCCGCAGTTTTCCATCTAGTTGTTTGCGCTTTGTCCAAATGTGTTTTTGCCATGTAAGTTTCCTGTCTAGGTACATGCCCAAGTATTTTGCGTTATTTTCTTGAGGGATAACTTTGCAGTTTAGCGTTACCGGTGGACATGTTTCTCTCCTAAGAGTAAACGTTACATGTACCGATTTGCTCCATTGGCTTTTATTCCCAATGGTTCAGCCACCTCTCAACTTCTGTCAGGTGGTTTTGCAGCTGTGATGATGCCGTTTCTGGGTTGCTATGAGCCGACAGAAGCGCCGTATCATCAGCGTATGTCGCAGTCGTGGTGTAGTCAGTTGTTGGAATATCTGCTGTAAAAATGAGGTATAGTATAGGGCCTAATATACTGCCCTGAGGGATATTTCCTGATTTTAATTCGTGTACTTCTGAGAGATCATCGCCGTACTTCACTTGGTAGCATCTTTTATCTAAGTAGCAGCGTGAACAGGGTTGCGGTTTGTGGGAGTCATTTCCTACTCTCACTGTTAGACCAAGCTGGTTAGGCTGGTTTGGTCGGGTTAATTAACCGCCGCCCGAGACCCGGCGTTGTTTTTCATTTGGCACCACCCAGGGGGCACGTGTAGGGTAGTGGTTAGGTAGTTCCTACGGACGCGAATAACTATACCCCCCCAAACCGTCCGATAATAGTTTATTTTACTATACCAAAATCGCTTTAGCCTCGTGTTACCGCGTGACCTCGAGCCTCGAGAAAAATGGAGGCGAAATTAGAATTTGACCTGAGGTAGTATAGGCCGTTAACAAACAAAATCAATTATAATTATAAAGTAATCTCTTAGATCGCGTCGTAGCTTACAAATGAATAAATTTGTTTTGAAGAATTTGGCAAGTTGGACTGAAGTTATATAATGTTAAAGTTAATGAATATTGTAAAGGTGTCTTAACTAAATAATAATTTTTATCATTATATTATTTTTTATATTTATTGCAATCTAAATAGCTTGTGGGGACTTTGTTTATGTATGTATTGATTTACATTTATGTTTTACGTTCACATTGAAACAGTATACCGGGTGTTTGTGAAACGCTCCCGAAAACGAAGACAGACGATAGTACTAACGATACCTTTGATGATGGAACCAAAAGGGAATCGATACCGATGAAAAAAAAAACATTTTCTTACAGCGTTTAATAAGTTTTATTCACGCTCTATCATATGATTACTAAATGAAACGATAATTTTATAAAAAAAAAATCATCAAAATACTTAAACCAGCCGTGAAATTTCAAATACCTAACATCAGCTGATAAGGGGTCAATACACGCACGACGCCGCATACGTGCGGCCCGCAGCCCGCCGCCGCACCACAGTGAAGCGGGCTACATACGAGACGATATCGGTGGCGATCTAGGGTGGAAAGAAATCGGGGCTTTTATCGAGGCAGACCCTACACACGGGCCTGCCTAGCAGTACGCGTTTGGACTTGGAGCGGAACGCATATGCGGTAGAGTTCTTCAAAATGTCTCCTACTCTCTTAAAACACCAACGTGTTGGTTTGGAATTAGCCATCTCGGTTAATTTATTCGAAAATAGAAAAAGAGGAATTGCTGGGTGAAAAAATGGCTCCAAAAGAGACAAAAGTTAAGCCACATAAGCGTACTAAATGGTCTGTAATCCAAAGACATGATTAATTTTCTCCGGATGGAGGAAAACAGTTTTGTTTTTACAACCTTCTAGAATTTTTCTATAATTATGTTTTCGCAACTTATATAAAAACATAAATTTCTCCTACCTATGCTATTTAGTTATTTCTTCTCTTTGTTCATTTCTGCTTTGGTCAAAATCGGGTTGTGTACTACACACAGCAAACAAAGAAATAAAATACTTTTGTATAATAATATGTATACTTTTCTTTAATGTAATCTTTATTTATGGATTAAAACTACCAAAAAATAAAATAGCTTATATCTTTTTTTAAACATAAAGAAACCTTTAATTTCGGACATACCCTCTTCTATATAGCTTGTTTGTTCATGTGGAGATGGTGAAGGAGTAGGAGTTACTTTTTGATGAGAGGATGAAGGCACGTAAAAGATATGAGTGCTGTCTTGTGTTGATAGCGTTGGAATAGGAGTTAGTTGTTGAGGAGAGGCTTTATCCTGTCCTTACTTACTTCATACACCCTACTTTATGAACGGCAATAAAACAATTAGTTTAGTAGGCATTCTTGACTTCGCAAGGTCACAGGCTGGTGTGGATATGATTTGAATTTCGATGGATTTTAATTAATTTATTTATTAATTTTTTTTTGTTTTTTGTAAAATATCAGTGCCATAGGCGTCTACTCCGTTCACATGTTTAAAATGTAAGCATTTTGTTATGTAAAAAAGGTAATTCAGTATCACTGTTTCGTCAACATCCTTCCGCGAGGGCTGCCGACAGCAACTGCCAAAAGAAATCGGGCCGATGCGCCTACACATACGCAGTACGGAGGGGGCGGGGCCCCGATCTAGGAAGCATCGGCTGCATTTTTGCTCCTGCCAACCGATTAAGGAGGCGATATCGGCCACGACTTAGGATGGCCCTATATACGACACGCTTTAGAGGCAATCTAGGAGGCATCCCCACTACTCCACCCTAGATCGCCACCGATATCATGTCGTATGTAGCCCGCTTGAGGCGACACGACTCGGTCGAGCGGCGTCAACGGGTGTGTGAAAGGGAAGGGTAGAGCGAGTGAAGCACAAGTAATACCTAATGCATTATTTTGTACGGAGCTAGATAAAAAAGTTCAACGTCCGCGCGTTTATTGACCCTATAATCAGCTGGTACCATTTTAATTTTCAATGCTGATTTTATATTTCGTTTAGCTGTACTAACACGATGGAGCGTGAATAAAGGCAATAAAACGTAAAAAGAAGATTTTTTTTTATTTTTGATCCATTTTCTTCCGGTCCCAAGTCCAAAGGTATCATTGGTACTATCGTCTGTCTTCGCTTTCGGGAGCGTTTCAAAAATACCCTTATAGCCAAAATCACAAGTTCATTTATGATTTTATTAGGAATCAGAACATTTTTAATAATAATAGATATGAGATAAGACTATGCCTTCAATGTCAATAAACTTTGTATCCAAAAGAAATTATTATAAATTATACAGCATTAATCAACTCCAGTTGATCAAATACAGAAGCAGTAATTATTGATTAACACCAAAAATATTCCTCTATGTAAAATTTATCTCACATTTTATTTTAATTGGTTTCGTGTAGGGGAAAACAATATTATATCTATATTATTTGATCATAGATGACAAATAATATTCCTTTCTGCAGAGGTAACAACAACACAGCAGTCTAAGCGTAATAGAAGCATCTCATCCCTTCCCCCCGGACTTCCAAAGAGTAAAGATGTGTTTATAGTTTATTTTTATTACTTGTATTTTCTAATAAATGATGTGACAAAATAGTGATAAAATATTAGGAGTGCATAAAGCCCGAGACAGTTTACGAAGTGCTAATGACATCTGCGGCAGTGATTAATATTCAACAAACTAAATTATATGTGTGAGTAAAACCATCACATTTACAATCAACAAATAAATAGGACACAGCATAAGACACCACATGTTAGCAAAACGATAAGAAGAGAGACGGTTATATTTTACTTGTACGGTTGCATTAGGGGTACGAGTTCGCAAATATACGGCGATCACACTTTCTAACTCATATTGTCCTGGTAATTAAACGTTGAGGCGTCTTTTACTTCAAAACCGGTTATACAATGCCGATCAACCGCACACCGCCGCCCGCTTCGCTCGTGCCTATGAGCTCTGATGATATATCTCAATCGCAGACGCGCGCAATCGACGCAATAAAACGGAGGACAAAACTACACAGTGATAGGCGCCTGATATTACCGTTGTCGTAACTACATTTTTTAAATCACACTTACATTTTATAATAAATCATATTCACTCATTTCATATATTATTACTACTTACAGTTACATTTTTCAATCAATTTAAATAATAAATAAATAAATATAATTTTATTGCCACTTTTAAAAAACGTGTTTACATATAAACTAATTATTTAATCTTAATATAATTTAGGCAAACGGAGGTGACTCAGCTTTTGCTTAAATGAAACTAGATCCCATGAAGCGATGCGCTTCTTCCCTGAGATGTTACACGGGTGTTATGAGAATTTCGAGTTCCCCAGTCACCTTTTTCATTTACTCATCTATCATTGGAATTTAACATGGTATGGTTGTGAAATTTCATAATTATTAAGTAATAATTCTTGCATTCGTGCGTGTGTGTATGCGCTATGTCTCGTGCGTGCGCGCGCGCGCGCGCGCGCGCGTGTGTGTGTGTGTGTGTGTATGTGTGTGTGTGTGTGTGTGTGTGTGTGCGTGTGTGTGTGTGTGTGTGTGTGTGTGTGTGTGTGTGTGTGTGCGTGTGCGTGTGCGTGATTGTTCAGTTTATAATACACGGGAATGTTTTATAAGGGTTATATCGTAATGTTAAAAAAAGTCTCTTAAGTTTATGTATTTCCAGTAGGTATGTTTCAAGTTTTCTGCAGCAATTTGCCGCTTCAGCAATGCTGATTTATATTTAGCTTTGAAGCTTTCCGTACTCATTTTATTTCTCATAGGAGGGGGCAAATCGTTCCATATCCTTGCTGCAACAAATTTGAAACATCCTCTGTACCGCGTTGTTTTATGTTTTGGCATACTTAACATGTTTAACGAGTTCGTATGAAGGCTTCTATGTGAAATGTCTTTGATCCATAGGAGTTTTTCAAATAGGTACTCAGGCTTTTTGTTCCATATTACCCTATGCACTGCACAAGCGTACTGAAGCTCCCTTCTAGCACTCATGTTAAGTAAGCACTTTTTATTTAAGTACGGGGTAATAGATTCTCTTTTGGGCACATTAAAGCAAAAACGAACACAGGCATTTTGCACTCTTTGTATTGCCCTCTCTGTGTAAACTTTAGTCTTGGACCAAAGGTTGAACTGCAGTAATTAAATAGAGGTAGTACCAGAGTATCACATAAAAGTATCCGTAAATCCTCCTTAAGATATGGTCCGATTTTGTAGAGCGTTTTCAGCTTGAAAAATGCTGTCCTTATTTTGTTATTAACGTGATCAATAAATTTTTGTTCCCCGTCTAAAATCAGGCCGAGATTACGGGCAGAGGTTACATGTTCCAGAATAACATTATTTATTTTTACTTTTTCTATAACGTCTAATACATTTTTTATTTGGCGTTTAGTGCCTAAGACCAACATTTGAGATTTAGCTGCATTGAGAACCAAAGAGTTATTTTCAGACCATGTGTGGATACTTCTCAGGTCATCATTAACTTTCTCAATGGCTTCTCGAGCGTCTTTACTGTGAAACGAGTAGTACAGTTGTGTATCATCAGCATATAAGTGATATTTACAAAACTTTATATGCCTAGGTAGATCTGCTGTAAAAATTGTAAATAGGACTGGACTAAGTAGAGAGCCTTGAGGCACGCCGCGCTGAACTGACCTGAGACACGACCGTCTTTTTTCTCCGTATTTGTCGTCAGTTTCTACCATTTGTTCTCTATTAGCGAGGAAACTGTGAAACCAAAGCCATGTATTCTTTGAGAATCCATAGCAACTTAGCTTATCTAAAAGTAGTTCAGTTTGCAAACAGTCAAATGCTCGAGAATAATCAAGTAATACCATTATACTACTCATCCCCATATACGAAGCCTCGGTCAGGTCGTCTGTGACATGTAAAAGTGCAGTTTCTGTACCATGACCCCTGCGAAAGCCCGACTGAAATTTAGGTATTATATCTTTGGTTTCTAAGTAGTTCAGCACTTGATTTAACACTACTCTTTCTAAAACTTTAGATAGGAATGGCAAAATCGAAATAGGATGCAAGTATTTTGTTTCGGTAGGAGAATTCTTTTTAGGTATGGGCCTCACCAGTGCTCTTTTCCAACATGATGGAAAAGTATTTGTTTCAATTGACTTATTCAGTATCCTCGTAATAATAGGAAGAGTCACATCTAGAATCAGCTTAATCATCCCTATACTAATGCCATCGTGTCCCTCTGCATTGGTCTTTATATTATCAATAATAACTTTTACTTCCTGTTCTGTAGTAGATTTTAGGACCAGCATGTCAAGTTCTGGTGTGTCAATTAAACTAGTGAAGTTTTTTTGAACAACTGTTTCGTTACTGACTGGTAAATTCAAAAAGTGGTCGTTGATTTTATTGGGGTCATTAAGATGTTCAGGAATTATGGATTTGTACATGTAATCAAACTGGGTACTGTTTTTTATGTTTTTCCAAAGTAGAGTCGGATTTTTCATATTGTTATTTCAAAATTGTTATAGTAGGCTTTACGTTCTCCTTCAATTGTTGCAGTAACAAAATTTCTTAAATTTCGGTAATAATCTTTCGAGTTGTCTTGTGTCTTTCTGCGCTTTCGTTAGAGCTTTATCGCGAAGTTTCATCATAAATTTAACCATGTTTGTAATCCATGGTTTAGGCTTATCTTTGAGAACAACCTTACGAATTGGTGCATGTATGTCAAATAATTTTATTATATACATGTTAAAAGTTTTAACCATTTCATCTAAATTATGTAGAGTACATATAGATTAGCAGGGAATAAGTTTTCAGTCCTCTGTATACTTATCTTGATTTATATAATATAATGGTCGCTTAAATCTGACTGAATGTCGCTTGAATCTTTGTTTAACTTGGGTTTTTTGATATCTAAATCTACAATTACTAATGCATGGTTACTTAAACAGTGGTTATGTATCACATCAATATTTTTGCATTTTAAAGGGCTGTCAGTCATAACGAGGTCTATTATGGTTTGGGAATGGTCGGTGATTCTAGTCGGTTCCTTTACGAGTTGCTGAAGACTGTGATGATAACAAAAATGCTTAAGTACTTTCACCTTTGAAGAGCTTACACAAGCCATATCAATATTGAAATCGCCCAGGATACATGTGATACTTTGACTTTTATAAATACTTTTAAGTCTTCCAACATAGCACTATAGGGAATATTACTGTACCCACTATTTACAGCCACTGGACTGCTTTGCTCACTAGACGAAGAAGGTCTAGTGATCTTAGCACGTTGTGTAACATTATTATCGTCATACGTTAAATCGTGCGGTTATCTAATAATAGATATTATTTGGTCAGTAACGAGATTTCGTTAGAGAAATTTAGAGCAATAAATAAAAGGCGATAATAACGCTCTAAGCTTCACTATTAACTTGATAAAGTTACGGTATCAAGATCGATAGCCCGTGACGTTGAAGATTGTTATAAGTATTTGTCATCTGGTGAATCCACCTTCACATTTATTACGCAGAATATACGAAGTATTAACTGCAATATTACATATTTTGAAGTATTACTGACTAGAGTAAAAATAGATTTTGATATCATTGTACTAAGTGAATGCTGGTTGCTTAATAAGGACAACTTACCCAAAATTAATAGTTATAATTTATGCTCCACTAATTTTAATAACAACCAAAATGACGGATTAGTAATATATGTAAAATAAAAACATTTGTTCACGACTGAGGAGCCTCATTTTCAAGAAGGGAATTGTATAATAACATTGAATGATATTGTTATAATCTTAATATATAGGTCACCGTCATATAAAAACTTAGAAAACTTTTTTGCATTTTTGGATAGTATAATACAGAAATATTCGAAACATATAAACACAATTATAATAGGAGATATAAATATTAACATTAACAGTAAAAACAGATATTAATTCGGATAAGTATTTACAACTGACAGCATTCCGTGGGTATATGGTATTGATCATGTTCTGCTAAAACGAATAATCCTTCACTTACTATGGTTCCTCAAACTTTAATCACTGATCACAAACCTGTAATTTTATCTATGAAAAATAAACAACGTCAACAGTTTTATACAACTACTATCAGAAATAGATCACGATAAACTTAATTCGGATATGCAACACATTGACTTTTCACCTATATATAATATTAAAGATCCAAATACTTCTTTTGAATACTTAGTCAGTAATTGAAGTTAATACTGTTACGTGCTTGAGGTTCGTGACAATAAAAATTGCCGATCAAATTACCTAAATTAACACTTTAATTTTCTTTCACAAATTAAAACTTAAAACACTAATAATTAAGCACACTGATTCACTCTATTTCGCTCCGAAGCTTCGCTTGTCTCGCCGAATTCAATACTTCATCGATCGCGTATTGCAGCGCCTTTATATAGGGCTCTTTTACGAAAACATCCAGAATATTCCAGAATATTCGAATAAATACGCGCGCCAACCGGCCAAGCGCAGAAAGTTCGAGTGTAGAGCTTCTATAAAGTTTAGTTCTTCAATTTGATACTAGATGGCGCTAGTGCCGTCGACTTCGGCGCGTAACAATACTAAATTAGTGAAGTTGCCAAGACAAAAAAGATCATCAAACCTTGGATTACGACTGGTCTTCTTAGATGTATTCGTTACCGTGATAAACTACTTAAGAGGGCTAGACGATTTCCAGATCGTGAAAGTGATCAAATTATATATCGTAATCACTGTAACGCATTGTTAAAAAAGGTAAAGAGAAATTATGAAAAAGAGCGAGTGAATATGGCTAAAAATAATAATAAGAAGCTATGGGAAGTACTTACTGATATTATGGGTAACATGAAAAACAAAGGGTATACGTGGGCGGCACTGAAAATTTCGGGAATCAAGGAAGTGACACAACATTACTGTTTAAAAATGTATTTATTGCTTTTCGAAGTATTCTCCGCGAAGTTTGACACATTTTTCAATACGATGGAACCAATCATTAAAGCAACCATTTCATTCGGAAGTTGGGGTCTCCAAAACGGCCGTTTTGTAGGCGTCCACAGCTTCTTCAGGTGATGAAAATCTCTGTCCACGCAATTTATTCTTTATTTTAGGGAAAGTATAGAAATCATTAGGGCTTATATTGGGGCTGACGGCGGATGGCCTAATAATTCTATGTTTTCTTGCTCTAAATACTCTTTTGTTCTGTGTGCGGTGTGAGAACTCACATTGTCGTGATGGATGCGACGGTTGCAGTTCTCTTTACGGAGTTCAGAAACGACCTGTGGCAAACAAATGCTAGCATACTGTGCCGGATGGGCGAAACTCTCCGGAGTAAATGTTGTCGAAGATACTTCGCGAGTCGCTCACGTCCTACACCTATAGGTTCCGGTGGGTACTTTCACTGCCGTCTTTGTGGGTGCCGCTGAAATATAGTGGACTGAGGTTCAAATCAAAATGCACGATTAATAAATACAAATAGCAAGGTAGTGGCCAGCGGTTCGACTGATTGATTAGTCGCGAAATTTTTTAACTATTGATCACGGTTGTTAAACTACGGTTGTTCACTATTGGTTGGTCACTGTATATTTCAAAAGATTTCTTTAAATTGTACGGTGGTATCAAATATCTATTGGTAGTAGCTGGTTTTCTAACACTACTGACTAGCAGCTATTATCAACTAAACAAGCTGATTTTATCACTATATGTAACTGCGAATATCAGTTACGACCTTTTTAGGCTAGCTAACACTTTCACTATATGTAACTGCGAATATCAGTTACGACCTTTTTAGGCTAGCTTTCACTATATGTAACTGCGAATATCAGTTACGACCTTTTTCGGCTAGCTAACACTTTCACTATTCACTATATACTGCTACTAGTCACTTCAGCTACCACCGGATACCACTCACTTCACTTCACTTGTCACTGGTAGTTCTTCACACTACTACTGGTACTGAGTCCCGAGCCCCTAAGGTAGACTTTGGCAATACTTTACAGTGAGCCGCTTGCCATTTTCCGTTTTGCCTCTTTATTGCATAAACTTTTCACTATACAAATGGCATAAATTACAATATTTTCTATACAAAACTAATTGCTACACTAACATGCTATACATCAATAAATCGGTAGTCTGGTACTTTATTAGTATATCATAAAAGTTACTCAAAACATTAACATTGTAAAAAGTTATTAAACGAAATGTCCCAAATTTTCATAAAATTTGGGTACATTAATTCTTTGATTTTTCTATAACTACGAAATGCGTTTAATTATATAAAATATTCTTACATTTCTTTAATCTATAAGCCATATGCTAATTCAATGTCATATTTATACCTCTTTTAGAACATAAAATTATTTTCCTTATTTTTAGTATGAACTATTACGCAGTTAATTAAAAACTTTTAGAGAGTTCCACGATAAGACGCGCTGTGATTAGTCGATTTTTCTTAATATAATAAAAGTTGTTTATATTACTTGTTATCAAAACGACATTCTATACAAATATACTAAGAGTTATAAATATGCTACACAACTATATTAATACACGTTTTCACTCAGTTTTGTCGGTAATTTCATTATTAATACAAAAACAATATTCTTTATCACTTTGTTTCTTAACGTTGTTAGGCCGTCGCGAACACATACCATTCTGCATTAACCGTTCTTTGTCCCTCAAGAGGAATAGTCGTAACATGGCCGGTTTTGGAGACAAACGTGGCCACCATTTGTTTTGCAACACTCCGTGAACGAGCAATTTTTTTGGCTTTAACTCATTTCGAACACCCAAACTCATGACTGGTTTTTAGGGTTCCGTAGCCAACTAGGAACCCTTATAGTTTCGCCATGTCAGTCTGTCCGTCTGTCCGTCCTCGCTTAATCTCTGTGACCGCTAGCACTAGAAAGCTGAAATTTGGTACCAATATGTGTATCAATCACGCCGACAAAGTGGTAAAATAAAAATTGGAAAAAAAAGTTTTATTAGTGTAGCCCCCCTATGTGTAAAGTGGGAAGTGATTTTTTTTTAATTTCAACCCTAACGTGTGATATATTGTTGGAAAGGTATTTAAAAAAGAATGGAGGTTTACTAAAATCATTTTTTGATAATGTCAATAATTTCGGAAATAATCGCTGCAAAATTAAAAAACAATGCGTCCCCCCCCCCCTTCTAACTTTTGAACCATAAGTTTAGAAAATATGAAAAAAATCTGAAAAGTAGAACTTTATAAGGACTTTCTAGGAAAATCATTTTGAACTTGGATGGAGACAACAGTACCCACTACCCACTACCGGGAGCGGTTGCAGCAGCGCGGAGTGCTGCTGGAGCGCGAACACAATGGACCCACCTTTAATCTCATAAGTGGGAACACTTATTGTGACGGACGGGAAACTACGGAACCCTACACTGAGCGTGGCCCGACACGCTCTTGGCCGGTTATTTGTTTCGGGTTCGTACGCGTATATCCAGGATTCGTCACCTGATACGATGTTGTATACAGCATTTGAGGATCCTGCGTGGAATCTTTCGAGATTTCCGACGCACCAAGTGACGCGAGCCGCTTTTTGCTCTTCACAGAGCGAATGCGGTATCCATCGGAAAAACAACTTTTTTACATCTAATTGTTCATGCAAGATTATTTGTATTTGACTCATGCCAATGTCTAAAGTTGGCTGAATTTCGCGGTGTCACATGTCGATCTTCCTCAATCAGCTTACCCACAGCATCAACGTTTTCTTGGGTGACTGCAGATTTTGGACGACCTTGATGGGGATCAAAACTGAGCTTGACATGGCCACGTTGAAATTCAGCATCATCATCATCATAACAGCCCTTCACAAGTCCACTGCTGAACATAGGCCTCTCCCAAGTAATGCCACAAATCACGGTCCTGAGCCACCTGCATCCATCGACTTCCTGCATGTCTTACCAGGTCGACACTCCATCTAGTAGGGGTTGCCCTACACTACGCCTACCGGTACGAGGCTGCCACTCGAGAACCTTTCTTCCCCATCGGTTATTGGTTCTTCGAGCTATATGGCCGGCCCATTGCCACTTCAGCTTACTAATCCGTTGGGCTGTGTCGGTCACTCTGGTTTTATTGCGGATATCTTCATTTCTAAGTTTATCACGCAGAGAAACCCCGAGCATAGCCCTTTCCATAGCTCGCTGAGCGACCTTGAGTGTCCTTATACGGCCAGCAGTGAAGGAGCACGTCTCAGATCCATATATCATCACTGGCAACACGCACTGATTATACACTTTAGTTTTCAGAGATTGAGGTATACCTGACGAGAAGATGTGTAGTAATTTCCCGAACGTTGCCCAGCTGAGTTGAATCCGTCGATTGACCTCTCGGTCGAAGTTGGACTTACCTAGTTGGACTATTTGTCCCAGGTAAACGTACTCGTCAACAACTTCGAGCATAGTGCTCCCAACAACTACCGGTATAGGTGTGACATGGACATTGAACATGACCTTTGTTTTTTCCATGTTCATCTTAAGACCTATCCGTTGGGAGACACCATTGAGGTCATTGAGCATAGTGCTAAGGTCCTCCAGCGATTCTGCCATAAGGACTATATCGTCGGCAAATCGAAAGTGAGTGATGTACTCACCATTGATGTTAGTACCGTATCCTTTCCAGTCCAGTAGCTTGAAAACGTCTTCCAACGCAGCGGTGAAGAGTTTCGGGGATATAACGTCACCCTGTCTTACACCTCTCTGCAGTTGGATAGGTTTCGTACTCTGGTTCTGTATTCGGATAGCCATCGTAGCCCTACTGTACAATCACTTCAGCACTTCGATATACCAACAGTCAACTTGGCACCGCTGAAGGGACTGTAGCACCGCCCAAATTTCGACGGAATCAAAGGCTTTCTCATAGTCCACATACGCCAGGCAAAGTGGCAGATTGTACTCTTCGGTCTTCTGTACAATCTGCCGCAGGGTATGTATGTGGTCTATGGTACTGAAGCCTTTTCGGAAACCGGCTTGTTCGGGAGGCTGGAAGTCGTGCGAGCGAGACGATTCGTAATGACTCTCGAAAACAGCACGTAGACGCGGCTCAGAAGGGAAATCGGTCTGTAGTTCTTCAAGAGAGCGTTGTCGCCTTTCTTAAAGAACAAGACCACCGCACTTCTGCTCCACGCCTCCGGAGTAGTGCCACCATGGAGGACGGAATTGAAGAGCTTCTGAAAGAATTCAAGTACCGGTGTTCCACCCGCTTTCAGAAGCTCCGCTGTAATTCCAACCTCACCTGGGGCCTTGCCATTTTTAAGGTGCTGGAGAGCCATTCTAATCTCGCTCAGACTGACGTCCGGGTTATCATCGCAATAGTGACGGATAAGACTTGCTCTTGGATCGTTACACACACTTGCGTGTGGCTCCAACGATGATGTGTACAGCTGCCCATAGAACCTCTCAATCTCACTCAAAATCTCAGGTGCCCCGAAAACGATGCTGCCACATTCAGTCTTCAGCTTTGACAGTTGGCTCTTTCTGGCAGACAGATCTCTGGCAAAGACTTTGGAGCCCTGGTTCCGCTCGATCGCTTCCTTAATACGAGCAGTATTAAAGATGCGTACGTCTCGCCGCATGCATTTGGAGATCTGTCTGTTCAGTTGCCTGTATGCTGTCAAATCTGTTGACGACTGCAGCCTAATCTCCCGTCTAACAGCCATGAGATTAAGAGTGTGATCGGAGAGTTTTTGTGTTCTTCTGCGGCGGGTCTTGCAGAACTTAGCTCCGACCGCGTGGACAGTTTCCACGAGCTTGTCATTCATCTCGTCCACTGCATTGCAATCTTCTAGGCACTGAAAGCGGTTACGTAACTCGAGCTGAAAAGTTTCGAGATTCTGGATTAGAGCACGAGGGGGACGGAGCGATGACTTCATTAGACGAGATCTCTCCAACTTAACGTTTAGGTTCAGTGTGCTTCTAACCATTCGGTTATCGCTGCCAGTTTTCACCCTTGCGATCACTGAGACATCACTGAACAGTTGGCTTCTGGTCGTCATAATGAAGTCAATCTCATTTTTTGTCGAACCGTCGGGGCTCGACCAGGTCCACTTCCTGTGGGGCCGCTTCTGGAAGAAAGAGTTTATCATTAAGAGTCCCTCTTTCTCCATAAAGTCGGCCAGCTGCTGGCCCCTTCGGTTCCGTTGCCCCACTCCAAATTTCTCTAACTTCAGCTCACCGTTTTCTCTTGTGCCTAGTTTTGCGTTGAAGTCTCCCATCAACACCGTGTAGTGGATTTTGGAGGAATGTATGGCTCTGGAAATATCCTCATACATTTCCTCCACCTCCTCATCGGGATGTGCCGAGGTTGGTGTGTAAAGCCGTATGACCTTCAGCGAATACCGTTTGGTGATTCTGAGTATCAGGTACGCGACCCTCGTCGACACACTTCCAATCTTTACAACGTTATTGACGAGTGACTTGAGGACGATAAATCCGACACCTCCTTGGGACAGATGGTCGCCCTCCCTGTGATAGAACAAGTTGCCGGACTCGAGGATCACCGTGTCCTCCCCCTCTCATCGGACCTCGGATAATCCAATAATATGCCAGCGCAACTTGTCTACCTCCTATTCCAGCTCCAGTATCTTCACGTAAGTCCTCAGGGTGCGTGCGTTGTATGTTGCCAGGTCGAGTCATCGTAGGTGGCAACCGAACCTCCACCGGAGATTCTTAGCACCCCCTGCCCCGCCGTTACCATGGTCGCCACCGTAGCCAGGAATAGCGGGGCCGCCGGGGACTGGGGGCCTTCATGGGGGGATATTTGCCATAGTTGCCACGCTTGGCGAGCGTGTTGGCAACCACAGTTTTTTGTTATATCACTGTTGTTATCAGGAAGATGCTGCTGTCCATCTCCTGCCCGTCTCCCTCTGTCGCCTCTTACGACACCCACGGGAAGATATGGAGTAGTGGATATTCTCAACCGCCACTACACGGCAGGCAAAAAAGGCAGCAAAAAAGGCAGCAAAGCAGCGATAAATTGTGGTTTTGGATGGGCTTCATCACCAAATGCAGAAATCATCCGGTCAACACACTGTTTTTGTGTTAAACCACTTTGAAAGTCATAATAAATCATCACTCTTGAATTTTCTCGAGTCAATTCCATTTTCTCAACGACTAAACAAGTTTGACAAAACCTTGTGACAAGACCGAGAATCTTTTTTTAAATAAATAAATGGTATTCGATTTTTAAAACCAAGGAGTTTTCAATTAAAAAGATTTTAATATGACAGGAATAGTGGAAATATTCCATTCCCGATACTTTTAGTGCAGCCCTCGTAACAAAGAACTGTTAAATATATCCAGCACGCAATGATTTTGTAAATGTAGGTAAAAGTTTGGCAGAGAGTTTTAAGGTAGGAAATAATAATAGTGAAAGTTTTAATATTAACATTGGTGAAGAATCAAACTATTACTTAAATTCATTTGCTTTTTTGGACACGGATGAAAGTGAAGTAGAACAATTAATTGACAATTTGAAAACCGACGGTTCAGTTGGTTGGGATGGAATTTCGAATAAATTTATTAAAAAGTTTGAATATTTGTTAATACTCGTAAATTTAATCAATGGTTAAATCATGGTGTATTCCCTAGATATCCTAAGAAGTTCGTAATTCGACCCATTTTTAAAGATGGTAAAAATCTGTTTAAGTAATTATAGACCTATCTTTATATTACCCGCTTTATCCAAAATTTTAGAGAAAATTATAAATAATAGACTTACAAAATATCTAGAGAAAAATAATTTATTGTCAAATACACAGTTTGGTTTTAGACATGGCAAATCAACAGAGCATGCCGTTCATACTCTTACAAATTTTTTGTCATCGTATTTAGACAGTGGAAAAAAGTGTATTTCAGTTTTCTTAAATTTGGCGAAAGCATTCGATACCGTGTCAATAAAAATACTATTAAAAAGACTGGAAAATGTCGGTATCTGAAGCACTCAACTCAAATTATTCAAAAGTTATCTTTCTGAGAGATATCAATACGTTAGTGTAAATAATATTACAAGCAATGATTTACTAGTAACACACGGCGTACCACAAAGAAGTATACTCGGCCCAACCTTATTTCTTATTTATATTGATAATTTTACAAAATTTGATCTCTCTCAGGGACATATAATTTCATATGAAGATGACACTGTTTTGATATTTGCTGCGGATACGTGGAAAGATGTATTTTCATCTGCACAAATAGATATAAATGCAGTTACTAATTGGCTTGGTAACTTGGTAAAATTTGGTGGTAAAGCGGGATTTAGAAAGGGAATGGGAAGTACAGATTAAGTCTTTTCCATGCGCATAATCGCGGAGAAGTTTTTGGCCAAAAACCAAAAGGTTTTTTGTGCGTTCATGGACTTGGAAAAGGCCTATGACAGAGTTGATAGGGATGTGCTATGGCAAACACTGAAATCATTTGGGTTGAGCGCAGGCTTGATACAGGCATTGGAGTCTCTTTATAGGGACTCTAGTGCTTGTGTTAGGATCAACGGGGTCTACTCGGACTGGTTTCACATCCATAAAGGTGTCAGACAAGGCTGTGTGGCTTCCCCGTGGCTGTTCAACCTATTTATGGACAGTTGTTTGCAAAATTTGAAAGTTGAAGAATGCGGATTAAGAATGGGTGAGTTAACCGTCAAATGCCTTTTGTACGCCGATGATTAAGTTATCCTTGCGTCGTCGGCGGCCGAGTTGCAAATGATGGTTACATTAATGAACAGATCATTAAAAGAAAGGGGTATGAAAGTGAACGCAAGTAAGACGAAGGTTATGGTTTTTGAAAGAGAAGAAAGTAAAACGATTTGTGAAATAAGAATAGAAGGGGAGTTGATCGAGCAAGAAGACGAGTTTGTATATTTGGGCTGCGTATTTAGCAGGGATGGGAGATATGATAAGGATATAGAACGACGAGTGAATGCAGGAAACAAAGTAAATGGGGCCCTGCACTCTATTGTGAAGAGTCAAAATGTGTCAAAAAAAGGCACGTATGGCAATTCACAATGCTGTGTTGGTCCCTACTTTAACGTATGGTAGTGAAAGTTTGGTATGGCAGAATAAGCACGAGAGTAGAATAAATGCAGTAGAAATGCGGTCGTTAAGGAGTATGTTAGGGCTGAATCTGAATGACAGGGTAAGAAATTGTGTAATAAGAGAAGAGAGTGTGGTTTGCAACATGATGTTGTGACCAGGATTAAGAAAGGAATGCTTCGGTGGTTTGGTCATGTGGAAAGAATGGATGAGGAAAGACTGACAAAGAAAATTTATGTTGCAGAAGTGAATGGTAGAGTCGGAAAGCGACGTCCTAGGCGAAAATTTATCGACCAAAGTGGCGATTTATTGAAAACGGGCCAAATTAGGACTACCCTTAACCGACGAGCATGTATGCGTAGGTGTATGGATGTGAAGGAGGCGTGAGAGGTGTGTCAGAATCGTGCCAAATGGAAGTCTGTAGTCTCTGCTTACCCCTCTGGGTGACAGGCGTGAGTGTTTATGTATATGTAATTGGCTTTACAGTAATAAACTTTCAATCAATATTACGAAAACAAAATATATAGTTTATTTATTAAGAAAACCTATTCACAACCTTGAAAATTTTAACTTAGTGATTCATTCATATGATTGTTTAACAAAGGATAACAGCTGTTCCTGCCTTTCACTTGAGTCTGTTGAATATATTAAATATCTAGGGGTTATAATAGATAGAAATTTAAATTTTAAACAACATATTAACACACTTAGCAAAAGAATTCATAAATTAATATATAATTTTAAAACTATTAGACACGTTTCGGATCCAGATATATTAAAACGAGTTTACTTAGCTTTATGTTAGTCTATTATAATGTTACGCGCTCAAGTCGACGATATACTAGCGCCATCTAGTGTCAGGAACGAGAGCGAGTAGAGCGTTGCAGAAAATGACATCACAAATCTCTCAACCGACAGCGCCATCCGAAGAACTAAGTTTCTAGAAAATCTATACTCGCACACTCGTCCCTTTGCGCGCATTTACTTGAATATTCGGGATGCTTCTTTGCTAATTTCAATAAATAGGCGCTGCAAGATGCGATCGAGGCAGAGTTGAATTCGGCGACACAAGCGAAGCTTCGGAGCGGAATTAAGTGAATTAGTGTGTTTAATTATTAGTGTTTTAAGTTTTAATTTGTGTAAAGTAAATTAAAGTGTTAATTTAGGTAATTTTATCGGCAATTTTTATTGTCACGAACCTCAAGCTCGTAACAATTGGTGTCAGAAGTGGGATAAAATCATGCCGATTTTACCTAAGGAGGAAACGGAGGGTGTCCGTACCCGAAGTCAACGCCAGCAGGAGACGGACCAACGAAGATTTGGTGGTGCAATGCCGCAGACGTCGGAGGGCCAGCCACCGGCTGCAGGCCCGTCAGTAGCCCCTACATCTGCAGCACCTGACTTAGGTGCTCTGATGGTGATGCTGCAGGAGCAGGCTCGCCGACAGGAGGAACAGGCTCGCCAGCAGGCGGAACAGGCTCGCCAGCAGGCGGAACAGGTACGCCGATTGGAAGAGAAGCTGCGGGGCGGACAGGAGGAACAGGCCCGCCGACAGGAAGACCAGGCCCGTCGGTTGGAAGAGCAGATGCTCCTCATGAAGGACCTTCACGCTACCTTCGGGAAGGAGATAAAGGAGGTGAAGGATAGGGTTGCTCTGCATGACAAACGCCTGTCGAAAGCTGAAACCCGAATCGCGAAAGCTGAAAACCGAATCGGGAAAGCTGAAACCCGAATCGACCAAGTAAACTATCGGGTTGACAACGTAATGGCTGACATGAAGAAATCACTGGACGAACTCAAACTTGGAGATGGAGCTACAGCTCCCGTAGTAGCTACAACACCTTCGCTACGTGGGTTCAAGGTGCCACCGTTCGACGGTACCTCTCCCTGGTCAGCCTACAAAATCCAGTTCGAGGCTGTTATGAAGGCGAATGGCTGGAATAAAATCAGGCCATGACTGCTCTCACTGAGGAAGTGACTTATGAGCAACTCCTTGAGGCATTGGAGGCGAGATATGGCGACGCTCACCTGGAACACGTCTTTCCCTGAAAACCTGCAGCAGGTCTCGAGGATCTAGAGGTGGAGAAGCTGGTGCGAAAAGCATACCGGTCTGTACCTGCGCTCATTGAAGGGAACCTGGTGCAGACATTCATCGACGGCATCCGTGACCTGGAAGTCAGAACTGCTGTGAGGCTCGGGCACCACGAGACGCTTAAGGACGCCTTGGCCCATGCGCTGGAGGTAGCAGCCGTGCGGCAGGATCATCGTTCCCATCGCGTCAGGGAGGTTGCAGCAGCTACAGTTCGCGACCGCAACAGAGGATACAGCCCTAGGTGCTATGGCTGTGGGGAAAAGGGCCATCTTCGATCCAGCTGCCCTAAGCGAACCCTAGAAAGGGACGGTGAACGATCTCAGGAGGGTAGTGCGGCCAACAGCACCGCCCAGCAGCAGCAGGGAAACGAGTAAAAGCCAGAACTGCGGGGCGGGTGCTGGCTGATGTTAAAAGAGCCCCAAGGATCTCGATCTCACAAACCCATGATGGGAACAGTCTAATCATCAAGGGCGAGGTCAACGGAATGCCGTGTAAACTGATCATAGACACTGGAGCCTCTCGTACGGTTGTTAGTTCCCAACTTATAAGTCAGTTCCTTGGGGACTCCGCATACAACCTAGAACGCATTAATTTGGTAACAGCCACCGGTCAGCGTTTACCGTCCGAGAGAAGGAGATGGAGTTGAAGCTAGGCAACGTGATCTACCTGCATAATGTCATCGTGGCTGATATAATGGACGTCTGCATCCTAGGCCTAGACTTTATGAGGAATAATTGTTGTGAGATCGACGTTAAGCAAGGTGTTTTGAAATGTGGACAGGAGGAACTTTATATGGAAGGTGCGTTACCAGGGAACGTGTACAGCATTAGGAAGATTGTTCTTCCGCCTAGATCGGAAACGATTGTTCCGGTTAGTCTTCCTCGAAACGCTGGGCAAGCTCACCGTTGTGTACTTGTGAAAAGGGTAAACAATGACCTTCCATGGAAAGTAGCTCGAACCTTGGTCAGGACCACTGACACCTCAGGAGTACGTGTGCTGAACCTTTGCGACCGGGAACAGATTATAGAAAAAGGCACACTGATTGGTACTTGTGAGGAAGTGGATTGGTTACGTCGGTGCCAATATCTATCGACTGGGACCTCCAGCAAGGATGCAGAAACGAGAGAGACCATACTTTTGGAAGACTGTCACAGTGTTCTCTCCCCGAACGAATTGGTCAAGGCGAAGAAGTTGTTACTCAAGTACGCCGATGTATTCTCATCAAACGATGCTGACATAGGAAAGACTGGCTTAGTTCAACACAAAATAAACATAGGAGAAGAATTGCCTATCCGTCAGCGGCCAAGAAGATTGCCGGTAGCACGTGAAAAGGAAGTGGAAACCATGATTGAAGGAATGGTGAAGGATGGTGTTATTGAACCTTCCTCGAGTCCATGGTGTTCACCAGTGGTGCTGGTGAAGAAGAAGGATGGCAGCATGCGGTTTTGTGTTGACTACCGCCGTCTGAACGACGTTACGATTAAGGACAGCTATCCCTTGCCAAGAATTGATAACACGCTGGACATGCTTACAGGAGTAAAGTGGTTTAGCACGCTGGATCTAAAAAGTGGCTACTGGCAAGTTGAAATCGACCCTAAGGACAAGGAGAAAACTACGTTCTCGACGGGAAAGGGTCTGTGGCAATTTAAAGTAATGCCGTTTGGGTTGTGCAATGCTCCAGCAACGTTTGAAAGGCTGATGGAGCTTGTACTTACTGGGCTAATTGGCGATGCCTGTCTGGTCTACTTGGATGGCATCATCATCGTGGGCCGTACGTTTGAGGAACACCTTCAGAACCTGGAACGCGTGTTCATGAAGATTCAGAGTGCCAACCTCAAGTTGAGTCCGAAGAAATGTTCACTATTCAAACGACAAGTTAACTTTTTAGGGTATGTAGTGTCGGAAGAAGGTATCCGTACAGATCCGGAGAAAATCGCCGCTGTCAAGGGTTGGCCGGTTCCAAAAGACAAGACGCAGGTTAGAGCATTTTTGGGTTTGTGCTCTTATTATCGGCGATTTGTGAAGAACTTTGCAGATATAGCCAAACCTCTGCACAAGCTAACCGAGGAGAAGCGACATTTCTGCTGGGATGAAAGTTGCAATATCGCATTCCAGGAGCTCAAGGACCGTCTGTGCAAAACACCTATTTTGGGATACCCTGATGCAAGCAAAGAATTTATAGTTGACACAGACGCAAGTGATATAGGACTTGGCGGTGTGTTGTCTCAACGGAATGGTGACCAAGAGGTCGTGATAGCGTACTTCAGCAAGTCGTTGTCAAAACCGGAAAGGAACTATTGTGTCACAAGACGCGAATTGCTCGCTGTGGTAAAGTCGTTGCAGCATTTTAGCAAATATCTTCTGGGACGAAAATTTCACTTAAGAACTGACCATGCTGCACTAAAATGGCTATTGCAGTTTAAAAATCCAGAAGGACAAGTTGCGAGGTGGATTGAACTACTGCAGGAATACAACTTTGAGATCGAACATCGCAGCGGAAAATCTCACGGCAACGCAGATGCATTGTCAAGAAGACCTTGTCCTGAAGATTGCAACCATTGTACTCGGCAAGAGAGTTAGGAAGAGGTATCCGTGAGGATGCTCAGGACGGACCACCTCGGCAACGAATGGAAGGACAGCTTACAACATGCACAGCAGGAAGATCCGGACATCAAGCCGATTCTGGAATGGATAAAGGCCAGTGCTCCCAAGCCTAAGTGTAGCGACGTCTCAGCAATGAGTTCGACCACCAAAAGCTATTGGGCTCAGTGGGACAGCTTGCTGCTTCAGGATGGAGTTCTGTGCCGTAAATGGGAAAATGTTAGGGGAGACAGCTGTCATTTGCAAATGGTTGTCCCTAAAGCTAAAGTACCGGATGTGCTACAGCTGTACCGTAATGATTATTCAGGAGGCCATCTGGGAGTTAAATGAACTCGCGGCTGTAAAGGGACCTCAGACTCGTAGTAGAGGTGCATTGAAGTTATACAATGTTGGTGCACCATGAGAGAGAATAGCCATTGACGTGGTGGGGCCGTTTCCGGAGAGTGAAAGCGGTAACAAGTATTTCATGGTTGTGATGGATTACTTCACTAAGTGGCCAGAGGTCTTCGCCATTCCAAATCAAGAAGCTTCAACAGTTGCAGATAAACTAGTTCATGAAGTCTTCTGTCGTTTTGGAGTACCTTTAGAGATTCACAGCGATCAAGGAAGGAATTTTGAGTCTCAAATATTCCAGGAAACTTGCCGAGTTATGGGTACTCATAAAACAAGAACGACTTCTTATCACCCGCAATCTGATGGAATGGTGGAACGATTTAATCAGACATTGGAGAGGTACCTAGCAAAAGTTGTAGACAATCGGCAACGAGATTGGGACAAGCACATACAACCGTTTTTGTTGTCATATCGAAGTTCTGTTCACGAAAGTACAGCAGTGACACCAGCTTTCGCAAACTTTGGAAGAGAATTACGGCTGCCTGCAGACCTGATCACCGGGATACCACCTGATGCCCCACGCAGTATAACCGATTATGCAAATGACTTGCGGAACAAAATGAATGACATTTATGAGCACGTCAGACAATCGGGCGTGAAGGAACATATAGCTGATGTGAAGCACCGACGCTCCGGGAAGTCTGCAGTCTGCGAACATGTTCAAGATCGTCCCCACCATTACATTAGATTTGATAAACCACAAATTCTCGCAAAAGAAGAATAAGCTCGTTTTGCGTAAATCGGACCATAAATTAATATTAAAAAACTGAAGGTAGCCGGACTAACTATGACATTGGGACGTCAAACATCTCAGTCCCCCCGTGACCATGGGCGCTGTAAAGCACCCGAAACGTCGGGATAATAATAAAAATAAAATAAGTAATTAAACGCGATAAAATCCGTAAATAATAGTTTTATTCAACATCATTTAAAATCAATCAAAAATGTTCAACAATCAACAAACAAAATTTTAAATCTAAAATATCAACATCATGTCGGAATGAAGATTTGATAGTAAATACAAAGAATTAAAAACTTTCAATATAAGAATTACAACATCAATCAAAAGATTTAATTTAACAGGGCCAAAAGTGCAACAAGACTCGAATTACAGAAGTTTTGTATGATGTAGATGTTGGCTTATATGTAAATCATTTATCAAACCTGTATTCACAATGATCTTATTCTTTAGCAATTGTAATGTGACAGTAAATGGTAGTAATAGTAATTATGTTTTTAATAATTATACTTTAAAAATACAGTTCAAGTTAAAAATATATATATATAAAAATAAATACAAAAAATTTAAATGACTTAATGTCAAGTATTTTTTATATTTCTTGCTCAAATGATTTAATGTTTTGTTTGTTATTTAAAGTATTCTAATAAGATGTTACTAATTAAAGTTCTATTGTTCTGTATTTATTCTTAAGTTTAAATAAATGTTTAAATTTTTTTATTGTAAAATAATATAAATTTTATGTGTGACTTAAGTTAAACATAAATACAATAATCGGCTAGTTAAGTCCTGCATGAGTATGACTAAATGTGGTTTTAAGTCACCATGTACTATAATTACATTTAAGATGTTAAATCATTCAAATTAATAGTGCTAAATACTAAATAAAAATTATTTATATGACTTATGAGTTAATTATTTAATAGAAATACATATTTGATGCAATTATGTATTATAAAATCCAATCCATTTGTTAGTTTTATTTACAAAAACTGGGTAAATACAGTAGGTATGTGTGGCAGATAAAGCAATATGCATATTCTTTTAAAAGTTAAAAGTGATCTACTAGTCTTCATGGAATATCTTCAAAATGCCTGAACCAATTTTGGCCGTAGAGAATTTTGCAAGGAGTGATCTTGGTTATTTTTTTATTTTATTATTTTAATTTAAACAGTGTTAATAATGGAAGTTAATTCAAGTTGAACAGTGTACCTACAGGATTTCTAATAAGCCCAAATTGGCACTAATGTCACAGGCAAAAGCTAATTAGATTTATAGTAATTTTAAATTATATGATATAATATGGTAACACATTTATATCATGATTAACTTACCAATAGCTAATGTGTCACTGTCAATTTCTACACTGATGGATGGCAAAACATTTGGCATGACAGCTATAACTTGAGACTCCAAAGGTCCCATATCTGGTGGAGTTGGTCCTCCGCCTGTTCTCTTCCTTTGGGCCTCCAGAGTCTTGGCATCCCTGGCTTTGGTTTTTAAATTTTGCCACATCTTTTTTATTTGTTTAGTATCAGCCTGAAAATGAATAGTAGACAAGTATTATAAATGGAGTAAAATATTATAGGTAAGTATTTAATGTATCTGTAGGAAGAATTTATAATTAAACTTATTTGTGTGCCTCTGTACGTTCGTATAGTAGGTATCAGTATGAGACTCGGACTAACACGAAAATTACGCCAAATAATTAAAACTACTTGTATGAAAATAACTAAAAACATTTCAAAAATAAAATTATTTAGGTACTTTTACTTACAATTTGTGTGACGTTTGAACTGTTGAACTGCGAGGTAATTTCCTCCCAAGCTTCACTTTTTTTCTAAGGGAAATACCGTCCATCTTTCTGTTCTCTATAATATTGATTTTGGCTTGAACCAGTTGTATAAGCAATTGTTTGTCGTACTCCGAGCAAGGCTTTTGTTTCCTTTTTGCGCTTTCCATTTTAATAGTTTAGTGCTTGGGAGTCCGTAAAAGATTAGCCGTGAGTCAGTCGTGTAGCAGGTACAAAATCCGTTGAGGCCGAATACGAAGAGAACTGGCGAAAATTAATGTATTTCTCTTGACTAGAACTTTGAACTGAAGTGATTCTAAGCTTTCAAACATTTTTGTAGGTTTGTTCGGGTCCTTCACAATGTCACCGTCATTTTAAAATTTTAAAATAAATGAATATACCAACAAATAAAAGAATGTTAAGAAATGATATATAAAATTATTGTTCTTCCAAAACTCTGTGAATTTTAATTTAGGAAAAATTCTTTTACGTAAAAATGTTTGTATTGTGATTCCGAAGGTAACTGCTATCTTTATTTTCGATACGAAATATTATTTATTAACATAATTCGTTTTAATAAAAACACCTAATAATAATATCGTATATTGCCAGATAAAAGTTTGCCGTAATAAATTACCAGGCGGGTCGATCAACTATTTTTTGTCCTACCCCTGTCCCGGACATTCAAATATTTTTTTCTCAAAAAGTATGGTTGCGAATCGGAAAATTAAGTATTTGCCTTATCATTAGTATTATGTTTAATACACAAGGATTAAGATTTGGTAAATTAACACAAAATTAACTGAAATATTTGTGGTTGTCCAAAAGACGCAAAGTTCTTTTCTTTGTACAATTATATGTCCCCAGGCACTACTCATCTATAAAAATAAGAATAGTGAAAAAAAAATCCATTGTCACATTAAAACTAGTTTCTCGAAAATATTCAACCTTATTTAATAGTTCATAAAAGCTTCCAATAATATTTTCATTGGCCATCTATCGCCTAATTTCTGAATTATTACGTTGTCCCCCTTGTTACTTCAAAATCGTATGTCAATCGGACAACCACTAAGAATTTCTAATACGAAAGAGAGAGTGCATTATAAGTCCGCAATCAATAAAGTAATCGATAATAAAAGCGCGGCAATACAACCGTCCATTTGTTTATTGGAAGTATGTTCGAGTCAGTCGGCCGCAAACAACAAGACAAGTTGCGTGTGTTAATTGTGAGTCCACTGAACCACCGCACCAAAACTGTAAGTATCTAGATATTTCATTACAGATTTTATAAAAAAGTTAGTTCACATTATTAGTTTAATGGTAAACTTTAGAATCAGGATAATAATTCAATAATTTTCCAATTAAAGTCCCTAAACTTAAAGTGTGTCTCTTGGACAACCGTCACTTAGACAACTGAAATGGTTGTCCAGAGACATTTTTGGTTGTCCAGGGGATTCATTTCAAATGATTTCCGATTTATTAAGAATTAAGTAACAATACTTGCATAAAATAAATTAATTTTATTTTTATAAGTAAATATAAATTTAAACATAATGATTTCTTAAATTTACGCGAACACTACACATTGAATAAAACTAAATTTACGGATTTTATCGCGTTTATTTCACTACTTTTACTTATTTTTAATTCCCGACGTTTCGGGTGCTTTACAGCAACCATGGTCACGGGGGGGACTGAGATGTTTGACGTCCCAATGTCATAGTTAGTCCGGCTACCTTCAGTTTTTGAATATTAATTTTTGGTCCGATTTACGCAAAACGAGCTTTCTTCTTGATACTATAAGCTCGTTTTGCGTAAATCGGACCAAAAATTAATATTCAAAAACTGAAGGTAGCCGGACTAACTATGACATTGGGACGTCAAACATCTCAGTCCCCACCGTGACCATGGTTGCTGTAAAGCACCCGAAACGTCGGGAATTAAAAATAAGTAAAAGTAGTGAAATAAACGCGATAAAATCCGTAAATTTAGTTTTATTCAATAAATTTAAACATTTAAATTAATATAAAATATTTTTATTTTGGAACGTTACAAAATGGGAATAACATCAAAAGAAAAATCCAAACGTTATAGAGAGAGACTAAAACAAAACCCGGAAAAATATGATGAAAGGAAAAGAAAAAAATCGGGAGAGTTCATATAAAAATAAAAAACTATTATCAGATCTTATGCCACAAGAAGAAGTCAACTGCAGGATCATTTGGATACTGAGAAAGCAAGAACAAAGAAAACGTACAAAAGTAATACAGGAATTTTTGAACAATACACCTCCAAGTTCACCGTCCATACTTCTCCAGCAACCAATTAATCAGCCTTTATTTGCTCCCACTCCACTGAGTAGCCCTGCAAAAAGTATGACTAGAGGCAGAAAGAAGGTACGCCGAGACATAACAAAACTTATAGAGAGAATAGACGATTAAATAAGAAAAGTTAAGGAAAAAATACGAAAAATATAAGAAAAGAGTTCAAAGAAATAAAAAAATCTAAACAGACAAACAAAGAACGAGAGATAAAAAAATTGCACATCTAATGGACAAAATAAATACACAATATTATGTAATGCGACCAAAGAACGATATCAAAGAGTTCACAATAACAAAGAATCTTTTCGTTTCTCAAAAATATATTTCGAGAACTAGGAAACAGAAGAAAGACGATCGTAAAAGAGTCATTGGGATTGGAAGGCAATATAAGGATTCGTACAAAAGACTACCAAAAGGATAATATTGGGATAATAATTTGATTAAAAATTAAAGATTTTTTCAATAGAGATGATGTTTCTAGAAATACCGCAGGTAAAAATGAAACTACTGGTAGAGGTACTAAAAAAGCTCAGAAACGGTTTTTGCTGGATTCGATGATCAACATTTACTGGTCATTTAAATTGGAAAACCCGGAAGTTAAATGTTCATACTTTTATTGTATACTATTATATTTTTTTACAAAATATATTATTATATTTTGTAATGCAAACCCACTGTCGATGGTAGAGAAATGTGTCTGTGCAAGATACATACTAATGCAACATACAAGGCAAAACTACTTGTTTTGAGTAGTAAATCTCAAATAAATACTTTTAATTACCAACAATATCTTTAATTATCCTTTTCTTTTTCTATAAATGTAAAGTATTCGGTCATATAACCATAAAATGTCTCTTGGACAATTATTTATGTCTCTTAGACAACTGTCTTGTCCCCAGAATCAGGATTAACAAAACCTTCATGTTTTAGACAGAAACGGAAAAAACTTAATACTTATTATAAAATATTCTTAATAGTGTTAAGAAAAATATCTTCAGTTATGTTTTATTATATTATACGTATAATTTAATGCTTTTATTAAAACTTCTATGTTTTATTTAGACGGTAGTTGTCCAAGAGACATTTTAACTAAAAATAATTTGATAACAGTCAATGCAGTACTGATAATTCAGTGCTCTAGGATAATATTTAACGTAGAACTACACAACTAGACTGTTTAATTTAAACTTAAGCCTTTATTTTAGCTGTTAAAAATTAAAACCTATGGTTGTCCAAGTGACCGATTTATTGGCTAGTCATCAAGTTTTTTTGTTAAAAATCCAATTTTAGTTTTAAAAAGTGCGCTGCTGGGTGTGAAATTTAAAAATCTGATAAATTATCTACATTTCAATAAAGTTAAAAACTAAAAGTAAAACAATAAACATTTTTTTTTTAAATAATTATAATAGGACAAAAAATAGTTGATTGACCCAGGCGCTTCGACGTGTGACGTAAGGTAACAACAGTCGATGTGTCTGTAGCGAAAATCGTTAATTTATTGTTTTATACGCGTTTAAGTGTCTATAAATGTAAATATGGGTAGGAAAAGAAATAAATGTTACTGTTACGAGCTTGAGGTTCGTGACAATAAAAATTGCCGATAAAATTACCTAAATTAACACTTTAATTTACTTTATACGAATTAAAGTTAAAAAACACTAATAATTAAACACACTAATTCACAGGGGTAGGACAGTTCCATATATTAACAGATTTGACGTCATTTTTTCGAAATGCGACATCTGTTATCGCCATCCAAAACAACGAGTTACTTTATGTCACCGCAGATGGCGTTACGATCGACGCAAATATAATTTATGACTGAAAAATAATGTAAAAAATATTAATTCCGTTACGTATCATTTTATTTAACACTTAGTATAATTATATGTAAATATTTGTGTAGATTACAAGCTGCGTAATAATTACGATAGCAGCACTGTGAACGATTTCTTATTGATTGTCAAATGTCAAATAGTCACGTCATCACTCATCACAAATATGGCGACTGCTCCTTGCGTTTGCGCGTGTTTGTAGTTTTCGTCCCATCTTTGTGCTTTTCTTCGTGAAATTAATCCGCCGATCCACGTTGAGTTGAGTCCTATCCTCCGTAGTGAAGTGTAAGAATTTTCCGAAGTAATAGTGTGAGTTGAGCTGTTCCTCCGTCATTCTAGTGCAATCGTTTTTTTGCGACCCGGACGCTTCGTTTGTGCTGTTTCTTTGCGATATAGACGCTTGTGATTTGTTTTTATCATGCCTAAACGGTGTGCATTGGGATGTTCAAACAGTAAGTATAATCATCATTATATCTCTGCCATCTTGCCTCCATAGAATTCCACAGTACCTTGTCAACTTCAACTTACAACTTACATAAAGTTACAGCCTATATACGTCCCACTGCTGGGCACAGGTACCCCCGTTTCTTAGATGGTTTTAGGGCAAGGAAGTGTTCGCCGTGTTACCCCGTTGCAGGTTAGCGAATTTCTCGTTTCTCCGAAATATTTTTTTTCTTATTTCTCATATATGCAGCTTTCCTCAGGATGTTTTCATGTGGTATCAACACTTAAAATTGCAACTATCAATTTCATTGGTGCCAGCAGGGACCCAACCTGATTTGCTTGCATAATGTGAAGTTTACAGTGAGCGCTAACCATCTGAACCACCGTGGCTTACAATCTTGTCCTAAATGATAGATAAACAGGATAAGATTTACATTATAGATGGACCACTGCATTTATCTGTGTTTATATTCGTAGGTACTTATTAAAATTATACCTTTCCCTCTCCCGGTTGATGGCCATAAGCCATTAGAAATGTTTGACAGAAATAAGTATGAGTATAGCCTTTACTTACAAACCAGTCTTAAGTGCACTCACATTTAGTTCAATACATGATATATCTAATTTACAAAAGTATTCTATTGCAACCAACATATTAGTAAAAATTATAACACTGCATTACATGCACTAGGTACTTTAATTAATGCATTTCAAGGTAATTATACAAGCAAAGTGTATAATATTTTTCATTAATAGCTACATCAAAGAATAATGTGATAGCAACATTACAAAATAGTTATAGCAATATAAAATTTTTGTAAAATGGCATAAATAACAAAATCAATGAGGATTGGAGTAGCCATGGAATTACAATTCTGTAATAAAGAACTTGTATACTCATGTATTACAAAGCAATTTTTGCAATCAGGTGATTTCTTAACTAAGTACACTTACATAATCTTTATTTTTAATCTGTGAGATTAGTTGAAATATCAATAGGGCAACGTAAAAGGTGATACTGAAAGTTCTTAGAAAATCAAAAACTGAACAAACTAGCAAGTTATTAGTTTTATTATATCTTTCCAAAATAGTGTCTATTTACATCAATACATTCCTGCATCCAATGGAATCACCGAGAAAAGCGCTTTGCTTACTTGCCCTTAGCGGTCTCTTCGACGACATTTTGAAATGCAGCCATTGCTTCCTCGGTGTCCATTAAACATTTTCCTCAAAGTTTTTCTTTTGTTTTCGAAAAAAAATAAACATCGCAAGGTGCGAGGTCGGTGCTATAGGGAGGGTGACCCAGTAATTCCACGTCTGATGTTGCCAAGTAGTCGATTGTTTGCTTGGCGGTGTGAGACGAGGCGTTTTCGTTGTGAAGGAAGATCCTACTGTGAGGTTATTTCTCCCGAACATTTTCCAAGACAAGTAGCAAACAATTGGAAGGAAAAACCAAGACAGCAGACTGTCTCTTAGTTTCAGGATCATAACAATAAATCCAGCTTTCGTCACCCGTAAGTATGTCAAACACAGCATTTGTGTAACCTCAGTTAAATCCTTAAACCATTTTACGACAATAATCAACACGATGGAGTTTTTGGGCCTCTGTCAAATAATGAGGTATGAATCTATAAATCATAAACAAATGACAAATTAATAAAATACATACACAATAATATTGGCAAATAGTTCAATTTTCAAAATTTGAACTTACTTTTTTATTATATAGTGTTTACAAGTGGCCAGTTCTAAAAACTTTCAGTGTCACCCTCTTACAAACAAGATTAAAATAAAATGATCATTTATGTAAAATATTAAAGGCAATTTGAACCAATAACTTTAAAACCTAAGGAGTAGGTGTTATCATTGCCTTTCTAAGTGTAGCATTTCACTTTGTTACAAACTATAGATTAGTTGTAAGTCCTAAGCCATAGCACAGTTTTAGGTATATTAAAGATAAGTACTGGCACACTTAAATCCACATGCTTGAGCAAGAGTATTTTTAAAAACTAAATGCCTTAATCAAACTTTATTTTGCATGTTTAGAAAAGCTATTTACAAATATTATATGGTGGTATTGAACCCTTTTTGTAAGAGTCTGACTTGCACTTGTCTGTTTTTTTTTTTAAATATTAGTAGGATCATTGGCTCTATTAGCAAAAATTGTTATGCATCATTATTCAGGAAAATTATTTTAGATCTTTAAACTTTTCAAGAAAAATATTAAAAGTGATCTTTCTTTTTTTTTCAGAGACTTCCTATCATCAATTTCCACATCCAGAAAAGAATCCTGACCGTTTCAAGGCTTGGGTTCATATAGCTGGAGGGAAGTTAGATAGTCCTGCTGATTATGAACTGTATAGAAAGAAGGTCATCTGTGATATCCATTTTACAGACAGGGATAGAAACCGTAATAACCGGTTGAATTTTCTAGCTGTGCCATCACTTCATCTTCCTGGTAAGATTTACATATAATACAAATAAGAGCATTTTAACTTATTACATATTAATTATTATACAATAGTGGTACTGGGCTTGAGTTGAAGTTAGCATTTTGCTAATATTGCATATTTAACTGAAATACTTATAATATTAGGCAAGAAAAATGGCCTAAATGATGGGAAATCTTTTTGCCCATGTTTTTAACAAGTGCAAATACAGTACCATGCGTTGTCCCATATTAAACCCTATATTAATTAGTATGGAGGCTCTATTGCTAGTATTGTTTTATTTTTATGCTTATTAGTAATTTTTCAACTTGTATTATATTTATTTTATAATGATAAGAAAACATATTTATGGTGGTTATTCTGTGTGGTGGAAAAATTAGATGTTTATATGTTTTTATCCCACTTCTAATTAAAAATTCTTTAACATTATAAGTTTTTATCAATTTTTTAAATAAATAACATTTTTCTCTTATTTTTTAGGCAAGTCTGATGAAGTTGTTACTTCAGAGAAAGTTTTACTTGTACCTGAACCTGTGAATGAAGAAAGCAGCCTTGCTGCATTAAAACCGACACTAACAGGTACTTACATATTGATTCCAATTATCATAGGTAGCAATTAAAGAAAAGCAAAATAAAAACAAAGGATTAGTAGTCTAGATGCTATCAGCGTCTTCAAAAGGTCATTATCGTCAATCAATTATATAATTACTTGTTATGACAAATTAAATGCAACTGTATCATTGAATAAAACTATTATTTACGGATTTTATCGCGTTTAATTACTTAAATTTATTTTTATTATTATCCCGACGTTTCGGGTGCTTTACAGCGCCCATGGTCACGGGGGGGACTGAGATGTTTGACGTCCCAATGTCATAGTTAGTCCGGCTACCTTCAGTTTTTTAATATTAATTTTTGGTCCGATTTACGCAAAACGAGCTTATAGTATCATGAAGTCTTGCAGTGGTATGCTTGGATTTGGGTTTAATTTTGTTGATTATAGGATCCCAAGCAGATGGTAGCACCCAACCATCTTCTCTATTGAAATTTGGAAGCTCCGGGAAGTCTGCAGTCTGTGAACATGTTCAAGATCGTCCCCACCATTACATTAGATTTGATAAACCACAAGTTCTCGCAAAAGAACACCGATTCCTACCAAGGATGATACGCGAGGCTATTGAAATTAAAAAACATCCAAATTTCAATAGAGAAGATGGTTGGGTGCTACCATCTGCTTGGGATCCTATAATCAACAAAATTAAACCCAAACCCAAGCATACCACTGCAAGACTTCATGATACTATAAGCTCGTTTTGCGTAAATCGGACCAAAAATTAATATTAAAAAACTGAAGGTAGCCGGACTAACTATGACATTGGGACGTCAAACATCTCAGTCCCCCCCGTGACCATGGGCGCTGTAAAGCACCCGAAACGTCGGGATAATAATAAAAATAAATTTAAGTAATTAAACGCGATAAAATCCATAAATAATAGTTTTATTCAATGTGTAGTGTTCGCGTAAATTTAAGCAACTGTATCATAATTAATTTTGGGCCTAACCTAATAAAATATACTCTAAATGTTATAGTTATTGGGCTCAATACAGTTATTGACCATTTAGATTCTAGTCTAAATTACAACTTCAATGATAAGTAAAACGACAACATTGAAAAGCTTGGTGTTAGAGCTTTGTGCGCGCTACACGACTGTAAAATGCCGAGCAGACCTGCATGGTGATTTATAACCCCATCTCCCTATGTATCTGTGCTCAGCATTAGATTTAAAACATATCTCTTATTTTTCAGGCAAGTCTAACGATGATGGTACTTCAGAGAAAGTTTTACTAATACCTGTACCTGGGAATAAAGAAAACAGCCTTGCTACATTAAAATCAACACTAACAGGTACTTACATATTGATTGCAATTATTATCGTAGGCAGCAATTAAAGAAAAGCGAAATAGTTTTTTTTTTAAGGGAATAGTCGTCTAGGTGCCATCAGCATCTTCAAAATGTCCTTATCGCCCATCAGTTATATAGTTACTTGTTATAACAAATTAAATACAATTGTATCATTTTAAAATTTTGGGCCTAACCTAATAAAATATACTCTAAATGTTATAGTTATTGGGCTCAATACAGTTAAATTCATCATCATTGAAAATGTAATTTAGACTAAATAGAATCTAGTCTAAATTACATTTTCAATGATAAATAAAACGACAACATTGAACAGCTTGGTGCGGCGCTACATGACTATAAAATCTCGAGCCGACCTGCATGGTGTTTTATGACACCATCTTCCTATGTATCTGTGCTCAGCATTAGACTTAAAACATATCTCTTATGTTTCAGGCAAATCTGATGAAGTTGGTACTTCAGAGAAAGTTTTACTTGTACCTGAACCTGTGAATGAAGAAAGCAGCCTTGCTACATTAAAATTGACAACGACAGGTACTGACATATTAATTCCAAATATTTATTACATTCATGTTGTTGGTAAATTTATATACATAAAGTTGGACTAAATTAAATCTAAAAATAACACACTAACAAAATCAATATTTCTCATGAATTTTTCTTTCTTATTACAGAAAACTCTGCCAGAATCAATTCAGAACACAATTATTGCCGACTGCAGAAGAAGGCGATTCATAAAAACAATAGTAAGTTTTTTTAGATATTTAGGGGATTAGGAAACAGAGTGCACTTTTAAGAAAAGCACTATGGTGTTTTCCTAAAAAACATCCGAACCCAATCCCGACTAAAAATCAAATGGATAGTAATTGGCCATAATTTTGTAAATCCTAATGACATATAAATAAATACATACAGTGCACAGAAATAGTAATAATAAGACAATAGAAATGAATTAGCGCTCGATTACTTCCATAACCGATGTCGCCACATCTTACCGTATTATAAACATACGCACAATGCACAATGATATCTAATGTTTCACATTACATTGCTTGGTGAGTTTGTCAATGCAAAAAAAAGCAGCAATGTTAATTGTACAATACGAAAACTAATAAGTGAGAGTTTACAAAGGTAAATATCATAGTAAGGTATTCGTCTAGATCTAAATTAGTTAAAACAATGAAAATTAGTAAACTATCAACTTACTGATGAAATGTTATGCCTTTATTAGTTGAATTACACATCCTTGATGAGTTTTTACAACTGATTATGCTGCAGTTCACCATTATAAATTTATAATAACATAAATTCACGGACGACGTTCCCCGCGCAACTTAATCACAAAATGGTGAATGATGTTCGTCAACACATCATAGCAGCGACAAGGTCACGCGTCTATGCGACTTCTATTGTCTTATTACTTAATACGTATATTACAACATTTTTTAATACACACATACACTACACACAGGTCTAATCCTCTTCCCCTCTATGTGACAGCCATATTGTTTTTTCTTGACATATTATCTACGTGTGTACAAAAAATATCATATCTCTCAAACTTTTAGTCTTTCTGAGATAAAAATAGGCTCCTTCGGAAGGCAACAATATTGTCTATTGTTTCCATTGCCAAAAAATTTACTTTACGTGGTAGAGTCATGTTGCAGTTATATTAGAGTATAGTTGTAGCATGAATGGCTCAGCTCGACCGGGGAAGGACCATACTCTCACAGAATACCAGCGTAAAATAGTAACTGACTGCTGCTGTATTTCGTGTGGTGAGCGTTGAGAACCGGATACCCTATTTACTGGTAATGAGACATTACATCTTAGTCCTCACAGCTAACAATGTGTCTGCATTTTGATTCGTAGTTGAGGATAGATGTAGATGTCTATTGGCCACAACAACCACTTACCATCAGGTGGACTGTGTGCTCGTTTGTCTCCCTATCCTATTAAAAAAATGGGTTCACATATTCATGTATCCAAAAATTATGCAAATCAAATTTTTTACAGATAATTATCACCAGCAGGAGTGGCCGTCATTCTGGTTGAACCAGCTTAAAACAACAAGAAGAAAAATTAAAGTTTTGCAATCAAACTTGATCAGATCACAAAAGAAAAACAAAACCTTTCAATCCAGAATAGCCAATGCTGAAAAAATGTCAGCAGATATTTTATTTAAAAAACTGACGAACAAAATGACCGTAGCAGCAAAAATTTTCACAAAAATGCAGTACACCCAGACGAGCAAGAGGCCTCCTGGTCGCAGATTTTCGCTCGAAGAAAAAGTGCTCTCGCTTTCTTTATATAAAAAGAGTCCAAGAAGCTACCCTCTTTTGGCAAAATATTTCACATTGCCTTCAACTAAATCATTAAAAAGACTTTTGACCAAAATAGAAGTGAAGCCGGGCCTTAATAAATGCATATTTATGAAAATTAAAAATACCGTCAAGGAGCTATGTACAGAAGACCGCTTATGCAGCTTAATTTTCGATGAAATGTCAATATCCCCTCAAATCCATTATAACGCTGCTAAAGACCAGATTAGAGGGTTCACATTTGATGGCAAGAAAATTGCTGACCATGTGTTGGTCTTCATGGTGAAGGGGTTAAAAAAGAAATTTAAGCAACCCATTGCGTATTATTTCACCAACTCAGTGAATAAACCTCAATTAAAAGAAATATTACAAAAAGTTATTAAGTATGTATATAGTACTGGATTAAAGGTCATATGTACTGTCTGTGATCAAAGTACAGTCAATGTAAGTGTAATAAATGACTTGGTAGAAGATACAAGAAAAAAATATTTAAGAGAAGAAAAGGAATTTAGGCATGAAATCATTGAAATAGGAAAAACAAAAGTAATCCCTCTATTTGATGTTCCACATTTACTAAAAGGAGTCCGAAACAATTTACTCACGAAAGATTTAAAATACTATGATTTTGAAGAATAGTGCGAAAAAATCATCAAATGGGATTACTATAAGCAAACTTATGAAGCTGATAAGTCGTATGGAGAGGTGAGGTGCCTACTAAAAGTCACAGATGAGCACATCTATGTCGATAAAATTAGAAAAATGAAAGTGAAAACAGCAGCCCAAATTTTCAGCCACACGGTAGCTGCGACTGCAGGACATCTGGTGGCAAGAGGAGACATTCCGGTAGAATGCCAAAATGTGGTAAAATTTACAAAATTAATAGACAATCTTTTTGATTCTTTAAATTCTAACACATTTCATGTGCCTGATGGCAAAATATATAAAGGATGTGTTAGACGATCTAGTCCACACCATGGTTTGTGGAGAAATGCCATAAAAGTTTTGAAAACTGTAACATTTATTAAAAAAATTAAGGACAAAAATAACAAAATCCGTTTGATTGAAACGAAAGCTATACCATCTATAAAAAACTTCATACGTACAATTAAAGGAATACAACAATTATGGATATTGCTGTCCCAAACATATTCGTTTGATGCTATGCTAACACGTAATTTCAACCAGGACCCACTAGAGAATTTCTTTGGGAATATCAGAAGTTATGGGGCGAGAAATACTGCACCGGACACGGTTGCGTTTGAAGGGGCCTTTAAGTCCCTTTTAATTAATAATTTTAACTCGCCCCATTCTCTGCATGCAAACTGCGAAAAAGACGACGATAGCTGCTTGCAGAATCTAGATTTTTTTGTAAGAGAAAATATCGCGTCAACTTCTGATATTCCTAGTCCCATTTATGAGGAAACACCACAATTTTCTGAAAGCATAGAAGACGAAATTGTAGTGCCTTTCATCAATTTAAATACCAGTATAAATGATGCTGGTCAGGGCAATTATGTGTGTGGGTGGGTCCTAGGGAAATGCATAAAAAATGTTTCAAAAAGCTGCAAAGTATGTAAAAAAGATATGTATGGCAGACCTGAAAGCAAATCCAATGATTACATACGGGCAAAAGAATATAAAAAAGGTAAACATTCTTTAATATACCCATCTGAAGGAATGGAAAAATGTTTTGTCCAAATTCAAAATTTAGTGACAGACATACTAAAAAAAGATGTTCCAAAAATGGGCTTAAAAAGTAAAATAAAAATGTTTACCGACATATTTGTTGACTTTCCATTTAGTTGTGAAAAACATCAAAAAATATTACGAAATTATTTCGAAAACACAATTATTCATGTGCTTATATATAGTTGGTGCCGTTCAATAAACCGGATTTTGTCTGGTAAAATCAAATACCATGGTGAGGATGAAACTAAAGCAGCAGCCCAAGCTTATAAAAATAAACACAAGGTAAATAAATAAATAATATTGTAAAATAAAAGTTGTTTTTTTGTTTATCCAATAACCTTTTGAAATTGATGCCTCTTTACTAATTGGCTTGTTTTTAATTTGATAAAGTTTTACTTGATTTTATTTTTCTCTAACAAAATCTTAGTAAAACTTTATCAAATTAAAAACAAGCCAATTAGTAAAGAGGCATCAATTTCAAAAGGTTATTGGATAAACAAAAAAACAACTTTTATTTTACAATATTATTTATTTATTTACCTTGTGTTTATTTTTATAAGCTTGGGCTCATTTCAAATTCAAATTCATTTCAAATTCATTTATTTATTTGTGAATACAGTAAGTTAGGTGTTATAAAAATTTACAGTAGGTACCGTGTATTCTACCACAGTGTGGTGTACAAATATATTTCTTCACGTTATTACCAATAACAGCAAAATGGAATACTTTTAAAATTGATTGCAAATTATAAAAATACAGTAATCATATTTGTAGGTGGTATTAAATATTCACAAAAATGTTATATATTATAAGTGAAAAGCATCTTGCAATGATACCCATGACACATAACACATTTCTTAATGGCGCCTTTACGTCTATATTGAAGAAAAAAGAAAAAAGAAAAAGGTGAAGTAAATAAAAATGTCATCTTTTCAAATTATTATTACTATTATTAAATACACGAGTCAGCAATAAATACTGCATCTGAAGCTAATGTCACGTAAGTAAACTATATATATATATATATATATATATATATATATATATATATATATATATATATATATATATATATATATATATATATATATATATATATATATGTATATATATATATATATAAAGAAATCAAAAATGTCGATGTCATCGGCTCATACAAAATAAATATTTTGTCTGAGGTCATCGGGTTATCATAATATCATGTCAAATGTATAATATGTGGTATGTCAAATCAATTATAAATATTATAATATTATGTATACCAAAACAATCATTTAATTTCTATGTCATTAAGGTATTCATTAATAGAATAGTAAGATTTAGTAATTAATAATGTTTTTAATGATTTTTTGAAGCTTTGTATATTATTTATTTTCCATGCCAATCAATTATAAGACCAATGGAATTGTTAATCTCAATTTCATAGCTTTGGGTATTATTGCCTTCATAAACGACCGTACAATCATCCGCAAAAAGGACCATAGATTGTTGTATCACCGATGGAAGGTCATTAATGTACAAAAGAAACAGGAGTGGACCCAAAACGCTTCCTTGTGGAACGCCGTAGTACACAGCTCGGGGTGTCGATCGATAAACCTTTTCTGTCAACTTTATAGGACATATTCTCCTTATTTCAGTAATCTGCGTCCTGTGTGTAAGATATGACTCAAAAAGATCTAAAACTGTCCCCCGCAATCCATATTGATGTAATTTTCTTATTAATATTTTGTTATATATGTTTGGGCTGCTGCTTTAGTTTCATCCTCACCATGGTATTTGATTTTACCAGACAAAATCCGGTTTATTGAACGGCACCAACTATATATAAGCACATGAATAATTGTGTTTTCGAAATAATTTCGTAATATTTTTTGATGTTTTTCACAACTAAATGGAAAGTCAACAAATATGTCGGTAAACATTTTTATTTTACTTTTTAAGCCCATTTTTGGAACATCTTTTTTTAGTATGTCTGTCACTAAATTTTGAATTTGGACAAAACATTTTTCCATTCCTTCAGATGGGTATATTAAAGAATGTTTACCTTTTTTATATTCTTTTGCCCGTATGTAATCATTGGATTTGCTTTCAGGTCTGCCATACATATCTTTTTTACATACTTTGCAGCTTTTTGAAACATTTTTTATGCATTTCCCTAGGACCCACCCACACACATAATTGCCCTGACCAGCATCATTTATACTGGTATTTAAATTGATGAAAGGCACTACAATTTCGTCTTCTATGCTTTCAGAAAATTGTGGTGTTTCCTCATAAATGGGACTAGGAATATCAGAAGTTGACGCGATATTTTCTCTTACAAAAAAATCTAGATTCTGCAAGCAGCTATCGTCGTCTTTTTCGCAGTTTGCATGCAGAGAATGGGGCGAGTTAAAATTATTAATTAAAAGGGACTTAAAGGCCCCTTCAAACGCAACCGTGTCCGGTGCAGTATTTCTCGCCCCATAACTTCTGATATTCCCAAAGAAATTCTCTAGTGGGTCCTGGTTGAAATTACGTGTTAGCATAGCATCAAACGAATATGTTTGGGACAGCAATATCCATAATTGTTGTATTCCTTTAATTGTACGTATGAAGTTTTTTATAGATGGTATAGCTTTCGTTTCAATCAAACGGATTTTGTTATTTTTGTCCTTAATTTTTTTAATAAATGTTACAGTTTTCAAAACTTTTATGGCATTTCTCCACAAACCATGGTGTGGACTAGATCGTCTAACACATCCTTTATATATTTTGCCATCAGGCACATGAAATGTGTTAGAATTTAAAGAATCAAAAAGATTGTCTATTAATTTTGTAAATTTTACCACATTTTGGCATTCTACCGGAATGTCTCCTCTTGCCACCAGATGTCCTGCAGTCGCAGCTACCGTGTGGCTGAAAATTTGGGCTGCTGTTTTCACTTTCATTTTTCTAATTTTATCGACATAGATGTGCTCATCTGTGACTTTTAGTAGGCACCTCACCTCTCCATACGACTTATCAGCTTCATAAGTTTGCTTATAGTAATCCCATTTGATGATTTTTTCGCACTTTTCTTCAAAATCATAGTATTTTAAATCTTTCGTGAGTAAATTGTTTCGGACTCCTTTTAGTAAATGTGGAACATCAAATAGAGGGATTACTTTTGTTTTTCCTATTTCAATGATTTCATGCCTAAATTCCTTTTCTTCTCTTAAATATTTTTTTCTTGTATCTTCTACCAAGTCATTTATTACACTTACATTGACTGTACTTTGATCACAGACAGTACATATGACCTTTAATCCAGTACTATATACATACTTAATAACTTTTTGTAATATTTCTTTTAATTGAGGTTTATTCACTGAGTTGGTGAAATAATACGCAATGGGTTGCTTAAATTTCTTTTTTAACCCCTTCACCATGAAGACCAACACATGGTCAGCAATTTTCTTGCCATCAAATGTGAACCCTCTAATCTGGTCTTTAGCAGCGTTATAATGGATTTGAGGGGATATTGACATTTCATCGAAAATTAAGCTGCATAAGCGGTCTTCTGTACATAGCTCCTTGACGGTATTTTTAATTTTCATAAATATGCATTTATTAAGGCCCGGCTTCACTTCTATTTTGGTCAAAAGTCTTTTTAATGATTTAATAATAGAGATTTAATAAAGTAAATAAATAAATAATATTGTAAAATAAAAGTTGTTTTTTTGTTTATCCAATAACCTTTTGAAATTGATGCCTCTTTACTAATTGGCTTGTTTTTAATTTGATAAAGTTTTACTAAGATTTTATTAGAGAAAAATAAAATCAAGTAAAACTTTATCAACTTGAATATAAGTAAATAAGTAAGGATGAAGGAAAAGCTACTATTGCCTATATAGTACCTATAGCCAGCTATAGCTATAGATGTTAAGTTTATGGATGGCGATAATAGATGGCGCTATTTATCACATCAATTGACATTTGCGGTTTTCAATAAATTCCACGAGTGGGCTCTCTATGTACGATATATTACTTTCCTCTATGCTAATTCACTTAATTTCGCTCCGAAGCTTCGCTTGTGTCGCCGAGTTAAACCATAGAGTTAAACTCTGTCCCGATCGCATCTTGCGCCACCTATTTATTCAAATCAGCAAAACATCCGGAATGTTCAAGTAAACACGCGCAAGGTACCGAGAAATCGAGTATAGATTTTCTAGAAACTTAGTTCTTCGGGCGGCGCTGTCGGTCGAGAGATCCGCGATGTCATTCTCTGCAAAGCCCCCCACCCGCTCTCGCTCCTGACACTAGATGGCGCTAGTATATCGTCGATTGGAGCGCGTAACATTACCTAAGTGGTAAAACAAAAAGAGTTTATCGCATGAACGCTGCTCGAATGTTGTATTTTGAGGTTAATACTTATATTTTTGTAAGGTAATTTTTTTGTTTGAGGCTGCCTAATAGGTTGCATTTTTACTCATTTACATTAGCCAAACTGATCATTTATACTTTTCTAGTTTCAAGTGAGAAACACTAAAAATGTAAAATATCAAGACCCAGTCGGAAAAGAATGTACAGAGTAGTGCAAGCACAGAGACCGCAAATAATGTCAGTCAATGTATTGTCCGAAAGCATGTGGTAAAAGTACATAATTAAGAAAAACCGAAATACTTCGGATGTGAAGTGATTGACCAGTCTGAGTAGTCTTGTGAGAATTTACATACACAGTACCTATCCCCACTATGGGGCAATCACCGACTTTTTAGTTTTTTTTTCTTTATTATTTATGCAATTTGGATTACGGCATCTTGTAAGACTCACAAGAACAAACATTTTCAGTTATATGAGATTCTTTACGTACGATGCACCAATTAAGAAAAAAAAATCGTTATCAATTCAATAACTTTTCGAACAATATTTTATAACGAATAAAGTACAGAATTTATAATCTATAGGAACTAATATTATAAATAAGAAAAATTTATTTAAGAAGTAAGCTATGCTCTCTGTGTTGTTCATTACTCTGCAACTGAGCTAGTTCAGTCAAATATAAATCAAAGCCCGTACGGCTTTGATTATAGGTATTATACATGTCTATATAAACAAAGCGTAGGTACTGGCGGCGCTTGGTTTGCTGCGAAACTAGCAAGGTCATTCGCGTCGTATTGGGCCTTAAACAGGTAGCCGTGGTCCGTCGTAAAAGAAGGTACAGAGTCAGTTAAACAAGCCGGGTTGAAAATAGGGATAGGGAAGTATCGTTCTATTTTTAAGCTGAGAACAAATTATCGGACGCGTCCGTCAGCCGCGGCGGACAGTCGCGGCTTTCAGTTTATACAAAGGTACTCTGTGGTCGCGGCTTAGCGGTGTGCACGGTAGCTGAGACGGCGTCCTCAGACGCCTCGCTTCGGTCATTCCAGAAAGGTTTTTTCAATCGAGAAACATGACAAACAGTGACAGCGAGGACGAATTTATAAAGTTAGCGGCAGCTGCTTTATGTCGTCCTCCAAAAAATAGGGGACCCAAACACTCCTTGTCCGTGATATTAATGTAAAACGACTCGAGTATGATGAATTTCATACATTGTATCCAGACTTACAAAAAGATGATAAACGTTAAAAAATGTACTTATGAATGTACTAATATGTACTTATAAATATAGGCACTCGTGGCTATGAACACATTCAATTAATTTTTTTTGATTACACATCATGTCGCGAGCGCAGTTGGTTCGCTTATGACCATAGATTACTGCTTATGACACTCGAAACCACTCGAAACGTCCGCAGACGCATCCCGTGCCCCGTTCACACTGTCCGCGGACGCACCAAACATCCAGCCGGCCAGATTCTGTTCGGACGTCCGAACGCTCAAGAGCGACGCAAGGTCATGTCCGCGTCTTACGGCCGATAGTTTGCACAGTGTAGTATTAAATGTACTGGCTAGATTTCAATAAGCCGCGACTGTCAGCCGCGGCTGACTGACGCGTCCGATAATTTGTTCTCAGCTTTAAGGTTGCCCTAGTCGATGGCACGAACTAAGTGGTGGGCGGGGCAAAAATCAGCCGACATCTCGTGCGAAAGGGATAGACGCTGTGATGAGCAGTAAGAAGCTAGTGCGCACACACATACGCACTCGAGCGACGCAATGCGCGACGGCATCATCGCGTACCTACGTACCTATGCGATTCATTTTAGAATAATAACATAAACTCAAACGGCTTAGCAATGAGTAGCTGCGCTGGGTGCCGCGGGTTCGAATCCCCCACGGAACAAATATTTTGTATGGACTACAAATAATTGTTCCGGGTCTGGATGTTTGTTCTTGTGCAATTTATATTTGTAAACTGCCTCCACGATACTGGAGAAAATCCTACTGTGGGGATAACGTATTTTAAAAAGAGAAAGGAGAGAGAAAGCAAATTGGTGTTATTGTGACTTAGGATCTGCTGTGTGAAACGTAATTATTATGAACCCAATTTATGTACCTAGTTGTTATGATGAAAGTTCTTATGTGAACTTAAGTAGATGTTGTTATTATATAATAATTCCATTGATTTGTTTTTACCTACTTTTTAACCGATTCGAAAAAAGGAGGTGGTTCTCAATTCGTTGGTTTTTGTTTATGTATGTTCTGTCCCCCGATTTCTCGAATATGCCTGAACCGATTTGGAAAATTATTTTTTTTGTTTGAAAGGATATATTTTCCAGATAATCCCACGGTAATCGATGATGATCAGATCAGGATCTGATGATGGGATCTTGGAGAAATCGGGGGCACTCTTCAATAAATGACAGCAAATCAACCGCGATTGCTGCTATCGCCTATCTATGCATTCTTTACGCAAATTTTCTATCACGCCTGTACCCACTAAAGGGACATAACTCTAAACTAAAAACGGTAACATAAAAAACTTTTTTGAAAAAAATATAACAATTTCTAAAACAAACACAAAAAAGTGTAACATAATTATGTTTTCTTTATGTTTTTGTATTTTACTGTAGGTTATGCGAATATTACTGTAGGTACTATGTATTCTAAATAGGTATTTACTTTCCATAGCTAGTTAGCTATAATAGCCCGCAGACAACTCCCCGACCCCGAAGTATATGTCAGCCAGTGTCAGGATAACTGCTTTTTCGACAGCGCGATTTTGATGTGAGTGTGGCTTTTATATAGGTTAATTAAATAAAAAAAATGTTAGTTTGTAAATTGTTTATTGATTGTTTGTGTTCAATAGCGGTTTGAAATATTCTCTTAGTACTTAGAAAGTTATCAACAATAGGCATTGTGTCACTGCAGGGACAAGCACAAACGTCTATCAAAATAGTAACGTATATAAACGGAATACTAACAGCATAGGTTTCCTTACAGAAGTCCAAAGAACACGTCTAGGCAAGGTAAGTAATTAGAAGAAAACTACAATTTAGAGATCGATTGTAAATCAAATTCACAGTACAGACACAATTAGCGAAATATGAATAAAATTTTTATTTATTTTATGATAGATAACGCTAGTTGAAAACTAAACACTGTATGGGAATGGCATCACTGAACGAGTCAGGTGGTCAGTCCAAACAAATAAAAGGCGCGATTGTAGAAAGAAATTCGTTACGAAACGTTTGTAGGCTAGGGGGCTTGGCCTGTTTATGCTATTCATAACGAAGGCTATAAAATATGTAGGTATAACTTAGAAACTAAATCCTATGTGTACTTATCTGTATTCATAACCCAATACATTGATTTATATGTTACACTAGATAAGTAATTTCCGCGCCAAAGCGTTGTCACTTCACATAAGGCCACAGCCTTATACTCAGCGAACGTCGGTTCAGTGTTCAAGGTGACGCCGTCCGAGTTAAGCCGAACGATTCACAACAAAAAATGGGTAAATGCGTAGTGAAAGAATGCGTTTCAAGGTCACTAAAACATAATAAATCAAACGGAATCACTTTCCATACGTAAGTTTTAATTTATATATTCATATTAACGTTTAAAACACTAAAAAATTAAATAAAATATCGAATATTGCCATTTAGGTTCAATGTTGCCACTTTTCCGCATTTGTGATTATCCTACATTAATGGGAGACTATATAATTAATGGAGTAAGTTAATTTGTTACCTCCGATTTTAAATATTTTGGAAATTATAATAAAAACTACGTTTTAACTTTCATACAATATAATTAATTATTCTTATTTTAGTTTATTCTTGAATTATCTTTTAAATATATTTTATTACCTATTTTATATTAATAATTTTATATTATTTATAATTTCGTATACATTTTATATTAATTATATTTTATTAGATACCTATTTTTATTGTTTGATTTATTAGAACCATAAAAATACGTTTTATTTCATCATTATGTTTACTTCTATTTATCTGATAAGCTTTGTATCCCTTTTTTTCTAAGGGGACGTAATAAAGATTTTAAAATAAAATATACTTTTTTAATATAAAAACAATTAACTGCAGTTTCAAAAATTATTATTTTTATTACGTATTTTAGGTAAAATTTCATATAGTAAGCCACACCAACCCGCCATTGCATGTTTGTGTGTCTATCTTTTTCTAATCTTACGACGACGATATTGTTTTAGCAACTTGTGTAAGTGAGATAGATATATGTTTACTTAAAATTGTTATTAGTTTCAAAGCTACGTCGTCGCGTTTGGATAGTGGTTACACTTTTTTCGACGCGCGGTAATGTGGTTTGCTCCTCTAGTCTTGTATAACTCAATGACCCAATATCTAAGGTAGGTTATTCTGTAATAAATTAAATCTAATCCAAAATATACTATAATAGCATAGCAAAGCTACTACTATTTTATTTAATAGTAGCTTATATAGTAGTATAGTAAATTATATATAAAAAATATGAGTACCTACTTATGTCTGAGGTAAGGTTAAATATAAACAAATATTTTGCCAAGTGCGAATCGGACTTCCGAGCTTCCGAGATTTAAATAGGTACCTATACATATTACTATCGATCAAAAAAGCCAAAAATACACGTTTCTTTTTCTAGTAGAAAATCCTTTAATTTCAACATTAGGTATATTAGGATATGAGATTCCTATACGTATGCACGATTATCGAAAATCTAAAAATTACCTATTCTAATTAAATTAATAGATAATTTTAAGATTTTCGATAATCGTGCTTATCTATGAGATGTTTTCGTTAGTTAGCAAATTAAAGTAGTTAAGTACCTACCTAATGTACTACCTGTATCGAAAGTTCATTATTATGTACCTACCTGTTTCCAATTTTAACTAAATGTGCTTCAACAAACTTATGGGAACATTTTAGCAGCTATATTCATCCCAGCTTCAGCATTGGACACGAACAAAAAAGGAAGCAATTTTTCTAAATAAAGATGTAGATATGTAGGTAATTACAACCATAAATAGATAGCAGCGGCTAACCTAGTGAGTATGTGTGAGTGCCCGCCGCATCCCCCCTCCGTCCATCCCACTGATCGGGGAAACAATTTGTAGCGAAAGGCAAGATGTTTTATAACAAAAACGGGCGCGCGAAATTTTATAAACAGACCTTTGGTAGTCTGGATGTCACGAAAAATCTATTGAATGTATCTGTTTAAAATAAAATTATTTGCATTTTTGAACAACTAATCTATCCCTGTACGGTAACTGTTTTGCAATTTTCGTTCTTCTTATGGTATTTATTTCCGCCCAAAGATGTGTTAAAAATAGTGTTGAAATTCGGAATTTTTGACCCTTATAACTTTTAAATATACTCTTTTTTTACTTTTTTGTTTCCATACAGGGCTAGATAATGATGAGACAAGTTGAAATCATTTTTTATTTTGAACGTACACCATCAAACAGTGGAGTTATCGCCGGACTACGTTTGTATGGAAGAATAAGCGACTAGTGTACCCTTAAAAAAGGTAATCTAATTCGAAACAGCAACTGGCGTAGAATAGGAATAGAATCATAGATAAATAAATATGTAGCAAGCTAAATAGAATAAACCAAAGTTTTTAGGTGATTGGTGCGTGAATGACTTTAGTACTGCCATGGACAATTCTAATTTTTCCTTTGGAGTCATTTTTTAAAATACATTTTTATCAAAGTAAAAAAGCACACAACCTTCAAAATTATTTTAATATATATATATATATATATATATATATATATATATATATATATATATATATATATATATATATATATATATATATATATAGAAAGTTAAAGAGTTATCAGTTGTACGTAATGTAAAATAATTTTGGACCATTACTTTTGTTAGGGTAATATCCTGAGTTTTTCTTAAGTCGTCAATTTCGTTGACTCAGGCTTTGCTTAGCGCGCACTCAGCACGACTTCGAAGTTAGTTCTATAAATACCGACATTGTCTTAGCTGGAAAGTAGAGTCTGAGCAAAGTCAAAGTACGGTTTATAGATCTCAGCCTTAGATCGAAAATGTTAACTTTGCGCCTTTATATCTCGGTCAGTTTTGAAGATAGAAAGAATTTAAAAACACAGTTGTTCTCATAATTTTTTGTAGAATTTTTTGGCATATAAAACAAAAAAATGGTTATCTTCTCCATTGAGTCCGTCTCGCAAAGGTCCCGGCTGGCTTCCAAATAGGTCACCAGTATTTGGTTCAGAGCCCTCACGACCCTGCCGACACCAAGCAAGCTGGTGGGGATGATGGATGCGAGGGGCTGCTGCGTGGTCGTGCAACACCTCGCGCTCGGCTGGCGGTTCGCATGCTGTCGCGTACAGCGCCAGCTCCAGACGCGCACTGGCGAATTCAAGGCAGCGGCCCCTTGCGCAATCTTCTGTGTTCCATCATCCATAGTGGTCGTCATTTAACGGGAGACGCCCAGACCCGCCGCCGTTTCATGGTGAGGCCATATGCACAAGCGGGCCCTTGCACCTTCAATTTTTGCCGAGGCACGGCGCTCACACCTCTTGGCAAGGTGCTGACTGACTGCGCGGACGTAGCAGTTATGTCACATAACCTTCACGTCAGCGGGCGATGGGGTCGTCACTTCCCTACGCCTATTATATATATATATATATATATATATATATATATATATATATATATATATATATTTATATATATATATACATAATACATACATAAACACTCACGCCTGTCACCCAGAGGGGTAGGCAGAGACTACAGACTTCCATTTAGCACGATCCTGACATACCTTTCTCGCCTCTTCCACATTCATATACCTACGCATACATGCTCGTCGGTTAAGGGTACTCTTAATTTGGCCCATTTTTAGTATATCGCCAATTTGGTCGACAAACTTCCGCCTAGGACGTCCCTTTCCGACTCTTCCATTCACTTCTGCAACATATATTTGCTTTGTCAGTCTTTCCGCATTCATTCTTTCTACATGACCAAACCACCGAAGCATTCCTTTCTTAATCCTGGTCACCGCATCATCTTGCAAACCACACTCTTCTTTTATCACACAGTTTCTCACCCTGTCACTCAGATTCAGCCCTAACATACTCCTTAGCGACCGCATTTCTACCGCATTTATTCTACTCTCGTGCTTCTTCTGCCACACCCAACTTTCACTACCATACGTTAAAGTAGGGACTAATACAGCACTGTGAATTGCCATACGTGCCTTTTTTGACACATTCTGACTTTTCACAATAGAGTGTAGAGCCCCATTTACTTTATTTCCTGCATTCACTCGTCGTTCAATGTCCTTATCATATCTCGCATCCCTGCTGAATACACATCCCAAATATACGAACTCATCCACTTGCTCAATTAACTCTCCTTCTATTCTTATTTCACATACCGTTTTGCTTTCATCTCTTTCAAAAACCATCACTTTCGTCTTACTCGCGTTCACTTTCATTCCCCTTTCTTTTAATGACCTGTTCATTAATGTAACCATCATTTGCAACTCGACCGCCGACGACGCAAGTATGACTTGATCATCGGCGTACAAAAGGCATTTGATGGTTAACTCACCCATTCTTACCCCGCATTCTTCAACTTTCAAATTTTCCAAACAGCTGTCCATAAATAGGTTGAACAGCCACGGGGAAGCTACACAGCCCTGTCTGACACCTTTATGGATGCCAAACCAGTCCGAGTAGACCCCGTTGATTCTAACACAAGCACTCGAGTCCCTATACAGAGACTTTAATGCCTGTATCAAACCAGCGCTCAACCTAAATGCGTTCAGCGTTTGCCATAACACATCCCTGTCCACTCTGTCATAAGCATTTTCCAAGTCCATGAACGCACAAAAAACTCTTTGGTTTTTCGCCAAAAACTTATCCGCGATCATGCGCATGGAAAAGACTTGATCTGTACACCCCATTCCCTTTCTAAATCCCGCTTGCACATCCCAAATTTTTTCATCAGTTTCTTTCATAACTCTTTCAATTAGTACCTTAGCATACAGTTTTCCCACAATGCTAAGAAGGCTGATACCACGGTAGTTTTTACAGTCCTGCTGTGACCCTTTTCCCTTATATATTGGGACTATCACGGCTTTGCACCAGTCTCCCGGTACCCGCTTTAGTTCCCAACATAAATTAAACAAGGTGTACAGCAGGCCTGCCACCACGTCCTCTCCAGCCCTTAGCATTTCGAGTGAAACTCTATCATATCCGGCTGCCTTACCTACTTTCATGCTTTTCATTGCTTTCATTATTTCATCCATACTTATCTCCTTATCCCTTTCATCTTCTTTCGGAATTTCTATTTCATTTAGTTCACACTTCTCCTCACTCATAAATTCGCTTTCAAAATATTCCTTCCATCTCTTTAGACTCAACACTTCATCATTCAGGATACAGCCATTCTCGTCTCGTATCGCATTCAATCTAGGCTGTTTTGAAAGTCCCCTGGTATTTCTTACGAGTTTCCAGAACATTTTAATATTTGCCTGGAAGTTATCCGATATTCTTCTATCATTCCTATCCGTTCTTTCTTGCTTTTTCCTTTCAACTAATTCTTTTACTCTCTTATTTAAACGTTTAAACTCCGCCTTCTTACCGCCAGAGTTACCAGCTTTGGTCGCTAGTAAATCTAGCCATGCTCTGTTCTTTGCTTCAACTTCCATACGTACCTCGTCATCCCACCATAACGTATTGTCTTTCCTTTCATTCATTCTCTTACTAACACCACATACTTCGGTAGCTGCATCCACTAAACCTTTCTTAACATTATGCCACACATTCTCCAAGTCTAACTCATTCACACACAACTCATCCAAATTACTTATATTTTCTCTCAGTCTGCATTTGTACTTGTCTTTCACATCTTCATCTTGTAACCTCTCAATTCTTATACGCTGTAACGCAGTGGTAGACACAGATGTCCTATGCCGCCAACGTCTGAATAAACCCCTAATTCGGCATAAGACCAGGTAGTGGTCGGTCCCTACGTTGGACCCCCGGTAAACCCTTGTATCCACCACTGCGCTCCTCATTCTTTCATCCACAGTTATGAAATCTATCATGCTTCTATCATCACCTCTTTCCCAAGTATACATGTGAATCTTCTTATGACGAAAGAAAGTGTTCGTCACAAAAAGATTCCTTTCCACACATACGGTGAGGAGGCTTTCACCATTCTCATTTATACTTTCATCACCAAACGTTCCCAATATCCTTTCATAACCAAGCCTCCTCACCCCAACCCTTCCATTAAAATCTCCTAGCATAATAATATTTTCATTTCCCTTACACTTCATTAGCACCATCCTTACCATTTCCCAAAACTGCTCCCGGATATAAGTGAGCTTAGACATGTCTGGGGCGTAGACCCCTAACACAAACAACTTCTTTAAGCCCACTTTCATTCGTATCCATAGCAGTCTTGGGCTTACACATTCATACTCTTTCACACATTGGCCCATTCGTTCTGAAAGGATGATCCCTACTCCCTGGCATGCCCGCTCGATCTCGTCTACACCAGACCAGTATGCGGTATACATGCCATGTGCAGTGACATCCTTCCCCTTCCTTTTCGTCTCATTTACACATAATACATCTATTCCTCTATCATACATCATATCGCATACTTCATCCATTTTATCATTCATTGCCCCACATACATTCAACGTAGCCAGACGGGCCTCTGCAATCCACTTTTCGCCTCTCTGGGAGACAGAACGTGACGGGTGGCGAACCTCGTCGCCGGTTTTCCTCCCGGAGATTCTTCGCACCCCTGCCCCATTAAAGGGGCGCCGGGAACTCGGGGCCATTTCTTTTACTTTTTGCCTCATGGTGCGAAAACTAGGGCGTGGCATATTTTACGCCGCTACCACACGGCGAGTAGCCGAGTCTGTTCTTTCGGCTTTGTCGCTCTTTTAGCACCACCCGGGGGAAACGTGTAGTGTATATATATATATATATATATATATATATATATATATATATATATATATATATATATATATATATATATATATATATATATATATATATATATATATATATAATCGGAATCTCGGAAACGGCTCCAACGATTTTCATAAAATTATGTGTGCAGGGAGTTTCGGGGGCAATAAATCGATCTAGCTAGGATTTATTTTTAGAAAATGACTTTTTGTCCGTGTTTTTGGCAATGAAAAACTGCTACAATATCGTTAGAATAAGAAGGTAAATTTTGACAGTTTGTTAATGATTACAAATAGCTTAATTGATATATTGGGCGGTCACAAAATCGTAATACCATGGTTCGAGCCCCGACTGACCGACAAATTTTTAATTTTTTTTTCAAGTTCCTTTCTTTTTTGAGAAAATCTATTTTTTCGAGCCCTTTTTAGGGTTCCGTACTCAACTAGGAACCCTTATAGTTTCGCCATGTCTGTCTGTCCGTCTGTCCGTCCTCGCTTAATCTCTGTGACCGTTAGCACTAGAAAGCTGAAATTTGGTACCAATATGTGTGTCAATCACGCCGACAAAGTGGTAAAATAAAAATTGGAAAAAAAATGTTTTATTAGGGTAGCCCCCCTATATGTAAAGTGGGAAGTGATTTTTTTTAATTTCAACCCTAACGTGTGATATATTGTTGGAAAGGTATTTAAAAATGAATAGGGGTTTACTAAAATAATTTTTTGATAATGTCAATAATTTCGGAAATAATCGCTCCAAAAGTAAAAAACAATGTGTCCCCCCCCCTCTAACTTTTGAACCATAAGTTTAGAAAATACGAAAAAATCTGAAAAGTAGAACTTTATAAGGACTTTCTAGGAAAATTATTTTGAACTTGGACGGAAACAACAGTACCCACTACCAGGAGCATTTGCAGGAGCGCGGAGCGCTGCTGGAGCGCGAACATAATGAATACCCACATTTAAACTCATAAGTGGGAACACATTGTGACGGACAGGAAACTACGGAACCCTACACTGAGCGTGGCCCGACACGCTCTTGGCCGTTTTTTTTAGTATTTTTTAAAAACACGAAAATTTAAATTAAACTAATTGCACTCATGATTTTTTATTCACATAACCAGTTCAGTTTTTTCTATTATGTCGCTAAGATCAAAAAATATTATTCGTATTTCATCAGTATGTAATTTGTATCTAAATATAATTTCCAAAACACACGAATTAAAAAAAACCGAGCGAAAAATACCGAGCAAAGCTCGGTCAACCGGGTACTATATATATATATATATATATATATATATATATATATATATATATATATATATATATATATATATATATATATATACTAGCTTGCTAGGCAGACGTGGTCCTGCTCTTTTCGACGACCATTCGTCATGTCCCCTATTAAAAATCCTTAAGTTAGCAAAAAAAAAACATTGTGGGTCACTCATGGGCACATAAAAATATCCTATCTCTCAAGTTGAACCAAACTGCACAAGGTGTGCAAATTTGATTAAAATCGGTTAAGTAGTTTAGGAGTCCATCGCGGACAAACAACGTGACACGTAATCATCAACAATTTGCCACAACTAGCAAATTTATTTTTAGATATGATGATTTTTTTCCAGATTTCGATAAAACATAGTAAATTATTTTGTTGATATCTGTACGGTGACAAGTAGACGCTTAATAATTCCATCAACAGTTTTTTCGCCATTATCTTTTTAATCCTTGATTGAGGATCTAAGTAAGCGTAAAGCCGTTGATCCTGCGCCTGATCTTTCTCCAGTATTGTCGATTTGCCGTCCCGTTGGACTAGGAGAGTGAAGCAATACAGAGAGCACCTGTGCCTCCGTACACGTTCGGGCATTATAAACCAGTTATTTACAGATGGCAAGTCTCCGTTGAGCCTGACCGCCGAGACCGAAATGTATGAAATTCATAACTCCAAATGTCAAACATATACAACTACTAATGTAATTTTAAATGGGGAGTTGAGTCTTATACGATACCACCATTTTTCTTGAAATCACACTAGACGTGAAGCGTGGAAGATTTAAAAGAAAAGTTAAAGTCCAGATGGCCAGCCTATATACGTCACACTGTTGGACACACACCTCTCATTGCTGTCAGGATTTTAGGGCAACGAAATGTCCGTCGTGCTGCCCCAATGCATCTTGGGTGTTGGTGGTGGCGGGCTTCACATGTCTCCGAAAAAACTTTTTTTTCTATGTCTCAGACATGGAGGTTTCCTCACGCTCTTTCTGTTCACCAGCGAGCATCTGGTAAATCTGCACTTAAAATTGCAGGTAACAATTATTGGTGCCAGCGGGGATCGAACCCGGGTTGTTCGCGAAATGTGAAAGAGGATTGCCCATTTTCGGCCATAGAACGCCCAACAATGTGAATTTGTTAAAAAATTATATCTTTATTTATGGTTATTAATCGCGGTATTCATTTGTCCTCAAACAATGGGAATATTTTTGCACAAATTAAAAGTACCGAAAACATAATAATAAAAATTAGGTAAATCATTATGTCATTAGTTTGCGAATAAAAAAAAAGTGTTGCCAATCACAAAACACATTTAAAAAATCGATTCTCTTTTTCGATCGATTATTTACGGTGTCATCATTACAGTGCTAATATAATTTTTAAATAATTATTATGTTACGATAATTAAACAAGCGAATCACTAGCTGATTTTCAATGAATTCTTTAGAAAGTAACAAATGCTACGGCACAATTTAACTGTTAATCTTAACCGATCCTCTTTGAAAACAGATAAGAACTGTTCTTATCTGTTTTTAAAGAAGATCGGTTAAGTTATTCTTATCTGTTTATAACAATACATTTAAAATAGAATCATGTTATGATAACGAAACAAAGTTAGTTTCCAGCTGATTTACCATGAATCCTTTAACCTTTTGAGCGCCAAAGTCGCCTATACTTGACCAACACCTGCGGGCCCTGAGCGCCAACGACGTCTATAGTTGACAAAAACCCGGCTCTCAAAAATATGAAATATAGATATTGGAAAATTATTACAGGTATTTTAATTCTACACTCCTCAAAATAGGAATAACCCAGCAACATGTGAGTATAAAAAACAAGTCTTCTAGAGCCACAAGTACTAAGAAACATTGAACTAATAAAAATGGATTTTTATCTAAGCAAATACTATGTCCAGCACGCCAAAGTCGTCTATGGTTGAAATAATACTCGTTTTTACGGAATTTATCGCGTATATTTAACTTTTTAATACCCGACGTTTCGAGAGCTTTACAGTACCCATGGTCACGGGAAGGACTGAGATGTTTAACGTCCAGGTGTCATAGTTAACCGCGGTTACCATAGATTAAGATTTAACTTTTGTTCCGATCTACACAGTACGAACTTATGGTATCATGAAGCCTTGCAGTTGTATGCTTGGGTTGGGATTTAATTTTATTTATTATAGGATCCCAAGCAGATGGTAGCACCCAGCCATCTTCTCTATTGAAATTAGGGTGTTTTTTGATTTCAATAGCCTCGCGAATCATCCTTGGAAGGAATCGGTGTTCTTTAGCGAGGATTTGTGGTCTATCAAATCTGATGTAGTGACGGGGGCGATCCTGTACATGTTCACAGACTGCAGACTTCCCGGAGCGTCGATTCTTCACATCAGCTATATGTTCTTTGACGCGGGTTTTAATTGATCTTTTAGTTTGTCCTATGTAGGAGAGACCACATTCACAATCAAGCTTGTACACTCCTGCATCTTGCAGAGGGACGTTACACTTGACTGATGGTAAAAACTGACCAATCTTCTTCGGCGGCTTGAAGTATGTTTTGATGGAAGCGCGCTTCAAGATGTAGCCAATCTTGTCAGTGACTCCTCTAACATATGGCAGTACAGCAGGTACACGCTCGACTGTGGCCGGCTTCACTCGTTCTCTGTGACGTAGGCGCGGGACCCGAAGCTTGTTGTCATGCAAAACTTGCTTGACGTGTTGGAGCTCGGCAGCCAGGTGTTTACTGTCACAGATCCCTCGTGCTCTCTGAAACAAAGATTTACCCACGGTAGCTAACTGTGAAGGATGGTGGTGAGAATCACCGTTTAAATATCTATCTGTATGGGTCTTTTTTCTATACACAGTATGGCTCAAGGTGTTATCAGGATTCCGAATTACTAACACATCTAGAAAAGCTAAGGAATTGTTTGCCTCTAACTCCATTGTGAACTGAATTTTAGAATTTATAGAGTTAAGATGGTCTAAAAATGCAGTTACTTTATCTAAAGGTAGAATTGTGAAAGTGTCGTCTACGTACCGCTTGTAGAATCTTGGATTTATGGGAGAAGTAAGCAGGGCTTTCTCCTCAAAGTCTTCCATGAATATGTCTTTGTTCGCCCCCGTCACTACATCAGATTTGATAGACCACAAATCCTCGCTAAAGAACACCGATTCCTTCCAAGGATGATTCGCGAGGCTATTGAAATCAAAAAACACCCTAATTTCAATAGAGAAGATGGCTGGGTGCTACCATCTGCTTGGGATCCTATAATAAATAAAATTAAATCCCAACCCAAGCATACAACTGCAAGGCTTCATGATACCATAAGTTCGTACTGTGTAGATCGGAACAAAAGTTAAATCTTAATCTATGGTAACCGCGGTTAACTATGACACCTGGACGTTAAACATCTCAGTCCTTCCCATGACCATGGGTACTGTAAAGCTCTCGAAACGTCGGGTATTAAAAAGTTAAATATACGCGATAAATTCCGTAAAAACGAGTATTATTTCAATGTGTAGTGTTCGGGTAAATATAAGAAATCGTCTATGGTTGACCGCTAGTGTCAAACGCGGGAGGCATAGATTTCTTGAAAACTATCCAAAATTCAGCTCAATGGTGTTTTTTTTTTCTATTATTTATGATATTTGAATAAAATTAAAAATTAGAATCATAAAACTATAGTTAGCTACATGAATAAAAAATGTTATCAGATCATCTTCACATAATAAATCTAATATCTCAGCTCTAGCGCATCTTTAGCGCGTCATCGAAAATCAGTTCACTGGGCACCGTGATCAAGGATAGACGACACCCTGATGACGTCATAAGTGATTACCGAGAAAAGTAGAGCAATGCAACATGAACGATTCCTCAGAACTCATTCGGATTTTGGAAAGCGTCGATGATGATGAATTTTGATTTTTGATTGATGAATTGAATTTTTGATTGATTGGTGAACAAATATGTTTATTTATTCCATGACCAAGATTTTAGTATTATAAGGCTGATTTACCTAGTGCGAATAATTATATACAATTGTTGATTAATGAATAATTATGTACCTTTTTTAATAATAATACAAAATTACAATTAATGTTTTTTTTTATTTAGGGTGTGAAGAGCAATTTTTCATTTTGTGTTGTGCCATTTTCTTTATCAGTCTCAAAATCATCTAGCAGCATCAGCATCACATGAAATCCCCATTGTCATAAGAGTGTAAGACTTTTCTTCTGTGCTTCACTTGGCCTACGCCTTCCCCGACACATAAAATATTATGAATCGATGTCTGTATATTTCGGTTAGATCGATTTTGAAATCGATACACAACATTCTAAGAATGTTTCAAAAAGGAAGGTCAGCTACGCCGTTGTCGTCCAGTCGTGACAATGTCGTCATTAGGATGGAGAGTAGTGCTGTGGTTTACTACTATTTTATTGCTATTATAATAATAATAATAGTCTTTATTTGCATAAAACATGGTAATTATACAGATGTTTATTGTTTGTTTTTTATTTATGTTTATATGTACAAAGTACATATATAAAAAGAGTGGGAGACGGCATTAAATAAAACATACAGTTTATTAAGAGTCATTTATAGCATAAAAAACCACCAAAAACAAGTTATTTCACGTTATCGATATATCAATTCTTGGCAACACTATTTTGTTTTGGCGCTTTGGCGTACGGGACACGGTAATGCGTTTTTGGCGTGGCGCTCAAAAGGTTAAAGCTTAACAAAACGCAACTGCACAATTTAACTGTTCCTAAAAATACATTTCAAATAGCATTTAAATAAATAAAGGAAAATATATTTTAAAAAGCCTGCAGAACTTAAAGCGCCTCAAAGATTGTTTTTTAACGATATTATTAATCGAATAAAAATCGATATCCTTTCATTGATTTTATGTCAGTTAAGTGGCAACATCGAGTCTGACAGCTAAGCCCTGTCATAGAATGAAATCACAATTCACAATTCAGTTCACAACTGATGCATAAAGACTCTGTGATTGAAGGAGGAAGTGAGAGATACAAGTGTCGTGCCTTTTTTGCTTAAAATTTATTATTTTATTAAGTGTTGTTGAGTTACTATAGTAAATTTTTCTGTCTTGGTGGAGGTTTTAATATCTGTAAATTAGTAAGTGTTTGTAGTTGTGCCGTTTTTATGTAATTTTTTGTTGTAGTAGTATAATGGAGGACGAACCTCCCGATCCCGGAAGGGGTCGCAATGATTCCTTTTCCTTACCCATTAACATTGATAATGTAGAACTAATTAACCGTAAACGTGCCCAAGTAAGTAACGAGTCTGCCCATCCACAAAAAATAGTTATTACTGATCCAAAACAACAGTTTCCTTCAATACAATCCTCATATACCCATCCTGATTTTATTAATAAAAAAGTTAAGTACTCTCAAGATGATGCCGCTCCTTTTCTAGTTCACGTAAGTAAAATCTCAAATGATCAGCTGTCTGGAGTAACTCTTAAACCAATTAAATTCGGTCACTTTCTGTATCATAACAATATTAAAAATATAGTCTATGATGGAGTCAAAAAAGTTGGACGAAATAGAATATCAGTGGAGTTTAAAACAGCTGCAGATGCAAACACTTTTATCGATCACCCAGCTCTCCAAATTTCTAAATATGAAGCAACCATCCCCTCATATAGTATCACTCGTATGGGGCTAGTTAGACAAGTTCCCATAGAGTGGACACTAGAAGAATTAATAGCAGCTATAGAAATTCCCTCTGGCTACGGTTCTATAATTAAAGCACGGCGACTTAATAGACGATCAGTGAGTGACAGCAATAGCATTTCATGGGTTCCAACTCAGACGGTTGTTCTAACTTTTTCTGGACAAAAACTTCCTCCCCATATTTACTGTTTTTACACTTCAATGCCAGTAGAAAAATATATTTTGCCACTAATTCAGTGTCATAAATGTTGTAGATTTGGCCATGTTACTTCCCAGTGCCGATCATCCCCTCGCTGCTTTGTGTGTGCACAGAATCATGAAGGTTTAGCTTGTTCTCGACAAACTCCTACTTGTCTATTCTGCTCAGGTCCCCACACCGCAAAAGACCCTACTTGTCCTGAACATCTAAGGCAAAAATCTATTAAACTTGTTATGTCACAAGAAAATATCTCATATTTAGAAGCTTCAGCTAGATTCCCTCAGACAAAAAGATCCTTTGCTGATACAACAAGAATCCAGCCTCGTAATTGTTCTCAACAGACCCCTTATACCATAACTGACAGTCTTTCAACCCCTTCGGCTCAGCTCTCACAAACTGCATCATACAAAAAAACAATTTTTATCCCTCAACGTACTTATAGCCAATCATTAAATTCTGGATATGATATGGCAGCTCATCAGGCAATTGTTGAGAATCCTAATTCTTCCCTTCCTAATGGGTGTGCTCTACTGGGAAATGACAACAACTCTTCTAGTAATGATAATTTCTGCGAACTTATGATATCAATTCTAATTAACATGATCTCCCGTTTTAATGACACGGAACTTCCTCTCAGCTTACATCAAAAACTTACTCAGCTTTCCTCCTTAGCCCGTAACATTCGCAGTCCCGCCAATTCTTCAATGGAATTGTCGGAGCATTAGAAATAAAAAAAATGAACTCATTTACCTCATTAATAAATTTCATCCCTTCATTCTTGCCATCCAGGAGACATGGCTTAGACCTGAGTCTCATTTTAGGGTTTCAGGCTATGCATGCCTCCGGGATGATAGGAGTGATGGTCGTGCTGGCACCTCTATTTTAATTTCAAGAACAGTTACATTTTCACAAATTCCTCTCCCTTCTCATAGTCCAGCAGTAAATGCTGTTGCTATTAAGACCCTTGATGTCTCTATTCTCTCTGTTTACATTCCTAATCCTGATGCAAATGTTTTAACAGAACTTGCAACACTTATTTCTTCTTTGTCACCTCCTATGGTTATTTTGGGAGATTTTAATATGCATCATACTGTTTGGGGCTCCCATCTGTGTGATTCACTGGCTCCCTTATTTTTAGATCTTATTGATAATTTTAATCTCTGTATTCTAAATGACGGGTCTCCTACCCGTCGAGTATCCCCATTACAAAATGTTAGAAGTGCCGTTGACCTAACTCTCTGCTCCCCAGATATTGCTTCCCTTCTTTTGTGGCAAATATTACCTTCTAGCTATGGCAGTGACCATTTTCCTATATTCATCACTCCTCCTACTTCACCTAGAATAAATTTTACATTTTGCCCAAGACTAAAGTATAATCTATCCAAAGCTAATTGGCAATTATATTCTACAGTTTTGGAACAAGAGGTTTCAACTCTTCCCCCAATTAACAATGATAATATTGCTCCTGTTTATATAGAGTTCAGAAATGCAATTATTTCTGCTGCTAATAAGTCAATCCCCTTAAAAAAACCTTTCAAAAATAAGTATCCTTCCCCTCCTTGGTGGGACCAAGATTGTTCAGCAGCTTGTAGGAGAAGAAAGGAGGCTGAATTAATATACTCCCGTTCTATGACTGCAGAGAATTATATCTCCTATAAAAAAATTGCTGCAGAAACCTTAAAATTACTGTCAGACAAAAAGCGAACTGGTTGGTTTAAATTCTGTGAGTCACTGTCACCTAGGACTCCCCCATCTTTGGTCTGGAGAAATGTTAAAAAATATCGCTGTGCAGTTTCTAGTGAAAATATAATTTCTAATGATCCTTCCCCGTGGATAGATGAATTCTCTAATAAACTTGCACCACAAACAGTCCCATCTTATGATGAATGCCTAGTTTTTAATTCTGCTTTTTTAAAAACAAATGATAAATTTGATTCCCCCTTTTCTTCTCAGGAATTGTTTACTGTTCTCAATGGCCTTAAAGACTCCTCACCAGGTATTGATGGGATTCCTTATTCATTTATAATTAATAGTAGTGAGAACACTAAAACTGTCTTACTATCCATTTTAAATTTTATTTATATTACTGGTGATCCTCCTGCTGAATGGAAAACCCAAATTATATTGCCCATTCTCAAACCAGGTAAGTCTAGCAATGACCCTTCCAGTTACCGACCTATTGCCCTTTCTTGTACTTTGACAAAAATCTTGGAACATTTAATAAAAAATCGCTTGGAGTGGTTTTTGGAAAGGAATAATCTCTTACCTAAAAGCCAATTCGGTTTCCGAAAAGGTTTAAGTACCCTGGATAGCCTAAGTACTTTGGTCACAGATATTCATATTGCTTTTTCAAAACATGAATTTCTCATAGGAGTTTTCTTGGATATTTCTTCTGCATATGATAATGTGCTACTTCCTGTGCTCAGGCAGAAAATGCTTAATCTGAGCATTCCAGTGAGGATAGTCAATTACGTCTCTAACTTTCTCTCTTCTAGATCAATATCTATAAATGTTAAAAATCTCCTGCTTCCCCCAAAAACTATATGGAAAGGACTTCCACAAGGCTCAGTTCTTAGTCCTCTCCTTTATTCTATATATACTCACGATTTAGAACTTTCAGTAAATTCTTTTTGTAATGTTCTTCAATATGCAGACGATCTAGCTCTATACATCTCCTCAAACAACTTCACAGTGGCATGTTCCCGTCTAAACTCATCCATGGATTATTTACAAGAATGGTTAACTAATCATGGCCTCTCTTTATCTGTGGCCAAGAGTAGTGTGGTGATCTTTTCCCGCCAAAGGCGAGTTCCCGATATATCCGTTGTATATGATAAGCAACCTTTTCCAGTTAGAGGCAATGTTAAATTTTTGGGAGTTATCCTTGATTCGAAATTGGCCTTTGGTCCATACATTGAATATATAACACAAAAATGCGAAAAAAACATAAATATTCTTCGGTCTTTGTCAGGTGTTTGGTGGGGGTCCCATCCTTTTTCTCAGAAATTACTGTACAATGCTTTAATACGAAGCCACCTTGACTATGGGTGTTTTCTGTTGGAGCCTTGCAATAAATCATCCCTAAAAATAATGGACAAAATTCAATCGAAATGCCTTCGCATTATTACAGGGGCAATGAAATCCTCACCAATAAATGTTCTTCAGGTTGAGTGCGTAGATCCTCCTTTAAGATTAAGAAGGCAATACCTTTCAGACAGATTCTTATTTAAGATCTGCCAGCTTTCAGATCATCCCCTAATTCCTAAATTGCACCTTCTTTCAGAGTATATCTCATCTGACCGATACTGGACCCATAAGGACTCTCCCTGCTTGTTTAAAAGTTTTGTAATTTTTCTTCAGCTTCCTTACCCAATCTTTCAATGTAAAATAAATCCACTCTTTGATGTTCCTTACGAGGCTATTGTTTTCCAACCCGACATTCATCTAGATCTAGGTATAGAAAAGGATTCTCCAATGGCAAATTTGAAATTAAAAGAAATTATAGAAAACACCTTTAAAGATTGGCTTGTCATGTACACAGACGCTTCAAAACAGTCTGATGAAGACTATACTGGAGCTGCTGTTTGGATTCCTAAGTTCAAAATCATTCTTAACTTTAAATGCCCCTCACTATCCTCCACTTTTACCGGTGAAGCAACTGCAATCAGTGAAGCTTTGTTATATGTAGAGTCACATAATCTTAATAAAACAGTTATTTTCACAGATTCAAAAAGTTGTTTGTTAGCTATTTTGTCCAATCAATTCCATAACAAACATAAATTTCCACTAATTCTTAAAATAAGAAATACCCTATTCAGATGCCATCTTAAAGGAATCCATGTTTCAGTGGCCTGGATTCCAGGCCACAGTGGTATCCATGGTAACGAAACAGCTGATGTACTCGCTAAAAATGCAATTGCTAATGGCATTCTACAAAATTTAATTTACTCACATGACCTAATTTTGCTAGCTAAAAGGAAACTGAATGAAAATTGGAATAAATTATGGGAAGTTTCCAAAAATGTTAAAGGTAAGCACTATGCTGCCATCCAAGAGGTTATTCCTCCCAAGCCTTGGTTCTTTAAATTTAACAAAGCGAATAAACATGCAACTTCAATCATTTGTAGATTAAGAATTGGACACGCCTGTACACATGCACATCTGGCAAAAATCAGAGTAAGGGATAGCTCATTGTGTGAATGTGGCTTAGATGAAGGTTCCACAAACCATATTTTTTTCAACTGTCCCAAATTATCCTCCTCCCTTTATGATTACCTTCCTCCTTATATTCCTCGACCTATAGATTTTAATTCTCTTTTAACATATACCAATACTCCTTTTGTGTATATTTTATGTGATTTTATTAATACTAATAATATGAAACTTTAAATCCTTGTCACTTTTAACATACGGGTAAGAGTCTAACACCTGTGTTTGTCATATCTGTTCTAGGTAACTCAACAAATAGATTTGTCAAAATTCTCGGAGGAAAACTGAATCCTTGTATTATCACAGACTCTTATTTTAATTAAACTCATAAGCTTTCATTTTCTACTCAATACGTCATTGGCGAATTTTATCAAACCGCCACAAAAGAAAGAAGAAGAAGAAGAAGAAGAAGACAGTTCACAACTATAGTCATATATATAAATAGTCACATGTAGAATTCATTTGCTTGTTGTTTTGTTTGTTTTTATTTTTGTGAATTTGTTATCGAAGTAACGAACAAGCGTTATAATTGGACTCTGACATTTTATCCCACCCTACTGACCACGGCCTGAACATGGACCCCGCACCCGCTTCCTTCAATAACCCCTGCACGAACTTGGACTCGATATCCACTGTTAACAATGATCCCAGCTTCCACGCCGGCCAGACTTCGTCTCAGCCCTCGGTAACTCATTCAAGAGGACATTTTCGCTGTGTTAATTGTTGTTTAAATATAGCGAAAACACGAAGGCATTTGTTGGAAATTCCAGAACTGCGAAATCTTATACAAGAATGGGTTCGACCACAGCAGGTAAATAGTTACAATCATGTGTCATTTCTTCCTTTTCTTCATTCTACAATTGCAGCAATGCTTATTAACTGAGTTGTCTTATAATTATATCAATAGATATAATAATTATGGCTTCTTTATTAGGTACAAGTTTCGAGTGATAGTGTAGTATGCCACGCATGTTGGACTGCAGCCTGGAATCAAATACGACATCCAACTAGCGAACAGGAAAATTCACCAATTATTAGTCATGGACATGTATGTATCAGCTGTGGCAAGTCACTTTTGAGAATAAGATCACACACATTGTTTGGGTCTGATTCTCCACGTGAGGAACTCATAAGGAATGAAATTGCCCATCAAATTGCACCACGTGAGGTACGTGTTCAACATTTTTTAATTTATTAGGTGTGTGTGCTCATATCTGATAGTGATACATGTTTTTACTCTGATTACATCCACACAAACTATATCTGACAAACATACAAGCTTATTTATAACATGGCGATAAGATTACTTGTCACCACCAGGTAGAGTGCTACCGTTTTTACCAACTACCAAGTAATGAGACAATTGATTTTTCATTGTTTTTGGACCACTGGTAGTTTTTAAGTGCTTAATTATTAAATAATATAGGCCATTAAATCTGCTTTTGTGCAGTAACAATTAACTTGATAAATATTTTATATGTATTTGAGTTTAAAGGAAACAAATCTATTTTATTTTTATTTAGTTCACTTTTTCACTTTTGTATTTAATATTATTTCAGTTGCCATCGTCATCTCGTGTGTGTCATAATTGTTGGCGAAGGTTTGATAGAGCAGCATCACATTCAACTGCAGAACGGGAACCATCTGAATCATCTAGTTCATCCTCGTTGCAATCTGAAGTCGGTAATGTATTGCACCCAGATCAACAAGGCTTAGATCATATATCACATAGTATAATGCTGCCTAATTATGTAAGAGCACCACTAACACAAAATCAATGTTTTTTTCCTGGTTGTAACGACTCCAATCGACTCATTGTTCCAACAGCGTTGCGGGTACGTTTTTTTTGCGATTACAATTACTATGTACCTCCAGAATGTAGAATCTGTAACTACCATTTAAATAGTAACTCTTGGGATTTACTTTTAGAATCAATATATAATCCTATTAAAACATTTAGTGCAGCACAAATTGAAGATTTTGCTACATTATTGAAAGATAATATGCATAATCATATAGACTTTGAAAATATTGACATTATGCCTGAGCACATTGTACATTATTATCTAGGCTTATCAAAGGCACAATACCAACAAATTCTCTCTGTAGTTCCTAGACTGTCAAGTAAACATAGGGGTTGTTTTGCACTTGCTGCATATTTAATGAAGTTAAGAATAGGAGATAGTGACGAACGCATGTCAGCATTATTGCAAGTGCCAAGAAGCACATTAGAGCGGCTTATAAATATGGCCTGCGAAATAATTAATCAGGATTTTGTTCCTATGAATTTGGGCATAAATCATATATCCCGAGCAGAAATAGCTCAAAGAAATCTTCTCATTCCAAATGGACTTTATGGGGGAGAAAATAGGAGGCCTGTCATAATTGCCGATGGTACATATATATACATAGAAAAAAGTTCCAATTATTTATATCAGAAAAAAACTTACTCATTACACAAATATAGCAATCTTATAAAGCCTTTCCTTTTTGTGTGTAGTGATGGTTACATCATAGATGTTTTAGGTCCTTATCCTGCAACAACCTCAGATGCGGATATCATAAAAAATGAATTTGGTAATGAATCCAGTTCATTAAGGCAATATTTTGAATCTGGAGATGTATTCATCCTAGATAGAGGCTTTAGGGATTCATTGCCTCTTTTAGAACATTGTGGTTATCAGGTTCATGTACCTTTGTCTCCACCCGATGGTGAATCTCAGTTAACGACTAGAGAAGCTAATAAGTCCAGAGCTGTGACTATGTGTCGATGGGTAGTCGAGGTGGTGAATGGCATTTTTAAAACTCAATTTAAAATATTTCGCCAAAATTATTTTAACAGGGCTTCTAAACATTTGATGATAGACTTTGCTGTGGCTGCTGCTCTAATTAATAAATTCCACACTAAAATAAGGGACAGGGATGATGCGGCTCAAATACTTGAAATAGTTCACCAAAATATGGAGACAAATAATGATTTGTCTGAGTATGTTAGGGAACGAAATCTAAATAGAGCTAGGGCAGACTTTAGGAATATAAATGTAGACTCTGAAAATGTTAGGGAATTTCCTGTTTTAACTTACAATGATTTAATATTCATTGCTTGTGGCACATACCAATTAAAGCAAGCTCGCTCCTATTATGGTGAGCATATTAGATTTAATGGTTGCTATCGGATAGAACTATGTAACAACCACAGGAGCAGCATTACGGAAGAAATAAACTTTAGCCCTAGCTGCTCTTTACTTAGGGCTAGAATCGCAAGTCGACACATCAGTCGTAAAGTATATTTTATATATATTTTAATTAGTGGCAATGATTCTGGTAGAAGTGCAATCAAAAAGTATTGTTGCAATTGTATTGTCGGCCGTCGAACGGTAGGATGCTGTGCCCATGTTATGACAGTAATTTGGTATTTGGGTTGGGCACGGCATCAGTCTAATATTTCGCCTCCTGCTCAATTCCTGGATAATGTATTGATTGTGTATGATACAAATGTTGTATAAGATTGTATATATAAGATTCTTCGTACGTGGTAGGGTCATGCTGCAGTTATAGTTGTAGCATGAATGGGTCGGCTCTACCAGGGAAGGACCACGCTCTCACAGAGTACCGGCGTAAAATAGTAGCTTATTGCTGCTGTGTTTCGGATAGGGAGTGTAGAGAACCAGAGACCCTGGCAACGAGGCATTCCATCCTAGTCCTCACGGGTGGCAACGTATCTGTATTTTGATTCGTAATCGAGGATAGATGTTGATGTCTATGGGCCACAGCAACCACTTACCATCAGATGGACTGTGCGCTCGGTTGTCACGCTATCCTATAAAAAAATCATAAAATAAATTAAAGATCTGATCAAAACTTGATTATGATATTAGTTAGTTAGTTTACGACTGGCTGTTTTCCGCAACTCCACGTCTATGCGTGTATTTTGCGTGTGGGCAGGAATAATGTGATTATTAAAGGCAAGGAATAATAAAAAGTTATATATGATTCCTATAATATAGTAATAATTAAGTTAATTTGCGTCGACCCCCTTAATTCCCTTACACACATTAGTGTTTAGGAGAAAGGATGTGAGGCTAATGGGTCTCTAGGATTTAGGATTTGCGTATACACTCCTACCTGGTTTATGTATGAATGTGACTTTCACTTTCATACCCAAACCCTTGGAACACATCTCATTATGACAACAAGTCTGCCTATTAAGGCCTTCCCCCCACCACCACAGTAGGAGTGCTGGGAATCTGCTGACAGGTCCTGCTAGCTTATTGGGGAGGAAATTATGAATTTTTCCTGCGCCCTCTTTTCCCAAAAGAGGGTCGCTTCCGATACGGCATAAGAAGCTTAAACAGCCAGTTGTCAGTCCCCAAAGGCGGTTTTTAGAGGGTATCACTTAGGTTCCCCCGGTAGGCAGTGAGTCCCTCATAATCACGATAGACCGGCTATCGTGGTATGCGTAATGCATTTTCCGCCTCCCTTCATAAAGGGTAGCCCTTTCCAATTGCTTCGGGCGCAAAAAAAAAAAAAAACCAATGGATTTTATCCATTGTTACCACTCTGTGCTAAATTCCATTCCGTGATTATGATATTATATTAGAGGCAAATAATTCCTTAGCATTCCCAGATGTGTTAGTCATCCGAAATTCTATTAACACCATAGGTTACACTGTATATAGAAAAAAGTCCCATACAAACCAATATTTAAACGGTGAATCTCACCATCATCCTTCACAGTTAGCTACCGTGGGCAACTCTTTGTTACAGAGAGCACAAGGGATCTGTGAGCGCAAACACCTGGCTGCCGAGCTTCAGCACGTCAAGCAAGTTCTGCACGACAACAAGCTTCGGGTGCCGCACCTATGTCACAGTGACCGAGTGAAGTCGGGCACAGTCGAGCATGTGCCTGCTGTACTACCATATTTCAGAGGTGTTACGGACAAGATTGGCTACATCTTGAAGCGAGCTCCTATTAGAACATTCTACAAGCCGCTGAAGAAGATAAATATAATATCAGATTTGATAGACCACAAATCCTCGCGAAAGAACATCGATTCCTGCCAAGGATGATATGTGAGGCTATTGAAATTAAAAACATTCTAATTTCAATAGAGAAGGAAGCTGGGTACTCCCACCTGTTTGGGACCCTATAATTAATAAAATTAAAACTAAACCCAAGCATACCACGCAAGACTTCAAGACTTCAAGTTCATCCTGTAGATCGGACCATAAATAAAAATTAAAAATCTGAAGGTACTCCGGGTTAACACTGACATTGGGACGTCGGTCACCTCAGTCTGCCGTAACCATGGGTTCTGGAAAGCACCCGAAACGTCTGGAATTAAAAATCAAAGAAATAAAACGCGATAAAATCGATAAAAATAGTTGTTAAAAAAACTGCATTTGTGAAAATAAAAACTTCAAATATTTTCAAAACCCCGACTTTTTTTAAAGCAATTCCTTTACCATTTCATTGTTTTAATTGCATATTATCATATCTATATGCTTTTATATGTGGGCACTCATGGCCGAAGTGTCTATGAAGACTGGGCATTGCCCTTTACAGCGTGCGATAACTATCTAAGCTACTACGACTCACTGATTTATTTTATAATGATGTATATCATCAAAATAGTCACAGGTACATTATCAATTTCGTATTACAAAACAAAAAAGTGAGATGATGCCTATGCACTTGAATTATCGTAATTAAGTGGAAGATTATGGTGCAGAAAGCCAGATTTTTCTGTATAATAATTCAAGCAATAGTTTACTAATTTTCTTCTTGTAGACAGCCCCAGCTGCCGAGAAATGACGCTTTGAATAAAAAGCAGTGCTCCCTTCCGGACCGAATTACTTTGTCCGAAGTATTTGGCCAAGAAGCCCGCAGAATATTCGGTATTCCGCATATGGCCGAATATTTTTTTTATAGGATAGGCTGACAAACAAGCACACAGTCCACCTGATGGTAAGTGGTTGCTGCGGCCCATAGACATCTACATCTATCCTCGATTACAAATCAAAATGCAGATGCGTTGTCACCCGTGAGGACTAAGATGAAATGCCTCGTTTCCAGTAAAAGGGTCTCCGGTTCTCTACACTCACCATACGAAATACAGCAGCATTTAGCTACTATTTCACGCTGGTATTCTGTGAGAGTGTGGTCCTTCCCCGGTCGAGCCGACCCATTCGTGCTACAACTATACTACTAATATAACTGCAGCATGGCTCTACCACATATAAAGTAAATATACTTTCTTATACGTGGAAGAGCCATGCTGCAGCTATATTAGTAGTATCATCGCCGATGATCAAGTTATTCTTGCTTCGTCGGCGGCCGAGTTGCAAATGATGGTTACATTAATGAACAGATCATTAAAAGAAAGGGGTATGAAAGTGAACGCAAGTAAGACGAAAAGTTATGGTTTTTGAAAGAGAAGAAAGTAAAACGATAAGTGAAATAAGAATAGAAGGGGAGTTGATCGAGCAAGTAGATGAGTTTATATATTTGGGTTGCGTATTTTGCAGGGATGGGAGATGTAGCATGAATGGGTCGGTTCGACCTGTAAAGGACCATGCTCTCACAGAAAACCAGCTTAACACAGCTGTGGTTCGTATGGTAAGTGTAGAGAACTGGAGATCCTTTTTACTGGAAACGAGGCATTACATCTTAGTCCTAGTACTAATTGACAATAGATGTAGTTATCTATGGGCCGCAGCAACCACTTACCATCAGGTGGACTATGTGCTCGTTCGTCACCTAATTCAATAAAAAAATACTATTTGTTGCAAATGTAATAAATATTATTTATAATCTGTATTAAATAAAAAAGTTTCTGTTTCTATAGTCTCATAATGTTCCTAAAATTTGCCATAGTTGTCACACCAGGCAAAAGGGGTAGCAGCAGCAGTTTTTTTTTCTAATGGTTATTAATAAGTCGCCCATCTCCCTTCATTAAATAGTTTTTTCACATGGTAGAGAAACGCTGAAGTCAAATTATGGTTGTAGCATGAATGCGTTGGTTGACCAGGGTAGGACCGCGATCTCACAGAATACCAACATAATATAGCAGCTTGATGCTGCTGCGTTTTGTATGGTAAGTAAATAGAATCAGAGACCCTATTTACTGGAAACGAGGCATTACATCCTAGTCCTCACGAGTGACAATGGATCTGCATTCTGAATCTTATTCGAGAATAAATGTGGTTATCTGTGGGTCTCAGCATTTGCTTATCATCAGGTAGAATGTGCGCTTTTCACCCATATTCTATGCACAATCAACTGGGGATCCTGCGGTGGGACAAAACCCGCCACCTGTACGAAATCACAGCACTGGGTCTCACTTAACACAGCAGATGCCTTTTATCAGTGTATTGTAACTGCAGTCAGCCAGTAAGGATCCCGTTTAAGGCAGATTGAGAGAGCCCAACCACACCAATTCCTAAAGAATTATATCAATATATGTTTTATTTTTAATAGTGCTTCTGAGCCTGATGTTGAAGTGTCTTTCATTTCCAATACCTTTTTTAAATTCTGCAGTGAAACCAATATCATATTGATTGATTATCATTTATATACATATACAATAAAAAAATGTTTGCTTATCTATGTTTATTATTAATTGATTCAAGGTCAATTAAGCTTGCAACACTGGCCTCTCATTCTTTCCTTCAAGGTTTTGATTTGTCAGAGCATACCCTGTGCCACCTCTTTGCAGTGGTATAATATCTTTTTCTTTCAATTTATCACCAGTGAGAGGATGCAACCAATCTTTTTTTATTATTTTCTCAACACACTCCATGGTCACCACATGTCCAGTAGTTCTATCAAAGTAAAAAAATTAAAAACCTTACACAATATGTACATTAAGAACAGAGTGCTATTTGTTAACCTCCCAATTGTGAACTTTAAGGCGAATTCTCCCTACAACTAGAGGCCCATGTCCAGCAGTGGACTTTATGAGCCGATAAATAAACACTGAACTATCGTTTTGCTTCAGATTGTGCATGTAGAACATACAAAAAAATTAAATAATTATTTTATTCATTTGTTTATTACCGTTACAACCCGTTAAAGTCCACTGATCAACATAAGCCTCTCCCCCATAGGCCCATACGGGGATATTTGTCATAGTTGCCATGCTTGCGAAGTGAGTTAGCAACTGCAGTTTTTTTATTTTTAGTTTTTATTAGGAAGACGCTGCTGCCCATCTCCTAGTTTGTTGCCTTATGTTGTCTCTTACGACACCCAGGAGATGACATAAGGATGATTTGTTTATTACACCCTATTAAAAATCCACCCTCGTAGTCTTCCTAAAAAGATTGTCTCATCTCATATTTACCAATGTTGCCATGCTTAGCAAATATCTTCCTCAGATAATGCTTGATTGGTAGTCACAATTTTGATTTTTTATCATGAAGATGCTACTGATCATCTACTGTATCATTTCCCCCTGTCGCCTCTCAGCTCCCACAGGAAGGTATCTGCTTACTCCACCACTCAAGGTATATCATTTTATATATATATATATATATATATATATATATATATATATATATATATATATATATATATATATATATATATATATAAATATATATTAATATTTATGAAATTGTTATAGTACATAAAATTAAGGATATCTTTAAAAATGACAGGGAAATTTTTCTTAAGTGGATAAGTGCTAATAAACAAATTAAAGGAGAGCCATCAAAGAACTTTAATTCAAATAACAAAATTCATCTTCATCATAATATGATGCAATATTTATAAAAAATTTGTTTCAATATTAATTTATAAGATGATGGGACCTGATAAGTGATAACATTCAAAATCAATTAGGTTTCTCTACAACAGTTATATATTTTTGAAGGATTTTATTTACAAAAATGTCATATTGTTATGCAGAACGCCAAATTATTAAAGCATTTTGCTGATCTAGAATATATGAGATGGTTATACCATCATTTATCAGATGCAATGAGGTTTTTCAGCCTTATGTATCTGACAAGACCCAGCGGATAGTCAGAGGGTCACAATTACCACTTACACTTGACTATGAGCTTGTTTGTCACTTTTATGCTCAAATACCAATATGCTGCTCAATTTTAAGATACTTTTAAGTCTCAGGGTGTCAGACACTTTAACTTAAAGTGATGAAGCACGAGACTAAACTACTTCTTTAAAATTGTGTAGCATTTGAATATTTGACCATTACATATATAAATATAAAAGTTATAAATAAAGATCATAGTAACCTGATAACTGCACACGGCACTGCATTGCTTAAAATATCATGTGTAACTGGGCACATGTATCTGTTCTCCTTTGCAATCAATGACTTTTTGTCATCAGGGTCATTTACTAATGTCCACTTAACTTCAATTAAATCCTTAATTTTCAATGGTTTACCACTGATGGGACAGTATACTGTGGAGTCTGGCTTTTCCATTTTTGTGATTTTGGCATCAGGTAGTTGAGAAGGCACCCAAAAGCTAGGTAACTCTTTATTTTTGCCATTTGCCAAATTTGAAATCGAATTTGAAGTTGTTGGTTTATTTTCTGAACTACTACCATTATTTGAAATATTCTTTTCCCTGCTCATAAATTTAATCAAATTTGCTTCTTTTTCCGCTTCTGCCAGCTCTTTCTTTTCTGCTTCTTCTTTTTTAGATTGTTTTTCGTATTGCTTCAGCTTTCTAGTGTACTCACTTTTCTTTGCTATGACGTATTCCAAAATAGCTTCTTTATCAAATAAATAACCATCCTTTGTAACAACTGGGTTTCTGCACGGTTGCAAAGTCAAGCTGCAACAGTCAAAGTTTTTCACGGAGTCTTTCCCAACTCTTTCGCTTTGTGTACCGTACCCGGACGCAGCAGCGTCTTTCTTTTTCTCATGGTATGTATATACGGCTCCGGCCGTACAGTTTCTGGCATGACGAGTCATAATAATAAGCCAGTTATTTTCAATCTATGAGATCACAATATTACGAATGACTAAAAATGAAAACAAACTAGGTATCTCGCATAAAACTCGTATATTATACTATTTGGAACAAGCTCAGCTTACTGAAGAATGAAGAAGTGAAGTTTCCAGTATAATAAATGTACCGCGTGAAGTAAAAAATGTAAAAAATAGATAAGAAATCGTAAAATAGTATTTTTTTTTGTGTTTACTTATTTATACAACTCTCAAGAAAAAGAAAAAGAAATACCTTTTGACGTGACAGCTGTCACATTTACTCAACAGTGTGACCATCTTTTAAAATACAGATTCAGCCTTATTGTCCGTTCATCTTAACTTGACGCGTGAGTGATTGGTAGCACTATTTCCTTAGCCGTCATCTTTCTTTGAACTTGATCGGTTGCTATCTGTGTGCTCTTTTGCTTCTAAATTACGTAATCTTAGTTTTAAAAATTCTGAAAGTGGTTAAAATTGCTAAACGACAAACTATTCTTCAAGTTTATGCAATTTCTTGTAAAAAGAAAAGGCTAAAAACAAGCTGATTTAGCCATTGCAACATGTTCGTGCCCGAATTGCCACCATGACCGGTATATTTTTAGGATGACCAGTTACAAAGATTTAGACTAACAACAACTGTTGTTGTTGTTATTTTAATATCATTTAGCATTTTACAAACTTGTAAAATGCCACAAAGCACGGTCCTGAGCCACCTGCATCCATCGACTTCCTGGATGTCTTACCAGGTCGTCACTCCATCTAGTGGGGGGTCACCCTACACTACGCCTACCGGTACGAGGCTGCCACTCGAGAACCTTTCTTCCCCATCGGTTATCGGTTCTTCGAGCTATATGGCCGGCCCATTGCCACTTCACCTTACCAATCCGTTGGGCTATGTCGGTCACTCTGGTTTTACTGCGGATATCCTCATTTCTGAGTCTATCACGCAGAGAAACTCCGAGCATAGCCCTCTCCATAGCTCGCTGAACGACCTTGAGCGTCATACAGTCAGCAGTGAAGGACCACGTCTCTGATCCGTAAGTCATCACTGGCAACACGCACTGGTTGTACACTTTTGTTTTCAGAGATTGAGGTATACCTGACGAGAAGATGTGTTGCAATTTCCCGAACGCTGCCCAGCCGAGTTGAATCCGTCGATTGACCTCTCGGTCGAAGTTGGTTACCTAGTCGGACTATTTGTCCCAGGTAAACGTACTCGTCAACAACTTCAAGCATAGTGCTCCCAACAACTACCGGCATAGGTGTGACATGGACATTAAACATGATCTTTGTTTTGTCCATTAACATGAACATGGACAATGTCCATCTTAAGACCTATCCGTTGGAAGACACCATTGAGGTCATTGAGCATAGTGCTAAGGTCCTCCAGCGATTCTGCCATAAGGACTATATCGTCGGCAAATCGAAGGTGAGTGATGTACTCGCCATTGATGTTAGTACCGTATCCTTTCCAGTCCAGTAGCTTGAAAACGTCTTCCAACGCAACGGTGAAGAGTTTCGGGGATATAACGTCACCCTGTCTTACACCTCTCTGCAGTTGGATAGGTTTCGAACTCTGGTTCTGTACTTGGATAGCCATCGTAGTCCTACTGTACAAACACTTCAGCACTTCGATATACCGAGAGTCAACTTGGCACCGCTGAAGGGACTGTAGCACCGCCCAAATTTCGACGGAATCAAAGGCTTTCTCATAGTCCACATACGCCAGGCAAAGTGGCAGATTGTACTCTTCGGTCTTCTGTACAATCTGCCGCAGGGTATGTATGTGGTCTATGGTACTGAAGCCTTTTCGGAAACCGGCTTGTTCGGGAGGCTGGAAGTCGTCGAGTCTGCGTGCGTGACGATTCGTAATGACTCTCGAAAACAGCACTTAGACGCGGCTAAGAAGGGAAATCCGTCTGTAGTTCTTCAAGAGAGCGTTGTCGCCTTTCTTAAAGAACAAGACCACCGCACTTCTGCTCCACGCCTCCGGAGTAGTGCCACCATGGAGGACGGAATTGAAGAGCTTCTGAAGGACTTCAAGTACCGGTATTCCACCCGCTTTCAGAAGCTCCGCTGTAATTCCATCCTCGCCTGGGCCCTGCCGTTTTTAAGGTGCTGGAGAGCCATTCTAATCTCGCTCAGACTGACGTCCAGGATATCATCGGAATAGTGTCAGGTAAGACTTGCTCTTGGATCGTTACTCATACCTGCGTGTGGCTCCAACGATGATGTGTACAGCTGCCCATAGTACCTCTCAATATATAATCTTTTCGGACAGTTATCGCGCATATATATATATATATATATATATATATATATATATATATATATATATATATATATATATATATATATATATATATACGCGATAACTGTACGAAAAGAAATTCCTACGTTGAACAAGTTACTTGTCGAATTGCGATATGAAATAAATTTTAAAGGTGTTTTACCAAAAACGACTGTTTTACCAAACCTGCCACGTAATTGTGTGATTGTGATGGACAATGCACCATATCACACTGTTCAAACCTATAAAAGCCCTAATATGGCAAGCTTCAAAGTAGATATGGTAGAGTGGCTTCAAAACAAGGGACTGTTGTTTTCTACAAATTTGCCGAAAAATGTTTTATATGAATTAATAAAAAAAAAATAAACCAAAGCCCGTGTATAAAGCTGAAAAATTAATTAAATCACATGGTCATAACGTTTTGCAGTTGTCCCCATATCATGCGCATTTAAATCCAATTGAGGTAATGATGATCAAAAGTAATCACTTATAAAATAATTGTTTGACTCAATAAGCAATCAGCTTTGGAATAAAGAGTGCTCACATGTTACAAAAATTGAAGATGAGTACATAGTGAAAGATAAAATAATAGTTGAAGGAAGTGACCGTTTTTTATTGTGGGTTAGCAGTGACACTGACGAAAGTGATAGTGACAATGAGCATCCAAGTAACATTGAAGAAAATATGATCCCTTTACACCTTATTGACCATAATTATATAAAGTGATTCTTTTAACCCTGTCTTAATTAATTTAACCTGAATGTCCCCATTGATATATGAATTGTTTCAGAGAGTACACTATGACACTTAAAAAGTCACATAAGTATAACCATCAGCACCTCCGTAGTAACAGTTGAATTTCGAAATTAATGCCCTTACTCATACGAAAGAAAGACTAATTTCAAGTTTGAACCCGAAAGCTCGTGCTTGAGATTCATGCATACATGCTCTTATATCCCGTTCTATAATACCTGTCCCTACATTTCGGGAACGCCATTCGCATTGAAACATGCAACACTGTAAATTACAGGGCTACCAATCGGATCACGCGTCAAGTTACGATGAACGGATAATACTTTGGTTAAAAACCTGCCAAATCCTGCCAAATTCTATAGTGAAAAATGCCTCAATACTGCCAACTTTATTTACCATTGTGTTAGACATTTCATTACATTACGCAATACGGCAAATTGTATTCTACCCAAAATCCAGCGTTTAGCTCTGTCTCTTTAATTTCTTTTTGCAAGGAAGATTTATTAAAGAACTGTTGCACCTGAAATAATACTATCGCCCTTAAAATATTAATTACAAGATATTGCTAACAATATATTATCACCGTAAAATCAAATGCGATACCTAAATAAAGTACGTCCTTCTAAGGCCCGGTTTACATTTTGAGAAGTGACAAGTGCGAGTGGCAAGTGCAACTGACAAATGACAAGTGCTTAGTTCCAATTTTATTCACACTTATCATATTTTGTTCACACGTACTAAGGACTTGTTATTTGTCAGTTGCACTTGCCACTCGCACATATCACTTCTCAAAACGTAAATCAGGCCTATGTCTGATTGAAATATTAACCATCAACTCGTGAATACTTGATTTAAGATTATCTATTAAGTTGTTGTTGTTTATTTAAAGTGATACAAACATAATACGAGAAGTACAGGGAAATCCCTACACATGCTGGCGAAGAATCTAGGGTTACCATTTTCAGCATTTTGAGTTGCCATATTAAAGTCTATTTTTAGTACCCTAATACTGCCAAATACTGCCAGATTTTATAAAACGTCAACTGATCATGCCAAAGGTAAAATAAGAGGCCAATCCTGCCAAAATGACAGGAACCTGCCACATATGGCCACACTGTAACTGAACTATAATCATAGACATCTAAAAAGTCAGTATACGTTATGCTCCTATTACACTACCCCACTGACCTCTATATATACAAGTACGCTGGACTGGCTATACACGGTGACATGATGAGGCAATTTGATTTGCGCCATTTTGGCGCTGACAGCAGAAGTGCACGTCCACGAAACTAATAATAGGGATAACACAGTGTGACAAATTATATCGATAAAAATTCTATACCCTACATACCTATACATAAATAAATAGAATGGACTCTATGGATAGATGGACTCTACCCGTAACGTCCATTCTATTTATGTATCATATTAATATAATGCCATTATCATTTATCATCATTAAAACCCTTCACAAGTCCACAGCTGAACATAGGCCTCCCCCAAGGCATGCCACAAAGCAGTCCTGAGCAATCTGCATCCATCAACTTCCTGCATGTCTTACGAGTTTTTGACTCCATCTAGTGGGGGAACGTCCTACACTTCACTTGCTGGTACGAGGCTGCCACTCGAGAACCTTTTTTCCCCATCGGTATTCGGTTATTCGAGCTATATGGCCGGTCAATTGCCACTTCAGCTTACTAATCCATTGGGCAATGTCGGTCACTCCGGTTCTGCTGCAGATATCCTCATTGCTAAGTTTGAACCCCTGAGAATAGCCCCCTTCGTAGCTCGCTGAGCGACTTCGAGCTTCCTCATACAGCCAGCAGTGAAAGACCTCGTCTCAGATCCATAGGTCATTACTGGCAAAACGCACTGGTTGTACAATCTAGTTTTGAGGTATTCCTGACGAGAAGATGTGTTGTAATCTCCCGAACGCTACCCAGCCGAGTTGAATCCGTCGATTGACCTGTCGGTCGAAGTTGAACTTACCTAGTCGCACTATTTATCCCAAGTAAAAATACTCGTCAACAACTTCAGCTAAGTGCTCCCAAAAACCACCGGCATAGGTGTGACATGGACATTACACGTGACTTTTGTTTTGTCCGTGTTCATCTTAAGACCTATCCGTTGGGAGACACGATTGAGGTCATTGAACATAGTGCGTGGGTCCTCCAGAGATTCTGCATTAAGGACTATATTGTCGGCAAAACGAAGGTGAGTGACGTACATGCCATTGACGTTAATATTCTATCCTTTTCAGTCCAGTAGTTTGTAAACGTCTTCCAATGCAGCGGGGTAAAGTATTTCGGGGATATTACGACACCCTGTCTTACACATATCTACAGTTAGACTAGTTTTGTACTCTGGTTCTGTACTCGGAAAGCCATCGTAGCCCTTAGACCATTCAACTAAAAATTATTAAGATTAAACTAACTACACAAAATAAAAATAAAAACATAATTTATAAAATAATTTATTGTCAACCGTTCATTTAGTTCTAGTATTACAAAAAACTAATCAGCTGCTATAATAACGCCTATTCTAATCAACTACAAGTTTGTCTATAGACATTAAAATATTTTCTGCTATATAAAAATTTATGTTTGTTCGTACTTTCTACGATGCCGTACCGTTCATCAGATTGCGGTCAAACTTAGTCAACTTATTGGTTGCACTTGTGCGAAGGTTATACGCATGGTACAATTAACTGACACTAGGCGTGAGTATTATACCGATGAAAGTTATAGAAAGTTATATATCATTCCAATTCAATGATTGTATTATCATTCCTAATTATACAATATAACTGTTCCACATTTTTAACGATATTTCTACAATTATTTCTTCAGCGGCAACTATGGCAGCCGGGTACGAGCAAGCAAGATAATATAAAAAATATAAACTTTGAATTACATAGTTATCAGTTATTAACAACTTCATTATCGAAATTGAAATCACAATATAAAAAAATTAACTGAAATTATCATAGAGTCCTACTTTCTGCTGGCTACGTGTCCTCACTGAATGGCTATACTTAGCCTTCAAGCGAGGAAACAGCAAACTAAACAACTTCTTATTACCAGCAGTGATGATCAGTCGCAAATGCATTTTTTTTAAGAACTACACCGCACGTGCACCGTACGGACCAATAGTCTCTACAGCAAATTGCACAAATATGTACTTATCTTCCAGATACTCTGGGCTATTTACTTGGTTCAGTTGCCTCTAATACCACCCCTGCTTTAGACGAGGTACCCCTGAAATGGGATGCTGTCAAAGTGTTCGCAAGTAGAATCCCACACTAAAGCTTTATCTCTCTCTCTCTCTCTCTCTTTCTCTCAAGTAACCAAACCCATACCGTCGAGTCTCCTGGTATCGTCTCTAAATATTCTACAAAGTAATAAAAATATAAATTACTTCCCAACCTTCCGCTAGCTAAATACAATGATGTGTCTTACCTGGATTGAAGAGCACCTCCCGCCCTCCCTCAATTGCATGCACTAACTCCGTCACCACTAGATTTATATTTTTATTACAAAGGATTTCCGCAAAGTAACGCCTGATTCTATCAATTATTCTACAAAGATCTTAAACCGAGGAAACATTTATAGAGATACGAGCTGCACTACGGACTCCGAGAGTCCTATATGTGAATGGAGCCAGGGAAAACGAGCACTTGAAGTATCAAGTGGTGCAGCCTCGCCAAAGTCGCGAAAGATAGTCAAGTGGCGCATCGTGGATCGCCATACCAACACTCCTCTTCCCTTACGACTCTAAAGGAATCTCCTCTAGCCGCAGCCCACTAACACACATCCAACGTGGCTCGACATCATCAGGCGATTTTTGGAAACTTGGATATGGCCCTTGAGTTTGGTGGAAAATGAGGAAAGAAGAAATAAAAAAAACATTCGAAATAATAATCTATTTGTTCCAAACACAAAAAAATTTTTAATAAATTGTTACAAAAATTCCTATATCTTTTATATGAATTTTGTAAAATGGAATTGTCTGAAGAGGACTTTGCCATCAGGTGTAGTTTGTCCCTGTGTTTCATGCACCTAATCAGGCCAGGTGTAAACCAAGGCTTTAAGTTATTATTTTTTTTAGCTACTGTTCTATACGAAGTATTGCTAGCAGTGGCATTTCGTATGTTATTTATTAAGTAAGGCAAAGAGATGTTTACGTCATCGGTTTTATAAACTGGGCTAAAGTCAATGTTTTGAATTGCTTGTTCAAGGTTTTTCGTATTAATTTTAGTAATAGAGTACTTACAATTAGGTTTCGATATTTTAAGGCTTAAGTTAAGAATGACGGCATTATGATCGGTTACTATAGGACTGGTGACAAGGGTTATTGATGGTAACCTAGTTTTTAGTAAAGTGTGGTCTAAACAAGAACCACTTAGATGTGTAGGGAGCAAATGTGCTGGAAGCAGGCCCTGGCATGCACATATATTAAGGTAGTCTTTTGCTCCGCCTTCACTGCCTTCTGGGTTAATATCAATATTCATATCACCCGTTAACACTATATTTTTGACGACGACAGTTTCCCAAGTGTAATGTCTAATGACGTGATAAAATTGTCTATTTGCTTAAAACCACAAGGTCTGTAAACAGCAAGGATAGCAGTTTCATGACCCACTTTCACCAATAACCTGCTACAATCTAGCATATTAGGCTCCTCGACTGATATGTTCGTATTTTTTTTCGCAAAGACTACTACACCGTCATTTTGGTTACATATATTTTATAAAAGTATGTAACCTGGCAGTAATGCGAGGTTGCTTTGGCTCTTAGATGGCCAACATTCTGTTAGTATGATGATGTCGCAGTCAGTGTCCAATCTTCGAAGGATGATATGGAAATTATCCATGTTTTTATTTATACTACGAATGTTCTGTGTTAAAATAGTAAGAGAGTTCGCAGGTTTGAAGAGATATTCTTTGCACATATCAATTTCACATGTTTTTGCCATATATATATATAAACTAAACTTAAACTTATTAGTAACTTATAAATTAGGGCAAAAAGAATTAAGGTAAAAGGTGGCGCTCTTAGGCGCCCTTATTATAATCTATGGAATTAATATACGTATTTTCAGCCATCTTCCTAGCTGGGCATTCTTGGTCACCTGTTTTATGGTCGCTCGGTTTTTTAAAACGCAGGCACGTTGCACACTTTGCTGGATCAGTTTTCTTAATGCAAGCATTTGACTGATGTCCTAATTCACCACAATGTCCACACGTGTCGATTGTTTCCCGGCAAGTTCTTGCAGCGTGTCCATACTGTTAGCATTTGAAGCACCTGGTCACAAGTGTGAAGTCTCGAACTGGGCACGACGTCCAATTTATGAAGACTCGCTCCTGGTTGATAAGTGCCTTTCTGATGCCAGCTGGCACTTCCAAAATAAAGTTGCATGAAAGTGCTTGTTTTTTTACCCGATTTATGACTTAGTTTTATAGTGGACAAAAAAGATTCCCGCGTTAAGTTAGGGATCTTATCGGCTAAATTTTGTTCAAAAATGCAGTCAAAGACTTCTCTTTCGCTTAGGGCAGTAGGTACTCCTAAGACTATAATCCTTGGTCTTCTTTTATGGGGCTCTTCCACCTTTAGTCCGGAACTACCAAGCTGGGTAGATTTTTTTAACTTCTCTATGTCCTCCTTTGAATCAGTGTTGATAATAACGCCTACATTTTTAGTTTTTCGTAGTCCTCTTACGTGTAGTTTCAATTGTTCGAGGCATATAATTTTCTGGACAAGAGATTTTGTGTCTTCACTTGTTTTTATTTATTTTCAGGGTAAATTGCTATGGAACTGAATGTATTGGGGCGCAAGTAATTATTTTTGGTAGTTTTGACCATATCAGCAAAGGACATTTTTTTCTGTAGATGGTTTGGCACAGCTTTCTTGAATCGTTTCCTTGAGTGATTTTCTAAAATCATTTAGGCATTCCATTAGGTCTTGTTTTTCTCTCAGTGCTTCAAGAGAGGTGTGCATTAAAATAGCCTTTTGCTTCAAAGATTGGTAGTAAACTGCCATCTGAGAGGCTGCATTACCGACCTTACGCGATAGGGAATTGATTCTCAGCTTTTGTTCAGAGTTCAGTTTTCCTTCCTGTGCAATATGGCAAACTTCATTTAGACACTGCTCGATTGAGGTCATCCAATTCTTTATGTCACTGGTGGCTAAAAATTCGATGGGGTCTGCAGCATCCTGGTGTGGTGGTTGAGGCGTTCTGGGCGGACTCCGAGATGTAATGGTGCTCCTTTTATTGAAAATATTTAAACACTTGTATTGCTGATAGGCACGACTGCTCGATTCGAGCTCCGTAAGCGAAAAAATGCTTTCGTTTTTTAGTTAAAAGTTCAAAATAAAGACAAATACGACAATAGACTTTGGCATATTATTATGTCAATTTTAGTTTCCAAGACGACCGTTAGGGTTGCTTCAAATTGGCACATAGGCATTTTGTATGGTATAGCCAGTCAAGCGTACTTGTACCGTAAATGCATACAACATGAGACAGGTTTAAATTTCAATTCACAGTATAAGGTGTAATTCTTAATAATTATGGTTTGAAATTTTACTAGAACATGAGTCTCTATCTAAGGTAATAGGAGCAATGTAGTTTTTTTTATATATATTTATTTCGTCTTGTCTCAATTTACCTGCAACGTGCGGTAAACATAAGACACCTTATAAAAGTCATGGTTTCCCATGTAGAATTTCAATGTTTGTTAATTGAGACGTTAAAAAATAACAAAATATTGAATTTGCGCAAATTAAAACAATAATAAATCAGTTATAACTAGAGGTATTAAATAAAACAAAATATTATCTCCAAATCTTACCAGATCTTTTACTAGTTCTTCAAAAATCAAATAAAAATTATATAAAATCAAAAACGAAAAACAAACTTCTTCATAAATCGTCAAAAAATAAATCAACATAAATCTCGATTTTGTGACCGAAGGTAATTTGAGATTTCAATTTGCCCACATGTCTCAAATTAGCCCTTAACACTAAGTAAATTAATAACATTTGCAACTTATAATAAAATTAAAAATTGAGATCAAAATTGGAGTCTAAGCTATTAGGAACGTTTTATTGCGATACATAGGCTATACCTAGGCATACCTACGCTTTGAAGTGCGCACAAAAAAATATTATTTTACACAATTTTATTAGTCTTATAATTAAATATTAATATTTAAAATGTATTTTCCCCTTTTCACTTGAGTGGGCTTAATTGTATTTATTATTCGAGAAGTGTCAATTGTCATCATGTCATCCACTGCTGGAAATATGTAAATACCCTTTGTAGCTGAAAAACATCTCATGAAGAGACAGGTCACTTTTCCGTCGCTAACCATGTTCGTAACTTGAGCAATAAACTTCTTTTCAGTTTGTTTTTTCGTATTCTCATTTTTTTTATATAGAATAGGGTGACAAACCAGCACACAGTGCACCTGATGGTAAGTGGTTGCTGCGGCCCATAGACATCTACATCTATCTTCCATTACAAATCAAAATGCAGATGCGTTGTCACCCGTGAGGACTGAGATGGAATGCCTCATTTCCAGTAAAAAGGGTCTCCGGTTCTCTACACTCACCATACGAAATACAGCAGCATTAAGCTACTATTTCACGCTGGTATTCTGTGAGAGCGTGGTCCTTCCCCGGTCGAGCCGACCCATTCGTGCTACAACTATACTACCAATATAATTGCAGTATGGCTCTACCACGTATAAAATCTCATTGTAGAGTAATTCGACAACAATAAAAGAATCTGGTGAAATCTCCGAATTATTTACAATTTCTGTATCGATATCTTTAGAGCAACCAGCACCACCATCACTAGGTACAGAAACTTTAAATTGTTCGTCAGTATAGACCGATTGGTCTACATTGAGTGGATCTTCATTTTCTTGGTTCTCATTGTGTGGTATGTTAGTTATACGTGGTGACGCCGATCTTTCATCATCATCAGGAAACATGTCATGAACATCATCAAAAAACACTGGGTCGAACTCATTATTGTCATCGGATGATGAGTTTGCAGTATTCAAAACTGCTTCCCTCCATTCTTCTAAATCACTGCAGGAAGTGCTTTCATCATCGACGATATTTTTTTTTGTTTTTTCGTTTTATTACGTTTCGTCTTAGTCTTTAATGATTCGGATAAGTCCTCCACTGTTACACCGTTACCTGGAATAACTGCCACCTTTTTTTTCTTCGGGACTGTGCTGCATTCTTTTGTTCGCATATCTTCGAGATACATTTCAACGTTTCTAACCATTGCTGAGATGCATTATTATGGATTTCTGGATCTTCCTGTGTAGGCAATCTATCTAAGACTCTTTTTTCATTAATTGGATATATCCCAGCTGCTTCAAATCCGGACTTCAAATTTTTTCCCATATTTTCTATATTATCCAGAGTTTGCTTCAAAAGCCTCGAAAAAACATGCTTCGGCATTACTCCTCTATTTTTTCCTTCCAAGACAGCAGAACAGACCTCCATTTTATTTTTAATGGTCGAAACACTGCTACATCGAGGGGTTGGCACAACCCCGTACTATTTGCCGGTAAACAAACAAATTTAATATTATAGTCAGTACACTTTTGTATCACATCTAATGAAAAATGACTGCTCAGATTGTCACCAATTACAACCACGGGTCCTCTGCCATTAAACGATTCAACATAAGGAATAATGACCTTCAAAAACCATCCACTCCGAGATCGGTTGTAAACTGTATTTGGAGGTCCTCCTTCCGTCCAAGTATTATATAAATGTTCCGCTTTATAAACGACGTACGGTGGAAGCAGAACACCTGACGCTGTCCCAGCAAACATTACGGAGGTACTTGATTTTGATGAGTCAATGATCATAAAAAGCATGAAGAGCATAAAGAGCATAAGAGCAAAAAGCTCATAAAGAGCATGCTTGATACCTCGACGTACCAACACTTTCTGGCGTCCCGGGTCATCAGACATATTAGTCTCGTCAAAATTTACTATTGCGGCCGAATCTACATCCTCCAAGGTGGTTTTTAATTCTTGGAAGTATGATTTTAATGTCTCCTGCGTAACTCCAGCTCTTTGGCGTTTAATATTTTCTGAGAGCCTTACAGATAAAGTGCTTTTATGGCGCCGTAGAAAACCTTCCAGCCAATATCATCCCGGTAAGTTACCTTTGAAACGTGTCTCATTTAGACCTAGCCTATCTAGATGTGATTTCACGAGTAAAGATAGGTCTAAACCTGATAGTGGATATCCCCAAGCAGCACCTGTAATGATTGATTGCACAAAGACTTCCTCCAGAGCTTCACTGAAAACTTTAGGACGGCCGACTTTGTTTAATTGTAGCCTTCGGTGTTTTCTATTTAAAGTTGCTCGAGGTATTTTAAATTTTTCTGCCGCTTCACTCAAAGTCATGCCAGTGTCAACTGCTGCCATAGCAGCTTTCAAAGTGTCCTCACTATAATTTCGGTAGGGTTTCGCCCCGAGAACTCTTCGTCTTCGCGAAGACATAATTACTGAAACAAAAAAAAATAATGTATCATCAATAATTATCATAATTACTTGAAATTGAACCAATAACGATTTGAATAAAATTTGAGACATATGCACCTAATTTGACTCATAAGCACCTAATTTGAGACAAGGTCTCAATTTTCCATCATAAAAATAAAATGCGTCCAGTTTGAGGAAATTTTCAATTTATTCTGGCAACATTTAACAAATAGTCTAAAACATGGAGTTTTTTTGTCTATGGGAACATGCTTCACAAGATGGGATTGATTAATCGATTTAAATCACAGTACTTATTAGTCAATTATCAGAGTTCTGAGGTATATGTAGTATAGATCGTCTAAGCTGAAATGACGCGCCCCACTATCGCATTAACGCACACAAGCAAATTTAAAATATGGACGCAATACATATACAAATGCCATTGTAATTGGTCATTCGGTTGTCGGTGAGACTCAAGCGTAGGAGCACGCGTCGGTTTCGGATTTTTTGTCCAACTTGTCATAATTGCCTGAAGGTGGCAGAGAGCGGACGTTTTGTTTCATACAATGCCCCAACGCTGCTCCCTAAGGAGAGCGTTGTCGGATTTATCACGCGACTAGTCGACCGTCACATAGGCATACAGATCATAGTTCGCGGAGCAGTCGACGCTCAAACACAGATGAAGCGTCGTTATTAATATTTACACTCACACATCGAAATCAACTAATTAAGTAGTGGGGCGCGTCATTTCAGTTTAGACAAGCTCTACAACAATATATTTCACAAACAAATTAATGTCTATTTCTCAAAAAATACTACTTACCTGGTAAAAAATCCTTCACGACAGCAAGTATGGAACCTCACACAACAAATTTGAAACTGAACTGTCAGTGTTGCCAAAATAATAATGATACTACATGTAATATTATATGCCATGGAAGTTTAGTCTCATTTTACCTTCGAGTCTCATGTTTTACGCATTTACGGTATATATAGAGGTCAGTGCACTACCCTGAATCAGGGCCCTGAATCCCTGAATGAAGGGTGGATACGGTTCCTAATTAGGCACGTCAGTTATTATACTACCCTGATTTTACGCCCTTACTCAGTCATAGGGATGGACAAGTGAAAAAAGTTATATTTATTGAACCGATATTTTTAAAGAAATTTTAACAAATCATTTACTGTGTTTCGTCCTGCTAACTCTAGTTGTGTAACTCGAGTTTAGTTCGTGTTGTGTCAATTTCAACTCGAGTTAAGTCGGGTCGTAATTTTTCCGAGTAAGCGCATCTATAGAATGCTACATCGTTCACTAAAAACATCGAAGCATCGAAACATCACCATTGAAATCTATACATACATATGGAAAGTAACAGATAATTTTGAACAGAAATGAATAAAGAATAATAAAGTATAATAATCAAACATTATATTTATGTTATTTCAGGAAGTTTTACACTATTTATTTTTACACATTTACTTTTATCGAATAATTATCAGAAAACAAGAATTAATTATTTTTTTTACTTTTACGTAAATTTCTTTAGAATTTAATTTTAAAATAACAATTTTGTTAGTGCGCCTAGTAAGCAGTTTCTTTCCTGGGTAAAGCTGGCTTTCCACTATGGGATATCATATATTATATTATATCCCGAAATATAAATTATATCCCGCGATTGCCCTTCACACTGTGAGATATATCTTTTAAACAGTGTGCGTTTGTCATTGGACGACCTGAGGACGTAGCGGAGGTTCGGAAGGGTGTGCGGGGTACAGGAGGTGAAATATAATATGAAAATAGCGCTCGGTCAATCGAAAAAAATATTTATAGTTTGGAATGTAATATATATTCGGTCGGTAGTTCGGATGTAATATATAGTCGGTGTATTGAAGTGCTGAAGTGTTTGTACAGTAGGGCTACAATGGCTATCCGAGTACAGAACCAGAGTTTGAAACCTATCCAACTGCAGAGAGGTGTAATACATGGTGACGTTATATCCCCGAAACTCTTCACCGCTGCACTGGAAGACGTTTTCAAGCTACTGGACTGGAAAGGATACGGTATTAACATCAATGGCGAGTACATCACTCGCCATCGATTTCCCGACGATATAGTCCTTATGGCAGAATCGCTGGAGGACCTAAGCACTATGCTCAATGACCTCAACCCAAGGGATAGGTCTTAAGATGAACATGGACAAAACGAAGATCATGTTTAATGTCCATGTCACACCTATGCCGGTAGTTGCTGGGAGCACTAAGCTCGAAGTTGTTTATGAGTACGTTACCGAATACCCGATACGAAATTACGACACATCTTCTCGTCAGGTATACCTCAATCTCTGAAAACTAGAGTGTACAACCAGTGCGTGTTGCCAGTGATGACTTACGGATCTGAGACGTGGTCTTTCACTGCTGGCTGTATGAGAACGCTCAAGGTCACTCAGCGAGCTATGGAAAGGGCTATGCTCGGAGTTTCTCTGTGTGATAGACTCAGAAATGAGGATATCTGCAGTAAAACCAGAGTGACCGACACAGACCAACGTATTAGTAAGCTGAAGTGGCAATGGGCCGCCCATATAGCTTGAAGAACCGATAACAGATGGGGAAGAAAGATTCTCGAGTGGCAGCCTCGTACCGGTAGGCGTAGTGTAGGTTGACCCCCACTAGATGGAGTGACGATATGCAGGAAGTCGATGGATGCAGGTGGCTCAGGACCGTGCCTTGTGGCATTCCTTGGAGGAGGCCTATGTTCAGCAGTGGACTTGTGAAGGGCTGTAATGATGATGATGTAATATATATTATATCTCAGTGGAAACAGGTCCGTTTAAAAGTACGGTAAGCGATATTAATTTATATCTCGAGATGTAATATAAATTATATTATATCCCATAGTGGAAAGTAGGCTTGATTGTAGATCCAGTTTCTGAAAATAACTGCTCACGGGATACCGAAGTTGCCACCATAGGCAAATAGATCTTATTTAGGCTATGAAGTCCGGGAAATAACCCTTTCTTGCCATCTCACATGTAATGTATGAAATCATACATAAAAATAAATATTTCAGAAAAATGATTGTAACGAAATACGAAGCACCGTAAGCCGATAAAATAATTTCCATTACAAAATAACTATTACCTTATAAGACTGTACTTAAGCTATTCATCAAGTCAAAGCTCAAACAATATAATTATTAATAAGAAAATGAATAAAACAATTTCAATCCATTTTTAATATTTGTAATCTTAATTAATTATCACAATAAAATTAACTACAATTTTACATCGAAAATGGAATTACCGATTGGAGACAGTTGAACTTCTGAAGTTCAAGTATATTTATTTTCGGCTTAAAGACCATTTGCTTGTTTGTTGATTCGTAAATAAAATTTTCGGGAGTTATTTCTGCTAAATACTCGTAAACATTCTAACTTTAAAAATTTAGGTGTTATCTAACTTAGACATATTTTGTTTCGAATATTTATTTTTCGGCAACATAAAATTCGTGATAATTAACGTTCGCAATTTCTAACATACGGAATTTTGTACCTTCGAATAGTTGGTTATTTTGTTTCCTTTGAAGACAACGAAACATCGTTCGTAAAACATTGCTCATGAAGAACCATGTTTATGAACGATATATCGATGTTTGAAAGAATTGATCGATTATCAAAATCAACATTTAAATCTTTCTTTCTCGGATAATTTTTCCCTTTTTTAGATGGCGATTTCAGATGTCCTTGCAGGTCTGCAGGCTCTTTCTTGATTTTGCTTAACACACCTTTAGATATACCTGTGTGATATACTGCTCGATCGAGTGCCAGGTTAACGGTAAACGTGAATTTGTTAGATCTCTTTTCTATTTCACACATCAAAAGAACGCGTTTTGCCATTTCGCGGGCTTGTCTTCTAAATATATATATGTCTATAAAGGATTTTTTTCTGTGCCCATTATATACGCGTACTCGCCATATCTTTTTCGTCGAAATTAAAGAACTATTTGCAACCACAAAAAACCTTTTAGTTTAGTCCTATTTAAAGTACAAAATAACACTGTTATCGCAAAATTAAAAAGAGAACTCGATAAGTGTACTCTCGCGTCGAGGTTGACACTAGTACTGGGAGTGTGCGGGGTGTGAAGCGACGGTCGGGCACGGTGCACACATGCCCGTTACCTCAGCCTCCAATTCCTCGGAGCTCGCGCGCGGACTATACATAGTTTGTTTGTACTTTGTTCATGCTTTTCTTTTGTTCATTCATATTGTATACTACTTTATATTATATATATCTTTATTACTTTATATTATATATATATATATATATATATATATATATATATATATATATATATATTATATATATCTTTTTCTTTCGTTCAAGCAAACCCAAACGGCTTTTTTCAAAGCCACCGAAGGTATGCAATTGCTGATATGTCATACAATTTGTCTAGCAGTAGTTTGCCTTCTGTGTGCTTTGTTAAACAAGTCCTCGACAGCACTGAATATGAAACCGTAGAGTGGAGACAGATCAAGATTGGCGTGTTTTTATAAAACTGCTAAAAAAAAACCATATCTTGGGCTTGCCCTTGTTTGGAGCCCTAGCTTCCCCACTGGATTTCTATATAGTTGAGTGAATCCCTAGCGCACATGTAAAATATTTTGACGAAGAATGTTGAACGTCTAAGCGGGTACATAATGGAACCGATCTAAAAATAAATAAAAAATCATTTATTCCTAAAAAAAAGAGCTATCTATAGCTCTTTTTTTCTAGTCTACTAGAACACTGAAAAAAAATACGTGTGGCACTCGGGGACTGCCGCGGCAAAGCTATTGCATATCATTTTTATCAACTTATGCAATTATAATTATTTGTTTATTTTATTTATGCAGTATTTTTCTTTGTTTTTTTTTTCAAGTTACACTTTTTGAGCTTGGTGACCGATAAGAAAACAATTTTTTTCTTTTATTGAATAAATGAGAAGTTAATATTGTTTAAAATATTTTTATTATCTTACAATACATGTAGGTTATTCAGGAATTTTTATCATTGAAACTATAGGTTTATGGTAATTAACGAGTTCTACCGACAAACGATAATTTTCTAAAAAGTCTGTGTTTACTAAATACTCTAAATTCTCGAAAGTAAATAGATAGCTTCAGTCTCGTGTCGGTAAGCGTATGAGGTAGTTGTTTATACTGTGCGTTAAGTTGTTTACGTTAAGTGAATCAACGCATAATCGCGCTCAGTATAGATCATACTGAGCGCGATTACGCGCTGCGTCGCGGCGTGCCAAACCGGTTTGCTGTTAACTGCAGCGATGCGTTTTATCTAAGTGCCGGACGTTAGGTCTGTTAATATAATGGATGAGTATACTGTGCGTAATGAATTTAGCGCTGATGTACTGCGGACGTCGAGTAGCAGTCCTAATATGGAGTTAAATAAATCGGAATTTGAATTGGACCAGTACGATGATGAAATAATATCTCAGGTACAGATGGATAGCGAGTGTAGTAATATAGGTTAAAGTAAAAGAAACAGGGATGTAGAAGAAAATGAATGGATGTTGGTAAAGAGAAAAGAAAAGATTGTTAAAGTTGGGTACGATAAAATTGAGGTGTATATTTCAAGTAATGAGAAGTTACCTAAGCAATTTGGCTTAGCTAGGGTGTTGAAGGAGCAACAAATTGTAGACATATCTAGAGTTAAATATTTAAACCCGTACAAAGTGCGTTTAGATATTACTAACGAGATGAGTGTAACCAAGTTGGAAACATGTAAAGCGTTGATTGAAAGGGGTTGGAAAGTTCAAAAAGCTATGGAATAAAAGCGTTTCATATGGGGATATTAGGGATGTTGATATGGAACTAGGTGATGAGGAAATACTTAAGAACATTTCATGTCCCAACAATGCAGAACTTCTTTCCATCAAGCGACTGCAAAGACGAAGTGCAACAGGAAGTGGTTGGGTTCCTAGTGAATCAATACAACTTTGTTTCAAGGGATCGTTTCTACCAGCATACGTACACGTTGAGGGTTTGACGATTAAAGTGGATCCATATGTGTTTCCGGTGTCACAGTGTTCGCGCTGTTGGAAATTAGGCCATACAATAAAAAATGCCCATATAACAAAGTAGTGTGTCCTAAGTGCGGCGAAAACCATGAAAATAGTAATATAAATACCTACAAATGTGTTAATTGTACAGGTAATCACATGTCCTTGGCCAGGACCTGCCCAGCATATCAGCGGGAAAAAAGACTGAGGGAATTGATGGCAGAGTTTAACTGTACATATAGAAAAGCGCTTACAATTATTGTAACACCTAGCTCCCCGGTGCAAGAGACAAACACCTCGAACAGTAAAATAACCGGTTTAAGGTCGGAAGCTCCGCAAGCTCAGTCTACCTCATATAACCAGGGCCGCGAACATGACCAGGTTACGTTTGCTCAGGTGGTTAAGACTGAGGCAAAAGTACATAACGAATCGGAACCGAAACATAACGTCCGGATCAAGAAGACACCGCGGCTAGGCGCCAGGAGAGCTGTCTCCCCTGAACGCCACGCTAATTCCATGGATACACCAACAATGGTCCATTTGGAGGCCAAGACACCCCCGAAAAAGCAAGTGAACTTTAGTGAATTATTAAATAGGCTGAAAGAGATCATATTTTTAAGAAATGCATCTATACAAGACAAGATAAAGGAGGTGATAAAGTGTTGTGTGGAATGGTTGATTTTAGTTGTAGTAGATAATATTTCGGATTGGCCTATTTTAAAATTATTACTGGACTATTTAAATGGATAGTACAAAAAAACATGTTAAGATAAATATTATCCAGTGGAATTGTCAAAGTATCAGACCTAAGCTAGTTGAATTTGAACAGTTACTGTCGCAGGAAAAGATTCACATTGCGGTTCTAAGTGAAACATGGTTAGAGCAGGACAGCCCATAAAAAATTAGTAACTATAACATACACCGTAGGGATCGTTTCGATTCCCACGGTGGAGTAGCAATAATTACCCACAAAGCAGTTAAGTGTAGCTTACAAAATATGCCAATAGTTAACCCGGGCATAGAGATTCTTTTCTTTAAAGGTTTACAATTGTGTTGATATTGAAAACATTATGGCTGTTTATTGTCCTCCTTCTGTACATACAACCGTTAATGATTGGGTTCAATTACTATCTTTTATCAATAAAAAATCGCTTTTACTTGGCGACTTCAATGCACACCATAATACTTGGTCAATGAAAACAGACTCTAGAGGAGTTCAGATTTTTGACGCGTTAATAGATAACTCGTTAATAACATTAAACAATGGTGGACCAACGCGCATTAAGTAAGTTAACGGTAGCTTGCATGAATACTCCCCGGATATTTCTTTCTCATCTGCGGATATCGCTCTAAAACTCGATTGGGCCATAATAAATGAAACTTTAGGCAGTGATCATCAAATAATTAAAATATCCATTAATATTAAAACTAGTAATATGAAGGTTATGAGAAGAAACTTTAAGAAAGCCGACTGGATTGGGTACAAAGATGCGCTTCACAGGAATTTTTCAGGTATATCACTACCTATAGACCTACAAAACGCATATGATTTATTCATTTAATGCATTAACGAAGCGGCTAAAGAGCACATCCCTCCTATAAAAATCAACTATGACCCAAGCAACAAATTTAAACCTTTACCCTATTGGAATTCTACACTATCTAAAGCAGTTGCTGAACGACGGTTGGCACTATCAATATTTAGACGAAACCCTACTCCACAGAATTTTGATATCCTAAAAGATAAAATCCATATAGCGCAAAAATTAATACGAACAGCGAAAAACAACGCTTGGCAAGAGTTTTGTTCTACCATTGATCATTCAGCCTCTCAAAATGACTTGTGGCGTAAAATGAAATGGTTGAAGGATTACAGGGCTCACAACCATTTTATTGATAAGGATTTAGCTTCCGAATTGATTAATACTTTAACACCTGATTTTGTCTCCCCCGTGAAACCTGCTGTTCTATCTACTAATCAAAAATTAGAAACCAAAATCTCATTACATGAATTAGAAATGAGTATTAGGCCTACTGACACGTCCCGAGGAGCGGACCATATTTCATATTCCATGATCAAAAATCTCCCAAATAATGGAAAATGCTTATTGCTTGATTTATATAAGTTTTTATGGGGTGGTTCTGTCCCTAATCAGTGGAGAGATATATTAATTGTGCCAATCCCTAAACCAGGGAGAGATAATACTTTAGTTTCAGCATTACGTCCCATGATCTCGTGTATACGTAAAATTTTTCACACTATTATTAAAAACAGATTAGAATGGTATATTGAAGAAAAAAATATTTTATCGAATAACACAAAAGGTTTTAAAAGAGGTCGTTCAACGTTAAATAACCTTTCTAGTCTGGTTTCTGAAATTCAGTTAGGCTTAACAAGTAGAACAGCTACAATTTGTTGTTTTATAGATATAGATAACGCGTACAATAACGTGGATATTACTAGTGTAATTCAGGCTATGGATCGTTTTGGTATAGGTTCAGCTATATGTAATTACCTATGGAATTTTCTCAGTCAAAGATCATTAAAGATTCAAGTTAACAATGCCATAATTTGCCGAAATACAGGTAGAGGATTGGCTCAGGGGGACCCATTATCACCATTGCTATTCAACATAATTACGACACAAATATGCAAAGAGGTACAAAAGGTTCGCATATCACAATATGCAGATGACTTTGTTATATACTTGGGCCGTAAAAAATTATTAGAAGCTGTTGACTATCTCCAAGAGGCATTGGATTTAGTAAGCTCACTGCTTTTCAACATAGGTCTAGATGTGTCTCCTATAAAAAGTAAAGTGTGCTTGTTCTCTTGTGGATTTAGACGTGAGTTGATAGACTTAAAAATTAATGGCTTTTCCTTACAGGTAGTTGATAGCATAAAATATTTAGGTATATGGTTGGATCGTGGTCTAAGATGGGGAGAACATATAAATGAACTTGCCAAAAAAACGCTTAAGTTTCTCAATATTCTTAAATGTTTGTCTGGGCCAGGGTGGGGTCTACATCCATCACATTTGCGTCGTTTGTATATCACAATCATAAGAAGCAGAATTGATTATGCTTGTTTCCTCTATGATAGTAGTAGTGTAACGCACCTTAAAAAATTAGAACGAGTGCAAAATCAAGCTATGAGAGTTATTGGTGGATTTTTAAGAAGCACTCCAATACATGTGATGGAAAATGAGCTTTGTATTGAGCCGCTACATATACGAAGGTATTATCTTTCAGAAAAATTCTGGCTGAAAACAAAATCACTTTTAGATAATGAATTAATTATAGTATTAGATAAGTTAGACGAATATTTCGTGACTCATCCATCATGTAAGAAAAAGAAACCTCTGTTGGCAGTCGTACATAATTGTCTTAAAAGCTCTAATATTCATACCTCCACGCAACTTTAAATGTTCTCCTTAGATACCTGGGTTAGCAATGTGGATCTTTCTGGTATTGTACTTTCTCTTATTGAGACTATTGATAAACCTAAACACGACTATAGCAATGTGGTTCTGAGACAAATAAGTTTAAAATTTATTGATGACAAATATTTGCAATCTTATAAAATTTATACCGATGGATCTAAAGATAATAATAATAATATTGGAGCTGCTTTTTATGACCCTCAGTTAAACATATCAATGAAATTCAAAATTAATTCAAACGTTTCTATAATGTATGCTGAACTGATAGCAATTTCAGAAGCTGTATCGTACATTGCATCACTCAATCACAAATATCAGTATGTTATTTTGACAGACTCTAAGAGTGCTCTGCAACACTTGGCTCGTTGTACCTCGAATTTTCGAGGAACACCGATAGCCTACAGTATTTTGAAGTGTATTGATAGTTTAACCAAAAAAAATATAATTGTTGTTTTACAGTGGATTCCTGCTCATATTGGCCTAGTAGGTAATGAAGCGGCGGATAGACTAGCAAAGGAAGCTTCCTCTGACGGTATTTTACTGCATTGTTTATCTTATTTTTCAGACTTTTTATACAAGGTGAAAGAAAGATGTGTCAGTCTGTGGAAGGAATACTTTAATGAGAGATCTCTTACAAAAGCAATATGGTATAAAACTATTCGACCAAATATTTCCACTTCTTCATGGGTAGATAGGGCCAATATGGGCAGGGCCGATATTGTTACAGCTCTAAGACTTCGATCGGGACACATACCAATGAATAGCTTTGCTTTTTTGATGGGAAAGACCGAATCCCCTAACTGTGTAGAATGTGGTCAGTTAGAAGATGTATTACATATTTTGGTGGAGTGTGTTCGAATCGAGGCTGAAAGAGAAAATTTTTGCAATAAATATAATATAAATAGATTAGATGTCGGATTTTGTAACAGTATTCTGGCCTTGCCATTATCTGGGGAAGCCAGAATGCTGTACAAAATGGTCCAAGTTGGACTTAAAAGAAGATAAAAAAAATATGTAAATACAATGGGGGTGACATTATAATAATTTTATAAAACCCTCTTTAAAAAAATAAAAGATTAAAAAAAATAGATAGCTTAGAAATTGAAGGGTTAAATAAATTTTAATTCTTATTGCATATAAATATGTAAATTAACTGGCGGACACGATACTAGGCATAGCCTGTATCTTGGGAACCAGAAGTACGGTTATCAGTTTTACTTACGTAATTAAAAGTAACCAAATTCGACAAAACAACAAGTTAATTCTTTATTTAGGAAGACAGTTTTTAACTTTTTGTCGCTTACATTCTTGTTTATTTATTATTCCTTGATAAAATATTGAATACAATAATATTTTCAAATGTAAAACGTAGAGATGATTTCGTAGGTATTAAGATTTATAATTTTAATATTAAGTTTGCAGTGTCATTATAGTTAAGTGTGGTGAGATACCTTTTTACTATTTGTTTAGCTTTCAATGTGGTGCAAGTTTTGACGTCGCAGAATTTAAGTAGTTTGTTATAGATATGGGGATTTAAAAACTGCGGAAGGCGTTGCGTAAAAACAGACCTGTCAGCTGGAATTGGGATTTTAAATATACGTTTAGTAATTAAGTGATCGTAATTAGGTGACTGGGTTACTTGCCCATGGGTTTTTTATACTATAGAATAATAATAGAAATAGAATATACAACTGGCGTACACTCAAAACTTCTTTTCCGTCTTCTTTAACATCACATTCGGAACTGTTCTCTGTGGCCTCTCCAATTGAATCGTGGTAGGCACCACCCCAAGCTGATATACAATATTGTATTATTTATTGGCAGAGGGAAAAATAATAAAATAAGAGATAAGTTTGCTGATTATTTCAGCACATTGTAAGACTCAAAGATATTGACAAATAAAAATAATAAAATTATGTTATAACAAAATATATTAATAGTTACTTTGCAACCATCCGCTCAATAAAATAAAATGATGTGTCTTACCTAGTTTGAAGAGCACTTCCCGCCTTCCCTCGATTGCGTGCACTAATCCCGTCACCACTAATTCCAGCACGACTACTCCCAACACCACTATTCGAGGAAAGACACACCATCGACGATAATACGACACGTGTCTCGCTTTACACGAGGCATCTTCAGGTGATATAGACTCTACGGCAGCTGACCGCTAAGTCTTATCTTAGCGGTCTACGTTTTATGTAAAATTTCATATAGTATGCCACACCAACCCGCCATTGCATGTTTGTGTGCCTATCTTTATCGACGATATTGTTTATATAAATATATGTTTACTTAAAATTGTTATTAGTTTTCAAGCTACGTCGTCGAGTTTGGATAGTGGTTACACTTTATTCGACGCGCGGTAATGTGGTTTGCTCCTCTAGTGTTGTATAACTTAATGTATGAGAGTCAGCTCGCTTCAAGTTGCTAACGCTGATTCGTAACGTGACGTGACACACAATTATATGGAGGATTAGCGACGCACATTGTCAATTATCTTATCGTGAAGGATTTTAATGTGAACAAAATACGTTCCATTAGTCTGTATGTTTTTATACCTTTGCCTGCCTTAACTGTGAAATCTTAACAATAACGACAATCAAATGTCAAATATTTTAATAATCATAACCTCAATTCCAAAATTCTAATGTTTCTAAATTAATTCGTAAATTGATAAAACATGAATTTGAGTTTGCGATCCTCGTTTGCCAGAAAAAATTTACTGGCTTCAATTCGTCGATATGCCTCAACGACTCCAGAAATTGAACAAAATGAGCAAGTTCTGATAGACGACACTGATGATGTTCAGGTGAAAGAAGCTGAAATAGAAAAGAAACGAAACAAGTCAAAATTATCTTCGGCACATTATAATCTCGTAAACGGCAAACGACCGTATGAAACGCCGATGTGTATAGCACATTTGACTGTAAAGTATAATCGTAAAATGTATGGAAAATATGGAGTTGCAAGCGGTGTTAATCCTAGTAAGTTAAACGATATAGTTGGATTGAAATTTAGATTTACTATGAAATATCCAAATAGAAAATTAGTAGCTTACTGCACATTTTCATTTTTGTGGTTTTGTAGTGATGTAATATATGATGATGATCTCTTGATCGATTTACGATAACGGTTAATCATAATCATCATTACGGCCTATCAAAGTCCACTGCTGAACATAAGCATTCATAATGTTTAAATTTGGCTGAGGCTCAACCTCAATTAAATTAAAATCATGGACAAACAATTACAGACGCACCCATAGTAAGTCAGTTCACTAATACAAACAAGCCGGCACGCACACATGTACACCATATTGAGCCCACCATACGCTCCAATCAGCGCTTGCATAGTTACTCACACACAGTTAAACGGCCGCCATTGTGGTGAGTCAATTGTTTCTTAGTGACACTCTGTCCGCCCTCTTTTCTAGGTCTATGATTGAAATAATTATAACTAAACCCTTAAAATCAAAACTCACCAGTGGATGCAATGCTCTTTGGTAGCACAAATAGATATAAAATTGATTCTAGGCAGAAAAGAAATTGCACTACCTAGTTATAGTTTTAAGTTGATATACATTTTTATTCAATGAGTAAATATATTACCATTTTGGTGAAGCCAATTACAAATACTATATTTCATATAACATATTTAGTGCAACTGACAATTATTCATCTGGTGTTGAGAACAACCTCGACAAACAAAAATTCTAATTGAAATCTTAGTGTAGAATATTTATGTGATAAATTTATAATTTTTAGAGACTTACCGTTTGGCGTGTCTAGAGATGGAACATCGTTAAATCGATTTTAAAAAGGCGATTATCGATACACTAAGCAAAGCAAAAATTATTGAATAGATATCTATCTATCGATATAAAAATTAATACCGAAACATATATTTCTTTATAAACTACAAGGCATTTAAAATTAAGTTAAAGTTTAATACAAATTATGACATAATAGTTACATCTATTACTGTTCCCGCGACCTCGCTCGCGTGTTGTTTATTACAATTGGATTTTATAGGTTTCAATTATTATTATCTACAATCTTAATTCATTTTCTAATATAAAAGTAGTCTGTGTTACTCTTTATAAATCAGCTATCCGCTAGTGTCAACTATAAGCTGGAACAAACAGCATTTATACAGTATAAACTTTAATGTTCATTTAGTAAAATGCTGGTATTTTGAAATTACAAACAGACACTTCAATGCATAGATATGTATTAATTTGAAAATAAAAATCATCTTATATTTCATGTTAATTGCAACATTCATATTGACATTTAATCAAAATGGCTGCCAACATCTGTAATTTTCAGTATGGCGTTGACTGCACTGGTAGCTTTTCAAGGTACGCGTACTAGCGCCTTCCTCTATATGTGTATTAGTGTTGCCAGGCCCAATGGGCTAAATATTGGGACAGAAGGTAAAAATTATCGAGAATTTGGTTTTCAAATATAATGTAATAAAAATAAAAAATATGTTTTTGTAGCCAAGTATTTTTGACACATTTATAATTATTCTTTTTGCCTGAGCTGACCAATGAATTGTACTTGTAATTGTATGAACAAGTGTATTGGAAACACTGCATATTCATCGATGTGCATTTTTTTCTGTAAATCAGAATTTGTTGAACTATTAGTTACAATTCCAATAAATATTTACGTGATTTTTATATATTCGATTTATTTCAAAACCGATTCTTGATAGTCTGTGGTTGTTCGTTATGGCACGGCATAGTTTAGCGTACCACATCACTCTCGTAAGTGGGCGGTACCCATCCATGAAGTACAACAATATCTGTATGATAGTTTATCTTAAAAAAATACGAAACTTCATAGGCGTTAGCTGTCATTCACAACATGCTACAACGCAGAGACTATAGTCTATTCAACTTTCATTTTTTTTATAGTATATAGTTTTTATATCAGTAAAGCTTTTTCAAGCAAAGAAATATTATAAATTTAGTAGATTTTGTAGATGTTATCTAATGACTGTTTTACATTTATATGATGATGATAACAAATTAAATACTTAACTTGTAATTACAAATACACTTATCCTTTATTTGAAGTTTTAGTTACAAATTTTAGTTTTTTTTTGCAACGGTTAGAATTAAACCTAAATGGAGGGTTATTTAATTTGATAATGCCAACCAAACTAAATAACTTTCCATGTAGTTGTGGCATTAGAGAATCCTCTGTCCTGTATGATCATGCGGGTGTTGTGAGAGACAATAGATGGAAACAAACAAATCTGCCAACTCATCATCATCATTACAGCCCTTCACAAGTCCACTGCTGAACATAGGCCTCCCCCAAGTAATGCCACAAAGCACGGTCCTGAGCCACCTGCATCCATCGACTTCCTGCATATCTTACCAGGTCGTCACTCCATCTAGTGGGGGGTCGCCCTACACTACGCCTACCGGTACGAGGCTGCCACTCGAGAACCTTTCTTCCCCATCGGTTATCGGTTCTTCGAGCTATATGGCCGGCCCATTGCCACTTCAGCTTACTAATCCGTTGGGCTATGTCGGTCACTCTGGTTTTACTGCGGATATCCTCATTTCTGAGTCTATCACGCAGAGAAACTCCGAGCATAGCCCTCTCCATAGCTCGCTGAGCGACCTTGAGCGTCCTCATACGGCCAGCAGTGAAGGACCACGTCTCAGATCCGTAAGTCATCACTGGCAACACGCACTGGTTGTACAATCTAGTTTTTAGAGATTGAGGTATACCTGACGAGAAGATATGTCGTAATTTCCCGAACGCTGCCCAGCCGAGTTGAATGTGCCAACTATACAACTGAAAACCCCATGTCCAATGGTAGATTTTGCAGGCTGGCTACTCTATTTCATTTTCTTGTTTTATGAGTTTATGTTCAATATATCAGGCTTATGCTGGCCAACGAAACAGGAAATACAAGAAAGGCAAGAATATGAAGCTGTAGCATTCCCTTACACTATTAAAGAGATGATGGAGGCTGCAGTACAAAGAAGGAAAGAAGAACAATTAAAAATAGAGCAGAGGGAGAAGGAAGTTGCTGCCAAATTTGATAAGTTAGAGCAGTGGAAGAAGGAGCTTAATCAAAAGATTGCCAAGAAAACTGCTGAAGCTCAAGCAGCAAAGGTATAACATGTTATTTAGTTTTTTATACTCATAAGTTTTCATCATTGTGTAAAACACATGCTCAGCAGAGCGGACCAGTATTTCATGCCGGCATACTGATTGCAACTTTACAAGGCGCAGGTTCGGCGGCACATGGAATACTAATCCATCTATGGGCTGGGGCCCCCCAGTGCCACATCCTTCCATTTAATTGCATATATTGCAGAGCCGTTCGAATCATTGGCGACCAAGCCCTTTCCAATCAGCTTGACTCACTAGCACTGCGAAGAGATGTAGCATCTCTTTGCGTATTTTATCACGTTTACCACAGGGAGTGCTCAATTTCTCAAAAAGTTGTTCGGACTAATTCCAGTCTTACAATTTCACCATCGCACATCACTACAAAACTCGCGATACCATCCATACCATCTGGATGACTGGCGGCCCACCACTATTTAAAGAAGTTTTATATCTCGCACAACTTCCTTATGTTCCCTCCGCAAGTCTCTTCCTGCTAAATATTTATGTTTATGTCCGGTATTCATGGTTATACGGGCGACAGCAGCAGCACAGTAATTCTAGAGATATATATACCAGTCAAATGCTTGGGTCATTGAGATCAAATCTAGTTTACAAGAGAAGCTTTGGTTGAGCATGCAATCTCTCGATAAATATACAGCCTTTATGATGATGTATAACTTGCCAGTGTCAAGCAGATGGGTATGAAGTAGCTGCCATCTTATTTTTTTTCGCATGCTCTTATACGCTATTAAAGTAGATGTCGTCTAATTTAAAACTGCACGTTTTTGTCACTTTTGTCATGGTAAATATAGTAAAAATGTTACGTTAGATGTATATATAATAAAACATAAAGTCACACAGGTTTAGGTCATATGATACTTAATGTGGTAAATGTGACAAAATCTACCAAAAATACAAGAGTCCTTTGTGTGTGAGGTTTTAAATTGGATGACCTCTACCTACCTACTGTACATTAAGCATGGTTTAACCATTTGCTGAAGCCAATCAGTAAATAAAGACTATTACTGCTGTTACCCTGAACCTTATCTGTTTTTCTGATGAATTATCAATTAACAAAACAATTTAAGTACTATCATTTCTATTACCATATGAAGAGATGCATAGCAATGGCATCATATGGATAGAGATGCATCAACATAGTTTATATATTCCACTTTTGGCCATAAGCTTTTATGTAACCGGCTGGCATGATTTACTTAGAGTTTTTTTTTTAAGTTACAACACTGGTCAGAGAGACCGAGAGACTCCACTGAATAGGTTGTTAGCTGTTACCAATCACGATGTTGTAAAAGTCGGAGTTTTTGGATCAATATTCCACTGCCAGTCAGGCCCCAGCCACAACATGGGAATAAGGGTGGCATTTGGTTAAAAAGTTGACAAATTCCTCCACACTTAAATATCTAACAGTGGTTTATTTTTTATATCATAAGAATTTCTGTAGAAAATAAAACTTGTAATTCCAGATGAAGAAGGAGCGTCTTGTTGAAGAGGTCAGAAGGCACTTCGGTTTTACTCTTGATCCACGAGATGAAAGATTCCAAGAGATGTTGGCCAGACGTGAAAAGGAACAAAGAAAATTGGAAAAACAGGCTAGAATGGAAGCCAAAGAGAAGATGTTGATTGCCAAGCTACAGCAAAAGAGTGTAGAATTAAATGAAAAAGCTTAAGTTAATTAAAATTAAATTTTTTGTTAGTTAGATGTATAGAAAATAAAAATTAAATTTTAAAATTAGATTTTTCTTTCTAGCAATTCTAGCATTATTTCTTTCTAGCATTTCAAAAATGTCACAGGTGTTCGTTTATTTGTATGTACTATGTATGTAACGCGACATTTTTGTCAATTGGTAACAGAAATAAATGATTTCTTTTTTTATCTGACTGCCAAGAAAGGGTTATGTTTTTCGCGCATATCTTGTATATTATGTATATTTGTTTATAATTTTTTTTTTATTACAAGTACCTAATCCTCATATCTTTCAAACGGCTGGATGGATTTCGACAGTTAAGGTATCGTTATATTCGTTTTAAAAACCCAAGTGTCCTGTTTGAAAAAAAAAACAAAGTTTGTAGTACATAGTATCGTAATAATACTATGCTAAAATACCGTAATTTTACCTAAAGGTTGACTTGTATTATTATTGGGTCCTTTTACATTTTAATATTAACCCTACGATATCGAGAATTTCTGTATTGTACATGAGAACCGCGTTTTTGTTGCATCCTTGATACTACTATAATGAGGTGCTAACACTCCACTCCAGAAGCAATCGTTTTGAAAAAAGTTCAAATTATTTTATGAATCAGATTTTCAGATTCAATTAAGCAGATATGGTTTATTTTGTACTCTTTTCGTTTTACCCTTATTGAATATAAAATATGTTAGGTACCAATATTCAAAATTTAACTTACACTAAGTTCTTTAGACAAAAATTAAACAAATAAAAATAAAACCGTCAAAAAACGAAACGTATAGATAAACTAGACGCGTGACGCCAAAATCCCGGCACATGGGAAAAATAAATATAAAACGTCAAACGTGATATAATTTTTTTTAAATAGTTAAATTTGTTAATTTGTTACTTATATAAACGCATTTTTAAAGTTTCATTTTACAGTTAGTTTAGTTACGTTACCAAGATTAGGCATGGGTTGGATTTAGACCCAAAAATATTGTACATGGATATTTTGAGAGTCTCTTAAAATATTGTACATGGATATTATCCATGTACAATATTTTTGAGAGTCTAAATCCAACCCTTGCCTAATCTTGGTAACGTAACTAAACTAACTGTAAAATGAAACTTTAAAAATGCGTTTATATAAGTAACAACATTAATATAAGGTTATTTACCAATGATACGATATCCCATGCTTCTTTTAAATCTTTGTATCATAATTTTTGCATTATTTTACCTTGCAACTAGACATTTTTATGACAGGCAAATCTGTCCTGCGCGCGCACCACTGTCGACCGATTTGCGTTGGCCCTAAACTGTAATTTTAGGGCCAGCGCACTGGTAGACCGAGACTAACTTTCGAAGACCATGTGAGCAAATTGCTCGAAGAGGGGAGAGTCAAGAGTACTCGGATACCTAGACGTGCATGTATGAAGAAGTTAATGAACCTGAAAGAAGCGAAAGAGGTATGTAAGGATCGTGACACTTGGCGATCTGTTCTCTCTGGCTACCCCGTTAGGGATTGTGCGTGAAGATAAGTAAGTAAGTAAGCGCAATGGTCCGTTTTAGTTCGATCGGCCCGGTCCTTACGCTAGTAATATATAAGTCAATGTATTCATAGCAATATTTCCCTTATATTGGGATTGGAAACGTATACAAAAAGTACTCTGTGTTGGGAACATTTGCATACAAAAACTGTGAGCACGCACGTGTGTTATGCCGTCTAGCGAAACATTGCAATACTACGCTTAATTTTTATTAGAAAAACATTTCAGCTTTTTTTTCATTAAGTAACGCTACTATATATAAGGTAAAAATCCGTTCTAGCAAAGAGATTTAAAAATATATGAACTATAGAGTGGACATTGGGATTTGCCGTGTAGTGGCGGTTGAGAATATCCACTACACCATATCTTCCCGTGGGTGTCGTAAGTGGCGACAGAGGGAGACAGGCAGGAGATGGGCAGCAGCATCTTCCTGATAACAACTGTGAGATAATAAAAAACTGCGGTTGCCAACCCGCTCGCCAAGCGTGGCAACTATGGCAAATATCCCCCCATGAATAACGACGCAAACAGACGGCCCTCAGTCCCCGGCGGCCCCGTTATTCCTGGCTACGGTGGCGACCATGGTAAGGGCGGGACAGGGGGTGCTAAGAATCTCCGGTGGAGGTTCGGTTGCCACCTACGACGACTCGACCTGGCAACATATGACGCACGCACCCTGAGGACTGACGAGAAGATACTGGAGCTGGAAGAAGAGGTAGGCAAGTTGCGCTGGCATATTATTGGATTACCCGAGGTCCAAAGAGAGGGGGAGGACACGATAATCCTCGAATTCGGCAACTTGTTCTACCACCGGGAGGGCGACCATCTGTCCCAAGGAGCTATCGGATTTATCGTCCACAAGTCTCTCGTCAATAACGTTGTAAAGATTGGGAGTGTGTCGACGAGGGTCGCGTACCTGATACTCAGAATCACCAAACGGTATTCGCTGAAGGTCATACAGGTTTACGCACCAACCTCGGCACATCCCGATGAGGAGGTGAAGGAAATGTATGAGGATATTTTCAGAGCCATGCATTCCTCCGAAACCCACTACATGGTGTTGATAGGAGACTTCAACGCAAAACTAGGCACAAGAGAAAGCAGTGAGCTGAAGTTAGGGAAATTTGGAGTAGGGCAATGGAACCGAAGGGGCCTGCTGGCCGACTTTATGGAGAAAGAGGGACTCTTTATTTATTTATTTATGCTTTCATGCACAAAAAAGTACATATGGCGGACTTAATGCCATAGGGCATTCTCCCCCAGTCAACCATTAGGCTAAACAGAGATAGACATTATGGAGGCGGTGCAGCAATAATCAAATAGAGAGGATAAAATAAATAATAATATAATATATATAATAAACAATACATACATATTATATACACATACACACACACATATATATATATATAATATATATATATATATATATATACATACACTATACAACGTGGGGCCTACAATGGCGACTTTAATTTAACACACATATACGTTTTCACACTTTCATTTCATGACGAAATTATATTGCCATTAAACGACATTATTTAGGGATATATTTAAAATTTTAGAAAATAGCATGTTAGAGCAACCTGTACTTAAAGAACTGTCGCGCAGTGGTCATTTGCCGGGTTCACGGATCATAACATTGCATCATCGAAATTAAAACGAATAAGAAATACTATTGAAGGAAAGAAGATTTGTCGGCGAGCGGCCGGCGCAGGAGACACCTGCTCCTCTCCCGCACCCCGCCACACTGATATCGAAATATTTTTATAGTACTAGCTGAACCCGTGTCCTTGACACACTTGTTCATAGCAGTGCGCATAATTAGGTCGACTAATATTTTGGTGAATAATTCCGCGAAAAGACGCTTACCTATTGTTTTATTTATTAATTTTTGTGTAATTAGGTTATGGTACTGCGATAAAAACTCTTTGTTTTGGTTTTTTTCCAATTTAGTTGGTACATTTACATCTCTTGCGATACGGACGCTTTTATTTGTGTTATTAGTGCTTGTGTAAACCTGTGATCGTGATGGCAAATACACATCCGAACTACACAGCAGCTGAATATGCGGACATGATCCTAATTTACGGAGAATGTCATCAAAATGCCGCCCTTGCGATTAGAACATATCGCGAGAGATATGGCGATACAAGACAATGCCCTACTCATTCTCGCACTATTGTAGGAGCTCTTCAGCGCATCCGCGAAAACCGACCAGTGGATCCTAGGTATCAACGCCCTGATCGACCGCCTACACGACAATACCCAATCCATTTAACTGAAAATGTGATACAACACTTCGAAGAACAACCCAAAACTAGCCTTCGCCAGAGTGCTAGGCATTTTCAAGTCCATCACAGAACCGTCCATAGGATATTAAAGCGCGAAAAGTGGCACCCATTCAAGTTTAGAAAAGTACATACTCTGCTATCGCGTGATAAAATAATAAGAGTTAATTATTGTCAGTGGTTACTGAGAAAAATTGAAGAGGACAGTGACTTTCTTTCTCAAATTTATTGGACTGATGAAAGCACGTTCACCAGAAACGGCATGTGGAACCAGCACAATCTGCACCACTGGGCACCTAAAAACCAAAATCCGTGCGTTTGGCGGGAGTCAGCCCATCAGTACAGATTTTCGGTAAATGTTTGGGCAGCTATTCATGGTGACAACATCATCGGACCCGTATTCATTGATGGGGCTTTGAACGGCGAAAGGTTTGTTAATCTATTAAACAATACGGTGTCAGAATACACAAACAACCTAAACGTCCATCGATACCAACGAATGTGGTATCAATTAGATGGCGCGCCTGCACACTCTGTAACAACAGCCAGGCAGTGGCTAAATGACACGTTTGGTGCACAATGGATTGGTAGATTTGGACCTCGTAGGTGGCCAGCAAGATCGCCAGACCTCACGCCACTCGATTTTTTTTTCTGGGGGTGCATCAAAAACGATGTATACGCGGAGAACGTGGATTCGGTGGAACAATTACGCCATCGAATAATAAATGCGTTTGAAAAATTGAAGGAAATGGCTATAAGTGACAATTTATTATCAAATGTGCGAGACAACATGAAACGCCGTTTAGTTCTTTGTATCTGCCAACAAGGTGGCCTTATTGAAAACAAGAAAATTTAAAATAAAGACAAATTAAAGCAGTGATTAGTGATAACAGTTAACAAATAGTAACACGAGAGTGTGATATGATACGTGTTTGACTAAGCATCTCCGCTGTAGGTACCACTTAGGACGCGCGCCGCTACGCCGGTAAGTTTCTTTGATAAACAAAACACTTTGCGCGGTTGCCAGCCCGCTAAACGCTGCGTTGCCGCTCCGAGTTAACGTAAACCAACTAGGTAAGTATTTTCATGAATGAATTTTTGCAAGGATGATTCCAATTTTAGTTACTTTTTTAATATTTAGTTTGTTTGAAAAAAATAATTTTTCAATTTACGAGTAATTTTAACTTTTTAAAATGAATATGATTAATGGTCACTAGCCCTACACGTGTATTAAATTAAAGTCGCCATTGTAGCCATACGTTGTATACACATAGGTAGGTTAGAACAAATATGAAATATATACGAAAAAGAGAGCTGAGTTAATTCAAATTTGCAACGATTTCATCATATACTTACGGACTTGATTTTTAAAGACGAATTTGTTGGGAGCTTTTTTAATGTCAAGAGGAATGTCGTTCCAGAGTCTGAGGGCCATGAGGGCGAAAGAGTGAGATAAATAACCAGTACGGTGTAAAGGGGTGAGCAACTTAAGATTAGCCGAGGAAGGTAGAGAAAAATTATGAGAATCTTCCAGGTATTGAAATTTAGATTTCAGATACTCGGGAGCACATGGATCGTTCAAAATTGAAAAAAGGGTGCAGAGTATTCTAACATATCTGCGCTGACAGACAGGCAGCCAGTTTAATTGTGTACGAAAGGAAGATACATGGTCGTATTTACGAAGACCATAAATGTATCTGATGCAGTTGTTAAGCAGACGATCCAATGTATTAAGATGAAGTTGAGCAACACACATCGATATAATCAATAATCGGTACAATAAGTGATTGGACAAGTAAAATGTTGGTATTGGTGAGAAAAAAGTTTTTAAATCGATATAGAGATCGCAAAGTTCCAGTAGTTTTGCGACTCACCTCCTGTTTATGTTTGTTCCGTGTTAAGCAACCATCGATGTACAGACCAAGGTTCTTTACGTTAGTAGAGAATGGTATGACATTATTATTTAACATAATTGATGGTAGGGTGGGAATATATATTTTTAATACGTGGTAGAGCCATGCTACAGTTATATTAGTAGTATAGTTGTAGCACGAATGGTTCGGCTCGACCGGGGAAGGACCACGCTCTCACAGAATACCAGCGTGAAATAGTAGCTTAATGCTGCTGTATTTCGTATGGTGAGTGTAGAGAACCGGAGACCCTTTTTACTGGAAACGAGGCATTCCATCTTAGTCCTCACGGGTGACAACGCATCTGCATTTTGATTCGTAATCGAGGATAGATGTAGATGTCTATGGGCCACAGTAACCACTTACCATCAGGTGGACTGTGTGCTCGTTTGTCACCCTATCCTATAAAAAAAAATATCCAGTTTAGATAATAATCTTGAGCTACCTAAGATTATCGTTTGGTATTTAGACGGGTTCACGTTTATTCCATACACAGTAGACCATTCTGAGATATATTTTAAATCATCATTTAACAATGAAATAGCACTTAGGATATTTGAAGGCTCCACTTGCGCATATAACTGCAGATCATCAGCATACAAATGGTAAGAGCTCTTGAGATTTAGTGTGATGAGATTTATAAAAATGGAAAACAGAAGAGGAGAGATAATACCGCCTTGAGGGACGCCAGTTGACACATCACGCCAGTCAGATAGTATATGACCGGTACGCACAGCCTGTTGTCGCCCTCGAAGATATGTTGAGAACTATTCCTGAGCTGAAGACGAGATATTCAAATGAGAAAGAAGAGCTAACAAGATACCACGATCGACAGAACTAAATGCATTAGAAAAATCAATTCGGATGAGAACAGTCAGTTTTGATTTTTCCATCCCCTCACGAATATATTCTGTACCCTTGAGAAGAGCAGTAGTAGTAGAATGACCCGGGCGGAAACCAGACTGATAAGGGGAAAGAATATTCTTTGAGAAAACAAAAGCAGAAATCTGTTTATGAGCAACAGCTTCCAGAACCTTGGAAAGAAAAGGCAGAATAGAAATTGGTCTGAAATTAGATAAAGCGCTGCATTCAGTAGCTTTCGGGATTCGAATAATAAAGGATTTACGCCAGAGAGTTGGAAAAGCACCATTCATCAGCGAAAGTTAAATATATGAGTTATCACGGGTAAAACAGAATCCAGCACGTGCAAAACCATTACCCTACTCACATCATCACATCCAACGGCTTTCGATTTAATAGAGGAAAGTGCTTTGCGTACCTGGTCTTCGTCTACAAGAGTAAAAGTTAAAGTTTCATGGGAATAAGGAGGCATGGAAGATATAAAAGAGATAGAATTAGCTCTAGAATCACCAGAAACTATTTGAGAAGACAGAAAATGACGATTAAAATCGTCAGGAGAAAAGGTGACGCTATTATAGTCAAATTGCGATTATTCATATCCAAGCGTATTCAGAAACTTCCATATATCAGCCGAAGATGAATTAAGTAGTTGTTCCTGGATATATCAGCGTTTAGCAGCTCTCACCATCTGATTGCATCGATTTCTTGCAGCTTTATATGCTTGCCACTTTACCTCAGTGCGATTCTTCCTGAAAGCACGGAAAGTTCTATCGCGTTTAGCCATAGCCAATCTTACCCCAACCGTAATCCATGGAACAGGAGGACGCTTCAGTCGAACAACACGTTTAGGAGCACACATTCCTAATTTATTACACAGTCCTAATATGTTGCTGTTAAAGAAGTCGACTTTTTCATCAACTGTGGAAGCAGTATATACAGATGACCAGCTAATAGCATCTGCATCGCATTTAAGCTTGTCAATATCTATTCTAGCAAGACTACGAATAGAGATGGACACAGATAAAGGCTTGGGAGACTTTAATTTATATGACAGATAAAGCAGGTCATGCCGTGAAAATCCGGAAGCAGGGAATTGTCTATAATTGACAACGTGATCAACGGAGGAGACGGCTATAAGGTCAATCAGGTGTCAGCAGAGTGGAAGTTGTGATGTGTTGCATTTAGAGGCAAAATAGTGAAATTATGCGACAACATGGTCGACCTTAGTTTCGAAGATTTAAGAGAAACCCCAGATATCATTCATCATCATCATTACAGCCCTTCAAAAGTCCACTGCTGAACGTAGGCCTCCCCCAAGCAACGCCACAAAGCACGGTCCTGAGCCACCTGCATCCATCGACTTCCTGCATGTCTTACCAGGTCGTCACTCCATCTAGTGGGGGGGTCGCCCTACACTACGCCTACCGGTACGAGGCTGCCATTCAAGAACCTTTCTACCCCATCGGTTATCGGTTCTTCGAGCTATATGGCCGGCCCATTGCCACTTCAGCTTACTAATCCGTTAGGATATATCGGTCACTCTGGTTTTACTGCGGATATCCTCATTTCTGAGTCTATCACGCAGAGAAACTCCGAGCGTAGCCCTCTCCATAGCTCGCTGAGCGAGCTTGAGCGTCCTCATACGGCCAGCAGTGAAGGACCACGTCTCAGATCCGTAAGTCATCACTGGCGACACGCACTGGTTGTACACTTTAGTTTTCAGAGATTGAGGTATACCTGACGAGAAGATGTGTCGTAATTTCCCGAACGCTGCCCAGCCGAGTTAAATCCGTCGATTGACCTCTGGGTCGAAGTTGGACTTACCTAGTCGGACTATTTGTCCCAGGTAAACGTACTCGTCAACAACTTCGAGCATAGTGCTCCCAACAACTACCGGCATAGGTGTGACATGGACATTAAACATGATCTTTGTTTTGTCCATGTTCATCTTAAGACCTATCCGTTGGGAGACACTATTGAGGTCATTGAGCATAGTGTTAAGGTTATGGCAGCGATTCTGCCATAAGGACTATATCGTCGGCAAATCGAAGGTGAGTGATGTACTCGCCATTGATGTTGACACCGTATCATTTCCAGTCCAGTAGCTTGAAAACGTCTTCCAACGCAGCGGTGAAGAGTTTCGGGGATATAACGTCACCCTGCCTTACACCTCTCTGCAGTTGGATAGGTTTCGAACTCTGGTTCTGTACTCGGATAGCCATCGTAGCCCTACTGTACAAACACTTCAGCACTTCGATATATCGACAGTCAAATTGGCACCGCTGAAGGGACTGTAGCACCGCCCAAATTTCGACGGAATCAAAGGCTTTCTCAAAGTCCAGATACGCCAGGCAAAGTGGCAGATTGTACTCTTCGGTCTTCTGTACAATCCGCCGCAGGGTATGTATGTGGTCTATGGTACTGAAGCCTTTTCGGAAACCGGCTTGTTCGGGAGGCTGGAAGTCGTCGAGTCTGCGTGCGAGACGATTCGTAATGACTCTCGAAAACAGCACGTAGACGCTGCTCAGTAGGGAAATCGGTTTGTAGTTCTTCAAGAGAGCATTGTCGCCTTTCTTAAAGAACAAGACCACCGCACTTCTGCTCCACGTCTCCGGAGTAGTGCCACCATGGAGGGCGGAATTGAAGAGCTTCTGAAGGACTTCAAGTACTGGTGTTCCACCCGCTTTCAGAAGCTCCGCTGTAATTCTATCCTCGCCTGGGGTCCTGCCGTTTATAAGGTGCTGGAGGGCCATTCTAATCACGCTCAGACTAACGTCCGGGATATCATCGGAATAGTGTCGGGTAAGACTTGCTCTTGGATCGTTACTCACACTTGCGTGTGGCTCGAACGATGATGTGTACAGCTGCCCATAGAACCTCTCAATCTCACTCAAAATCTCAGGTGTCCCGGAAACGATGCTGCCACACTCAGTCTTCAGCTATGAGCTTTGAAGGTCATACAGGTTTATGCACCAACCTCGGCACATCCCGATGAGGAGGTGGAGGAAATGTATGAGGATATTTCTAGAGCCATGCATTCCTCCAAAACCCACTACACGGTATTGATGGGAGACTTCAACGCAAAACTAGGCACAAGAGAAGGCAGTGAGCTGAAGTTAGGGAAATTTGGAGTAGGGCAACGGAACCGTAGGGGCCAGCAGCTGGCTGACTTTATGGAGAAAGAGGGACCCTTTATGATGAACTCTTTCTTCCAGGTCCCGCAGGAAGTGGACCTGGTAGAGCCCCGACGGTTCGACAAAAAATGAGATTGACTTCATTATGACAAACAACTGTTCAGTGATGTCTCAGTGATCGCAAGGGTGAAAACTGGCAGCGATCACCGAATGGTTAGAGCCACACTGAACCTAAACGTTAAGTTGGAAAGGTCTCGTCTAATGAAGTCAACGCTCCGTCCCCCTCGTGCTCTAATCCAGAATCCCGAAACCTTTCAGCTCGAGTTAAGCAACCGCTTTCAGTGCCTAGAAGATTGCAATGCAGTGGACGATACGAATGACAAGCTCGTGGAAACTGTCCATGCGGTCGGAGCTAAGTTCTGCAAGACCCACCGCAGAAGAACACAAAAAGTCTCCGATCACACTCTTAATCTCATGGCTGTTAGACGGGAGATGAGGCTGCAATCGTCAACAGATTTGACAGCATACAGGCAACTGAACAGTCATATCTCCAAATGCATGCGGCGAAACTTACGCAACTTTTATACTGCTCGTCTTAAAGAAGCGATCGAGCGGAACCAGGGCTCCAAAGTCTTTGCCAGAGATCTGTCTGCCAGAAAGAGCCAACTGTCAAAGCTGAAGACTGAGTGTGGCAGTATCGTTTCCGGGACACCTGAGATTTTGAATGAGATTGAGAGGTTCTATGGGCAGCTGTACACATCATCGTTGGAGCCACACGCAAGTGTGAGTAACGATCCAAGAGCAAGTCTTATCCGACACTATTCCGATGATATCCCGGACGTCAGTCTGAGCGAGATTAGAATGGCTTTCCAGCACCTTAAAAACGGCAGGACCCCAGGCGAGGATAGAATTACAGCGGAGCTTCTGAAAGCGGGTGGAACACCAGTACTTGAAGTCCTTCAGAAGCTCTTCAATTCCGCCCTCCATGGTGGCACTACTCCGGAGGCGTGGAGCAGAAATGCGGTGGTCTTGTTCTTTAAGAAAGGCGACAACGCTCTCTTGAAGAACTACAGACCGATTTCCCTTCTGAGCCGCGTCTACGTGCTGTTTTCGAGAGTCATTACGAATCGTTTCGCACGCAGACTCGACGACTTCCAGCCTCCCGAACAAGCCGGTTTCCGAAAAGGCTTCAGTACCATAGACCACATACATACCCTGCGGCAGATTGTACAGAAGACAGAAGAGTACAATCTGCCACTTTGCCTGGCGTATGTGGACTATGAGTAAGCCTTTGATTCCGTCGAAATTTGGGCGGTGCTACAGTCCCTTCAGCGGTGCCAAGTTGACTGTCGATATATCGAAGTGCTGAGGTTTTGTACAGTAGGGCTACGATGGCTATCCGTGTACAGAATCAGAGTTCGAAACCTATCCAACTGCAGAGAGGTGTAAGACAGGGTGAAGTTATATCCCCGAAACTCTTCACCGCTGCGTTGGAAGACGTTTTCACATCAATGGCGAGTACATCACTTACCTTCGATTTGCCGACGATATAGTCCTTATGGCTGAATCGCTGGAGGACCTTAGCACTATGCTCAATGACCTCAATGGTGTCTCCCAACGGATAGGTCTTAAGATGAACATGGACAAAACAAAGATCATGTTTAATGTCCATGTCACACCTATGCCGGTAATTGTTGGGAGCACTATGCTCGGAGTTGTTGACGAGTAAGTTTACCTGGGACAAATAGTCCGACTAGGTAAGTCCAACTTCGACCGAGAGGTCAATCGACGGATTCAATTCAGCTGGGCAGCGTTTGGGAAATTACGACACACCTTCTCGTCAGGTATACCTCAATCTCTGAAAACTAAAGTGTACAACCAGTGCGTATCTCCAGTGATGACTTACGGATCTGAGACGTGGTCCTTCACTGCTGGCCGTATGAGGACGCTCAAGGTCGCTCAGCGAGTTATGGAGAGGGCTATGCTCGGAGTTTCTCTGCGTGATAGACTCAGAAATGAGGATATCCGCAGTAGAACCGGAGTGACCGATATAGCCCAGCGGATTAGTAAGTTGAAGTGGCAATGAGCCGGCCATATAGCTCGAAGAACCGATAACCGATGGGGAAGAATTTCTCGAGTGGCAGCCTCGTACCGGTAGGCGTAGTGTAGGACGACCCCCCACTAGATGGAGTGATACCTACCCCCACCTGATAAGACATGCAGGAAATCGATGGATGCAGGTGACAGGACCGTGCTTTGTGGCATTACTTGGGGGAGGCCTATGTTCAGCAGTGGACTTGTGAAGGGCTGTAATGATGATGGACATTGGGAACATTTGCATACAAACACTGTGAGCACGCGCATGTGTTAAGGCCTTCAGCGAAAAATAGCAATACTACGCTGAATATTTATTTGGAAAACATTTTCGCTATTTCCTATTAGGTGACGCATCTAAATATAAGGTTAATATCGGTTTTAGGCATGACGTCAATTACTAACATATTTTTAAATAAATATTGACGTTACTGGATAACAGAGGGCACTTACGAACAATAATTTTTCTTTCTTCTAGAACAATCCACCAGAAATAACAAAATTTAAAGATTATTTGGTAAATATACATTATTCTTAGGATATAAATTTGAAAATATTTTAAAAGAAAATATGCACGGTTGTGCATTAAGGTATGTCATATGTCACCATAGATTACTAACTATATACTAGAGATAGATGAGCAACTCAAAGGGGGATGCCCATATTAGGCCATGTAACGCCCAACAATGTGCATTTGTTAAAAAAATATATCTTTATTTATGGTTATTAATCGCGGTATTCATTTATCCTAAAACAATGGGAATATTTTTGCACAAATTAAAAGTACCGAAAAGATAAAAATAAAATTAGGTAAATACGTAATTCATTAGTCTGTGAATAAAATAAAAAATGTTGCCAATCACAAAAATCATTAAAAAATCGATTCCCCTTTTCGATCGATTACTTATGGTGTCATTATTACCATGCATATATGATCTTTCGATAACTATTACGATGTTATGATATAGGTTTAAAATAACCGTTGACAATGGATATTTATCCAAAGCAGTCGATACGCAACCGTTATAACCAAATGTTTACCGACGACAGACGAAAAAGGATGGTTATGTTTTTTACAGTGGTAGAGCCATGCGGCAGCTTTGCTGTTGCACGTATGGGCCGGCTCAAACCGGGGTGGTACCACGACCTCACAGAATACCGGCGTGAAGTGGAAGTTCTGTTTCCGCGTTTCGTCGGTGAGTGCAGGTGGCCGGAGGCCCAAATCCCCCCCCCCCCATCAACATGGTAGCGGAATTAAATAAAGATAGACTACCCCAGGAGGGTACCAGCACCCCTGGAGAATCCCTCGCTGAGCATCCACGACCATGTTTCTCCACTTCTGAGCGTGGGTGCTCAGGCTGCCCCGCGTATTCTGGGGGGGGCGAAATTCCGCTCAAGACTACAACTGCTCGGGGCAAACGGAGCAACAAGACCAAGGCGACCCCTGCCACGCTGTCCGTGAATTTCTGCAATATCAGGGGACTTCACTCTAACCTAAACGCCGTCCACTACCATCTCGAGACGGCGAGGCCGGCTCTGCTCTTTCTGACCGAGACGCAGGTGTCCTCTCCGGCTGATGTTTCGTATCTCTCCTACCCGGGGTACAAACTGGAACACTCCTTTGTGCCTCGGGCTGGAGTTTGCGTTTACGTCAGAGAGGACATCTGTTCTCGACGCCTCGGCAGACTTGAAGGTTCGGACCTGTCCATCCTTTGGCTACGCGTAGACAGCGACGACCATCCGCGCGTCTACGGGTGCCTCTATAGGTCCCACAGCGGTAATGCCGAAACAGACCGACTCTTCGACCACGTCCAAATGGCTGCTGATTCGTTGCTACAGCAGATCCCCTCTGCAGAGATCGTGATCCTCGGCGACTTTAACGCCCATCACGCCGAATGGCTCGGTTCACGTTTAACCGATCATGCGGGGAGATCTGTTCATGATTTTGCCTTGGCATATGGTCTGACACAACTGGTTACTTCGCCTACGCGGATTCCAGATGTGGAGGATCATGCACCTTCCCTGTTGGACCTTCTGCTGACCTCTCACCCGGACGGATATCAGATTTCCGTCGACGCCCCTTTAGGCTCCTCGGACCATTGTCTGGTCCGGAGTGTTGTGCCACTCACGCTGAAATCGCGGTTGCATTCTGCAGGCTGCCGCCGTGTTTGGCACTATAGGTCAGCCGATTGGGATGGGATGCGGTCTTTCTTTGCATCCTACCCTTGGGGGCGGGTTTGCTTCTCGCCGGATGATCCCAACGTTGTTGCGGATTCTGTTACTGATGTGGTACTTCAGGGTATGGAACTTTTTATTCCTTCCTCTGTGGTGCCCATTGGAGGCAAATCTCAGCCATGGTTTGGTCGCTCCTGTAAAATAGCATCATGCTATAAGCAGGAGTGCTACCAAGCCTGGGTTGATGCATCAGCGTCCCGGGATGTAAACACCAGCGCTCTAAAAAAGAAGTATAATTCCGCCTCTAGGTCCTTCAAAAGAGTCATTGCCAAGGCAAAGTCAGAGCACATAGGCAGAATTGGCGAGAGACTAGTTCGCCTTCCTTCTGGAACCCGTGCATTCTGGTCTCTCGCCAAGGCTGTCCAGGGGAATTTCTGTCAGCCATCTCTTCCATCTCTGCACAGGGAGGACGACTCACTGGCCCATACTGCAAAGGAGAAAGCCGATCTTCTAGGCTCCTTCTTTGCGTCTAACTCGACTCTCGATGACGGGGGGAGTACGCCGCCGACCATCCCGCGGTGTGAGTGCTCCATGCCGGAAGTGCAGTTCACACAGCGCTCGGTTCGCAAAGCACTCCTCTCCCTGGACATCCACAAGTCGAGTGGGCCTGACGGAATCCCCCCAATTGTGCTGAGGACGTGTGCTCCAGAGTTGGCACCGGTTTTAACGCGTCTTTTCCGGTACTCCTACTCCCTAGGCGTAGTCCCAAAATCATGGAAGACTGCTTTCGTCCACCCGATCCCTAAAAAAGGCGACCGCTCAGACCCGTCCAACTACCGGCCAATCGCCATCACCTCCTTGTTCTCCAAAACAATGGAGTCCATTGTAAACTGCCAGCTCATGAGGTACCTTGAGGATCACCAGCTGATTAGTGACCGCCAATACGGTTTTCGCCGTGGTCGGTCAGCTGGTGATCTTCTGGTCTACCTCACTCACAGATGGGCGGAGGCAGTAGAGTTCAAGGGGGAGGCATTGGCCGTTAGTTTGGACATTGCGAAGGCCTTCGATCGGGTTTGGCACAAAGCGCTTCTTTCGAAGCTCCCTTCCTATGGGCTTCCCGAGAAATTGTGCGATTGGATCACCAGCTTTCTTGCAGATCGGAGCATCAAGGTCGTTGTAGACGGTGCAAGCTCCGATTGCAAGCCTATTAATGCTGGTGTTCCACAGGGCTGCGTGCTATCGCCAACGCTGTTTCTTCTGCATATCAATGATATGTTGCATACCCGTAACATTCATTGCTATGCAGATGACAGCACTGGTGATGCTCTTTACACCGGCCGAGCCAATATTTCTCGGGAAAACGTCTCCGAGTGCCGGGACAAACTTGTGTCTGAAGTCGAGTCTTTGCTGAACAGAGTCTCGGATTGGGGACGACTAAATCTAGTCCAGTTTAACCCCCAGAAGACACAAGTTTGCGCGTTAACCGCTAAAAAGAACCCCTTTGTCGTATCCCCTCAGTTTCAAGGCACTCCCCTTGTTGCCTCAGCCAGTATCGGAATCCTCGGCGTCGACATATCGAGTGACGTGCAGTTTCGTGGTCACTTGGAAGGGAAGGCCAAATTGGCCTCTAAAAAGCTTGGCGTGCTCAGCAGAGCGGGGCAGTGTTTCATGCCGGCACACCGCCTGCAACTTTACAAGGCGCAGGTTCGACCGCACATGGAATACTGTTCCCATCTCTGGGCTGGGGCTCCCCAGTACCAGCTCCTTCCACTTGACCGCATCCAGCGCAGAGCGGCTCGAATCGTCGACGACCGAGTGCTTTCCGATCGGCTCGATTCACTGGCGTTGCGAAGAGATGTTGCATCTCTTTGCGTATTTTATCGCATCTATCACGGGGAGTGCTCTGAGGAATTGTTCGGATTAATCCCAGCCGCCAAATTTCGTGAACGCACGACACGGCAAACGTCCCGATACCATCCACACCATCTGGATGCTTGGCGGTCCACCACTGTACGTTTCACAAGGAGCTTTCTTCCACGTACAACCTCTCTGTGGAATAGTTTATCACCGGCGATTTTTCCGGACCGATACGACCTGGGGACCTTCAAGAAAAGAGCTTACTCCTTTCTAAAGGGCCGGCAACGCACCCGCAATTCTCCTGGTGTTGCGGTTGATCATGGGCGGCGGTAGTCACTTAACATCAGGTGAGCCGCATGCTCGTTTGCCCCCTCTTCTATAAAAAAAAAAAAAAAATGTTTTTACTGTGTGTGCGGATTAGGCTATGTTGAATCGTTTTTTGCTATGGTGCTTAAAACGTAGGATGCATTTTATTATTGAGGGAGCTACTATCAAAGAATATTTTATTCGCTTAACTCGTAAAGTACTTGACCAACTTTAAGAATTCTTTCACCACTAGATTGTTATGTATAATTTTAGATATCTAATATAGGGTTAATTTTATTATAGAGGGCGCTACTTTCAATGAATACGTTTTTTGGCTAATCTCAAAAATTACTAGACCGATTTTGAAAATTCTTTCACCATTACATTGCTAATGAGGGCGTTAGCTGTGTGATAAATTATATTATTACAATAAATAATTGTGAGATTAATATTTTCTAAATAAATAAAACTAAATACCTACCTAAGATGTTCAAATCCAATTATTATTTTTACAATTTAAGAATCGTATTTACACACTTTACTTACTCATTGATTATTGTAGATAAAGAGGTAATAAACCTAAAGTAAAAGAGCTCCGCTTAAACGAAAAAACTATTTATTAGAATAAAACTAAATGTTGAAAAAAAGTGGTTCAGTGCGAGTCGGACTCGCAGGCCCATGAAGAGTTCAGTAGTAACAAGCATATATTTTAAATCGAGTCAAAATACCACTATCATTATCGCCAGCAACAAATTATTTTGTTTTTCATAGTGTTTGTATAAATAACAAAGTTGTTTTTGCGGTTCCTTAAAATGTGCTACTTGTATCAAAAAAAGGACTATTATACATTAAAGGGGTTTCTGTGGTTTATTCATTACCAAAGAGAAAAAACTTATTGCGCAAAGTAGGTTTTTATTAATTTCAAGTCATCAAAAGCGGCAGTCAACCATTAAAAACTAAAACAACCGTTGTTATAGGCTCGGTTGAATTCATTGACAACCTTCACATTTATAGTTATGATAATTAAACAAGCGAATTACTAGCTGATTTACCAAGAATTCTTTAGAGTATAACAAAACGCTACTGCACAAGTTAACTGTTATTCTTATCTGTTTTTAACATAACATTTAAAATGGAATCATGTTATGATAATTCAAGAAGTTAATTACCAGCTGATTTACCACGAATTCTCTAAAGCATAACAAAACAATACAGCACAAGCTAACTGTTCTTAAAAATACATTTGAAATAGAGTTTCAATAAATAAAGGAAATTATATTTTAAAAAGCGTGCAGAACTTAAAACGCGTCAAAGATTATTCTTTTTATGATATTATTAATCGAATAAAAATCGATATCATTCCATAGATTTTATGACCGTTAAGTGGCAACATCGTATCCGACAGGTAGGCCGCTGTCACTGTTATGTCACAAGAATTAAATTACGTGTTGTTATCGTGTTATTGTTCTGTTGTAAAAGTAAAATGCAATTGTTGATCTCTCAACAATTGGTTCGAACACAGCAGGTAAATAGTTGGTACATATCACGATGTGGTATGTCTTCCTCTAAGAAATGCTTTATAACTGAGTTTACTTGAATAATATCAATATAATAATTGTAGCTTCTTTATTAGGTATAAGTTTCGAGTACAGTGAACGTGTAGTGTGGCACTCGCAAAATGCACCAATAGTTCGTCTTGAACATATATACATCAGCTGTGGCACTGACACTTATGAGAATAAGATCACACACATTGTTTGTCTTCGATTTTCCACGTGAGGAATTATTTGCGCTACGTGAGGTAAGTGTTTAACATGTTTAACATTTCAATTTATTAAATGTGATCCATATATCTGATAATTATACATGTTTTTACACTGATTGTATATCAACTCAAGAACTTGTTTTATTTTTTCACATCTGCCCTAGCTATATCTGACAAACATACTAGCTTATTTATGAGATTAACCAGTTTTATCAACTACCAAGAAAGGAGACAGTTGATTTTTCATTGTTTTTGGACTGCTGGTAGTCTGTCAGTCCTTAATTATTAAATAATATAGGGCATTAAATCCGTCCTTGTGCAGTAACATTTAACTTGATAAATATTTTATTTATATTTGAGTTTGAAATAAATCTATTTTATTTTTTCACTTTGACTTCATTTTTTGTATTTTACATTATTTCAGTTATCATGCCGTGTATATCATAATTGCTGGCAATGAACTGATAGAACAGCATCATGTTCAACTGCAGAACGGGAACCATCTGAATCATCTAGTCCGTCCTCGTTGCAATCTGAAGTGAGTAATGTATTGCACCCAGAACAACAAAGCTTAGATCATACATCACACAGTGTACTGCTAACTAATTATATAAAAGCACAATGTTTTTTACCAGGTTGTAACAGTTCCATCAGCATTGCAAGTATGTTTTTTTGTGATTAACTACATATTGCGATAACAAACATACATAGTGACAAGTACTATGTATGTGTGTTATACTTGGTAGAGCCATGCTGCAGTTATATTAGAAGTATAGTTGTAGCATGAATGGGTCGGCTCGACCGGGGAAGGAGCACCCTCTCACAGAATACCAGCGTGAAATAGTAGCTTAATGCTGCTGTGTTTTGTATGGTGAGTGTAGAGAACCGGAGACCCTTTTTACTGGAAACGAGAAAATGATCTTAGTCCTCACGGGTGACAACGCATCTGCATTTTGATTTGTAATTGAGGATAGATGTGGATGTCTAAGGGTCGCAGAAATGTCTCCAGCAGATGGTGAATCTCAGTTAATGACAAGATATGCTAATAAATCCAGAGCCGTGACTATGTGTCGATATGGGTACTAGAGGTGGTGAATGGCATTTTTAAAACTGAATTTAAAATATTTCATCAAAATTACTTTAACAGGGCTTCTACACATTTAATGATAGACTGCTGTGGCTTCTGCTATAGTTAATAAATTGCACACAAAAATAAGGGACAGGGATGATGCGGCTCAAATACTTGAAATAGTTCATCAAAATATGGAGACAAATAATGATTTTTCTGAGTATGCTAGGGAAAACAATCTAAATAGAGCTAGGGCAGGCAGACTTTAGAAATATAAATGTAGACTTTAAAATGTTAGGGAATTTCCTGTTTTAACTTACAGCGACTTAATATTAATTGCTTGTGTCACATACCAATTAAAGCAAGCTCGCTACTATTATGGTGAGCATATAAGATTTAATGGTTGCTACCGGATAGAACTCTGTAATAACCAGAGGAGCAGCATTATGGAAGGAATAAAGTTAAGCCCTAGCTGATCTTTACTTAGGGCTAGAATTGCAAGTCATCACTATTAGTCGTAAAGTGTATTTTATTATATTAATTCTATATAATATCTAATATATAAATTCTTTTTTAGGAAGGATGCTTGGTACTACCACCTGCTTAGGACCCTGTAATTAATGAAATTAAAAACTCAAGCATACCACTGCAAGACTTCTAGACACAGTAAGTTCATTCTGTAGATCGGACAATAAATAAAAATTAAAAATCTGAAGGTACTCCGGGTTAACGCTGACATTGGGACGTCGGTCACCTCAGTCTGCCGTAACCATGGGTGCTGGAAAGCACCCGAAATGTCTGGAATTAAAAATCAAAGAAATAAAACGCGATAAAATCGATAAAAATAGTTGTTAAAAAAACTGCATTTGTGAAAATAAAAACTTCAAATATTTTCAAAACCCCGACTTTTTTTAAAGCAATTCCTTTACCATTTCATTGTTTTAATTGCATATTATCATATCTATATGCTTTTATATGTGGGCACTCATGGCCGAAGTGTCTATGAAGACTGGGCATTCACGTTAAGTTCCGTGTCCATCCGTCAGGTGGCGTAAAATTAAGAGTGATTTGGGCCCGCCCTTTATTTGCACTTTACAATTTTATATTTTCAGATTTTCAGAACCATTAATTACATTGCACAAGTGCTGCAATGTAATTAATGGTTCTTTATATTTCTTGTGCTAATTGCTAGTTCCTATTAATAAAATAAAAACCGGATATATTTTAAAATGTTTATTGTTTAAAAATTCTTCGCCTAAATTAAACAATATTTGCACAATATCAATTGATTTCTTTATACACATTCTTTTTAACTGGTTAGTTAAGTTAGGATATATATTATGTTACAGAGAATACCATACAATAGAATTATTATTATTAAATATAGATTATTACATAATACTTATTGAAAGTCATGTAAAGTAAATAAAATTACTACAGATACCTCTGTCCTGGGAAGAACCAATAAGAAACCCAGCGGGACGTTTTTAAAATATATTTCACTTTACAATCATTTTGTTTATACATTTTTTAAATAAATTTTAATAGTACAAGCATGGTGGCGATCACCTTAATCCACCGTTACCAGATTGGGGTTTTTTTCGCAATTCTGGGGAATAAATTGACTCTTGGGGAATAACTGGGGAAATGGAATCTTTGGGGAAACCTTTGGGGGGGAAAAATACATAATGGGGAATTTTGGTGGCTAGAATTTTTAAAACGACAAAAAGTGCAAACGGACGTACTTTTTGTTCAGCTAATATATCATGGCTAAAATGCAAGATTCCAGAGCTATATAAAAAACGCTGTGTCTATGTCTGTGGTGTGGTATTTAATGTTTGAATTTTGAATGTCGTTGGTTGTAGCGTTGACGAGATTTTCTCTGAGTACCTAAATACATATTTCTTGTTTATTCTATATAGTTTGTGTTCTTGTTGTATTGTTCTGTCGTGTCGATTGATATTTGATATACTTATTAAATCAAGTGATATGAAAAATGGCTCGACGATATAGACCAGTATGGGAAGCGGAACCTCAGTTTGCAGGTGAGTTTTATTATAAAAAATCTAGTACATAGTTGTAACTTAAAAATGTAAATGTAACCAAAAAAAATATGAATGAACATGTTGTTATTATAAGTAACGATCATATAATAGACAGAAGATATATAAATATCTAATTAATCAGAAGTTAGAGCAGTCGAATACTCAAACTAATTTTGTTTTTAGAATTTCCAACGCGTAAATTCGTGTCTCATTTTTTTTTTTGGAGTTTATGGCCTGGTATCTAGAAATTCGTGACTCATAAACGGCGGTAATGTTACCAGCTACCTACACTTTACACTACACTTTTTACGGGAAATGATGGGCGGGCATGGGTATTTTGATTTTTTTTATTAATTTATTCGTGACCATGGTTGCGAGGACCTTCAGTCGAAAACATTACTTTATAATTATCCTTCATAGTTCACTGCTTCACAATATGTTGATGCGTCACATTGTGCAGTCCTTGGGAGATTTTGACGGCAACTTGAGCCAGCAGGCAGCCGACAGTTGGCGATGGTATCTAAAGGCACCTATGCAACAAACAGCTTATCTTGAGAATCCATCACCATCAGAGCACTTGTTTCACCGTTTCCACTAATAGTTCACATGCGTAGACAGTTAATACATAAAATCGCACCACCTTTACATATCAAAATCCACTTCAAACTATTATTTAAACTATAATACAGGAGCAGCATACCGCCGCCGATCAAGTTCCCGCCAAAACTCCGGGTATTTTGATTGTGTGCTAGTGTTACCATTACATTTAAAAAGCATTACAAAAAAAATATTGTGAGTACGGGTGCGTGTGCGTGTGGGTTTGGTTTAGTGTAACTGTACCTAACTAAACTAACTGCTAATATTTAAATCAAAAATATTTTTTCTAATATCTAAATTTGGTTTCAGGTTGGCTTACAAATGTGGAGGGACAAGCATCAAAAGCATTTTGTAAGCTTTGTAAATGTTCATTACAAGCACACAAAAAAGATTTATCAAATCACGCTAACTGCAAAAAACATCAAGAGGCTTTTAAATTTTCTCAGCTTGGAAACAGTAGCAAAAAAATCAACACTTTTTTTAATAAAAACATAACTGAAAGAAAAGTATCGGAACTCAAAATTGCAGCTTTTATTGCAGAACATTGTTCAATTTTAGCAGCAGATCATCTTGGTGTGCTTATTTCTGCTTTGGACAAATCATCTTCTGTACTAAGTGACTTGAAACTCCATCGTACTAAGTGTGCTGGTCTAATAAAAAGTGTAATATCACCATGCATCCTTGAGGAATTAATAAAACATATTGGCGACAGCAATTTTTCCGCAATAATAGATGAGAGCACATGTGTTGTTATATGTGTATTATGATACGTTACTTTAGTAAAACAACTTACACTACTATTAAATTATTTGTCGATTTTGATTCCCCCTGAACGGTTACAGAGAGTTACACAAGATGAGTTGGCCACATTCAATTTCAGAGACTGTGTTATGAATACTAGGGGCATTCACTTGGGATATTTGTTTGTGGAGGAGTCTGCGAATGTACCTATACAAGATTTAAACATCATTAAAGAAAGATGTACTCAGTGTCTTATTCGTCTCTGTGAAGAAATCCAAATGCGATTACCAAACAATATTAAATTATTAGAAAAAAATTCAATTTTCTCGCCCCAAATCGCGACAAGCCAAGTAAGACCTAATATTGAAGATATAGTTGTTGGTTTCAAGGATTTGCTTAGAGGAGTGGAAAATGTTGATGCGACGCTGCAAGAGTGGAGAATTCTACCTCTTCAGCAATGGAAAAAAACCAAAACAGCTGACGAGTTTTGGGGAGAAGTGTTGTCATACAAAAATGCTTGTGGCGACGCAGCTTTCTTTAATTTAACAAAACTTGCCACGGCTATTTTAAGTTTGCCATTTTCTAATGCTGCTGTAGAACAGGCGTTTTCTATGATGAACATCGTCAAAAATAAATTGCGAAACAGAATGCTCACGAAAACCGCAGACCATATAATGAGAGTGAGAAGTGCCTTACAAGACCGCGGCGGGTGCACAAAGTTTGAGCCAAGCACTACAATGTTGACTTTATTTAACTCTGAAAATGTGTATCAAACAGGAGATGAAGAGAATGTTAATCAAGTACTTGCTATTTTTAATGAAGATTAATAAAAAAAATCGATAACTATGTACTTCATTCAAATTTCCTTCCTTCATTAACTAATAAAATAAAAGCTGTCTGTTTTAATTATATATTTTTTCTATTGGTAACAAAACTGGTGGTTTTCTGGTTCAAATGTATCATTTTGGGGAAAAATAAAAATCAATTTGGGGGAAACCATAAAATTGTATCTGGCAACCCTGCCTTAATCCCAGGTGTTATTATTGACGTATTTTTTGATATTATAATAACACTTTTTGTACATTTTTCCTTAAATAAAACATTTCAACTTATTTATTAACAAATTTTGTACATTTTCTGAAATTTTGTTTTAAAAGTGTATATGTTGCCCCATAAAAGCACTACTGACTCAGTGGAGTCTAGTAACTGGTGTTACAAGCTTATGTTTGTTCTTAGTTTTTAAAGTATAAACATCTTTATTCTTGTTAAAGCTATTTATGTTTTTATGTACATACATTAGTATATATATATATATATATATATATATATATATATATATATATATATATATATATATATATATATATATATATATATATATATATATATATATATATATATATATATATATATATATATAATGTATGTACAATAATACATACATTATTGCTATGCCAAAGTTAATATATTTATTTCTTTAAATTTTTCTCTACGCGACTTTTTACAATTTAAGATAACTACTTCCCATTTAAGAGCACATTGATAATTGAATCCTCTCCAAAGGTTTGCTTCTTTTCCATAATTTCAAGAATTAGTATCAATTAATTGTTAATAGTGGTACATCTTTAACTTAATATAAAAAGATACATTTTGTAGCAGCATTATTAATATTTAAAGCCCACTATACCATTGTACATGTGTAAATCAATATATTTTTTTACAAAATCAGCATTTTATATATGTATTGTTACGAGCTTGAGGTTCGTGACAATAAAAATTGCCGATAGAATTACCTAAATTAACACTTTAATTTACTTTATACAAATTAAAGTTAAAAACACTAATAATTAAACACACTAATTCACTTAATTTCGCTCCGAAGCTTCGCTTGTGTCGCCGAGTTCAACTCTGCCTCGATCGCATCTTGCAGCGCCTATTTATTTAAATTAGCAAAGAAACATCCCGAATATTCAGGTAAATGCGCAAGTGTGCAAGTATAGACTTTCCAGAAACTTAGTTCTTCGAATGGCGCTGTCGGTTGAGAGATTTGTTTTGTCATTCTCTGCAAAGCTCCCCTCGCTCTCGTTCCTGACACTAGATGGCGCTAGTTGACTTATTCACACAACACTGCCCCCTCCTAAGACATGCTCGTCCCGAGCATTATCAGTCCCATAATAACGCGCCAAGCGATCCACATGGACGATCTTAGGAGTCCCTCTTGCGCCTTTCTGTATCCGGTAGGTCACATCGTTGATCCTGGTTACAATCCGGTACGGGCCGTCCCAATTAGCTTGAAGCTTAGATTTCCCTTTGCTGCGGACTGGATTGTGCAACCACACTAATGAACCTTCGTTGAACCCTTTATTGTTCATTTTGCGGTCGTACCGGGTTTTCATTTTCTCAGACATTTGCTGGCCCGATTGTCTGACGTGCTCATAAATGTCATTCATTTTGTTCCGCAAGTCATTTGCATAATCGGTTATACTGCGTGGGGCATCAGGTGGTATCCCGGTGATCAGGTCTGCAGGCAGCCGTAATTCTCTTCCAAAGTTTGCGAAAGCTGGTGTCACTGCTGTACTTTCGTGAACAGAACTTCGATATGACAACAAAAACGGTTGTATGTGCTTGTCCCAATCTCGTTGCCGATTGTCTACAACTTTTGCTAGGTACCTCTCCAATGTCTGATTAAATCGTTCCACCATTCCATCAGATTGCGGGTGATAAGAAGTCGTTCTTGTTTTATGAGTACCCATAACTCGGCAAGTTTCCTGGAATATTTGAGGCTCAAAATTCCTTCCTTGATCGCTGTGAATCTCTAAAGGTACTCCAAAACGACAGAAGACTTCTTGAACTAGTTTATCTGCAACTGTTGAAGCTTCTTGATTTGGAATGGCGAAGACTTCTGGCCACTTAGTGAAGTAATCGATCACAACCACGAAATACTTGTTACCGCTTTCACTACCCGGAAACGGCCCCGCCACGTCAATGGCTATTCTCTCCCATGGTGCACCAACATTGTACAACTTCAATGCACCTCTACTACGAGTCTGAGGTCCCTTTACAGCCGCACAACTTGTACATTTGCGACACCAGTCCTCGACATCGTTTCGACAGTGGACCCAGTAAAACCGTTCTCGGATCTTCAGTAGAGTTCGTTTAACTCCCAGATGGCCTCCTGAATAATCATTATGGTACAGCTGTAGCACATCCGGTACTTTAGCTTTAGGGACAACCATTTGCAAATGACAGCTGTCTCCCCTAACATTTTCCCATTTACGGCACAGAACTCCATCCTGAAGCAGCAAGCGTCGCTACACTTAGGCTTGGGAGCACTGGCCTTTATCCATTCCAGAATCGGCTTGATGTCCGGATCTTCCTGCTGTGCATGTTGTAAGCTGTCCTTCCATTCGATGCCGAGGTGGTCCGTCCTGAGCATCCTCACGGATACCTCTTCCTTACCCTCTTGCCTAGTACAATGGTTGCAATCTTCAGGACAAGGTCTTCTTGACAATGCATCTGCGTTGCCGTGAGATTTTCCGCTGCGATGTTCGATCTCAAAGTTGTATTCCTGCAGTAGTTCGATCCACCTCGCAACTTGTTCTTCTGGATTTTTAAACTGCAATAGCCATTTTAGTGCAGCATGGTCAGTTCTTAAGTGAAATTTTCGCCCCAGAAGATATTTGCTAAAATGCTGCAACGACTTTACCACAGCGAGCAATTCGCGTCTTGTGACACAATAGTTCCTTTCCGGTTTTGACAACGACTTGCTGAAGTACGCTATCACGACCTCTTGGTCACCATTCCGTTGAGACAACACACCGCCAAGTCCTATATCACTTGCGTCTGTGTCAACTATAAATTCTTTGCTTGCATCAGGGTATCCCAAAATAGGTGATTTGCACAGACGGTCCTTGAGCTCCTGGAATGCGATATTGCAACTTTCATCCCAGCAGAAATGTCGCTTCTCCTCGGTTAGCTTGTGCAGAGGTTTGGCTATATCTGCAAAGTTCTTCACAAATCGCCGATAATAGGAGCACAAACCCAAAAATGCTCTAACCTGCGTCTTGTCTTTTGGAACCTGCCAACCCTTGACAGCGGCGATTTTCTCCGGATCCGTACGGATACCTTCTTCCGACACTACATACCCTAAAAAGTTAACTTGTCGTTTGAATAGTGAACATTTCTTCGGACTCAACTTGAGGTTGGCACTCTGAATCTTCATGAACACGCGTTCCAGGTTCTGAAGGTGTTCCTCAAACGTACGGCCCACGATGATGATGTCATCCAAGTAGACCAGACAGGCATCGCCAATTAGCCCAGTAAGTACAAGCTCCATCAGCCTTTCAAACGTTGCTGGAGCATTGCACAACCCAAACGGCATTACTTTAAATTGCCACAGACCCTTTCCCGTCGAGAACGCAGTTTTCTCCTTGTCCTTAGGGTCAATTTCAACTTGCCAGTAGCCAATTTTTAGATCCAGCGTGCTAAACCACTTTACTCCTGTAAGCATGTCCAGCGTGTCATCAATTCTTGGCAAGGGATAGCTGTCCTTCTTCGTAACGTCGTTCAGACGGCGGTAGTCAACACAAAACCGCATGCTGCCATCCTTCTTCTTTACCAGCACCACTGATGAACACCATGGACTAGAGGAAGGTTCAATAACACCATCCTTCACCATTCCTTCAATCATGGTTTCCACTTCCTTTTCACGTGCTACCGGCAATCTTCTTGGCCGCTGACGGATAGGCAATTCTTCTCCTGTGTTTATTTTGTGTTGAACTAAGCCAGTCTTTCCTATGTCAGCATCGTTTGATGAGAATACATCGGCGTACTTGAGTAACAACTTCTTCGCCTTGACCAATTCGTTCGGGGAGAGAACACTGCGACAGTCTTCCAAAAGTGTGGTCACTCTCGTTTCTGCATCCTTGCTGGGGGTCCCAGTCGATAGATATTGGCACCGACGTAACCAATCCACTTCCTCACAAGTACCAATCAGTGTGCTTTTTTCTATAATCTGTTCCCGGTCGCAAAGGTTCAGCACACGTACTCCTGAGATGTCAGTGGTCCTGACCAAGGTTCGAGCTACTTTCCATGGAAGGTCATTGTTTACCCTTTCCACAAGTACACAACGGTGAGCTTTCCCAGCGTTTCGAGGAAGACTAACCGGAACAATCGTTTCCGATCTAGGCGGAAGAACAATCTTCCTAATGCTGTACACGTTCCCTGGTAACGCACCTTCCATAAAAAGTTCCTCCTGTCTACATTTCAAAACACCTTGCTTAACGTCGATCTCACAACAATTATTCCTCATAAAGTCTAGGCCTAGGATACAGTCGTCCATTATATCAGCCACGATGACATTATGCAGGTAGATCACGTTGCCTAGCTTCAACTCCATCTCCTTCTCTTCACGGACGGGTATACGCTGAGCGGTGGCTGTTACCAAATTAATGCGTTCTAGGTTGTATGCCGAGTCCCCAAGCAGCAGAAAAAGATTTATAACAAACATGATTAAATGGTGTCTATGATCAATTTACAATTAACACCAAAGTAAGCAATAATTAAGTTAATAGGACAAAGACAGCAAGAATGCTTTTGAAATTTAAAATAAAAAATAACTTCTTTTATTTGATACTTATACTTATCGAAATGGGAAATTTTATTCCAAAAGAATTAAGATTCATATGCATGACACTTTTTGTACATTTTTCCTTTAATAAAACATTTCAACTTATTGACAAATTTTGTACATTTTCTGAAATTTTGTTTTAGAAGCGTATATGTTGCCCCATAAAAGCACTACTGACTCAGTGGAGTCTAGTAACTGGTGTTACAAGCTTATGTTCCTAGTGTTTAAAGTATAAACATCTTTATTCTTATGAAAGCTATTTGTGTTTTATGCACATACATTACATTTTCATAAATATATTGCTATGCCAAAGTTAATAAAACATCTAACACACCCCTAAAATAAAGCAACAAAGTAATGACTTCATGGGAAAAAGTTTTTAAGTGATGAAGAAGTGAAGGAAGCAGTTTTGGTGTATTTTTTAGACAAAGACAAATCAATTTTTTTATTTTGAGGGTTTGTGTTGTTGAAAAAATGTTTTAATAAACTGAAATCAAGACCAAATTATTCTTTTGAAATACCAAAAATAGAAATGGTCATAATTACTATTTTTTTTTTTCATAATAGTAAAATTAAGGTGTCATCAAGCAGCTTATCCTATCCTATATACTATTAAACGAGCAATTCTTGTATATATGTATATATATATATATATATATATATATATATATATATATATATATATATATATATAATCGGGATCTCGGAAACGGCTCCAACGATTTTCATAAAATTTAGTGTCCAGGGAGTTTCGGGGATAATAAATCGATCTAGCTAAGATTTATTTTTAGAAAATGTCTTTTTGTCCGTGTTTTTAGGCAATTAAAAACTGCTACAATATAGTTAGAATAAGAAGGTAAATTTTGACAGTTTGGTAATGATTATAAATAGCTTATTGGTATAATGGGCGGTCACAAAATCGTAAAACCCCGGTTCGAGCCCAGACCGACCGACCGACTTTTTTATTTTTTTTTTCAAGTTTCTTTCTTTTTTGAGAAAATATATTTTTTTCGAGCCCTTTTTTTAGTATTTTTTAAAAACACGAAAATTTAAATAAAAATAATTGCACTCATGATTTTTTATTCAAATAACCAGTTCAGTTTTTTCTGTTATGTCGCTAAGATCAAAAAATATTATTTATAATTCATCAGTATATAATTTGTATCTAAATATAATTTCCAAAACACACGAATTAAAAAAATCGAGCGAAAAATACCGAGCAAAGCTCGGTCAACCGGGTACTGTTATCTAATTATCTAATTTAGATTAGTTATCTAATTTACTTAAGCATCTTAATTAGTAAGTTTAGAAAGTTAAAAGTACATCATAATGTGATATAGAGATAAATAACATCTATTTAGATCTATATCTATGAGTCAGATAGTATTTTTGAGCTTGTATTTTTACTTTGTCATTTTCATCAATTTTAACATGTTTACCCTGCAATATTTTCCCGACATTCATGCACCAGCTATGAATAATTAAGCTGATTATATAATTAATCATAAAGGTTTTTAAGTTTTCTTTGTGCTTTTTATATGATAAAAATTCGAATTCCACATCAAGATCTATTAATAATTTAATTCTATCACATATATGTGATAGAATTAAATTATTAATAGTACCACAGTAGGGGCCATTTTGTAAAGCATTTTTTATTATTTTAATTACTCTTTCAACACACTCTAAAAAGTTTTGGGAGGGTCTCATAAGTGATCTTCGCGTGACATCTACAGACAAAATGTAATCATCTACTTGTGGCGGAGTTGTATCACACAATTCATTGTTACATGATGTAGCACTACCTCTTTTTTTTATCTCCGTTTTGAATCTCATTGACCATAACCTCCTCGATCGCCCCGTATAGGGGACAATTTTGTCAGTGCCTCCCGCTGTCGGCTGTTATTGTAAACGTTATAATAATTGATTCAAAAGCTTGTATATAGATGGCACTTTTCTACAAAATTTACTTTAGGCCCACTATAAGCAGGAAAGTTGTTATTTCGCCAGTTTAAAATCGCATGTTAGCAGACTACCAAAGAAATGACTACCCGTGGTAAGTTTTGAACTGTTTTTATTGGAATAGCGCACGTTTCTTTTGAAATTGCTTTGTATTGTGATAATGAGGTTACTTGACATATTTTGAAAAAAAAATTCACATTTCGATAAATGATATGACCGTACTGATTGCTCGCTTGTGGATGTCCCGCATAGGGGACTTTCGGTTTTGGCCTTTACATATGTACTTAATAAATACATTGTAGTTAAAAGTTTCTTATTATTTTCTAGGCTTATCTTCAGAACATATACACAGTCGGCTTTAGAGCTGAGAGATGATGACTCAATCATCGAAGGTATTTCCGATGAGGATCACTCGATCTCTCTTACTGCTCACGCAGAAACTCTCCAAGAAGGTGGAGAAAGCTGGTAGAGGAGTGGTATTACCCCTAGATTTTTCTTGTATGAGGGCAGGGGTGATAGCATACTACCGACTGGTGAAACCGAAGGTCTGGATATTGGCGGGAAAGTCGTTATGAGATTGGCTAATAATTTACCTGAGGGTTCCAAGCTATAAATGGATAGATATTTTACATCAATTGAGCTGTTGGACAAACTATACACAGAGAAAAAAATACAAGGAACGGGCACTCTCAAGAAGTCAAAAATCCTTAAAGCATGCAATTTTAAAACTGATAAGCAGTTAAAAGATCAGGGACGCAGTTCTTCCGACCAATTAGTAAGGAATGATGACCTAATGGCTTGTTTGAAGTGGTTTGACAACAAACCTGTAGTTATGGCATCATCTGCAGATTCAAAGTTACCAGAAAACAAATGCTGGCGCTGGTGTAAGAAGACGAAGCAATACATCGAAATAAATAGGCCTTATGCTATTCAGCAATATAACGAAAGTATGGCGGGAGTGAACATGCTGGATAGGGTTATTAGCTTTTATAAAATAAGCGCACGCTCAAAAAAATGGACGGTTCGATTGATATTCCATTTATTCGACTTTGCGGCAGCTGCAGGATGGTTGGTGTACTGGAAAGAAGCCGGAATGTTGGATACTCCCAAAAAGGACACTCTGGATCACTTGGAGTTCAAAGCCGAAATAGCAAATTCTTTGCTCTATTTCCCTCCAGCAAGAGAGCAAATACACCTGTACGAGGAAGTTGACGATGTGCCAGCAGAAGCTAGTCAAACTAGCCGTAAGAGGAAATAAGTCCCTCAACCCCCACTGCAGCTGAGAACAGCCATGGCTGTTCTCAGCTGATAACGATTGATTTGAGATGAGATGATTGATAACGAGTCAGGTGATCACAGACGCCGCTTGCCAGGTTGCAAGAGCAAGAAAGCAAGGGTATACTGCTCAACTTGCGGCATGCATCTATGTTTAGTCGCAGGGCGGAATTGTTACAAACAATATCACGAAGAAAATTAATTTTTATTTGAATAAATATTTCTTTCTTTTACTGAGCTTTAAGGTTTTATTTATATCTTTTTCATAACACTCAAACCGAAAGTCCCCTCTAGGGGACACGTAATAAAACAAATATATAAATAGAAAAAAATATAAAGTCTATTTTTGTTGCTTTAAAATGTATTTCTAAGTATGCCTATCAAAAACTGTATCAATATCTATCAAAACAACACCTCAGGACTGAGGAGGTTAAAACTGGTAGAACTTTATTCCATAGTGCAAAGTGATCTGAATTTGGTTTTACACAATTTTTATAAATCTTATATGTTTTCTTATAAGAACCTCCATTAAAAGAATCAAACAATTGATCAAACAGGAGAAGTATATCTGCCGTATCTTCACATTCTTGTAGCAGCAACTTATTTTCTGCAAAGAAATAAAATGTTATGAGCACTTTTCAAATAATAACAAACAGAGAGTGATACTGTGAGTTTACTTAAGCTCAAACGAATTCGTGATATAGTAGCAATAAAGAGAAAAATGGCTTACGTCGAATGACAATTACCAAATATTTTAAACGAAATTAAACTTATTATTTTATTTCATAATTATCAAATACAAATTACCAACTGCACATTCTAAACAAATTATACGTACATACGTATCTATATATTTTATTTCATAATTGAGGCTGCAGTATTTTTGCATTTATGTGTGTAATCTAAGAAAATATGTATGTACACAAATAAGTGCATACATTGTATATTGAAAAATGTATCTCTTAATAACTTCTTAATAAACATTGATTTTGGTTGATATTGTTGTTTTTAATAAACACATAACATTATGTATGTACATATGTACTACAAATGCACAAAACCCGCTTTTGTTCATACATTCGATTATCCGGATTTTCGATTTTCCGAATCCCTAACGGCAACAATTAGTCCAGTTAATCGAGTTTCCACTGTAATGTATATAATGCAATATGATGTTAGAATGCTTTTGGAGCAGGCGCGGTGCTGTAGTATGCACAGTCCAATAAAGTAGCATTCCTACTGCATGGCTTGCGGACCAGTGATAACAAAATTTTTAAGTTATATCTGCAAGAGTTTTAACCGCTTTAGGGCGGATTCGACCAAATTCAATGTTACTCCAGAGTAACTAACCCTCGAATAAATTTACTCCTTGTTTTGACTCTCGGATAATTTAGAGTGTGTTTTTCCAACACAAACGGAGAGTAGCCAATACTGGGTATTGGTTACTCTAGAGTTGGGGAATGAAAAATGAATGAACTTGTAAGCCAACTAAAATCGAAATACATTTGTTTATATAGCGCAATGCAAGACTTTCTGTCTATTTAAAGTCACTGAACAAACATTAAAGGGTATGTTCCGAAATACAACACAGTGTACTGTCCAATGTAAATGACGTCATCATTTGACACTTTATTGTACTAGCGTGCCGCTGCCATATTGTGTCGGATATCCGGCCATAATAAAACAATTTTTAATTGTGTGTTTGCCGAATGAAGCATGCCAGAATTTGTTTCTATTTATTCAAATACAAAAAAATATAGAATAATTGATGGTATATACATTAGGAGGATATAATGAATTTTGGAGCACAAAATGACAAAATAATCGCCAACACTTTTCCAAATGGCGCAAAAGTATGACGTCAAATACTGTCCAATGTTTTGGAACGAATCACCAGTATAGCATCGATTCATGACGTCATTTGCATTGGACAGTACACTGCGTTGTATTTCGGAACATACTCCAAATTAACACGCGACTTGTCAGTTGATTATTCTAACCTTACCCTTATTTCTTATATTTTCAAATAAAATGTCTGGAGAAAAAAGAAAACGTAGCCCAAATTGGTTACCTTCGGAAAAGAGTTTGTTGTTAGGACTCGTAGAAAAACATTTTCGTGTCATCGCAAATAAAAAAACAAATGGTGTTACGATGAAGCAAAAATTTGCCGAATGGCAAATTTTATCCCACGAATACAATAGCCAAACGACACACTGCTCGCGTACAGCAGAAAATTTAAAAAATGAGTGGGAGTATATGAAAAAAAAGGCCAAAAAGGAGGAGTCATACAGGAGGATGCATAGAATCCAAACAGGTTAGTTTTTATCCTGCCTTACCTTATCAATGTTTGTGTTGATCCAGTTATTTAGGCTAAAAACCTATAAATCTTTGGTATACATTAGAAATATGGACAGGAGTAACTATGAGCTTATAACTGGAGGAGCAGCGGACTGAGATATGCCTACATACATTTATAGTGTTAGCCACTACTGGGAACATGCTTATCCCAAAGATCTTTAGGTGTTCAATGTACCATTATTATTAAGCACTTGATAGTACAATGCTGCGTTCTGATTAAGTGATTTATTTCCTTTGTCTCCTACATAATGGGATTATTATTTATATTAGAAATATTTTGAAAATGTGAGAAATGGCATACTTTAAATACTTTTACTTTAATAATTTTGTCTATTTTAGGTGGTGGACCAACAAATCCAAAGAAAGAACACCGCTAGATTCCAAAATCATATCATTAATTAAAACAAGTGCTGTTGGGCTTTTCAACCATTTTGACAGTGACAGTGTTGCCCCAGATAGCTTAGAGAGGCATAATTTTGCTGAGGTTCAAGTTATTTTGCCTGAGAAGTCAGAATTATGTAATAAAGGTTAGTATCTTACAGCTTAGTCAAGGACCCTAGAGAAACCATACAAAAGTGTTATACCTTTAAAATTTGGTTACAGATCTTGAGACTGAACTTAATGAAATTCAAAAGACCGGGATCGACTCGAATAAAGTATTAATGCAGGTAAATTAGTTTCTGTAGCTCTATACATTGTACACCTGAAGCAACCCATAGTATATAGTAAATATATGCTATGTTTTGTTATAACTTGCTAAACATAAGTATCTTGACTCCATTACAATAAATAGTTCGGAGTAGGTAAAGCCAAGTCTGTCATTTTCAGACTCAAACATTTTATTGCGTTCATGTGGTTACATAAACAGTTCTTATGTTGGATATATTAGAGCCAAACATGAGCCCTGATAGGGCGTAACAATATTATATTATGTTATATATCAATTTAATCTAATTAATTTAAAAAGATGAATTTTATTTTATTTACCTAAACTAAACATTACTTTTAGGTTCAATAAACATTTGCAATATTTACAACGATATTAAAGAGGTATACATATTCAAATTAAACAATTATTATTTTCACCAGAAAAACTCTGACAACGAATAGAAACTTTTTTCAATTAAATATTTTTTAAGCTCTCTTTGAAATTTATACAACGATTCTTCTTTTTGTAGACATTTGGGAATTTTATTATAAATTTTTACACACATACCATGGGGTTCTGATTTAACTGTTTGTAAATTTGTGATAGGTGGAGCTAATTTTTTAATAGGATGTAAAAAATTAGGCCGGGTGTATATTGAAAAAAGGTGCATATTCTTTTTAACAAATGTGCATACTTCTATATATCTTCTATTCTTGCCATGCTGCAACTTGCGCTGTCAAATAAAGAAAGCCCGACTTGCCTATAATTTGTGTTCCAACATTATAGTAGACTTGTTTTTAATTTTATCATTTAAATGTTTTTTGTGAGATGAAATATTATATGGGCATTATGTTGTTAACATTTTTAATATAAATCTTTGTTTTAGGATTGGAGTGATTATACTCCCGAAACGTTAAGAACTCGTGTTGCAAAACCTCTTCAGTATGACAACAATGAGCAAGAAGGAAAACTACAAAAATCTTGGGTTTCAAGAAGGCGACCTACATATGTAGCTCCTTCATCATCATTGCTGAAATTGCATGATAAGAAAATGGAAGCAATTGATTTTCAGAAGAGTGTTGCTGAGAAGGAGCTACTTCATTCAAATGATGTTCACAATCTGGATTTACAAATAAAAAGGAAACAATTAAAACAAGAAAAATTAAAGACTCGTATTTTATTATTAGATTTAAGATTAAAGAAAAAGCAATTCAACAATAAACAATTAAATATTAAATTTATTTATTTCAATGTTTTATTTTATATCTTTTTTCAAATTTGGATTAATAATATTAAGAATCACTGCAATCTACATTCCATAGCTACAATAAACTATAAAAATAATTACTTATTAACGAATTGCGTGCTAACTGGCCAGTAGATTGATGTGCTGATTCCAAGCTTTGCATTCGGCCAAGTTGTATAAGTTCATCCCATGGAGCTGGCAATAGCACTTCTGGGTCATCAGGTGGAAGTTGTTCTCCTCGTCTGCGCAACATGTTGTGAAGTACTGCTGTGGCTATGATAACAGTTAGTGCTTTATCTAATTTTACTCGCATCCCAAGTGCCAACACTGGAAATCTTCTTTTCCATACACCATAGCACCTTTCTATAGGATTTCTAGTACGAATTTGTGACTCATTGTACAGTTGTTCAGCAGGTGTCTTTGGATTTTCTAATGGAGTCATAGTGTAACTCTTTGTAGAATATCCTCTGTCCACCAATAATAATGCATTACCATAGCGACCAGTCTCAAAATGTGCTTTTCGAACGCTATTATTAAATATAGTGCCGTCATGAGTTGAACCTGGCCATCTTGCGACTATGTCGGTTATTTCTAAATTGGCATTACATATTGTTTGCACATTAATGAAGTAGTATCCTTTTCTGTTTCTAAATGTCTCTGCTTGTTCTCCACCTACTTCCAGTCTTAAGGGTACGAATGTGAGGCGAAATGTACAGTCCATGGCTCCGACTACTCTTGGAAAACAAGCTATTTGGTAAAATTTATCTTGTTCATATCTTATTTCTTGAGGCGATTCAGGAAATTGTATGTATTCTGTATGTAATGCAGCTATTGCAGCACTAACTCTGTGTACAATTTTGTTTGCTGTTGGTGTACTTAGACCACAGTAGTCTCCAATACTTGTTTGTGTCCAGTTTGTTGCATAATATCTCAAAGTGGCCAACAACTGATTTACTGGATATTGAAAAATTTCTGAAAGAAAAAGGAACTTTAGATAACATAGGTACTAACTACTACTATTGCTACTACTTACTATAATATTTTAGTTTTAAGTCTTTGAGCAACACACATAGCTTTTAGAAAAAATATATCTAGGTAGGTGTGTGTACCATTGTTTATGTAGACAAATATATAGTGAAAGGTGTGTAGGTACATACCAGTTTGATGTATATTCCAGTTGATGCTCGATTTTGGATAAGACACAAAGTAGCTTCTTTGGACAATCGAAACCTTATTACGAAGTCACGGTCATCATAGTTATCGAAATAATTGTTCCTTTCTCTTATCCATCTTGGACGCCTTGGAATGTATTCTTCATCACTGTCAGAATCTTCGATCATATTTCGTAAATGTTGCATTATTTAAAAAAATAAACCCTACTATTATCACAAAAGTACAAGAAATTATAAATGCACAACGATAAAATTTCCTACTTTTACAACACATACGAAAACAGCTGTCAAAATGTAGCGGTCGCCATTAAAATACTCTGGGATAACTTGTTTACTCCATGAATTTTGCCAGTATAGCGATTTACTCTCGGATAGTCTGTTATACCCGGGTTAAGATTTGGTAAAACGAAAAGTTCTCTAACTCTAGAGTAATCAGTGCTTTTATTCGCAGGATAAGACTTATACTAACTTTGGTCGAATCCGCCCTTATCAGAGTCCTAGTTACTTCAGATGCAACAAACGCAAGGTACAACCATTTTGGTCAGCTGCGTACCCCACATGTTATTTACCTTGTGCGTTGTGAGCCAGGTTTAGATAAATAGCCTTTTTACTCGTTTCGTCTACGAAAATATACTCAGCACATGCATGTACTTATTATTATAGTAAATTCCAACCACTATATCTTTAACTTATCACAAACTTACTGGTATAGTAATAGAATATATGTACTTACAGTAATTAAGAATTTATTAATATTATACTACCACCAGAGAATTTTCTGGACCGATACAACTTGGGCCTTTAAAGAAAAGAGCCTACTTTAATTTTTTAAAGGCAGGCAATGCATCTGCAATTCCCATGGTGTTCTTCATGGGCGGCTGTAGTCACTAACCATTAGGTCAGCCTCATGCTCGTTTCCTCCCCCCTATAATTTAAAATAAAAAAGAAATTGAATACCTTTTATACGATTATCATGTGAACTTGTATCAGGAATTAATGAAGGAAGTACATCCGGTATACATGGTCCTGTTTCTGCATTTAAACCTGTAATAGTAGTGAAAGTATATGAGTAACACATAAAACTTTCTTTATTGGGCTTATTTTATTCACTGCTACATATATTACTACTTACTTCGCCTATAAGAAGTGAAATTGCTCATAGTTATGCAACTCCCATTCATTGAAGACATAATGCTTAGCAGTGAACTATAGCCATAGCAGCGATTACAAAAGATCTTTTAGGTTGCAGTGATAATAGTCTTTCTAGACCTGTATAGCAGCTCGCACAAAAAATCTATGCAGTTTGAATCTACAGATCTACTAAAGGTGTTGTATTGTTTGAAAATTTTGTCAGAATTTTGAAACAGTATCAAGCCTTTTCATCTGCTCTAATAACAAATAGATCCAATTCTAAAGCCAGCTGATCCCGAAGGAAGAAAATATTATTAGTGTACAAAGCCACAGGTGAGACACCGACTGATCCTAAAGAATTGTTTAAAAGGAATGTTTTTACCTTGTGATTGATACTATTAAAAGTGTGTTGGTTACTTGACTTAAACTATCAAAATTCTATGATATGTGTTCATTTTTATACAAAATGAAAATAATTCCTGAAAGATCAAAATGCCTGTGTTGATTTGTAACAGATGGGCATAATGTGATTTGTCTCGTTGTAAATTGGTTCAGGAACTTATGAACTTGAACCCATTATTTAAAGATCTTTAATCAGCAGAGCCACATAAAGTTCTCAGACTTATTAAAAATAATGATTGGCAGGATATTTTTTTCAAAAGTGTAGACAGTACTTTGTATCATGCTGACTATACCTGTACTATTACTGTCGCTAAATGGAAACATACTTATATTACATTAAAACAATTAAAATTTACCTATGTTTCTACTATGTGTCAGGAAAGACTGTCATATCTTGGAATCTTTTCCATAGAAAATTCTATTGCTATAATAAATATAAACCAGAAAGATGGCTATCTAGACTTTTCATTAAATTTGTTGTTGGAAGTTCAGTTAGTTTATCTTTTTTGACACTATCTGCAGAACAACAGTTTAAATAAAAGTTGTCAAACAAGACTATTAACTCTTATTATGAGAAATGATCTGTACAACTAGTCAACGCAGCAAGGCAAGCATAGTGCCATTGTCGAGAGCAACAATAACAGAGGGAAGCAATGCAAATAAGCAGAACAACTGCTATGGCAAGAGCAACAGACACAACTGTGCTTAAATATATACACCTGTAGATATTTGATACATCTAATACTATTTAAAATCACTTCATAGTAGAGGAACACTAAGGTTTTGTATTTAGAGGGGTGTCACTATGAGATCCCGCTCCACCTAAAAATTTTGTTAGGGCAGCCACTGCTAGGGCTTTATAACCACTTACCACTGGGTGGGGTTGTAGTAGTTATTGTAGGCAAGCTATACACTGACATACCAATAATAAGTAAAAACTAAAAGTTTGCTTGATCATCTTTACGAATATTACAACTGTTATATTCTTTAGTCTGCACTGTTAAAACAATTGCTAGTTAAATTGACAGTGAAAAAACTTTTATTAAGACTTACTTAGGTTAAGACTGGGGTATGCTTCTTTTGGTCCGAGGATATATAAAATGATCTTCGAAGTGCAGATTACAAATCCGGTAATTATGATAAATATGAAGATCGGTTTTATTTATCAAATATTTTCCAGCTATCCTCGTCCATAGCCGAAACCTTCAAAGTGACGGATACTTCGGTATAGGAAATTTGTGTAATATATCTGAAATGATAAAATATAATCATTAATTTTGAGGCGAGAGACGGAAACTGAAACAGGAGATAGGCTTGGCAGAATAACCCGCTTGCCAAGCGTGGCAGCTATGGCAAATAGTACCTACGAGGCAATGCGTGGGCAGCCTATGTATAGTGGACTTTTGATGATTACAGCCCATGCCTTGAACTTTCAATTTCTTACATATTAGCTGTTTACAAGTGAATAAAAACCGGAAACTATGCGAATACTACAAAAGTACTTACCACATTCCTTTCGTTTTTAAGCAGATTCGCTTTTAATACAAAAGAACTGAAGTAGATCACAAACTTATTAAAATAAAACACATAAATGCACGAGAAATCGGAATAATATCAAATAGATATTGATATTATTATAAGCCTTACTAGCTTACTACCAGTAACCGCCATTAGGTGACTTTATTCGACATTATTTCCATAGAAATCACAGAGTACTTTCTAATATACTGAAATTTCGGAACTGATAGAAATTTCGGAGGGGTTTTACTCCGCTGTTTGACAGTGTACATCCAAAGTTATGCTGAGATCTATAAACCGTACTTTGACTCTGCTCAGACTTTGCTTAGGAAAATCTTAGCTGAGTATATGCTTAGCATAATCTTTGATTCCGAATTTATAGTTGTATCGGGCTGAGATGCATATGCTAAGGTTCAGACTGTCAAGAAGTTTATGCATGCTTCATTCCACGCATTATGTTATTAATTTTACTGTACAAAGTAAAATAAAATATATATTTAAAGGTCAAAAACAGTCCACACTGCACTTCATAAATATGTTACTAATACATGAAATTGAAAAAAAGCGTATTTAAAGAGAGATACAAGTACATTTAATTAATTTTAGTTTGAAAATATGAGAAAGAAGCGGAACGTTTGATTTGCTGTCACACGCGCTGTCAAATCACAATTTTAAATGTGAAGCTTTTGGTTTATATTGATATGATTATATTGTGTGCATTTTAAGTTTTATATATATTTGAAATCCTGATCTTTATGTTACGACTGGCTTTTGAACTTGGAGTCCCGATCCTACCTACCTATTCGACCTACGCTTCAGTAATTTGGACTCGACGTTCGAATCGAGAATCTTTTCGATTTTCTTTAAACCAAGCTTGTAATTATAATGGACAATATTGAGAGAATTCTATCTACTTTAGCAAATATAGATAGATTGGGAACTGCAGCAGATATCAATTTTCGGCGCATGCCTAAATACTATGTTCGAAATAAATATACTTAACCAAAAGCCATTTGATTTGTATGACGAAAATGAATTTAGAAGAAGATACTGATTCAATAAACACACTGTTTTAAATGTAATATTACCTTTAATTTATATATTATTAATTGACAATTTGGAGCATTTGGACAATAGAGGCTTGCCGATTTCTCCAAAACTGCAATTACTTATTGCATTAAGGTTTTATGCTACAGGCTGTATCCAGGTAATTAATTATTGTTTCATAGAGTAGAATGAATTTTTTATTCAAATAGTTATTTATTCGTCAGAATCTACTACTGGTTATATATATAGAAAATATATTTTATACACAATAAGTACCTATATTCTTTGATATTTCAGATGTTTTGTGGTGATTTGAATGGCATAAGCCAATCCACAGTACGTCTTATAATAAATAAGGTATCAAGACAATTGAGCCATTTATTACCAAGATATATACATTTTCCCACCATTATGAGTGTAGTAAAAAGAAAATTCGAAGAACTCAGAAGATCCAATACTCACCACGGATTCAACTACATTATTGGTGCTATTGACTGCACACATATTAAAATAGACTCAGAGGTATCTCCCATTCTGAAATATACCGAAACCGCAAAGGATATTTCTCTATTAATGTACAAGCTATTATAGGCCCAAGCATGGAAATTTTTGATATAGTAACCCCCTGACCTGACAGTAGAATATTTAGAAACTCTCAAGCTTATGCTAGATTCTTAAGGGGGAATTTGCAAGGAGTTTTAGTAGGCGACAGTGGTTATCCATCTCTTCCTTTCCTTTTAACACCTCTTATAACTCCAGTAACAAGAGCAGAAAACCAATACAATTATGTTCAAATAAGAACCCGTAATATAGTTGAGAGGTTTTTTGGAGTATGGAAAAAGAAATTTCCCTGCTTACAGTTGAGCCTACACTCTAAGCTCACTAATACGAGCAACATAATTGTAGCTTGTGCAGTATTGCACAACATAGGCATACAGTGTGGGGATGCTTATGATGATGGTAACAATGATCATACACCAGAAGTTGCAGAAAGACCAAACAATGAAACATCATCCACTGCAGGTCTAGCATTTCGGCAGTCTATAATAGCACAATTTAACTAAATAATTAGGAAATAAACTTAAGTAAAACAAAACATATTTTATTCATTTATGGCTTTATTTTTTAAAATGTTTTCTTTTTCTTTCTTTATTTCTAAAATTTCTAATTCTAAAGCACATTTTTTTTCTAAAAATTCAGTTTCCTTTAAATATTTTAATTCCTGTAGTATTAGTTCCTGTTTCAGTTCATCAAAAGTTTTCTTTTGTTTTGCTTGTTTTTTTGGGTCACTGTACTGTGCTGACCGGATGGTGCTGGGCTCACCAATGGTAATTGGCATAGGGTTTTCTTTTTGTATGTCTTCTATTACTTCAATCTCTATATTATTATTGTGCTCCACATCAGACACACGAGCTCTCTTTGGGAGCCACATTTGCTCGTCGTTATCTAATCCAAGAGTATTATCTAGAAATAGAAATACAATCTAATAAGTGAAATTACAAGTACAAATTATGTCATCTTACTGATTAAATAAATACTATTCATTATTGAGCTCTCAATTGTACATTTATAATTAATATATTATTTAAGCTCCATGTATCATAATTTATTTTATATTACAAGTGAATTAAATCCACTATTTTGGTTGTAAAATTATAGAATACTAAATGATTATACAGACAAAAATCTTGTTAGAACAAGCAAAGCAGTAGTGATTTCTCTTTCTTATTCTTTCTCTAAATGTAAAAACTAATCAAGAATATATAGTAGCATCCATTCTAACTCCATCTATATCATCTACCAATCAATGTTCATTTGCTCAAATTCAATAAAAACATTATTTGAAATGAATCAAAACAATCAACAAACAAACATTTTAAATCTAAAATATCAACATCATGTTGGAATGAAGATTTGATAGTAAATACAAAGAATTAAAAACTTTCAATATAAGAATTACAACATCAATCTAAAGATTTAATTTAACAGGGCCAAAAGTGCAATAAGACTCAAATTACAGAAGTTTTGTATGATGTAGATGTTGGCTTATATGTAAATCATTTGACAAACCTGTATTCACAATGATCTTATTCGTTAGCAATTGTAATGTGACAGTAAATGGTAGTAATAGTAATTGTATTTTAATAATTATACTTTAAAAATACAGTTCAAGTTAAAAATATATATATAAAAATAAATACAAAAAATTTAAATGACTTAATGTCAAGTATTTTTTATATTTCTTGATCAAATGATTTAATGTTTTGTTTGTTATTTAAGTATTCTAATAAGATGTTACTAATTAAAGTTCTATTGTTCTGTATTTATTATTAAGTTTAAATAAATGTTAAAAAAATTTTATTGTAAAATAATATAAATTTTATGTGTGACTTAAGTTAAACATAAATACAATAATCGGCTAGTTAAGTCCTGCATGAGTATGACTTAATGTGGTTTTAAGTCACTATGTACTATAATTATATTTAAGATGTTAAATCATTCAAATTAATAGTGCTAAATGCTAAATAAAAATTATTTATATGACTTATGAGTTAATTATTTAATAGAAATACATATTTGATGCAATTATGTATTATAAAATCCAATCCATTTGTTAGTTTTATTTACAAAAACTGGGAAAACTATACAGTAGGTATGTGTGGCAGATAAAGCAATAGGCATATTCTTTTAAAAGTTAAAAGTGATCTACTAGTCTTCATGGAATATCTTCAAAATGCCTGAACCAATTTTGGCCGTAGAGAATTTTGCAAGGAGTGATCTTGGTTATTTTTTTTATTTTATTATTTTAATTTAAACAGTGTTAATAATGTCAGTTTATTCAAGTTGAACAGTGTACCTACAGGATTTCTAATAAATCCAAATTGGCACTAATGTCACAGGCAAAAGCTAATTAGATTTATAGTAATTTTAAATTATATCATATAATATGATAACACATTTTTATCATGATTAACTTACCAATAGCTAATGTGTCACTGTCAATTTCTACACTGATGGATGGCAAAACATTTGGCATGACAGCTATAACTTGAGACTCCAAAGGTCCCATATCTGGTGGAGTTGGTCCTCTGCCTGTTCTCTTCCTTTGGGCCTCCAGAGTCTTGGCATCCCTGGCTTTGGTTTTTAAATTTTGCCACATCTTTTTTATTTGTTTAGTATCAGCCTGAAAATGAATAGTAGACAAGTATTATAAATGGAGTAAAATGTCAATATTACATGTGGCACAACTCTAAGCTATTATAGGTAAGTATTTAATGTATCTGTAAGAAGAATTTATAATTAAACTTATTTGTGTGCCTCTGTACGTTCGTATAGTATCAGTATGAGACTGAGACTGAGAGAAATAATTAAAACTACTTGTATGAAAATAACTAAAAAGATTTCAAAAATTAAATTATTTAGGTACTTTTACTTACAATGTGTGTGACGTTTGAATTGTTGAACTGCGAGGTAATTTCCTCCCAAGCTTCACTTTTTTTTCTAAGGGAAATACCGTTCGTCTTTCTGTTCTCTATAATATTGATTTTGGCTTGAACCAGTTGTATCAGCAATTGTTTGTCGTACTCCGAGTAAGGCTTTTGTTTCCTTTTTGCGCTTTCCATTTTAATAGTTTAGTGCTTGGGAGTCCGTAAAAGATTAGCCGTGAGTCAGTCGTGTAGCAGGTACAAAATTCGTTAAACAGGTAGCCGTGGTCAGTCGTAAAAGAAGGTACAGAGTCAGTTAAACAAGCCGGGTTGAAAATAGGGATAAGGAAGTATCGTTCTATTTTTAAAAAAGGTAATCTAATTCGAAACAGCAACTGGCGTAGAATAGAATAAACCAAAGTTTTTAGGTGATTGGTGCGTGAATGACTTTAGTGTTGCCATGGGCAATTCAAATTTTTCCTTTGGAGTCATTTTTTAAAATACATTTTTATCGAAGTATAAAAGCACACAACCTTCAAAATTATTTTAATATATATATAAAAAATATATGTCATCAATTTTTTTGGTTTTTACAGAAATGATAACAGCATTAATGTTAAATTTTTACGTGAAAGTTTTAGGATTTCCTTAATTGCATGAAGTTCTCTCCAACGTGGCATCATTGCAGTTGAGAGAATACGACAAAGTTAAAGAGTTATCAGTTGTACGTAATGTAAAATAATTTTGGACCATTACTTTTGTTAGGGTAATATCCTGAGTTTTTCTTAAGTCGTCAATTTCGTTGACTCAGGCTTTGCTTAGCGCGCACTCAGCACGACTTCGAAGTTCGTTCTATAAATACCGACATTGTCTTAGCTCGAAAGTAGAGTCTGAGCAAAGTCAAAGTACGGTTTATAGTTCTCAGCCTTAAACATGATATCCATAGATTACTGTATATATACTAGAGATGATATCGTTTTGTCTCATTATTAATTTTGTCTGTACCGAAACAGAATAGTAAAATAAAAAGTCATTAAAAAGTTACGAGCTACCAAAGATTCGTTTTTATTGCCAATTTTAACACAACTTTGGGCGTAAATTAGTAATAAAAGCAGTGTAAAATTTCCAAAACAAAGTCGGTACCGACACAGCTCAATTATCGAAGAATTCAATAAATTTTATTGGTAATTGATTCATGCAGTGGTTTTTTCATAAAACCCCTCCTTCCAAAGGCCCTTTCGTATTTTTTTACGCGCGCGTGTTTATAGGAATTATCGTGCATCTCACTGAATAATATTTCCCCCGGTGCGGTACGGGAGGACGACACTTACACAAACATGCATGCGCGGTGACGCGCGCTTTTCTAGGTTTTATTCGACTCAGTCAGCCACAGTCAGCTGCGGCCTGTGACGTTCGTATGACTATAGCTATACCTGCGCTCTAAATTACTACGCTACATTGACCCCTGCTTGAACTTTGGATTAAATCAAATTGATATAAGCACAGACAAAAATAGAGGAATATATATGATTAAAACTACTTTTACGGATTTTATCGCGTTTATTTTTACTTTTTATTTTTAATTCCCGACGTTTCGAGCGCTTTCCAGCACCCATGGTCACGGGAGACTGAGATGACTGACGTCCCGATGTCATTGTTAAACCCGGAGTACCTTTTTTTAACAATGACATCGGGACGTCAGTCATCTCAGTAGACGTGGGTCGTTACGTCATTTTCAAGAAACGTAACGAAACCAGTGACTTTATCGGCGTCACATGTTTCGAAACTAGTGATTTTTGTAACTGGCTACTTTTATTCGGCTACTGTGATTGTTTGCATAAATATCACCACCAACTATACAGTTACACACGAAACGAAAATCACAATCCGTGTTTGTAGCTATACAGTTACTGTTTTCTGTTAAATCAATAAATTAACTTCCCTTCATACTTTGTTCAGGTTTAGGACAGACTGCATTAAATGTATTTATGATTGATTTGCGTTTACTACGACACTAATATTTTCATAAAATTATTAATGCACGCATATTTACAAGTCAATTTGATTGTATATACAATGATTATTGATATTTACAGTTTATTTACACTTTTTCAACGTTTTCACTGTCATTTGTTTTTGCACTTTTATTTACACTGTACAATTAATTTGTTTGTTTGTTTGGCTATTTACACACAGTTTTTAAGTTTTATAATATTATAAACATTTAAGTTTTTAAATTTTTTATACTCATTTTTTAGTTATATTTTAATTTTATGAATAAACGAGTTCATGACTCCGTCGAAAATGTTTTAAAAATTATTTTAGTTAAATTCAATGTGACTCGCTTCCCGGAATCACAAACCGTTAAATATCTACAAACAGAGATTACTCTATTTTATTGTTTATGTCTATAGTCTTACGTATGAAAATTAAACGTACAATAAAACTGTTACTTACGATGGTTTGTTTATTGTTGTATGCCACATGTGCGCTTTGCGCTCGAGCGACCGACAGTCGACTCCCGCAATAATCACGGGTAACAGTAATCATAATCACGCATTTACAAAAATCACTACTTGTAACATGACTCGAAACTAGTGATTCGGTTACACGCCGCGTAGCCAGTTACTGTATCTAGTGACGTGAAATAACGCCCACGTCTACATCTCAGTCCCCCGTGACCATGGGTGCTGGAAAGCGCCCGAAACGTCGGGAATTAAAAATAAAAAGTAAAAATAAACGCGATAAAATCCGTAAAAGTAGTTTTAATCATGGGCAATGTTCGCGTAAATATAAGAAATCATTAAGGAATATATAAATAAAATTTTGAAAAAAAAAAACGATCTCAAAATTTTATTAATGTTCCGCTAATTTTATCTTTACTTACCTATGTCAATTTGATTTACATTCGATTATAATTATATTCTCAGACGTGCAGGTTTCCTCAATATGTTTTCCTTCACCGCCGAGCACGTGGTAAATCAGCACAATTGCAATTAACAATTTCATTGGTGCCGGCGGGGATCGAACTCGGGTCTGCATGTCTGAGAAATTAAAAAATATATACCTTCTGTGTACTAAATATCGGGAATTTGTCAATCTAACAAAAAATACAAATTATTCATCTAAATTTATTTTATCGCCTTCAAAGTAGGCCCCATCGCTTGCAATACAACATCTCCAACGCTTCACCCACTCTTCCATACATTTTTCATAGGCTATTTGCGGTATGGCCTTTAGCTCATTCAGCGAATTTTTTGTTATGGCTTCTATCGACTCAAAACGTTTTCCTCGAAGTGGTAATTTTAACTTGGGAAATAAAAAAAAGTCAGGCGGAGCCATATCAGGTGAATACGGTGCTTGGTCGAGAACTTTTGTTGAATTTTTCGCTAAAAACTCTTTCACTATAATGGCTGTGTGTGATGGTGCATTATCATGGTGCAGTATCCATGAGTTGTGTTGCCACAAATCTGGACGTTTTCGGCGGATACTCTCACGCAAACGCTTCATGACGCCTAAATAATATTCTTTATTCACTGTTTCTCCCTTTGGAAGGAATTTGGAGTGAACCACACCACGGTAGTCAAAAAAAAACTGTCAGCATCACCTTGATTTTGGAGCGACTTTGTCGCGGTTGTTTGGGTTTCGGCTCGTTTTCGAGACGCCATTCTGAAGACTGTTGGCTTGTTTGCATGTCGTACTCATAAACCCATGTCTCGTCGCCAGTTATTATACGTTTCATAAAGGTCGAATCCGTAGAAGCTCGGGAAACCATGTCTTCAGCGACATGCTTTCGCTGCGCTCTTTGAACAAAATTGAGCCCTTTTGGAACTAGCCGAGCGGCGACGCGTTTCATGCCTAAAATGTCAATGAGAATGTTGTGGACGGACTTAAAAGATATGTTCACCTCACTAGCCAACTCTCTCAGACTCATACGTCGATTTTCGAGCACTAGCTTCTTGATTTTGTCGATGTTTTCTTTGGTCGTAGCGGTTGAAGGTCTACCAGAACGAGACAAGTCTACTACTACTTCTCGGCCTTCTTTAAAAGCCTTATACCATTCATAAGCCCTTGTTTTCGATATACACGATTCGCCGTAGGTATTTCGCAACATTTTTAGTGATTGACTACATGAAATATCATTCGAAACACAAAATTTAAGGAACACTCTTTGTTCAACAATATTTTACATTGTAAAAATCGCCGAGAACTCAAAACTATGACCAACAAAAAGTGTAGTTTCAAACAAATTAAATGACAGATCCCGCTCAAACTTTGCGCGCTAAATCAGTACAGTGCTACCAACATGCAGTAAAAAAATTAGAACGACCTCTTTTACGCGGGTCTTTTTATTGACATATTCCCGATACTTTTTACACAGAGTAGTATTTCGAAGAAATGTGAAGTTCGTCAACACGCATAAGGCAGCGTGGCGGACATTTCCTTGCCTTAAAACCCTCTCAGAAATTAGAGGAGGCCTGTGCCCAGCAGTGGGACGTATATAGGCTGTAACTTTACTTTTTTTACTTTTATAAATATGTTATTTTACCGACGAAAATTTTAAAGACAAATAAAAAATAAGTAACCGACAACCTCCTAGGTCCCTAGGTGACTTGCGAGATGTCAGTGTAACAAAACAAAACGGCCCAGAAAAACAGACTTTCCAACTGATAGCTAAATCAGCACGCAACAATTTCATTGGTGCCAGTGGGGATCGAACCCGGGTAGCTCCCGTACTGTGATACCTATAACGAGCGCTAACCATGTGAGCTACCACGGCTCTCAACGACATCGTTCCGTTCATGTACAGCGCTGAAGATAGCAGAGTAAAAAATTAGAGATTGTGGTGTTTGAAATAAAGAATGCTTCAGTATTGATAGCAATTTATAAACGAAATATCTGTTGAGATGTGTCTAGAAATTATTAATACTTATTTTTATTTATTTATTAAAATAATAAATAAATAAAAATAAGTATACATTTATCTATATTGAGTACTAGTTTTTCCCCGCGATCTCGCACGCGTGGAATATGGATTTCATGGGTTTTAATTTTTTTGCGCGGAACCCTAATTCTTTTTCTAAAACAAAAGTAGTTCAAGTTATTCCTTATATCATCAGCTATCTGCCAGTGAAAGTCCCGTCAAAATAGATCCAGCTTTTTCGGAGATTAGCTGGAACAAACAGACAGACAGACAGACCGACAGACCGACAGACAGACAAAAATTTTAAAAATTGTGTTTTTGTTACTAATACTTTCATAAGCATTTAATAAAAGCTGTTATTTTAACATTACAAACAGACACTTCAATTTTATTTATTTGTAGATATAGATATAAGATATTATTCATATTGGTGTCATTTTAAAGGGAATATCATGTACTATTATAATAATAAAATAATTGTCTCCAGTAAATATTATACTTTTCTTGTAAAACTCGAAATAACAAATAAATACGATTTATTTTTATATTCCCATATGCTTTATTTTCATCCTTTATTTTTTATTTGACCAATTTTCTTTTAACAAAATTAAATTCTTAATTCGTTGAGCTTTTTGAGAATATTTTTATTTGAATGTTAGGTAGGTACCTATTTGGTTTTTCAGTACCTAGTAATCGTTTTTGTTGCGACAGTCTCGCGCGGTCGTAAAAAAAAGTTACTGCGCGGACAGGTGGGACGAGAATCACTTGCGCGGCGTGGACGGTGGATAGGTACCTACCTACTGTTATTACCTAGATACCCACAACCTACTATACAACAAAATTTGACAAACTATCGCTGCGTCGTGGACACTAAAATCTAAACTGCCTACCTACCTGCCTAAGTACGTCGGTACTAAGGAAACAGTCTTGACGGGTCACTTGTCTTGATAAAAACATGTGTTTACATCTAGTGATATTGTGTGTATATAAAAAAAGTAAGAAGACAGGTAAGTTTTTTTTTTTTGCGCCCGAAGCAATTAAAGGGCTACCCTGTACGTAGGGAGGCGGAAAATGCATTACGCATACCACGATAGCCGGTCTATCGTGGTTATGGGGGACTCACTGTCCTACCGGGGACCCTAAGTGATACCCCCTAAAAACCGCCTTTGGGGACAGGCAGCTGGCTGATTAAGCTCTATTGTGCCTTATCATGAGCGACCCTCTTTTGGGAAAAGAGGGCGCAGGCGGCTAAGAGCCGCTGAGGGAGTGCCTACGAAGGCAAAATAATATTAGTTGATATAATAATAATTAATTTAATTAGAACTGGCCTGAGCCGCCAGGAGGCAGTTCAGGTCGTTTGACAGTTTATTTGGCGGGTCCGAGAGAGAGTTTCTCGGCCTGCGGACACGATAGCGAGAGGGGGGTGGGGCTGCATAAGAAGCCGCCTCACGAATTAAATTGTTTGGGTGCGACTCTGAGGCTTTGAAGAAGTTCTCAGAGAGTTTTTTAAGGAACTGTTGAATTGTTGGGAGTTCTAAGTCCCGATGAAGGTCGGCATTACGGACGTACCAAGGTGCGTTCGCAGCTCGACGACAGAAGAGGTTCTGAACTATTTGGAGTTCATTTAAAATGTTAGGGTTTGCGTGGGCAAAGACGGGGCCCGCGTAGGACATGACGGGTCGTATACAGACCTTATAAAGGGTTCGCTTGTTCCGAAGGGACATTTTACTGTGTCTGCCCAACATACTGTTGAGCCTACTCAGGTAAAACCGTGCGTGACGGGTGACTCGTTTGACGTGGGGCCTAAAAGTGAGCCCTGTGTCTAGAGTGACACCTAAATATTTGGCTGTCGTATGCCAGGGGACAGGGGTCCCTAGCATACGTATTGGAGGAGTGTTTTTAAGACGGCGTCGTTTATAATCGAAGTGAACGGCGGAGCTCTTCTCCGGGTTCACATCGATGCGCCATTTTTTGAACCAATCTCCTAGGTCATCAACTGACTTTTGGATCTTGTTCCGTATGAAGGTTAGTGAGACACCTTTGCAGTAGATGGCAGTGTCGTCTGCGAAGAGGGAGAGTTGAACACCTTTCGACGGGATGGGAATGTCGTTGGTGAACAGGATGTACAGCAAAGGAGCAAGTACTGAGCCCTGAGGGACACCAGCCTTGATAGTTCGCTGTGGAGATAGCGTGCCTTCGTGTCTAAAACGAAAGGTACGATGCTTCAAATAGGAGGCCACGAGACGAACTAGACGATCGGGGAGACCTATTTTGTAGAGCTTGTAGATGAGGCCTGTGTGCCAGACTCTATCAAAAGCTTTGGCTATATCGAAGAAGACCGCGATGGTTTTATGACGTCGAGGATAGAAACCGCTGAGGATATATTCCACAATGCGGTGAACTTGTTGGGGACATGAGTGTTTGGCTCGGAAGCCGAATTGGTGGGGAATGATGAGAGGGTCACCGTCTGTGGGAAACAGATAGCGCCTCATCCGTGTTTGGATGACTCTATCGAAGAGCTTGCCCATTGCCTTGAGGAGGCTAATGGGGCGATGGCTGGAGGGGAGGTTGAGAGGCTTGCCTGGCTTGGGAATTCCAATCACAGTTGCCTCTTTCCACGTAGTGGGAAAATAACTAAGGTTGAAGCAGGCGTTGAAGATAATAGATAAAAAGGTTAACACCTGCTCGGGAAAGTGTTTAAGGGCTTGGTTGGAGATGCCATCCGCGCCCGGAGCCTTTTTAGGCTTAAGTCCTTTGATGAGAGATGAAATCTCATCATTGGACACAGAGATAGGTTCGGAGGCGGTAGGGGGTGAGTTCCGGCGGCGGACCTCATCCTCTACTGCCTGGACGTGTGAGGGGTCGACAGGTTGAGAGCTAGGGGAGCATTGATCGGCAATGCTATCCGCAAAGCACTCAGCCTTCTCCTCGTCCTCGAAGGCAACCGTGCCGTCGGGACGGGAGAGAGGGGGAGTGTGGGTGATAGCGTCTATGCGGAGGGCTCTAGCCATCTGATAGTACGCTGTGTGAGATGGAGAGATATTCTCCATGAGCTTACTCTTTTCGAGATCTTGAAATTCAGAGAGGCGGAAGCGGAGTTTTCGTTGAAGACGATTGGCCGCGCGCCTATATTCGGGGGTGGGATATTTTGCTGCTCTCCGGAAAGCAGCTTTTTTGGCTTTTAATAGGTTGCTAATGTGTAGAGGAAGCCCACTATTGTTAGCAACCGGGACGACCCTTTCGATCTCCTTAAGGGAGGATTTAATAAGGGTGGAGAGTGAGTCGACCGCGGTGTCGATTTTTTCGGGACTGTCTAAGTCCGACGGTATGGAGATGGTAGAATCCTGTGAGTCCAGAGCTTTAGCTAGGGACTCCTTGAATCCCTTCCAATTAGTGAAGGTTTTTGTGTGTATTGGGGGAGGTGGCTGATGGCCAAGAATGAGGGAGACCGGTCGGTGATCTGATCCTAGATCGTCTAGTGTCTCGATTGCTCCGAGGTTGAGAGAAACTCCTTGGAGTAACGCAAAATCTAACACATCGGGAGAGTGATCGGTGTTATCGGGAAAGTGAGTAACACCGAGAGGACTATGGACAGTGATATCAAGAGACTGCGTGATATCGAGCAGTATCTTGCCACTAGTGGACGTAGTGCGGCATGTCCATTCAGTATGCTTGGAGTTAAAATCTCCAAACATAATGACTGAATTGCCCAAGGATAAAATGGCTTCAAAATCTTTTTTGAGGGGATAGGTTCCTGAAGGGATGTAACAGGAGGCTATGAGGATGGACTGATGTCCAGTCATAGCTAGCCTGCATACCGTGGCTTCCATATTGGTAAGCTGCGGAGTAGAAATGGGCGAGCAATGAAGTGTCTTCTTGTAATAGATGGCCGTTCCGCCGCCTCGGCGGTCGGGTCTGTCATTACCAAGAAGAGAGAAGTTTCTAATAGAAAGGCCTCTAGTGTCCTTAGCTTTAAGATTAGTTTCCTGTAGTAGGAGGAAATCGACTTCATGATTTCGAAGAAAGAGCTTAAGCTCTGGGAGGTTATTTCGCAAGCCGCGAATATTGAATGATACAAGCGATAAACCCTTAGGTTTGATACGACCGTGGGATCTTGGTAGGTTAATATTATTCTCAGACATTGAAGTTAAGTTAATTAAGTTAACTTAACTTACAACAGAGCTAGTAAAAGATCATTATGTTCGGCAAGAGCGATGAGACGCTCTTGAGGGGACTTCGCCGCGCGCAGTTTGCGTGAGATTACTGTAATCTCCCTAACATCTATATTCCTAATCGCGGAATATAGCGTGTTGTAGTCATCTATTGTGGGCTCTGCCTCGTGTGCGTACGAGGTTGTCCGCGGAGGGTCTGCCTTTTTGGGCCCCCAGGGAAAGACTGGAGGCTGCATTGGCTTTGAGAAGCCCGGAGGGGGCCGAATTATGCCCTGAGGGGGCCTAGGGGGACCCTGAGGGGGCCTAGGGGGACCCTGAGGGGGCCTGGGAGGACCCTGAGAGGGTCGAGGGAAGCCCTGGATAGGCTGAGGAGGGCCCTGGCGGGGCCGTTGTTGGAGGGCCGGGAATGAGCGGTCATTCACCGGCGGTGGAGCTTTCCTACTGGGGCGAGGTTGAGGTGCGCGTGGGCAACCCTTGTAGTTCGCCGGGTGACCTGTCTGGTTGCACAGGACACAGGCGGGCGGGGATTCGGCGTCTTTGGGCCGGGGACACTCTTTGGTGATATGTGGCTCCAGGCACTTCACGCACCTGGGTGGGGCGGAGCAGTTGGCCGCCGCGTGACCATAAAGTTGGCAGCGGTGGCACTGCGCCGGGAAACCGGGCCTGTGTGGGGGCTCTACCTTCACCCTTGACAGGCCGCACACTGTGCGCACCTGCCGGAAGATGGCTTTCGCCTCCGGCACGTTGGACAAGATTACTAGGGCAAGGTTGTACCTTTTGCCCGTACGGTTGTGCATTTTGTGCACTGCTTCGACTGGGAAACCTTGTGACTTAAGGTCCTCAAGTATCTCCTCGTTGGAGAACTCAAATGGGACGCCTCGGATGACGGCCCTGACTTTACGCTCTTCGGGGAGAGCGTACGTGTGGTAAGATACCCTTTCGGCTGTGAATAGCCGGGTAATTGAGCGGAAGTCCTCGATGGAGCTAGGGATGATTTTAATCGCCTCCCCGAGGTTGACTGCATGGTCATACTTGATGCCTGCGTCGTAGCAGGTCTTGGACAGATGGGTGAATTTAGCCTTGTCTCTTAGGAAGACAGGGGGCGGGACTTGCTTATTCGCCAGCACTGGGGCACAGCGAGAGGCTGGTTTGGATGGTGTGGGGATGTCTAGAGACATCAGTGGGACGGGGGCAGCGTCAAGGGCTGCGGAGGTTGAAGGATCGGCAGGGGCCGCTGAAGTAGGGGGGGTGCGTTTGATCGCAGCGCGCTTTCCGTTGCGCTTGGAGGTGACAGTGGTGAAGTTGGATTCATCGGTACCTTCGGAGTCAGAGGACTCCGATGAACCGGAGCCTGAGGTAGTGGCGGGCCTCTTCCGGGAGGTAGACGCCGAGGATTCGGAGCATGCGTACTCCATTTCTGAGGGGGCTGACTGTAGCGGGGCAAAGGAGTTCCTCGTTTCGAGGTATGCCGCTAGTACTGGCGGCGGACGGTGTGCCTGAGGGGCAGGGAGGGGAGCCTGGGCGGCGATGGTGGCAATGGCGGCGAGGACCGTGTCATTGCCGTTTAACCCGTATTGGGTAATGAGGGCGGCTAGGGACTCAGTAAGACTGGGGTTGGCCATATTGGGTTGAGTGAGATAATCTAGTAAAGATGAGGTCGGGTCCCTGCTCTCGGTAGAACAGGGACTAGAACGCGAGACGTACTACAACACACTATGCACGTAATAGTACAAGTAAAGATGCAAGAAAACACAAGAAAAAATAAAAGACAAAAAAAAAATTAAAATGATAAATGAAAAATATAATAAAAAATTATAATGAAAATGATAATGAATGAAAAATGAAAATGAAAGCGGAGGTCAGTCAGACCTCCCTGCCCGAAGACAGGGGGGTAAGAGCTGTAGCAAAAGTGACTCACCGGCAGCCTCGACGCTGTTCCGCGTGAGCAGGACAGCGGAGGCGCGTGAGAGCGAGACAGCACTACCGTACTGTACGGGAGCGCGGACCACCAGGAGGCGACCGTCCGAGAACGATGCCGCCGGCGGACTGAGCACTGCGTCGGCGCTGTACAGCGCGAGCGGGCCAGCGGAGGCGCGAGAGCGAGAGAGCACTACCGTACAGGAACGAAAGCGCGGACTACCTGGATGCGACCGCTCGGAAGCGGTGCCACAGGCGGAATGACTGACAGGTAAGTATTTTTGAAAACAATTTATAGGTAGGCAGAATATACTATATTCTGATAATTACAATTATTATCTAAATATTATTATTATACTATTAAACGAGCAATTCTTGTATATAAATATATATATAATCGGGATCTCGGAAACGGCTCCAACGATTTTCATAAAATTTAGTGTCCAGAGAGTTTCGGGGATAAAAAATCGATCTAGCTAGGATTTATTTTTAGAAAATGTCTTTTTGTCCGTGTTGGCGACGCGCCTATAAGAATGTTTCAGTTTATTAAGTCAACCGATGACGAATAACTTTTCAAAGACTTATTGTCCAATAGAAATGTTCTGATAAGAAAATGCTTAGTTAAATCTTAAAGAAATGTCGAATTAATGGCATGAAAGTCTTGGGTTCGACTCCCAGACCGGACTAGTTTACTGTTTTCTAAGTAATATCTTTCAATAAAATTCATATAGGGAATTTTATGATATAAATTATGTTACCGGATTTGTTCCCCGGTTGAAATCGTCTTTCCAACGATGTAAATTCAAAGGAATATTAAAGTGAAGTTAGAGATCGGATTTGTTCCCCGGTCGAGATGATCACTCTGTGCATAAACAGAATTAACGGAAGTTAATTGCATAAGTATTGTCTTGTATAAGTTTGATACGTTTTGTACGAAAACAAATGCCTATTTGTTATGATTGATTAATGAGAACATTCACTTGTATTGTTATCTGATAAGAAACATGATAACTGATAAGAATCTTATCAGAGATACTTTCCTACAGTTTGAAAATTGTGAAGAAGCACTTATTTATTTAATATTGTTAAAATTAAGTGTATTTCAGACTTTCATTTTTTTCTGATAGCCGAGAGCCGTACAAAGTTAGTTGTTCAAATAGTGGAGTTCACGGAAGCACGCTGGCCACGCCCTTAGGAGGCCGAATAGGTAAAAATTTAAAATGTTTGTAATTTCAGCAATTTACGTAAAAATGACTTGTAAAACATTTCAGGTTGATTGTACGTGCTATATATTTTCATTTTTATGTGAAAATTCCTGTGTATAAGTGAAATAATGATAGTTTTGTATAAGAAATTTAAAAGTGTTTTAAATAGTGAAATAAATAGAGAAAATGTAAATTAAACTATTGTATTAGTTAACATATGTATAAATTCAAGTGGGAAACGTTGTTTTAACTTTCTGTGTTAAATATTTAAGAAGTTCGGATTTTGAATTTGTGATTAAAATAGGCATATTTTGTTTTATAAATTAAAGGATTTTTGTGATACGAAAAAATAATATATATCATGGTGTAGATATTGTTTTGTGCTATCTAAATAGATAACTTGTATTTGTGTATGATTTATGTGAATAAAGAAATTAAGTGAAACGTGAGAGAGTAATAGTACAAATTCATGTTGTTAAGTTGCGCAGGCACGCGAATGGCGCGGCTCACTTTCGCGTATAGTTCTGGGGGTAGCTTAGTGAACGGGTTTTATTGCAATTCGTAAGGATCTCCTAGGTGTGCGTTACTTGCAGTATACAGTGGCTGCAAATAACCGCCGGTACGACAAACTCCGCCCACGTTGAGTCCCGCGATTCCGTGAGGCGTCGAGGTCACCGGCCCCTAGTTGATTCTTGGCACTTTATGCGCTCCGTGCATCCTGTGCCTAGTCGCGTTATAAGGTGCCACCCTAGCACTTCCCCCAACCCTTTTGATTACAAAAGGGGTAGGCAGTGCCCCAAGTGTGGAAAGTCACTATTTCACATACCATTTATTAGACAGGGCCGTATATTAGATTACCTGACTGACGTAGGTAGGTCAATATGTCCGACAAGAAACAGGGGGAGCCTCCCCCCCCATCTAGAAAACCACCGGACCGAAAAGGTGTGTTGGAACGACCACTGGCTGTGAGGGATCTGTCGAACCCGGAGCGCACTAGAATAGTGTCATCCTTTTCGCAGATCCCTCAAAGAAAACCCGTCTCGCCACGGAAGGACCCCGCACCGGGCGTCGCGCTCACGCCGGCCGTGTCTGAGCACACGGTTAGGCAGGAACCGTCGCCCCAGCAGCAGCGGGCAAAGAAAACGGCGAGACGCCATACTCCTCCGGAAACGGAAGCCTCCTTGTATGAGAAGAGGCAACGGATTGGCTCCCAACCGTCTTCCGATGAAGCACCAACCTCACCAGAGGAGGACGAAGAGTACCACAGAGTGACCACAAAGAAGGTGCTAAGATCGCCACCCAGGTCACCTTCTCCACCGCAACCCCCCCCCCCCCCCCGCTCTATAACACCGGATCGGCGAAGCCATGATTCGGCCCAGTATGAGCAGGGGGGTGAGGAATCTTTCAGTTGGGGGTCAACCACGTATGCCACCCTCGCTGCATCCGCCGGCCGATCATCGCCGGTGGCAACAATAAATCCGTCCGGGCTTCCACAGGACGATGGCCAACGGCCATCTACCAGTTATGCCCATATGGTAGCTGCACCAGCAGTACCACGACCACCACCGGCGGCAGCGCCTACTGAGAAGCCTGCCGACCAGGAGAAGGGCCGTTACCCACCCATAGTGGCCGAATGCCTACCAGACTGGACGAGGCATTTTAAGGAGCTCAACAAAATGTTGGGCCACCCCAAAAATGCCCGTCCGTTTGGGAAAGGTGTCAGATTTACACCGCAAAGTGCTAATGAATTTCGCACAGTACAGCGGTACATGGTCGATTTATCTAAGAAAACACCAACACTGTCGTGGTATTGTTATACCCCGGAGGAGGACAAGCCCACTAAAGTGGGCATCCGGGGTCTACCAATGGGCACGGACTCCAAGGACATAGAGGAGGCTATAAGGGCTAAAGGCTTCCCCATTAAATATGTGAAGGCAATACCACCTCGTAGAAGCAGACCTGGCTGCGTCTACTTTGCCCAATTGGACCACTTGAGCCTGGAGCAGCTCCAGGACCTTTATAACATCGACGAGCTCCTCTACATGAGAGGGGTCATCATCGAGGCCTGGCAAAGAAAAGCAGGACCAGCCCAATGCCACCGATGCCAGGCCTTCGGGCACGCCTCTGCCAACTGCTTCAGGCCAGTGAGATGCGTGCGCTGTGCCGGGGAGCACATAGCAAGCCTTTGCCCTCGGGGTAGAGAAGAAGAACCGAAATGTGCCAACTGTGGCAAAAACCACACGGCAAATGACCGCCGATGCCCAGTCCTGAGGAGGACTGCTAGGAGGCAGGGGTTAACCTTACCGGGACTACTCCCGGAGGCACCAAAAAAGGCCCCCCAGAGTCGCCCGAAAGCTGTTACCATTCAGCAGGACGGGTGGACCACCATCACCGGGAAGGGCAGGCAACCAGCCCCCCCCCACCCGTAACATCCCAGGAAACGGTGGAACCCACGACGACCAGGGCAACCACCGGGGCGACTCTACAGCCTCCCGCCAATCCTGCCACAGAACGGCAACCCTCAAAGAAGAGGAGGCGGGAGAGAAGTAGGAAGAAGGCGCAGCCTCCTCAGGCTGTTACCTCTACCCCGACACCAACAGTATCAGTAGCCTCACAAAAGGCGCAGATTACTAGGGAGACAACCAACGTGGGTACAGTGCCAGAAAGGGCCCTACCAGAACGTAGGGCCCGCTCTAAATCTAGAGCGCGCTCAACCCACAAGCCAAGAGGGCAGGACCAGGAGCAACCACACCCGAGACAATTGCCAACGCCTTCTTACAGGAGAACACCTTCCACCGGCCTCGAAACAGCAGATGCAATCCAACGTCTGGTTGGTATTGCCATCGAGGTCGGCACGCAAGTCCTGGCTGACATAAGAGCCGGGACAGACCCAGTGACAGCGATAATGAAGGCGCTGGTAAACCTTCTTGCCCGGCATTACGGAGGAGAGTAATCTGCGCCTCCTCTATTGGAACCCGGACGGAATACAGCAGAAGCTGCATGAACTCCGCACAGTCGCCCAGCAACAGGATTTACACATTATCTTGCTGGGAGAGACAAAGTTGAATCCAAAGACGCATATTAAGCTGCCGAATTATCACATCTACAGGAGGGACGAGGTCACTGCTCAAGGGGCCGCCTACAGAGGAACGGCGGTTCTAGTGAGGAGGGACATCGTCCATCAAGAGCTGGAATTACCACCTTACCAGACTATGCGCTCTATCGGCATAAAAATGGAGGCGGCGGGCGAGGAACTTAGAATCTACGCGGCTTACCGCCCGCCAGGGACTCCATTTTGCTCCTCAGACATCCGGACGGTGATGGAAGGCGACACACCCACAATTGTCGCCGGGGACCTAAACGCTAAACACCCGGCGTGGGGGTCCAGAGTGATCACCCCGCCGGGTCATGAACTATATGAAGATGCGGAGAAGAACTCGTATGACGTTTTAGGTCCCGAGGAACCAACACACGTTCCTACTGACCCAAGGAGGAAACCGGATGTATTAGACATCGTGCTCACTAGGAACGTCAACTATCCGATAGTGGTAGAAGTGCTGTACGACCTTTCTTCACAGCACCTCCCGTTACTGATAACCCTTGGCCTGAAGGCGGTGACTACGCCGCCCAGAGCGTTTAAGACACGTGTCGACTGGAGGCTCTACTGCCAACACCTGCAGCAGAGACCTCCAGCACACCAGCCGATAAGCACAGCGGACGACGTAGAGGCCGCTGCAACTAGAATTACCAAAAACATCAAGGAGGCCCTCCACGCGGCTTCTACGATCGTCCCGATCACTGCCAGGCGAGACGATCTGCCGCTTAACATATGCGTGCAGATCAGGCGCAAGAGAGCGTTAAGAAAGCTCTGGGCGCGTACTCGCTGCCCCAGATTAAAGACCCAGCTCAATACCATCTCGGAGGAACTGTCGGTTGCAGTCCAGGCCTTCAGAGGCGACGCCTGGGATCGGCGCATCAGCAAGGCTGAAGAGCAAGATGCGTCGCTCTATAAACTGAACCGGCAGTTAACCAGAACCAAACCTCCCGTTTGCCAGCTGATAGATAACACAGGCAAACGCTGCTACGATGCCAAGGGCAGAGCGGATATCCTAGTCGAGCACTTCGAGGAGCAATTTATGCCGAACCCAGCAAGTGCGGAGTTCATGGAGCTTCATGCCAGGAAGGAAAGTCGCGTACAGGAGTTCCTGTCGTCGCCCGCGCCGCCTCTTGCAGGAGAGTGGTTCATCTCCCCCGCTGAATTGCGGAGGACAGTAACCCGCCTGCAACCGAGGAAGGCGCCGGGGCACGATGGGATTACCAACGCTGCACTCCGACAGCTGCCCAATAGAGTCATAGTAGAGCTTGGTCGACTCTACAATGGGATATTGCGGACATCCCACTTCCCGGAGGACTGGAAAAAAGGCAGAATTATCGTCTTGCCGAAACCCGGGAAGGACAGGCGTAGAGCTGCCAGCTACAGGCCGATCACGCTATTACCACACATAGCTAAACTGTTTGAAAGATTGCTGCTGAGACGTCTCCGTCCGTGCATCCAACTTCGGGCGGAGCAGCACGGATTCAGGAGGGGTCACTCTACAGTCACACAATTGACTAGAGTGCTGCACCTGCTTGCGGCAGAGTACAATCGTGGCCGCATATCGTTGGGCGTCTTTCTCGACATCGAGAAGGCGTTCGACCGGGTGTGGCACATAGGACTACTATATAAGCTGAAAGAACAGACCAGTGTCCCTCTTGCTATGTTGCGGTTAATGGCGTCTTTCCTGGAAGACAGGAAGTTCTACGTCTGCGTAGAGGACGCCGAGTCCGCAACCAGAACCATCAGAGCCGGCGTTCCACAGGGCAGCTGTCTGTCACCAGTCCTGTACGCGGCTTATACCAACGACATACCCACACTGGCAGGCAGGCTTCAAGAGTGGGAGGACGACGTCGAGCTGGCGCTATACGCGGACGATAGCGCCTATTTCACCTCGTCCAGAAGAGCCCACATAGCCACTGCCAAGATGCAGCGTCTGCTGGACCTGCTGCCACCATGGCTGGATGAGTGGAGGATGGTCGTCAACGTTGGTAAGACGACCGCTCTGCTCACCCGCCGTCTCAGAAATTTTCCACCTCCGCTGACCCTCAACGGCCAGGAGATTGCGTACCAGAAGGCTGTAACTTACCTTGGGTGCAGGATCGACAGGACGCTGCGCATGACAGCGCACGTCGACTTCGTCGTCCGCCGGGCCCGATGTGCGCGGGCGACGCTCTTGCCGGTCCTGGCATCCAAGCTGAAAACTCGAACTAAGCTCCGGATATACAAGATGTATATCCGGACCATCATTACTTACGCTGCACCGGCCTGGTACGCACTTCTGAGCGACCCTCTGAGGCGGCGACTACAGGCCCAGCAGAATCTGACTCTAAGAACGATCGTCGGAGCAGGTCGCTACGTCCGGAATGACGTGATAGCGGCCGACTTCAAGGTCGAGAGTATCTACGACTTTGTGGCCCGGTTAGCGCGCGGCATGTTTGACCGTGCCGATAACGGGCCACACGAACACCTTAACGGCTTTGTGCCGTTACACACCCGGCCACCGGACGGGCGACCTCTTCCAAGAGAACTCCTCTCTATATGTGATTAGAGAGTCGAGTAACAACCCACAATGCCGCTGAAAGGCCAACTTCGACTTTTACTGGACAACCTCTCTTTTTCCCGTAATTAACCAACTACGGGAAAAATACTATCAAGCACGGATTTACCCGGAAATTACCGTACAATGCCTAAAAAAGGCTATAAGGACTGGCCCATAGTGATGGGCCATGAGGAACATCCGGGCAATGGGGTATACCCCGAGGCCCGACACCTGCATTGTCCCACGGGACATTGTAGACGACAATCAATTGCAATTCGTTCGGGAAATTAGTTCGGAAAAATAAGAAAACCCTTCGGGAAAAGTGAAAAACCAGCCGTCAAGAAGAAAAAGTGTAGGGAAGTGATAGGGAAAAGTGATTACTCTCTCACGGAACGGTTTGAAGATAATTGCTGTTTTATTCCCAAGTAATTCATCCCTAAAGTTATACAGTCCACATCGAAGAATTAAGGCGTCGGGACCGGGACGACTTCGGAAGACCCGTAATCCCCGTCTGAACCTACTTGCTGAAAAAGAAAGAGGTTATCGCCCTAGTGTGTTACTCCGTTGCGGAGATCACATACGTTGTTCCCGAACCCACCGTAGGCGTTATAGGAGGCCGGATCGAGAGAAGCCTCGATTCCTCCCTTCTGTTTCTTTATCGAACGTTCCAGCCCGTCTGGTTCGTTTTAAATTGGTCCTTCCGAACCTGTTTCCTTTTCAGTCCGTGTTTTTAGGCAATGAAAAACTGCTACAATATCGTTATAATAAGAAGGTAAATTTTGATAAATTGTTAATGATTATAAATAGCTTAATTGGTATTGGGCGGTCACAGAATCGTAAAACCCCGGATCGAGCCCAGACCGACCGTACGACTTTTTTAATTTTTTTTTTCAAGTTCCTTTCGTTTTTGAGAAAATCTATTTTTTCGAGCCCTTTTTTTAGTATTTTTTAAAAACACTAAAATTTAAATTAAAATAATTGCACTCATGATTTTTTATTCAAATAACCAGTTCCCTTTTTTCTGTTATGTCGCTAAAATCAAAAAATATTATTTATATTTCATCAGTATGTAATTTGTATCTAAATATAATTTCCAAAACACGAATTAAAAAAATGGAGCGAAAAATACCGGGCAAAGCTCGGTCAACCAGGTACTATTATAAATGCGAAAGTTTGGATGGATAGATGTATGTGTATGTTACTCAATCACGCCAGAACAGCTGAAGGGATCTGGATGATATTTAGCTCAGAGATAGGTTATACCTGGTCTGGAATAACACATTTGATACCGTTTATTCAGGTATTTCGTTCCTGTGGGATAATTTTCAAGTTCACGCGTTTGAAGCCGCTGGCAACAGCTAGTACGGATATAAACTGCGATGACTGTTCCAGTTCATGCTTCGGCGTCGTGAACTCTTGAGTAATCGCTGCATTACCACCCGGGGAAAACAAAGCATAATAAAATAAGCAATCTATATTAGGTATCTATAGAGCCATAGAGGTATAGTATAAAGCGATAACGCAGCGCCTAATAATTTAGTACGAGTTTGTAGGTAGATTTCTCAGCAAGCGTCGAGCGGCACAGAATAGGGTGGTATGTATGTGTGCATCGTGTTCGTGGAACATCGTTTTTGTTCTAACGGTTCGGAACGCCGTACGAACAAGACGTGCGTTCTAACTGCTCTTCACTGATACTATCTCTGTCGGGCACGATGCCAGGTGAGACAACGTGCTTTATGGCCGCGCCCACCAATGAGTTCGAGCCCGCGACTTGTGCCACCTTAAGGCCATTAACTGCGTAGTGCACCGCGCAGCACCGCGCATAGAACATGGATGGCTTCCTATATAGACCCAATATATATATACGTGCCCTCTAGTTCGAATAAAAGTAAGTCTAGTTTACGTGTCCCACACGAAAGATGGCAGCACAAAAAGATCACTTTGTTCTCAAAATAATGTTCTAAGTTGCACGCCCATGTATGTCACGATATGGAGCAAAAAATGAACGTAATTTCGGTTTATTATCGTAAGAATAATGTATATTTTTCAGTCTTTAAATTTTATTATTTTATGGTAGATTCTTCTAGAAACTTTTATTTTTGTAATTAGTGCCCTCTGTTGTCCAGTAACATCACTATTTACTTACCAATGTGTTTGTGCTCGACGACGTGCCTAATACGGATTCTTTCCTTATATTTAGTAATGTCACCTAATGGGAAATAGCTAAAATATTTTCCAAATAAATATTCATCGTAGTATTGCTATGTTTCACCAGAGGGCGTAACACACGCGCAAGCGCACGGTTTTTGTGTGCAAATGTTCCCAATATCTGCTCTATAGTATATGTATATATTTAAATGTCTTTGCTTATAAACTATGTTATCAATTTTGACTGCATACATTCTATTTGTTCAATAAAAATATGTGTAATTTTATTTGTATTATTTTTTCAGATGTTATTAATGGATGAATTTCGTTGGGTATGAAGACCTAGCAGATGTACCAATTGAAAAGCTTCACATGTTTGTGGCTAATATTGCAAATCCAACGATTGAAACACAATTAAAACTATTATTCCATCAGTGAACTTAAAGCTTTCACATGTATGTGTACCTATGTTAATTAGATATCCTTTACATGTAAAAGATAATATTCCTCTAAAGCCACATTTTGGGTAGTATTCGATTATATAACTAGACTCGAAGTTGTTTGTAATTTACTTGGTTGTAATAAAAAGTTTTATAGATTCACCTACAAATATTAGTAATATTGAGCACTAATTTTGAAATCGACTATTAATAAATGATCACTGCGAGTGGTATGTACCTCTGTGAAGAAACCTAGCGATTTGTACACGGTATTTTGTTACACTTAGAAGAAAATGAATTCACTTAGTGTTATAAAAAAAATAATATTTTGACCCTCTAAAAACAAACTAAAAATTTCATAAACAAATATCCACACGCAGACTATATTACAGCATAGAAACAATTGTTCAGTGCGGGAACGAACCCTCATCTTGCAGTGCCAAAACCAAACGTTTAGCCATTGCGCTACGGAGACGTGATTTATTTTTCACTTAATTAATTACTAGTATATACTTTTGCGTTATTTTGTTTTTTTTTTATACAAATTTTTGTACCTAATAATTGTAGAATTATTACAAATTGTTGGGTGTCAAATACATACATTGATTTCTTATCCTTATCGACATTTTTACTCAATCGCTACCTAAAAACTTGAATTTATTATAAATCATTCAGTGTAGAGATATCACTTTATATAAAAATATTAATAAACATTATATCGATAAAATTATTCGTGAATAGATATTTACAGCACTTATAATTCGCCTATGTTGTTCATAAATTGTTTGTCATAAATTACATGCCATCTCTTGATGTTGGTAGAGTAGCTTGGCGGCCTTTCATACATAACATACATTATACATTTACTTATGCGTAGTATCCTCTTAGTAGTCTGTGATTTACTTTTACTAAGGACACTAAGGAAGTCCCTCCTCTTAACGTAGTGATTATACATTCTCATTGTTTATAATTTGCAATTGTATCTCGCCTGCTACTAAACGTAATACGAGTATTTAACTTAGGCTTTCAGCTCATAATATATTAATATAGTTTGTTAAACTTAAGTAGAACTGTAAAATTTACTTTGTTTTCTATTCTCAGTCTTGTTTCGGTCTTTTTCATAGATCTTTTAGTGCATTACTTTTATTGTCTCTTACAGTCGGGTTTTAGATTTTTTAAATTATTTATTTTATTTAACAAATAGCCTAAAATTCTGTGGGATTAATCTGACTTTCTGTTATATTTATCGTGTGACGTTATCTTGTAGCGAGTAGAAAACCATAAAACAAGTGAAATCAAAGCAAAGTCTTTTAACCACGCTGGTTAACTTTTAGACGCAGTCATCGAGTTCACAACGCGCGGTTAACCAGAGTCTACCGAGTGGCCAATGAATTGATAAAAGCACCACTGATGTTACATTTTATTGCAATTCATATCAAGCCAAACCCACTGTGTTAACCCTACTAACAGGTTAAAAATAAAACAACACATTTGATAAAATCCGTTTAATCTTGATATAAAATCCGTGTACATATATACGTGTAACAAAACGTCAGTCGCTGTCGTCATCGTCATCTGAAGAGGCAAAAGCGTCGCGCGGGTTCGGCGCCGGCGAGCACACGAGCGTGTCCGACGAGCCGCTCACTGCACTGCTGCACGGACTGCGCTCATGTGTACTGCCCTTAATGTGATACAATTTGAGATTTATTCAGATTTATATCTCCTTCTTTATTGGCCCGTTAAAGTTCATGAGCCTTTTCGGTTAGGAGAACATGCCTTTAATGGTCACGCTCCGCCGGCGGATTGACAGTCGCGGTGCCAGACGTCGCGCACCTTTGAAGATACTGACTGTCTTTTACCCATTTGACTACGTTTTACGTTTGACGTAAAGTACAAAAATATAATATGTTGGCGGTAAAGGGAATCCGCCATCCTACTTTTTTCACTTTCTTGACAAAGGAATACTGCTAAAATGACGTTTTTCCCTCTGAAATACCCAGAGTGAATACTGGTATTAGCGTTACGGTTGTGGCAAGCGTTACTGTGATCGCCAATGAACTTGCCAAGCCTGGTACTCACAGTTAGCCGTTTGCCAATCAACATAGTCCATATAATAAAGATCTAATAGTAGCAGTGAGAGTTCACAGTTTTCCAGTTTACGCGTGGTGCTCTAACAGCTCGCCTTGGAGGGCTCAAAACTCTATGACGCAAGAGCTGATAACTGCGAGAGTTAAATTGCGCCTACGACGGCCTGGATAATTTAAACCTGGTATATATTGTTTATGTCGTAGGTAGTAGGCTTTGTGTTCGTTTGTGACACTTGTGGCCGTGAAAGTAAAAGGGGAGATCTCCCGCCGGGCAAGGTGTTCTGTCCGAGGCGCGGTCAAAGCTCCGTGTTGATAGTTCGGAGGCTATACTATATATACTGCTTTACTTTGGAACTTTGATAGCGCGATTTAGACTTCGATGTGTTATGCTCGTGTCGCGACGACAGCGCCGCCATACACTAATTATATAAAAAAAGTATAACAGGAAGCGTCTGTCCTGTCGTATGACTGCGTTCATCATTGGAATCACTGAACAAATTTGCATGTGGTTTTCACTACTATTATTTGCATCACTCTAGAAAGATTTGTGTGTATTAAAAATGGACTAGCCACTTAAAACCCATACGCAGTATCTTATCATATCCGTGCTTATAATAGCTGAGAATTATTGTTAATGGTATTATTGGTGAACCATGTCGAGAAAAGTTCTCTCGACGGCGACGACTTTGAACCGTAATTGCATGAAAATAAGCAAAGCTATACGAGTATGTACTACACTAGACGCAAAGCGCTGATACGATTATGAAATTTAAATGATTGCTAGTGATTTACTTACTTTTTTACTTTTGCATTGCGCTGTAACAAGTTCATCTAACACACTCAATTCGCTATTATGTGTATCGCGCGTGTCTCCCATTTGTCTCTCGAACATATCTGGATTCTGCAAAATGGTATAAAACTGTTAAGACATTAAGTATTCAGTTAATAGTCTGATTCGGCACTATTTTGACAAAAGTCTAAAATTATCATATTAACCAAGTTCACCGAAAAAATACTTTTGCTTATATTGCAAAGGACCTAATGACATTTTTTAAATTTGGTCTAATTTAAGCTGTTTGATTACACCTTTAAGTTTTAAGCGAATTCTATTTAGAATCGAAGAAGTAGACAGATAAGGTGTTTTCTGTACAAGGACATTATTAAAAAATAATTTTAAATGTGAAATACTTTTGAAAGAGAAAACTAAATTTTTTTTAAAAATTAGTTTCTATAGTACCTAAATAAAATTTCAATCGAATTTCGAATCTCGTTACGGCCTAAGCGTAAATTCGCTGGTGTCCTAAATCAAGTATAAAATTATTCAGTATTTTTTAGTAAAGATTAAAAAAGTTATCATACCATTTCCGAATTCTCTCTCATATGCTGGACGTCGCCAAGCAAATGCGCAGACTTCGTCATCTTCTGAGTCCTTATGTTCTCGATCAACTTCAAATGTGTGCTCTGTGCTTTCTTCGGTAACATGCTTACGTGTAGCTCGCTACGATGTGTTTCCTCCGTCTCCGTTACTTCTTTTATTATTTGTTCTGATTTTTCTTGAATGCATTGCCTGTGATTGTATTGTAAAGTAGAATTTGTATGAGTAATTCCTTTTTTCCCTAGATTTAAGTTTCAGTCAAAATGAATACAGGCATATAACATACAAATATTATGCGGTGTCTCGGTAACAACAACCCATTTATCCTAAGGGGTATTTCTTCCCCATTGCCTATCCATATGGAAAGATGAGGGGTAAGGGGTTTGTCAATTCTCAATAACGTGATGTCCACATTATTGAAAATCCACGCAAAACCACAGTTCCCAATAATAATTTTTATATTTTCAAAATATACGACTGCTGTTTGTCCATAGAATGTACTTACCCGTGACATTGATTGTCCTTAATGAATGCATAGATGTCCCTGAAGGCCTGTTGTATGTAGGAGAGCGTGCTCTGCTCGATGGGCACGGACCGAGAGGAGCCCGAGCTGCTCGAGCGCTCACCCGACAGCGAACTGGGCACCAACGATTGTTCCGAACCTGTACCGTGAAGAGGATTTAAAAAGCAACTTACTAAGAGTGAAGCCTCTTAACTCTTCTGATGGATTCTAGATTTTAGGGATTCACCAGGTGGCATAAGTTTGTTTAAATTACTCATACTCAAAAAGAGGAGCAGAATTGTTGGTGAGTGCATATTTAGTGCACGTAAACGCAAATTCTGATCATGCGTTTCCTGGTGCGAATAAGGAGTCGAGACAAATTTGTTATTGGCTTCTTTTGTCAAAAAACTCTCAGCAGCAACCCGAAGTTAGAAAGTTCAGCCTCGTGCCTTGGAAAGTACGTAAAGCCTGATCTCTCTCCAGTCGTGTCGAATGGTAGTTCCATTATACTATGAGAATGAGGAAATAGAGAGTGTACCTGTGTTTGCGATTACACTCGTGCATAATAATCATGTTCTGCGCAAATGGCTAGTCACAATTGAGACAGGCCACTGTGATCAAAATCCGAGCCTGGAGGACATTATTATCAATGCCTGGCGGCATTATAATATCATTCCTTTTACTTAAAAGGTTCCTTTTACTAAAAACATAATAACTGCCCATATTTAACTAAATAAAGAAATACTTATTTCTTATATTTACGCGAACACGACACGTTTAAATAATACTAGTTTTTACGGATTCTATGGCGTTTATTTACTTTTTTAAATACCCGACGTTTCGAGCGCTTTACAGCACCCATGGTCACGGGCATAGATTACTGACTATGTACTAGAGCCGCCGAAGAAGATTGGTCAGTTTTTACCATCAGTCAAGTGTAACGTCCTTCTGCAAGATGCAGGAGTGTACAAGCTTGATTGTGAATGTGGTCTCTCCTACATAGGACGAACTAAAAGATCAATTAAAACCCGCGTTAAAGAACATATAGCTGATGTGAAGAATCGACGCTCCGGGAAGTCTGCAGTCTGTGAACACGTACAGGATCGACCCTGTCATTGAAATCAAAAAACATGCTAATTTCAATATAGAAGATAGCTGGGTGCTACCATCTGCTTGGAATCCTATAATAAATAAAATTAAATCCCAACCCAAGCATACAACTGCAAGACTTCAAGATACCATAAGTTTATTCTGTGTAGATCGGAACAAAATTAAATTTTAATCTATGGTAACCGCGGTTAACTATGACATTTGGACATTGAACATCTCAGTCCCCCCCGTGACCATGGGTGCTGTAAAGAGCTCGAAACGTCGGGTATTTCAAAAGTTAAATAAACGCGATAGAATCCGTAAAAACTAGTATTATTTAAAGAAATACTTACCTGAAGAGTTAGCAGCGTTGGCCCACAATCGCATTTGCTGCTGTTTGAGTTGTTTCATCTGGTCAATCAGTTGAAGATTTAGCTCTTCAAGCTGCTGCCGATGCGATATCTCCTCTTGAAGCTGTTCTTCTAGAATTTCCGAATAATCTCTTCGAATTAAAAATAATAATATATGTATTAATATTGATATCGACCAACTCTATCAACAAATTACACTAGCTAGAAATTCAAAACAAGCAAATTAATCAAATCTATGTAATATACGCATGGAACACAAATTCAAAAAGTGGGGTGTCCAACAGTGAACTGCCGTAGGCTGATGAAAAGGTATTTGAAACGGTCCGAATGTCGAAATCAAAATGACGAGAACGAAGCGCTCGGAAAAAGACATCGCAAATTGCGTTTGGATCATGAAGTTGTACCGCAAGTGAGCCTTTCTGCAGGATATTCGGGGTGTGCGCAGGAATTGCATTATTCAAGTTCTCCCCATCTCTTTGTTGTGGTCATTCCGCGAATTTGAACCAAACGGCTTACTTCGTCATTCATAATGCGCACAGGAAAGGATTGGAATAATTTGCCGGCTTCTATTTTTCCATCCCATTTCATGTGATAAATCCACATAAATATACGTAAATTCAAGACAAAAGTGAGTAGTTTGCTTTTGTTAACAGTGCGTATTACCATCTTCGACTACTCACCACCACACTTTACCACAACTTATCACCAGTTGAGATAAATAGTCAAGCATTTGCTTATGATAACAAAAATATATATAGGTACGTGGTTGAGCCACGCTGCTGCTATATTACGGTTATAGCACAAATGCGTCGGCTCGATCGGGGAAAGACCACGCTCTCACAGAATACCAGCATAAAATAGCAGCTTAATACTGCTGTGTTTGAGATCCGGAGACTCCTTATAACTGAAAACGAGGCATCCCATCTTAGTACTCGGGGTACTAGGGGTGGGGTAATTGGTATTCTTACCCGCCACTACCCCATATCTTCCCATGGGTGTCGTAAGAGGCGACAGAGGGAAACTGAGACAGAAGATGGGCAGCAGCATCTTTCTGATAACAGCAAAAATCCATACAAAAAACTACGGTTGCCAACACGCTTGCCAAGCGTGGCAACTATGACAATACACCCCATGACGAAAAGACACAAAAAAACGGCCGCCAGTCCCCGGCGACCCCGCTATTCCTGGCTACGGTGGCGACCATGGTAATGGCAGATCAGGGGGTGCTAAGAATCTCCGGTGGAGGTTCGGCTGCCACCTAAGATGGCTTGACCTGGCAACGTATAACGCAACGCACGCACCCTGAGGCCTGACGAGAAGATCCTGGAGCTGGAAGAAGAGATAGACAAGTTGCGCTGGGGTATTATAAGATTATCTAAGGTCCAAAGAGAGGGGGAGGACACGGTAATCCTCGAACCCGGCAACTTATTCTATCACCGGGAGGGTGACCATCTGTCTCAAGAAGGTGTCGGTTTTATCGTTCACATGTGTCTCGTTAACAAAGTTGTAAAGATTGGGAGTGTAGTCCTTATACTCAGAGTCACCAAACGGTATTCGCTGAAGGTCATACAGGCTTACGTACCAACCTCTACACATCCTTATGAGGAGGTAAAGGAAATGTATGAGGATATTCCTAGAGCCATGCATTCCCCCAAAACCCACTACACGGTGTTAATGAGAGACTTCAACACAAAACTAGGCACGAGAGAGAATGGTGAGCTGAAATTAGGGGAATTCGGAATAGGGCAACGAAACCCTAGGGGATAGCAGCTGGCCGAAGTTATGGAGAAAGAGGGACTCTTTATGATGAACTCTTTCTTCCAAAAGCGGTCCCCAGAAAGTGGACCTGGTCGAGCCCCGACGGTACGACACAAAATGAGATTGACTTCATTATGACGACCAGATGACAACTGTTCACTGATGTCTCAGTGATCATCATCATCATCATTACAGCCTTTCACAGGCCCACTGCTGAACATAGGCCTCCCCCAATTAATGCCATAAAGCACGGTCCAGAGCCACCTGCATCCATCGACTTCCTGCATGTCTTACCAGGTCGTCACTCTATCTATTGGGAGGTCGCCCTACACTACGCCTACCGGTACGAGGCTGCCACTCGAGCACCTTTCTCCCCATCGGGTATCGGTTGTTCGCGCTTCGGTGCTTCGCTGCCAGTTTCACCCTTGCGATCATGCGTCTCAGTGATGTACAAACTGGCAGTGATCACCGAATGGTTAGAGGCACACTGAACCAAAACGTTAAGTTGGAGAGATCTCGTCTAATGAAGTCAACGCTCCGTCCCACTTGTGCTCTAATCCAGAATCCTGAAACCTTTCAGCTCGAGTTACAAAACCGTTTTCATTGCCTAGAAGATTGCAATGCAGTGGACGATATGAATGACAAGCTAGTGGAAACTGTCCATGCGGTCTTACCATCAGGTGGACTGTGTGCTCGTTTGTCAACCTTATTCTATTAAAAAAATTGACAGTAGGCAAGCGGGTCGGGTTCGACCCCCGCCGGCACTAATAAATTGTTAATTGCGATTTAACTGCAAATTTACCTTGTGTTCGGCGGCTTAAGAAACATAGCGAGGAAACCTGTATGTCTGAGGAATAAAATATCTAGGACGATTTGTTCCATAACCCTCAGAAATAAATGGAAGGTATTGTTTAGTAGTGGGAGGTATTATAGGCTATAACTTAACATTTTTTAACCCTCGATTAACTCCCGACGAAAACAGAGGGGTGTTAAAACAAGTATATAATACTTATGTAGTGTGTATTTGTGTGTCTGTCTGTGGAATTATAGCTCCTGAACAGATAAATTGCTTCTAATAAAGTTTTTTTTCTTTCGTTAGTACGGTGTCTCATTCGAGAGTGTTTTTGGCTATGTTTCAAGAAAATCTGTTCAACTGCTTGATGATCATTTGTTCCGAGGGTTTTAATTTTTTTGATTTAGGTTATTAATTACTTACTTCTCCTTCTTTGTCACATTTGTCTTATTACTGTACTTATTCGAAATGCCCCTCACGTTGGACGCGGCTCTTTCTTTCACCATTCCAATCCTACAATACACAGATTCCATCATTTTTTTGTTTTCAATGTTAAGGGCGTATTTCGCAATATTTATGTTATTTTCCTAATCGTGTTTTATACTAAAATATCATGCATTGGCTCCAATTCAAATCTATCATTTTAATATGTACATTTAAGTTTTAAAAACGTCTATCTGATTTAACCTTCGTCGTGACGTTTTATTTCTACGTGCGGTATGGTGGCGGCTTAATATAATCGGTCACCTCATACTTTCCCGTTAGGCAAAGACCTTATGGATTCCGACGAAACCAACAGATGGTGATATAATCAACTTGCTTACGCCAGGCGCAAAATATACGGCGACGGAAAGCAACATACAACAAAAATCCTCGCCCTCAACGGGAGATGTGCATGTCCAGAAGTGGATATATGGCAAGGACAATAATAAGTAATGTAGGCAAATGGTGAAGATTAATTAATTATAAAGTTTCTCAAACATTCTGTAAAATTATTACTCTAGTCTAAAAATCCTATTAAGTACGGTATTCATGTTTTCTAATAATACATAATTTAAAGACGAGTAAGAAGTGAAGTGAAGAAGAGTGAAATTGATGCAAGTGGGTCAGGGCCACACCTTGTGGCAGTATAATGGGAGCTCGCAATAAACTCGGGATGGGATTTAATAATGATGTGATGATAATCTTTTGTATGACAAGCGAATTATATAAAAGTCAACATTCGGTGAAACTCACTTATTTGCTACTGTTTTAACTAGCCTTCCATCACTTGATGTGCTAGATAGCCAAGAGTACTGAAAAAAAAGTGTATTTTAGTATAGATTTAAACTTCCAAATAACACACACCTCTAATAAGCATAGACATAGAGAGAATGGACTGAGCTATGGAGCGTATAAGCAAGGAGTACCAACTCCCATAGTAGAATAGTTGAAAAAGTGGCCATCTGTAAGCAGTAAATAACAGCTCATAAACTCTCCACTAGTGTTGCCAAAAATCGGTCTTGGTCTTGCAGTATTGGTCTTGTTCTTGTATTTTTGCAAGACCAAGACCAAGAACAAGACCGAACTCCCATAGTAGAATAGTTGAAAAAGTGGCCATCTGTAAGCAGTAAATAACAGCTCATAAACTCTCCACTAGTGTTGCCAAAAATCGGTCTTGGTCTTGCAGTATTGGTCTTGTTCTTGTATTTTTGCAAGACCAAGACCAAGAACAAGACCGCCTAATTTTAGCAAGACCAAGACCAAGACTGACCGTGCAAGATTTGAGCAAGAACAAGACTAACCCTGCGAGACTCTTGCGTCTTGCAGTTAGGAATGAGTGTTGTTTCAGGGAGTATATGAGTTCGTAAAAGAAAAAACAGTGCATCCCTAGTTTTGACCATCGGCACTTTGATATGCGCGGCGTCTTGTTGTCGGCATCATCAAAGGTCGAATACTGACCTGTCAAAGAAATTTTGCAGCTATTAAGAAGTACTACTAAGTAATAGATAAACATGTTCAATAAGTTCACTGCAAATCTCGATTTTTGGAAGTGTGTGTTTATGAACACAAAGTGTTCGAATATGTCGTCACCCATTTGATAAATATTAACACTTTTAACACACTTGAAACGTGTAAACATTTTATACAATGCTAATCGAATAATGTAAAAAGTGTGCATATTAAATAAAAAGCGTAAAATAAGATCTATGTACTTTTTAGGAGCCCGAGTATCTCTTAGAGAACCGTTTAAAGAAATTGATTGCATCGAATTGATGTAAATAATAGTGATTTGCACAGTTTTAATAGAAGAAATAAAAAAAAATCATAATACCTGCTTTCCGGTTACACAAAGTATATAATGCGTTCTTGGGTAGCGATATACGCTATTATAATAAGATTCCAAAAGAAATGTTAGATCTTTCAGCTTTTCTATTTAAGTCAGACAAAAATGCTTGGAACTACCTCTCGTACTACACAGGACTAACTAGAAATTTCTAAACCGATTTGGTATCTACATATACATTTGACATTTTATGTTTGACTTATCGCTTTACATAATTGAAGAACTATTGTAAAAATACTTTGAAAAGAGCAACTACTGAGTTTCTTACTTTCTTCCATGATTCTTCTCAGTAGAATCAGAACCCCTGGACATGGAAAAGAAAAAAAATTGGGGAAAACAGTGATTATATGACTATTCAAAAGTGTATTTTTAATGCCTACTTGAATAAAACATATTTGAATTTTGAATGACAAACGAGAAAAGGCAAATTTAATTTAATTAACATAGATTAATTCAATCACAAGAAGAACATAATATACACAATTTTATTTACATATTTACATTTCATTTTTACGTAGGCACACTATACCTATCTGGAAACGCATCTACTTTATTAATCTTCTGAAGAATCATTAATTTTATCAAGGGATGCCAAACTTTCCTTTATCGGTCTTTCGGCGTGTACTTACAAATAGTAGTATTTATTTTAATTCCAATTGAGCTTTGCTTCGAGTCTAATGTATTAATTGTTTTTAATCTACTCCTTGTTGTTCTCGGAGTGATAAGTTTACAATTTGACACGAGTGACGAAGAGTCGAATAGTTTTAGTCGGAGTAGTTAGAGTTGGAGTTATAGATCTAAAAGACCTAAAAGTAAATTTGATGAGTTTTTCGACATAATTCATGCATCCCAAATTGCTTTCTGTAAATTATGCCAACATAAAAAGGTTGAAATAAAAATGAAAAACAGAAACACTTCAGTCTTAAGGAAGCAGTACCTGGTTGACCGAGCTTTGCTCGGTATTTTTCGCTCGATTTTTTTTAATTCTTGTGTCTTGGAAATTATATTTAGATACCAATTACATACTGATGAAATATAAATAATATTTTTTGATCTTAGCGACATAACAGAAAAAACGGAACTGGTTATTTGAATAAAAAATCATGAGTGCAATTATTTTAATTTAAATTTTCGTGTTTCTAAAAAATACTAAAAAAAGGGCTCGAAAAAATAGATTTTCTCAAAAAAGAAAGGAACTTGAAAAAAAATTAAAAAAAGTCGGTCGGTCGGTCTGGGCTCGAACCGGGGTTTTACGATTCTGTGACCGCCCATTATACCAATTAAGCTATATATAATCATTAACAATCTGTCAAAATTTACCTTCTTATTCTAACGATATTGTAGCAGTTTTTCATTGCCTAAAAACACGGACAAAAAGACATTTTCTAAAAATAAATCCTAGCTATAGATCGATTTTTTTATCCCCGAAACTCCCTGGACACTAAATTTTATGAAAATCGTTGGAGCCGTTTCCGAGATCCCGATTATTAACGAGCAATTCTTGTATATATATATATATATATATATATATATATATATATATATATATATATATATATATATATATATATATACAAGAATTGCTCGTTTAATTGTATAGGATCTAATATCTTTCCACAAAAAGGAATCACAAATATTTCTTCCTGAAAAACCAAAATTAAGTGGAGATATGCTGCACAAGCTTTTTAATAACCACCGTAAAAAGTGGACAGGTAAGAAAAAATATACTTATCACACAATTACATAATACATATATTATATAACTAGCGGCCGCCTGCGACTTCGTCCGCGTACACTATCTGATTTCCTATGAGATTTTGAAATTTTCTCGCTGCAAAAGTCTTACCTAAGTATAAAGAGGCTATATAGGTAAAGCTTAACTATGCAAGTATTTATTATTTAAAATTAATAAAGTAAATGGCGATCTTCATTTTACCCCCATTTCACCCCCTTAGGGTTAGGATTTCGTAAAACAGCATATTCAGGATTTTATTATTGAAAACTTTTAACTTTAATGCCGATTTACGTGTCTCTAACTTCAAAAACGTAGGACTTTCATACAAACTTCCAACTCCCATTTCACTACCTTAGGGATAAATTTTCTCAAAACCGTTTCTTAACTGATCTCTATGCCATAAAAGGAACCTACCTTACAAACTTCAAGTTTGTGTGTTCTATAGTTCCTGAGCATAGAGAATATAGCCACTAGAGAGCGTATAGGCAGATTTCTTCTAAGCATACGACTCACTACTGCGGGCCGGGGGACGAGGAAGAACGCGTGGCTGCAAATGGTCAAGTTGCGTTGTTATGGCTATCTTTAGGGTTGCTCTTCTTAATAAAGGAAAATATTCGTTATCGATAAAATGGATTTTATCATTATGAAAAATACTTAATTAAAATGATAGAAATAATATTTAATCAAAATCAATCAGTTACAACGAAAACATTTATTTATTATATTATTATTGATTTTTAAAGTGAATTAATTTGTTATATTTATTTCGAATTAAAGTTTAAGGGTCCTGATTATTGTTTGTAAAAAATATAAACAAGCGTCTACCGTCTACATATTTGTAAATTATGCATCTTGCTAATTCAATTAAATGATTTGCTGATTCTATTTCCAATTGATGAAAATGAATATACGGGAATCAATAATACCTAATCAGAGATTTTAAAACCGTTCTCATAAAATAATTGGTATTATATTTCGAAGGCAGTACTTTTGAACCACTCTCATTGATCGCCCTCTTATTAAAATTTTTACAACGACGACAAATATCTATTACTGTAGTGGATCCGTACAATAACTTGTCTTTGGTGTCCTTTTGAAATTGTAAGCCGTTCTGATTTGGTACACCAATCTAACTAATTTAACTAGGTAACTATAAACTTTTACTAAGAAAAAATACCGACAAACTGAGAACCTATTTTTTCTGAAGACGGTTAAAAGTAGATAAGTATTTTTTCACGGTGTGTGAATTGAATAATCTTTTTATTAATTTTAATTTTATTATTTTCGATATCGACTTTCAGCTATTAAAGGTAACAGTAAGTACTAATGTTTACGATAAACATACAAAGGGAAAGAAAGGGATAGAAGCATTAGAATTGTCTAATAATAGAACGAGACTTTTCCAAAAGACATCAACGCGCGACTCAACCATGTCGTTATTTACCCGACCACCGTTTTAGATAGACCCCTGCGGTGGCTCATAATCTGAATTAATCAACAATAATTTTCGTATTTTTTACTTAGCAATGAAAAGTTCCTCCATTCTTTTTGGACATCTGTCCTGGAATGATTCCCACACCACTTCACCGCGCATTTTGATGCATTATAATTGCATAAAGGTTATAAAAATTTGCATTAATTTAGCGTGCACACAGGTCTAACACTTGGACAATACTAAAATGGTTAATAGTACCATAGCCGATGCATAGGCGACAAAATACTAATAGTTTTCGAGCGTCGGGGCACTGTATGCGCAGTCAAGTGGTTATATAGTCTTTGTTCCTGAGATATCATTATAGTCAGTCAGTGAGTGGTAGTTATATATATAAATATATATATATATATATATATATATATATATATATATATATAGATTATAGGCTTAAATATGTATTTATATATTTTTTTCATATCATTATCTCATATTTTCATTTGTTTTTATAATCGGTGAGACACATGATATACTGTTTTATTTCAGTCTGAAAATAGCAGTGACAACATCACGACAGCTACAGTTGATTGGATGGTTAAAAATATCTTCCCTTCTCATTTCTCGATGACGAAGCTACACAAGTATATTTTCGATCAATTTGGCCAAATATGGTGTTTCCTAAAAGGTCCACACTTAGAAGGAAGGTCAAAGAACGGTTTGAAGAGCTTCAATTGAATCTTAAGAAACGACTACAACAATTTTCATCTAAAATGTCATTTACCATTGATGGATGGACGTTAATTGCTGGTAAGAGTTACTACGGGGTCACTATTCATTATATAGATAACGAATGGAAGTATCGATCTGTAGTCCTTGATTTTATAACATCACGCGGTCGACATACTGGGGAAGATATTGCAACGATTTTCCACGAATGTTTATTGGTATATTGCATGATGATTTTCAAATCACAGATAGTGAATGGCAAATACTCGACAAAATGCATATAAGTTTCTTATAAACTTTAAACTTCTATCAACGAAACTTGGTGGAGAAAAATATGTTACATTACCGCTAGTCATTGTATCATTCAATCTCTTGCTCGATAAAATTGAATCCATGGTAAAACAATTAGATGAGAAACCTAATCGATCCGAAGTGGATGAAAGTTTTATTCTGGGTTTTCAAGCAGCTCGAGACAAAATGCTTAAACATTATAAAAAGAGCAACTGGATTTATTGTACCTCTTTAATTTTAGACCCAAGGCATAAGACTCAGACTTTTGATACATGACATTATGGGGGAAGCAAATTAAAACAGAAAGCCTGCGCAAATTTAATGAACTTTATAAAGAATATAAAAGTCTACACTCAGTGAATACATCTCTAGAATCACCAAGTAAAAAGTCAAATAATTCTTGGTCAAAAGAATTAATATAAAATAACAGTAATGTCAAAGTTGTTGTGTATTGTTATGTAATTTAATTTGTATTGTATTTTTTTATTTTTATTTAAATAAATGGTAAATTGTATAACTCTTTTATTCCATTTCATATAAGGGTCTGTCAATCTCTTTCTAGACAGATAATGTTCTTTATAATACAGTCAAGTTAATGTCATTAATTTGTTTTTTATATGTTTTGACTAAGATTTAGCACATGTAAGCTTATTAAATGTAAACGTTTATTAAGAAACAGACTAACTCCCGTGGCTGTGAGACTTGGTAGACAGCTCAGTTGGTTAGAGCATCGGTACGGATCGCTTAGGTCGTGGGTTCAAACCCCACCCGGTATTAGTTGATTTTTCGAATTTCTCATTAAATGTTGTAACATTTATTAATTTGGTTGGTCTTTCTACGGCTATGTTAATTCAAGCTCAAAATGTGCCTACTCTGTTAAGTTGTTCTAAGATCTAAAGTAACGTTTAATAAATAACAATAGGCTAATAGGGTAGTTGCGAGACTTGCGAGACTCTTGCTGCAAGACCATGACCAGGAACAAGACTGAGAGCGCAATACCAAGACCAAGAACAAGACCAGGTGTATTGGCGCAAGACCAAGACCAAAACTGGCTAAGTCTCGTCTTGTTCTTGCATTTGGGCAACACTACTCTCCACAACAGCGCTGGAGTAGCTACTGGGATGAAATGAACTTAGCAGTTGTCGACGGTTTAAGTGGGCTGCTAAACTGCTCAGTAGCTCTAAAATCTAAAATAATTTTATCTAGTAAATATAACCTCGAAAAAGTCGTCTATCCCACTAATATTTTTGGTGCGTTTTTTGAAGTATTTATAGTGTAGTTATAGTTATAGTGGCGCCACCCTTATTTAACTGTTTTCTATGGACACTTTAATACACAGTCTGTACTTCTTACTTCTACACTCCATAGACTGAGCGTTAGCCTCACAAAAGTGATCATTCTCTAAGCGACTGTGCGGCCCATAGACTTACGATAGTAATAGACGAACATAGTGTGGCAAGTGAGAAGAAAATTCCATATGGCAATATAGCAAAATAGAAAAGGATAGCAAATCTTATGACCTTGTAACCGATTTTGAATGACAGGTCGTCACAAGTCGGCACACAAGAAATGAGCTCCTAGATATTTTGTATTTTTTTTTGGAGTATAATATAATAGCTATTATTATCAGTAAGTAATTGTTTTCTAAAATGGTTATTAGTTTTGTGAGTGACTGTGGTGTTAATAGTAGAAATAATTTTAATAATTGCACATTTCTCAGATATATTCTCAATAATAAGACGCGTTTAGTTATGGTTAAAATTTAAGTTGTATAGTGATTAAAATATAGAATATTTTCAATTATTTTATAAATTTTGATATTTTGCAAGGAAAAAGTCACGGTGTTGATAATTTGCATGAATTTGGTAAATACAATTTTATAACAAATATTTTACATTCACGCTAGGGATTGACCTAACTATACCGAAATTACTGTCGATATTTATCTTGAATGTTTATAATTAATCGATAGACACAACAAAAAGAGGAATGTAAGTTCATGCTCGGTTTGCGTTCTAAAATACAATTTTATTTTACCGTTTGTCAAACAGATTTCCTCCGGATTCTATAATTACAAAAAAAACGGTTGAGGGATGGTTAGAATCCAAAGAAGAACTCAACAATTTGCAGCGACATCTTGTGAAATATAAAAGAAAAAGTAGAATAAAACCAATTTTATTAAAAGGAGCCATTTGTACATTATTTATACCAGTAAGTCTTATAAGTTATAGGACTTCAAAAATTTTACTTCAAAAACTTTTGATAAATATAAAGATTTTTATTCATTATAAAACTGTAGTAAATTAAATATATATATATATATATATATATATATATATATATATATATATATATATATATATATATATATATATATATATATATATATATATATATCGACCGAAAAAATGTATACAGAAATAATAATAACACATGAAACTGTCCATGGCAGTAATTTTTTTTCTAAAGGTCCAAAATAAAATTTTCCGATCTGATTCTTGGGGAAAATTGTTTAAGTTTAATCGGTAGACTTACCTTTTCAGAGATTATTGGTACTTTGTACATTGTTAATTAAAATCCAATAAAACGCAGGCACGTGCTGCTTATTCTCGGGAACATGTTATATGAATATTTTTTAATTATTTTAGAATAACATGTTAAAAATTCAGTTAATTTTTGAAATTATTCAGTTTCATGCATTAACTAGATTTTTAATTTTTTTACCGCTTTCTTAACAATCATTTTTCGATAGTCCTTGTAAGTAAAATGTACATCCCTAGCTAACGCACATAATAACAAAACAAAATTGGTCACACGTTTTCGCGCTGTCAGGTGATCTACATGCTAGTATATTCTAAGTATATTTTGCTGCCAATACCTGTCTCTTTCCTGCAATCCGAAGGCTCAGTGTCCCGAAAGAAATGACAAAACGATAAAGAAATGACGCCAGTGACGTATACTAATCAGAATTCTAGAAAGAAACAACTATACCGGCCGCACATTCACTTTGTCTCTTTCGCACTTTTCGGTCTCTATTTACTGCACAAATTAATACGGAACGCATAGTCCATTCTCTCTATGTCTAATATGCTAAAAGTCCAAGTGGTCAAGCCAAGTGACCTTAAAGACCGGCCACTTTCCTCATGTAAAACCCTATTAAAGAACATGCTGTACACTCTTTCATATAATGACACTGAAGAGCTAATTAAATAGCATATAAGAACACACACACACACGCGCGCGCACGACGCACACACACACACACACACACACACACACACACACACACACAAACACACACACGCACGCACACACACGTGCACGACGCACACGCACACGCACACACACACACACACACACACAAACACGCGCACGCACGCGCACACGCACACAAACACACACACACACACACACACACACACACACAAAACCAGACCCGGACGTAATCATTCCTATTCCAACTATTGCGGAATCATCTCTTGCAGGTGCCATTATTTATTTTAAATTTATTTATGTAGTAAAACAATACTTCCTTAGTTTTCGTATTAGAAGCCTTACTTTTAAAGGCCGATGACAAGCACGTAATATTAACACTATCTCGATGTAAATGAGGGAGTGACAAACCGAACCGTTTTGTATCGTATGCCAGGGTCCTGAGATACAAGCTGCGCTTAGTTTAGGACCCGCAGCTACCTGTGTTCTTTATACTGTCACTTATTGTTAAAATAAAAAATAAAAAGTCAAAACTGGTTAAAAATCAAAAATGGAAATTTAAAACCAAATCCAAATTTGAAACACAAAGTATCAATTTTTTTTTTAATTTTTATTTTGAATGTAGAAAAATTGTACAATCGATGTTATTTTTTATAGGATAGAGTGACAAACGAGCACACAGTCCACCTGATGGTAGGTGGTTGCTGCGGCCCATCTACATCTATCCTCGATTACAAATCAAAATGCAGATGCGTTGTCACCCGTGAGGACTACGACGGAATGCCTCGTTTCCATTAAAAAGGGTCTCCGGTTCTCTACACTCATCATACGAAACACAGCAGCATTAAGCTACTATTTCACGCTGGTATTCTGTGAGAGCGTGGTACTTCCCCGGTCGAGCCGACCCATTCGTGCTACAACCATAAATTGCCGCGTGGCTCTACCCTCTTATCATCAGTATAAAAAATACTAGCTCGCCGCATCTCCATCTCCAATAGCAAAAACTCAAACGGAAAGTCTGGTTTTCTCATTAACATACCGTGACCGTTACAGCCTATCACAAGTCCACTGCCAGTCCACTGAAAGTAAATTGGTAGAAACAGGTTGACAGTCGTTTTTAGTGATTAGTACATGTATGATTCTCTCCCTTCTAAAATACAATCGCTTTTCTCCCGACTGCCTCAGAAGAAGGTTAATATTTTTCGGCTGTACGTACGTAGGTCTATTTCTTTGGCACGCTCTGTGACTTAAATGGCTTAATGGATCTTAACATATGGGGTGACGTTAGAATCCTCTCAGCTGCAGAAGTGACACAGGATATAAAACTATTCTCTACAACTACACCATTAATATAACTGCAGCAAGGATCTACCACGTCTGTAATCAAGTTATATATATATATATATATATATATATATATATATATATATATATATATATATATATAATTCAGTTATATTTTTAACGTGGTAGGACATATGCAGCTATATCATGGTAGCGACAACTCATTCGGGCTGCACGAATGAGTCGTCTCTACCATGGAAGGACCATGTTCTCACGGAAAACAGCGTAAAACAGTAGCATATATATACCAGCTCAATGTTGCCATTTATGAGGGTATATTCTGTTACACGAACTGGAGATACTTTTTATTGGAAACGAGTTATTCAATGATAAATGTAGATGTCTATAGACTCGAGCATGTACTTACCATACCAGGTGGAATGTGTGGTCGTTTGTCACCCTACCACACCTGTACCAATAAGTGTGCAGCATCATTTCATTATCAATAAGCTCCGGCCATCGTTGTCACAAAGTATCAAGGATCAAGCAGCATTTGTGGGCGTAGCGTGTCGTGGGGCGCCGCCCAGCAGTAGCAGCTTGCAGCGCATCAGGAGAATCTAATTCTTCGTTGGGTACTTACCACCACTACAGCACGAACGCGCCAACCACCTCTGCACAATCAGCAACCAGCATCACATCAAATAAGATCTTTCGATTTTACTTATCTCTATATCATGATGTCTGTCAACGATGTCCTCACTACGCAGCATCAGCTATCAACAGCAATTGAAAATTTGTATACTAATTTCAAGAAGGACGGGTCTGATAGGAAGACTCCAGACTATATCAAACGCAGATTAAATACTCTAGACAACTATTGGTTTGAGTATGAGAAGAATTATCAGCATTTATCACAACTGGATTTGGATGTACCAAGCAGAGAAAGAATAGATCAAGAACGTGAAAGATTGAAGGAGAGATTTGACAACATTAGAGCGCATATCCAAAACTATCAACCTTTGACAGAGGATAGACCTGGAACACCACTGTTAAAGCCCCTTACAATTGTCTCTAAAACAAATCCAATCACGCCGCAAATGAGTACAAGATCAACATCGAGCAAAACAGAAGAAATGTTGAAAAAACAGAATAGCAATTTTAAAGCATTTCAACGAACACTATCAAATATCAACCTGGAATTAGTATCAGAGAAATGGGAATTCGAAGACTTGTTACGTACTCTTCAGTCTCGTTGGGCAGCTATCGATGCCTTACACTGGGAGCTGAATAGCGAATTGGATGGTTCCAATGAAGCGTATGAAGAAACCTTCAGCTTCTATGAACAAAAATTTAGCCAATTCAAGAAAGATATCAATACAAAGATGTGGTCGGAAAGTCACCGAGAAAAATCCACACCCCAGATGGACATACCTACGTTCACTGGCAATTATCATCAGTGGGTATCATTCAAGGATTTGTTTTGGGAAGCAGTTCATACAAATCGAACCTTGTCAAATGCCCAAAAAATTCAATTTTTGAAAAGTAAACTTAGAGGAGAACCGGAAAAAATGGTACAGCATCTGCATATCAGTTCGGACAATTATCAAGTTTGTTGGGATTTGTTGAATCATCGATAAAATAATAACAAATTAATTTTTGGGTCTCATATCAACATTCTTTTAAATTTACCTATCGCTCAACAGCAATCAGCAGCACATATTAAGAAAATTTATGACAGCGTAAACGAAAGCCTAAATGCCATAAAAAATCTAGGCATAGACATAAGTTCATACATATATTGTCTCAAAAACTTGATGCCGAGATCACAAAGACTACATCGAATCCCTAAAGAATCCTAGGGATTTACCAACTTTAGCAGATTTTTAAATTTTTTGGAAAATAAATTTACGTCACTAGAATCATCCCGACGCAAACAAGACTCCACAACAAAATCTTCTCAGCCTGGAACAACATGTCATCAAAAGAAGCCTCATTATTTTAAATCATTTACCAGCAATCAAAATCAAGTCACAAATTATGCACAGAAAAACTCACAAACAGGATATACATGCAAAAATGAAAACCACGGCATATTTCACTGCAGCAACTTTCTCAAATTACAACCAACGGAAAGGCGAAATTGAAATATTGCTTCAATTGTCTTTACGATCACTACGGCAAAAATTGCATATCGGCAAAACGTTGCCGCGAGTGTAATGGCCGACATAACACACTCATATACGAGGCCTACGTGAAGCCGTTGACCTCAACAACAGAACAACGTAGAAATGCTAGCAACGTGTCACAAAATAATATAAATGAAACCCTCTTAGCAACAGCACTAGTAAAAGTACAAAGTGTTAATGGCTCTTATGTCAAAATTCGAGCGCTGATTGATCAGGGTTCCCAGACCTCCCTGATTACTGAGAAGGCAGCTCAAATGTTACAACTTCCTCGACAGAGGTGCAAAGGTGTCATTTTCGGAGTAGGAGCAAAGGAAAACAACTGTAAAGGTGTTATTAACATAACTTGCTCATCGGCTTACAGCGACTATCAATTTACATCAGATGTGTTTATCATGAAAAACTTAATTAACAATCTGCCCAACAAGACATTCGACAAACCAGACTGGTCATATCTAGAAAACATTCAACTCGCCGATCCCGAATTCAACGTGAGCCGCCCAGTAGACTTGTTGTTGGGGGCGGACGTCTATTCTTCTATCATATTAGGCGGTATCATTTCATCACAACAATCACAACCTGTGGCACAGCAAACACGTCTCGGGTGGATTTTATGTGGCAACGTAAAATCCTATCAATGCAACGTTATTATGAACAATATAGATGAGATTCAACGTTTTTGGGAGATAGAAAACATACCTGACGAACTCACCATGACCCAAGAAGATGCTCAATGCCTGGAGTATTTCAAAAACACGACAACAAGGCAAGAAGATGGGAAATACATTGTTAGATTGCCATTTATATCAGAAGTAGTGCAAAAATTAGGAGAATCAAAATCAAGAGCAATAGCGCAGTTTAAACAGTTAGAAAAAAGATTTACTTACCGAAAAGATATTGAAAAAGAATATAAATCATTTATCCACGAGTACTTGGAATTAGGTCATATGAAAATGTCGCCATGCAACAAGATGCCTGCCTACAGCCTGTATTTACCACATCATTGCATTCAACGGCTGGAGTCAACAACAACTTCGCTTCGAGTAGTCTTTAACGGAGCGTCAAAAACTTCGAGCGGCTTAAGCTTGAACGACGTGATGCACCAAGGTCCCAACCTGCAACAGGTCCTGTTATCACTAATTATCACCTGGCGACAGTACCAATATGCCTACACCGCTGACATCGAGAAAATGTTTCGGCAAATTATCATTCACGAAGAAGATCAGAGATATCAAAGAATCATATGGAGAAATTCACCAACTGAAACTTTACAAGAATATCAATTAGCTACTGTCACATATGGAACTAAAGCAGCACCATTTCTTGCCATGATGGTATTGAAATAGCTAGCCAAAGATGAAGGTCATAAGTATCAGGAAAGCCCAGCAGCGAAGGTCCTGCAAGAACATTTTTATATGGACGACCTGATCAGTGGGAGTCATGACCTCGCATCAGCTAAAAAGTTACAATCAGACTTAAAGAAACTTACTAAAAGCAGGTGGATTTAATTTAAGAAAATGGTCAGCCAATACACCGTGTCTTCTAGAGGGAGTCTACAAAAGGGAAGTGTCTACAAAAACCTTAGGCCTGCAATGGCTTACGCAATCAGATCAGCTTACTTTTGACTTGAAGATCGATTTATCAACATCAAAACTAACGAAACGAAGCTTGTTATCAAATATCTCAAAGCTCTACGACCCAGTAGGATTTTTAACGCCAGTTAGCACAAAATTGAAATTATTATTCCAAAAAATTTGGCAATATGACTTAAAATGGGACGACGAGCTTCCTCATGAGATTCAAGTGGATTGGACGAAGATCAAAGAAGATATCAAAAATATATCACAGATACGTATACCTAGATGGTTAAAGAGCAACAAAAATGACGTTATCATTCTTCATGGGTTCAGTGACGCGTCGATGAACGCATACGCTTGCGCAATTTATTGCAAGATAGTTCGTGAAAAACAAGAGGGAAGTAAAAACATATCCGTCGTCCTCGTTACAGCAAAATCCAGGCTAGTACTACCGAAAAAGAAGATCAGCATACCTCGCTTAGAACTGTGTGCAACCCTACTTTTATCAAAGCTCAAGGAAAAGGTGAAATCATGTTTAGCAGATTACAATATCAAAATGTTTGGATGGTGTGATTTGACAGCAGTATTGGGTTGGCTGCAAGGAGATCCGAAACGCTGGAACGTTTTTGTAGCCAACAGAGTAGCTAAGATCACAGAAGTTTTACCACCGGAATGTTGGCGCTATGTCAAGTCGCAGGATAACCCAGCTGACTGTGCCAGCCGAGGAATCAGCACGAAACAGCTTCATCGACATCAGTTGTGGTGGTATGGACCAGCGTGGTTATCATACTCCGACGATGATAACGTAAAGAAGATCACTTACACCACCGATGAAGAGGTCAAAACCATAAAGCAAGTACACACCACAACCTGCTCAAGCGAAGACGACGTCATTACCCAATTAATAAGCAAGCACAGCAGTTTCACGCGAGTGACAAGAATATTAGCCTACATACTACGTATAAAGCAAAATAATAAGCAAAGCTATTTAACAGCACAAGAATTACAAAAGGCAAAGCAAAAAATTATCAAGCACGTACAAAGCAAGGAGTTTGGAGAAGATATCGGCTATTTACAAAAGTATAACAAAGCAAGGCCAAATAGCAAATTATTACCTTTAAATCCTTTTATCGATTCTGAAGGTATGTTGAGAGTAGGTGGTAGACTGCAAAACGCTTCGATCAGCAAAGAAATGATGCATCCCCTTATCATCCCCCACGAGAGTCACCTGACACACCTACTCATTGATCAAGCTCATAAAATGACATATCACGGAGGAGCCCGTGTCACCTTAGCGTGGCTACGACAACAGTATTGGGCCTAGGTGGGAACAGAGCAATCAAAAAACGCCTGCGCAACTGCGTAACCTGTAAAAAACACAACCCTACAAAACATTGTCAGCTTATGGGCGATCTTCCTGAAGCAAGAATAATTCCGTCGAGACCATTTCTTCGAACAGGGGTGGATTTTTCAGGTTTTGTTGACGTAAAATCAAGTAAAGGCAGAGGAATCAAGACAAGATACATAGCAGTGTTTGTTTGTATGGTCACAAAAGCCATACATCTTGAGTTAGTATCCGATTTAACTTCATCAGCATTCTTAGCAGCATTAAGAAGAATGGCGGCGAGGCGTGGCACACCACATCACATTTACAGCGATAATGGTACGAATTTCGTTGGTACCAACCGAATCATCAATCAAGAAATAATTGATCTAAAATCCATTATCACAAATGAGTTCTTATCAGAAATAAGCGAAATGAATATCACATGGCATTTCAATGCTCCATCATGGCCCAGTGCGGGGGGTCTGTGGGAAGCGGCTGTGAAGAGTGTTAAATACCATTTTCGCAGGGTCATCGGCGAACAAAAACTCACCTTCGAGGAGTTCTCAACACTGCTAACACAGATAGAAGCCTGCCTGAATTCCCGACCGCTCTGCGCTATCACTGAAGATCCAAATGATATCAATTACCTGACTCCATCTCACTTTCTGACCAGCGGTCCAGTTTTAAGTATCGTGGAGACAGAGAAAGACGAAAGAACACGTTGGCATATGACGCAGAAGATATTCAATGATGTTTGGAAGCGCTGGAAGTCTGAATATCTGACAGCATTATCCGCCAGGAACAAATGGCAGCAATCAACTGAAAATATCAAAATTGATGACATTGTAATCATTCATGAAGCAAACCTACCTGCCGGGAGACGGGCAGTAGGGAGAGTTATCGATGTTCACTCCGGCAAAGATGGATTAGTCCGAGTAGTTACTGTTAAAACAAAAAACGGGACTATTAAGAGACCTATCACGAAATTAACCATTTTACCAACTCAGTCTGAAGCAAACTATCAGAATCCCACAAACTGCCAATCAAGTCCGGAAAACAATCAAGAATTAAGTTTGAAAGCAGATCACAAAACCGACAAACCAGAAAAAGCACGATCTAGTATCAAACTTTGTAATTTTATCATGTACGAGGTGTGTTCAAAAAGTAAGGTGACTTTATATTTTTATGAAAAACTATTTATTTATTCATCAATATTGTTGGCGACGCGCCTATAAGAATGTTTCAGTTTATTAAGTCAACCGATGACGAATTACTTTTCAAAGACTTATTGTCCAATAGAAATGTTCTGATAAGAAAATGCTTAGTTAAATCTTAAAGAAATGTCGAATTAATGATATGAAGTTCTTGGGTTCGACTCCCAGGCCGGACTAGTTTACTGTTTTCTAAGTAATATCTTTCAATAAATTCATATAGGGAATTTTATGTTATAAATTATGTTACCGGATTTGTTCCCCGGTTGAAATCGTCTTTCCAACGATGTAAATTCAAAGGAATATTAAAGTGAAGTAAGAGATCGGATTTGTTCCCCGGTCGAGATGATCACTCTGTGCACAAACAGAATTAACGGAAGTTAATTGCATAAGTATTGTCTTGTATAAGTATGATACGTTTTGTACGAAAACAAATGCCTATTTGTTATGATTGATTAATGAAAACATTCACTTGTATTGTTATCTGATAAGAAACATGATAACTGATAAGAATCTTATCAGAGATAGTTTCCTACAGTTTGAAAATTATGTAGAAGCACTTGTTTATCTAATATTGTTAAAATTAGTGTATTTCAGACTTTCATTTTTCTGATAGCCGAGAGCCGTGCAAAGTTAGTTGTTCAAATAGTGTGAGTTCACGGAAGCACGCTGGCCACGCCCTTAGGAGGCCGAATATGTAAAAATTTAAAATGTTTGTAATTTCAGCAATTTATGTAAAAATGACTTGTAAAACATTTCAGGTTGATTGTACGTGCTAAAAAGGTGAATTCTGTGTTATTTTTATGTGAAAATTCCTGTGTATAAGTGAAATAATGATAGTTTTGTATAAGAAATTTAAAAGTGTTTTAAATAGTGAAATAAATAGAGAAAATGTAAATTAAACTATTGTATTAGTTAACATATGTATAAATTCAAGTGGGAAACATTGTTTTAACTTTCTGTGTTAAATATTTAAGAAGTTTGGATTTTGAATTTGTGATTAAAATAGGCATGTTTTGTTTTATAAATTAAAGGATTTTTGTGATACGAAAAAATAATATATATCATGGTGTAGATATTGTTTTGTGCTATCTAAATAGATAACTTGTATTTATGTATGATTTATGTGAATAAAGAAATTAAGTGAAACGTGAGAGAGTAATATTACAAATTCATGTAATTAAGTTGCGCAGGCACGCGAATGGCGCGGCTCACTTTCGCGTATAGCTCTGGGGGTAGCTTAGTGAACGGGTTTTACTGCAATTCGTTCGGGAAATTAGTTCGAAAAATAAGAAAATCCTTCGGGAAAAGTGAAAAACCAGCAGTCAAGAAGAAAAAGTGTAGGGAAGTGATAGGGAAAAGTGATTACTCTCTCACGGAACGGTTTGAAGATAATTGCTGTTTTATTCCCAAGTAATTCATCCCTAAATTTATACAGTCCACATCGAAGAATTAAGGCGTCGGGACCGGGACGACTTCGGAAGACCCGTAATCCCCGTCTGAACCCACTTGCTGAAAAAGAAAGAGGTTATCGCCCTAGTGTGTTACTCCGTTGCGGAGATCACATACGTTGTTCCCGAACCCAACGTAGGCGTTATAGGAGGCCGGATCGAGAGAAGCCTCGATTCCTCCCTTCTGTTTCTTTATCGAACGTTCCAGCCCGTCTGGTTCGTTTTAAATTGGTCCTTCCGAACCTGTTTCCTTTTCAAATATTTATGTTGTCCCCTTCAAAGTAATCCCCCTCAGATATAATATACTTGTGCTAACGCTTTTTCCAATCGTCAAAGCATTTCTGATAATCACTTTCTGGTATAGCCTTCAGCTTTTTCAGCGATGCAGTTTTTATCTCTTCAATCGTTGCAAATCTTGGTCCTTTCATAGGTCTCTTCAGTTTTGGGAACAGGAAAAAGTCACATGGGGCCAAATCCGGTGAATATGGTGGCTGGGGCATGATTGTAGTGTTGTTTTTGGTCAAAAAACCTCTCACAAGCAACGATGAGTGAGCAGGTGCATTATCGTGATGCAAAAACCATGAATTGTTTACCCACAATTCGGGACGTTTCTTACGTATTGCTTCTCGCAAATGGCGCATAACTTCAAGGTAATACTCCTTATTGACCGTACGACCTTGTGGCAAGAACTCATGATGCACCACACCCCTACAGTCGAAGAAAACTGTAAGCTAAACCTTCACATTTGATCGAACTTGGCGTGCTTTTTTTGGTCTTGGTGATTCAGTGTGCTTCCACTGGGACGATTGAGTCTTAGTTTCGACGTCATAACCGTATACCCATGTTTCGTCACCTGTTATGACCCTTTTGAGCAAATCTGGGTCGTTGTTGACATCATCCAATAGCTCTTGAGCGATTGTCATGCGACGGTTCTTTTGGTCGAAATTGAGTAATTTTGGAACAAATTTCGCTGACACACGTTTCATCCAAAATATCCAAAAAATCCGAAAAAATTTCATGGCAAGAGCCAACCGATATGCCAACATCCTCCGCAACTTCTCTGATAGTGATTCGACGATTTTCCAAAACAATTTTCTTCACTATTTCAACGTTTTCATCGGTTGTTGACGTGCTGGGGCGTCCAGAGCGAGGTTCGTCATTGGCATCTTCTCGGCCATCTTGAAAGAGCTTGTACCACTTATAAACGTTTTTTTTACTAAGAGTAGACTCACCGTATGCCACTGTCAACATTTCAAGTGTTTTGGAGCACGTAATTCCATTTTTTACACAAAATTTGATGCAAATTCTTTGATCCATTTTTTTTGATAGAAGAAAATCGCCGAGCACACCAAAGTACGTCTGACCTTTGTAACTATCAAAAATATACTAAACATGCTATACACTTCAAACTTGAAACATATGCTCAGGACATGTGTACCAACGCAACAAAATACAAAAATCGAAAATCGAATGTACGTTGCCCGCGAAATTCAAAAAGTCACCTTACTTTTTGAACACACCTCGTACACACTGCTTATTTTTACGTTATTCGCACAAACAGCACAAGAGGAGCATTTAATGTAACAAATTTTAAGGATACCCAGAGTTTATACTTCGATAAAACATCAAACATGAGGCTTATCCGAGATGAATGGAAAGTCATTATTTATTACGATTTAGACCCGTACTGGCAAGGTTCAAAACTACTAGAAACATATATCACTCACCTCGAAAACATATGTTCAAAATTGAAAGAGCGACAACAATGTGACATAATCCTATTACAATTACGCCACGGGAGCACTGAGTTACACTACTACGATCAGCTGTTGCTTGGTCAGCAGTCGGCGGCGGGAATACGAGTACGTCGCGGGCTTATCAATGGCGTGGGAAATGTCGCGCATGCACTATTCGGCGTACTTGACAATGACTTCGCTGAACAATATACAAAGGACATTGAACTCTTCCATCAGCATATCAATAAATTAAAGCAAGAAAATTCTGTTATTAAAGAAGAGATACAAAAATTAAGAGCTAGCAACGAGTTTACCTTATCATCTGTAATATCAAACAACATCTTAGTTAATTTGAAAAAGATACAAAGTACCTTGCTCGATGTTGTTACCGACATTTATCAGGGGAAATTTGATATTGCAACATTTCTGGACATTTAACAAAAGATCTATCATTGCCTATAGATGATATACACAACGGCGTATCAAAATTGTATCATTTACTGAGAGTAAAGGTCAAAGCCACGTATCAAAACCTTTTACTCGAAATTAAAATACCACTTTTAACCAGAGAAAGCTATGACAACTACAGAGTTTTACCTATTCCTCAATCATACGACAATAAGATGATAAACATAATTCCGATCTCTGATTACTTTGCTGTAAACATCCAAAGAGACTCATACATACCTATGACTGAAGCCGAAGTACAATCATGTCCACATTCAGACCTCACCACGAAACTTTGTGAGATACGGGGTCCTGTTTACCATACGCAAAATGATCAAAATTTGTGTATCAAGAATCATTCAACAGACCAATGTCCCACTAATATTAACAGTTGTAAAAATTCATGGAATGCGCTCAACACTATAAACACATACTTATTTTTCTGCTGCGAACAATGCACTCTTCGATTCATATGCGACAATCAAGTTACATCGGAGCGCGTCAGCAAGGCCGGCGTTTTATCAGTCGGGAATAATTGCGTGCTCAAGGGAGACGCATTCATAATCTATCCACACAACTATCACATCAACACAATGCACGCACACCATTTATTAGCCATAGATATTCCACCTATCAACAACAGAATCAACTTGACCATACCTATCAGTAAAGGTGAGATAAGCCAACCAGAGAAGAGAGAACGACAAGCGTCCTTGAAAAAGATCGGGGGTCAAATCGATCAAATGAAAAAAGAAAACATAGATGTTGAAGTGAATCAGCTGTCAACCCACGACTTACACCACTATGTTGTTATCTACGTGTTAGTGGGAGCACTCGGGGCAGCGGGCGTAGTGGTACTTTGGAAGCGAGTGAGACAAGCGCGCCGGCGGAGCCTAGTGCCTGCGGCCCGCCCGGAGCCGGTACCACGGTTATCTCTTCAAGACATTCCTCGTGCTTGTACAAGTGATAATGTCAGTGCCAATCAAAACATATAAGTGCAAAGTGCGCGAGTACAAAACAAAGGCACCTCACCCGTATTTGCGAGAGTGTGCTTGAAGGACATACAAGTAAAATAGATCTGGACATGGACCTTTAACTACTTATTTTTATTTTATTTATTAGTGACATACTATGATAGTTTCTTAACTTGTCATTATCTTATATCATTATCATTTTATCTTATGTCATTTTTGTTGTTTCCTATCTATCTTATCACTCTCATCTCTCGCCCGGGAGCATGTACAGTGCAACCGTACATTTTAGTGTGTAAGCGATTTATTTAGGTCAACATAATTTGCGTCGTTCACTTTAGTTTTTGAGCAATCGACAGTTGACGTTGTCGCTCAGAACACGATAGACGCGTTCTATATCATTATCAATATCATTATATAAGATCATTATTTATTTAAAATAAAATAATTTTTCCTATCAACTACCATTTAAAGGTGTTCCGTACACCTTGACTACCGTGGTTACGCGATAGATCAAAAACTGTTAAGGTGAAAACAGATTGGGCTTACGTGATACCACGTATGTGTTGTTATGTCCGTGAGAAGACATCGGTTTTCATAGTAAATATGTAGAATATCATTATTTCAAATCATATTTATCTTACGTGACGTCGATCTAATCCCACTCGGATGCGCTACTGCGTGTGCGTCATAGCCCGTGCATTTCTTTTTAGTCGAGAAGTATAAAATTTCTAAGTTTAAAAAATCTACGTCAGAGCTGTCACTAAAATCCATTCGACGCTCCACTGACTTCGTGTCGTGGCGCAACGCTAATGTATAAGAGTACATAAAGTATCGCGTTATCACGTAAGCTCAGTGTGCTTCTGTTGCTGACGAAGTTGATCAGTGGCGTGGTGCAGGTCTAGTGAGGCAATTTCCCCAGACATTGTCGATAAAGTAGAAAAACTTGTTCTTGAAGATGCTCGTCTGAAGAAAAGCGCAGGTCGAGCACGGTCGGCGCGCCGTTGTACTGCAGCTGCGTAGTTATATGAACAGGCGGCACCTGCGAGTGATGTGCGCGCTCGTTGCTGCGCAGCGCGGCGCGCAGGCGCGCGAGCGAGTCGGCACCGACGAGCGCGTTGCGGCGCAGGTCGAGCACGGCCAGCGCGCCGTTGCTCTGCAGCGTGCGCAGCGCGCCCGCCGCACTCGCCTCCGACAGCCCGCAGTCTTGCACGTCGAGCGCTGCACCCAACCATTCTTGTTAAGCCTGTTTATGTTCTCCGACCTGGTGTAAGATTATCCTCTACCCCATATACCGTAGCTGTCATAAGAGGCGAAAGAGAGATACAAATTAGAAGATGGCCAGCAACGTCTTCTTAACGACGTAAATAAAAAAACAGTGGTTGCGTACCCGCTTGAACAATATGTGCAAATAATTGATAAGACAATCTATGAGGGAGGAGATCTACGTTCAGCAATGACTTCAATAGACTGTAACAGTAATGCTTTTTGTTCTCTTTGTATTTAACCATTAAGGTCTGTCAAAATCCACTGCTATTTTTTTTATATAAGACATGGCAAACGAACATGCGTCTCACCACAATAACTACCGCCGCCTGTGAACATCTAGAACACCAGTGGAAGTGCAGCTGCGTTGCCGGCCTTTTAGAAAAGATTAAGATCTTTTCTTAAAATACATACCCTATCCATAAAATAAATATTAATCATAGCTGCCACATTTGACAGGTGATTTGGTAACTATAGTTTATTTTTTATTTTTTAGTGCCAGCCACCATTTTCTCTTGGATTCACTCATTCATTAAAGACTGTCAAAGTCCATTGCTAGATAAAAATTAAAGAGGTCTCCCCTAATAGAAACGTTTTTACGATGGTACGGAACCTTTCATGTGCGAGTACGACTCGCACTTGGCCGATATATTTTCTTTTTCGCCAATTATAAAACCCGCGAGACAATATATCGTAATAGATTACATACACCGCCATCCGCCACTACGCTCCTTGTTGGAGATGTGCGAAAGTTTTTATTGAATAAGGATGGCAAACGAGCACACAGCCACCTAAAGGTAAGTGGATGCTGTGGCCCATAGGCACCTACAGAATACAAGTGTAAATACAAGCTGCATTGCGTATGGTGAGTGACGAGAACCAGAGATTCTTTTAACTGGTGACGAGGCCTTTAGTCAATTTAGTCCTCAGGGGAAAACGCTTCTACGATTTGATTCTTCATCACCATCATTCACAAGTCCACTGCTGAACATAAACCTCCCCAAAAGAATGACACAAAGGACGGTCCAGAGCTAGAACAGACTTATTGAATGTCAACCAGGTCGTGATTCCATCTAGTGGGGGACTGCCCCACTTTCCTCTACTCACCTCGTACCGGTAGGCACACACCCTTTGCCTACCGGTACGAGGCTGCCACTCGAGAACCTTGGTTCCTAATAAGTAGCTGTATATGGGCAACATCATCCACTTATACTGTATTCTGTTTGTCACCATTAATATTTGTAATACAGATAAAGGATAAAACAGAATGTGATATTGTGCATACTGTGATCATTTCTGAAGGCTGTTGGTAGTTGAAGTACAAAACCATGAACGAATATATGGTAAATAATTATGACATTATTTCTTCAGCTACATAGATAAATATATAAAAAATGCGTAGACTGACATGCCCGTCGCAAGTCAAATTTTTCTTCTGCCGTGTGTGTGGGTAACGTTTATATAAAAAGAGAGTAAAATACTAAAGACTAAAAGTTGTTATATGTTTGCGACTCCATGTTTTAATTTTTTTTTATAAAAGAGGGGGCAAACGAGCATGCGGCTCACCTGATGTTAAGTGACTACCGCCGCCCATGATCAACCGCAACACCAGGGGAATTGCAGGTGCGTTGCCGGCCCTTTAGAAAGGAGTAAGCTCTTTTCTTGAATGTCCCCAGGTCGTATCGGTCCGGAAAAATCAACTTTATTTGTATGTATTAGATTTATTTGAATAAAAATAAAACACCCTTGATCCACAGGTCGTCTGCCAGTACGTCGGCGAGCGTGGCGAAGCCTGCATCCGCGAGCTGCGTGTTGCCGCACAGCGTGATGCGGCGCAGGCCGGCCATGGCGTCCAGCTCCGGCAACCGGTACCGCAGCGTGTGCACCCAGTTCTCGCTGTACCGATGAATTTTTTGGTACTGAGGGAATCGACAAATTTATTTATTTATGTAGTTTTTAAAATTAATCCACGTAACTAACAGAACGCATTAAGAACAAAACGCCAATACACAGTCTTAAAATAAATTTACATTATATTATAATATGTCGATATACGATATCCTACTGTCAAAGATGGCGAAAGCTGGCTGCACACCTAAACTGCTTCATTTTTTTTGGAAGTTACATGGGTGATAGAAAACAGTATGTGGAGTATGGCGGGTACCGGTCGGAGCCTTATTTTACTAGGTCTGGTGTGAGTCAAGACAGTAATTTAGGGCCGTTAGAGTTCAACATAATGATTAATTATTTTTTTGATGAGTAAGAGAGGCTAAATGTCTGTTATTTGCAGACGACCTAAAGTTGCTTTTAATAGCCATCAAGAGTGAGGATGATTGTCACCACCTTCAAGATATCGACCGAGTAGTTGAATGGAGCCACAAAAATAAATTGCAGTTTAATATTTCACAATGCTCTATTCTATCATTCAGTCGTGCAAGGGCACCACTCCATTACAACTATAAGGTGAATGGCGAGCTAATGAAGAGGGAGGAATCAGTCCGGGATCTTGGAGTCCAGATAGATGTCAAATTGACATTCCGGGAACACATCATGAATATATGTAAGAAAGCTTATAAACGACTAAGGTTTATCATTCGCAGAGCAATAAAATTTACTAACATTAAAGCAATCTCAGTGCTATATGATGCTCTAGTAAGGAGTCAGCTGGAGTGTAACTCGGCAATATGGGCTCCACATGAAAATAAATACAATCGTATGCTGGAGCGCATTCAGAATAAATTCGCGCGATTTACATCGTAAGCTTTATGGGGTTTATCCATTCTACCCCTTGATGTATCCAACCCTGTTTGTTATAGGTATGGTTGGATACAACTAGTTGGAAACTAGAAGAGATCTAGCGCTGGTAACCTACATTTTAAGGGTGTTCCGTGGTCAGCAAACCGGTATGTGCAGCGGCGACGGCGGCCGAGCGTGCTCGCGATGCCACGCGGCAGGACTAAACTGGTTCGCAATACCCCCCTCACGCGAACGATACACATACTAAACTTGGTAGCTGAGAAGTTCGACTTATTTTCATGTTCACGGAGTGAGTTCGCAAAAGTGACATTATATACAATATGTTATTCTTAAATTGTATTATAGGTACAATTGATTGTAATGTATTTTCATTGAAATTAATTATTATGTATTGTTATTTAAATTAATTATTGTGTTGTAATTAGTAATCTTTTACCATTTGAATTGTTACTTTTTGAATTGAGATGCTACATTTATCGATTTAGGTTTTCCCTGTAATGGTAGATGTTAGTAGGAAATATAAATAAATAAATGTCATGCAAAATAAAGGTTAAACAACTTAAAAATAATTAATTTACAGGTGTGTAAAAAAATTGGCGTGTGGCTGTGTCGTGGACACCGCCGTGTGTTTCACGCAATGGTTAAATACGCAAGTTGGGCGATTTTTAGCCTTTTAGGCAATCTCCCAGGGCCTCGGGGCGACTAACTATTGCGTTTGGCGGCTAGTCGCAATTGAGGCTACTTCGGAAAAAAACAAGGACGATTTTTGGCTATAGAATTCTCTCTTTTTAAGTAAGTCTCTTAGTTTGCACAATAAAAATACGTGTCATGAGACATAATTTTGTTTTAAACACAGAGAAATTTCAAAGAAAACTAGATTTGAAAGTTAGAAGACTTAAAAAAAGAGCCGGTCATATAACTTGAAGAGCCTATAACAAAAGGGGAAGAAAGGCTCTCGAGTGGCACCCTCGTACCGACAGGCGAAGTGTAGGACGATCTCCACTAGATGGAGTGACTACCCGGTAAGAAGTTGATGGATGCAGGTGGCTTAGGACCGAACTTTATGGCATACCTTGGGGGAGGCCTATGTTTAGCAGTGCACTTGCCTTTCGCCCTTCGGCTGTAATGATGATGATGATGATGGCATCATATTAATATGATACATAAATAGAACGGACCTAAAATTGAATGGACGTAACGACGTAGAGGTCTACCCGTAACGTCAATTCTATTTATTATAATTTTTATTGATATATTTTGTCACAATGTCTCATCTCTATAATTAGTTTCTTGAACGTTCATTTCTGCTGTCATCGCCAAAATGGTGCAAATCAAATCGTCTAATAATGTCACGGTGAATAGCCAGTCTATATATAGAGGTTAGTGACCCTCATAACTATTTTAACCGCCAAGTTCCAGTTTGAAGGGAATGAACTGTCAGTATAATTACAGAATGAGAGGCAACCCATGAGGATTAAGATCTTCAGAGGTCAGAGGTAACAGAGCATTCACAGCCGTTTTTGTTTTAAGTAAAACTGTCAGTTCCTTCGTCACTCAAAATTTTATAAAAACACACCTTTATCAAATCAGCTAAATAGCTTGCCCCAAGTGGCGTGATCTCACACCCGGACAGGTCGAGGGTAAGGATGTTGGGGAGACACCGCACCGCCTTGCAGATTGCCAAGCAACCCGCGTCGCCGATGAGGCACCGCGGTAGATATAAATGCTGGAGGGAACTGTTCATAAGCAGCGCCTGGAATTAAGAAATCATTAATAAAATACACCAATTGCTATTTCTGATTTCATGGAGCATTCAGTGAATTAGAAAAATTTAAATGTTTCTTATTGGCTTTTCGAGCTAAAGAGAAATATTTATATAATATTCTCATCTGGTTGAGATGTATAAGTGTATATAAAAATGATAAACAAGATAACTTATTATTATTTTATTTGGAACAGGTCACAGGTTTACATCGGTAACGTTCCGCAAAATATTAGCAAGCGAGGCGCGGGGATCGAAAACCACTTGAATGGTTGATCAAAAAATTTATGTGTAATAAAAAAATAAACGATCGGAGAGATTCGATTTAAAATGTATGTATCAAAATTATATATATATATATATATATATATATATATATATATATATATATATATATATATATATATATATGTTGCGGTTGCGGTTTTAACCGCGCGGCAAACCGGTACGGCAAAATTCTGAATTGGTTTGGCGCGCGCACTGCGGTTAAACAGCCGCAAGTTTTGCCATTCGTATCTCTGCTTTCGTAACGGAAGGTCAAACAGCATGGACTACGAAGACACTACTCCTCCGAATTTGCCTTTATTTAATATCAGCGGCAAGAAAATAGAAGCGCAAGTAGTATTGGGTTCATCCATTAACAGCAACGAGACGTATGAAGGGTTTTTTCTATATGAGATATAATGATTTGCGAAAGTTTCCAAAAAAGTTTTTTGGTTACTACAGAATGAGCATAAAAACCTTTGACAAGGCATGTCTGCAGAATAACTTGGTTCGAATGAACGGGACCACGCTCGCACTAAATACTAGCTTGAAAATGGCATGATTTTGCTATGTTGCGCATGTTCGTGACGAGAACCGAATATCCTTTTTACAGGTAACGAGGCATTCTATGTTAGTCCTCAGGAGTGACAGCGCATCTGCATTTTGATTCCTAATTGAAGGTAGATGTAAGTGGCTATAGGACACGTTCTTGCTTCTTTATAGAGTGCATTATATTGTGTTGTAGGAGGTATAATATGATTCGTCATCATTCTCCACTAGTGTTGCCCAAAATCGGTCTTGGTCTTGCAGTCTAGGTCTTGTTCTTGCATTTTTGCAAGACCAAGACCAAGAAAAAGACCGCCTAATTTTAGCAAGACCAAGACCAAGACTGACCGTGCAAGATTTGAGCAAGAACAAGACTAATCCGAGCGAGACTCTTGCGTCTTGCAGTAAGGAATGAGTGTCGTTTCAGGGAGTATATGAGTTCGGGTATACGCTTAGGGACTCTATGAGACGCAAAAAATATATAAAAAAATTCGAAAATTGGACTTATGCGCATTACGAACAATACCATAAACATACATAGCGGATGAAAATGTCCATTAAAAGAAAAAACAGTGCATCCCTAGTTTTGACCATCGGCACTTTGATAGTGCGCGGCGTCTTGTTGTCGACATCATCAAACGTCGAATACTGACCTGTCAAAGAAATTTTCAAGGTCAAGATACACGCGCCGGCAGCTTCTATTGATATCGCATTCAATCGTCGCCGCCGCGCCGCACGCACTATATTTGACACTGTTTTAATGCCGCCACAGAGTACATGTTAGAAAGAATAAAATAAGTTTCCGGGTGCTCAGAATGGACACGAATACATTACGCTGATCTCGCAAGGAATATTGTAATTAGATAATGGTAAGGATAGGTAGATACCATAATAATTTATTCTAGTAAGTAATTATTATAATATTAACTATATGGGTTTATACTAATTACTTACTATTATTATTATTACCTAATAGATAAACATGTTCAATAAGTTCACTGCAAATCTCGATTTTTGGAAGTGTGTGTTTTGGAACACAAAGTGTTCGAATATGTCGTCACCCATTTGATAAATATTAATACTTTTAACACACTTGAAACGTGTAAACATTTTATACAATGCTAATCGAATAATATAAAAAGTGTGCATATTAAATAAAAAGCATAAAATAAGATCTATGTACTTTTTAGGAGCCCGAGTATCTCTTAGAGAACCGTTTAAAGAAATTGATTGCATCGAATTGACGTAAATAATAGTGATTTGCACAATTTTAATAGTAGAAATAAAATTAAAATCACAATACCTGCTTTCCGGTTACACAAAGTATATAATGCGTTCTCGGGTAGCGATATACGCTATTATAATAAGATTCCAAAAGAAATGTTAGATCTTTCACCTTTTCTATTTAAGTCAGACAAAAATGCTTGGAACTGACCTCTTGTACTACACAGGACTAACTAGAAATTTCTAAACCGATTTGGTATCTACATATACATTTGACATTTTATGTTTGAGTTATCGCTTTACATAATTGAAGAACTATTGTAAAAATATTTTGAAAAGAGCAACTACTGAGTTTCTTACTTTCTTCCATGATTCTTCTCAGTAGAATCAGAACCCCTGGACATGGAAAAGAAAAAATTGGGGAAAACAGTGATTATATGACTATTCAAAAGTGTATTTTTAATGCCTACTTAAATAAAACATATTTGAATTTTGAATTTCAAACGAGTGAAGGCAAATTTAATTTAATTAACGTAGATTAATTCAATCACAAGAAGAACATAATACACACAATTTTATTTACATATTTACATTTCATTTTTACGTAGGCACACTATACCTATCTGGCAACGCATCTACTTTATTAAACTTTTGAAGAATCATTAATTTTATCAAAGGATGTCGAACTTTCCTTTGTCGGTCTTTCGGCGTGTACTTATAAATAGTAGTATGTATTTTAATTCCAGTCATTCCCAACTGAGCTTTGCTTCGAGTCTAATGTATTAATTGTTTTTACTCTAATCCTTGTTGTTCTCGGAGTGATAAGTTTACAATTTGACATGAGTGACGAAGAGTCGAATAGTTCTATACGGAGTAGTGAGAGTTGGAGTTATAGATCTAAAAGACCTAAAAGTAAATTTGATGAGTTTTTCGACATAATTCATGCATCCCAAATTGCTTTGTGTAAATTATGCCAACATAAAAAGGTTGAAATAAAAATGAAAAACAGAAACACTTCAGGCTTAAAGAAGCATCTAATATCTTTCCACAAAAAGGAATCACAAATATTTCTTCCTGAAAAACCAAAATTAAGTGGAGATATCACAAGCTTTTTAATAACCACCAGAAAAAGTGGACAGGTAAGATAAAATATACTTATCACACAATTACATAACACATATATTATGTAACTAGCGGCCGCCTGCGACTTCGTCCGCGTACAATATTTGATTTCCTATGAGATTTTCTCGCTGCAAAAGTCTTACCTAAGTATAAAGAGGCTATATAGGTAAAGCTTAACTATGCAAGTATTTATTATTTAAAACTAATAAAGTAAACGTCGATCTTTATTTTACACCCATTTCACCCCCTTAGGGTTAGGATTTCGTAAAACAGCTTATTCAGGATTCTATTACTGAAAACTTATAACTTTAATGCCGATTTTCGTGTCTCTAACTTCAAAAACGTAGGACTTTCGTACAAACTTCCAACTCCCATTTCACTCCCTTAGGGATAGATTTTCTCAAAACCGTTTCTTAACTAATCTCTATGCCATAAAAGGAACCTACCTTACAAACTTCAAGTTTGTATGTTTTATAGTTCCTGAGATATCATTATAGTCAGTCAGTGAGTGGTAGTTATATATATATATATATATATATATATATATATATATATATATATATATATATATATATATATAATCAAATCAAATCATTTATTTGCAATCTAAGTGTACATAATTGGTATTAAATTAAAAATGTGCTTACAACTTAGACGCCCTTTTCAGGCACTGCAAATTTGACAAGGGCACTGCTTATATACTATTAACATACATAAAATAAAATAAAATTAAAAGCTATAAAAAGATATAAAAATATATAATAGTGTTATTTTTTATCTAAATACTCTTCTGCTGAGTAGAAGGGGTTTTGTTTTAAATATTTACCGAGTCTTGATTTAAATTTGGTTAATTCTGATATATTTTTTTATTTCCTGTGGTAATTTATTATATACTTTTATTGCCATATAGTAGGGGCTTGTATTTAACATTTTTGTTCGCGACTGTGGCAGGTATAATTTATTTTTGTTACGTGTATTTAAGTTATGCGTATCTTTAATTTTCTTAAAACTATTATTATTTTTGTGGACAAACAGGCATAGATCATAAATGTACATACAGGGTAAGGTAAGAATATTTAGTTGTTTGAAATACGGTCTACAGCTAGTTGTGTTATCTATCTGGGCTAGTATTCTAACGCACTTCTTCTGGGTAATAAAAAGCTGCTGCACATCGACGCTACTTCCCCACAACATAACTCCGTACAGCCACGAATGAGCATAGGCATAGTAAGCTGACAATGCCGTGGCTGTGTCAGTGGTGTATTTAATTTGAAATAAAGCATACGTAAATTTTGAAATTTTAGGCTTTATATAATTAATGTGCGTTTTCCAATTGATGTTTGAATCTACTTTGAAACCTAAAAGATTAAAAGTATCAACTTCTTCTAGTTGTATATTATTAAAATTTATGTTTAAAGTTAATGGGCTGCTTTTATATGTTTTAAATTGCATAATTTTGGTCTTTTCAAAGTTAATTTCTAAGTTGTGATCTTCAAGCCAATTTGTTATAGTGTGTAGAGTGTTGTAGACAATATAGTTATAATTTGTGTTTTTATCGCAGTTCACTAACACTGACACATTATTTTTAATATTCTTTTATGTCTGCACGATTTTTTTAATCCCATCGAAAGCCAACTTTTTTTAGTACTGTAGTTTTTAATTTTAATTTTTTGTAGTGGTATATGATTATTCAGTATTTTTGTTAAACTGGCTAAGAAATGCGAGCAGTTTTCATTTAATCCTTTATTACTGTTTATTATATTCTCCCACTTTATTTTATTTAGTGATTCCTTAAATTTATTTATATTAACATTGGTAAATAGTCTTTTTTGTTTAAAGTACGTAATATTTTGTTTTATTAATAAATTACTTGTATCAATTTCTATGTTTATTGCTTTATGATCTGAGATCCCATAGTCTATTACTTGAGATTTCTTTACAAGGGATGAATAATTAGTAAATAGTAAGTCAATGCAAGTGGAGGACTCTTTAGCAATTCTCGTTGGTTTATCTATTAATTGTTTATGGTTGTATGAAGCCATGAAATTCAAAAAGTTACGTGTAATTTTGTTTTTATTTAAAATATTTATGTTAAAGTCTCCCGCGATTATAATATATTTATTTTTTCTTTTGTGTTAAGTTTATTTAGAAGTGTATCTAATTGCTTAAAAATAATTCTAAGTGTCTATCAGGTCTATATATTCCTATGATAATGCATTTCAGTTTGGGAATTTCTATTGCATATAGTTCAACAATAAATTCTTTGGAATAATTTACAATATCAATTCTTTCTATAAACTCTAAGTTGTTTTTTAATAATAAGTAAACTCCACCTCCTTGTTTATATTTCCGGCAAAAGTAAGATGCAATTGTATAGCCTGGGATTGTTAAGGAATTAAGATAGTATTCATCTTTCCACAATTCAGTATATCAACATCTGTTTCTAACACTATTTGTTCAAGTATATCAATTTTATTACCAATACTTTGAATATTTTGAAAACTTAAAGATAACTTATTGAAATTGTTTTTGAAATGTCCCGATCTGCTGACGCGTTGTAGAGTTATGTGGCATGGTATCTGGCGAAGATTGTTCTTGGTATTGCATAGAATTACAGGTATTCGTAGTTGTAGATTTACAGGTATTTGTGTATAGTTTCCCATCAACATAGAGTTTATTATTTTTATATACGCGTTTTGTCCATTTGTCCTCGCTGTTTTCATATTTCTGATGAGTTCCTTCCTTTCTTCTAGCGTTTTTCCACTGACGAATTTTCCTATGGATAATCCAGTATTTTTAAACTTGATCGTATTGTTAATTACAAAATCGGACATCCTTTTACTTATTAATTCTATCGCAATAGGCCGCCGACGGTTTCCACGTCTCCCAAGGCGTTTGATTTATTCTATGTGTAAGGGCATATATTGATGTTTAATATATCATGGAACAACCTTGAAACACGACCTACTAGTTCGTTTTTGGTCTCAGAGTACCCTTCCATGAGGCCATACAGTACTATTTTCTTTGAGTTTTTCAAATTGTAGAGTTCTTCTTCAATATTCATAATTTTTTTGTTGAGATTTTTTATTTCTTCTTGAAGTTGCTTTCGAGAATCTATTAATTTACTGTTTAGATCGCTTTCTATTTTATTTTTAAAATCTTTTAGAGAATTGTTAATTTCATCTTGAATTATGTATGCTCCTTACATCTGAAAGTATACAAGTTTTCATGCACTCCAGTTTTGTATCCAATAAACTACCAATTTGTTTTAGCGTTAGCGATGTGCTAATTCCCACGTCTTCTGTGAGTGTTGTTGCTGGTTTGACTCAAAAGAGTGTTTTCCGCTATGTCATCTATGCTAATATCGCTAGCACTTATGTTAATATGTTCGTTTACAGTTTTTTTCCTGAATGTTACGTTCGGATCTGCTTACTTACTTACTTACTTACTTATCGTCACGCACAATCCCTAACGGGGTAGCCAGAGAGAACAGATCGCCAAGTGTCACGATCCTTACATACCTCTTTCGCTTCTTTCAGGTTCATTAACTTCTTCATACATGCACGTCTAGGTATCCGAGTACTCTTGACCCTCCCCTCTTCGAGCAATTTGCTCACATGGTCTTCGAAAGTTAGTCTCGGTCTACCTCGACACCTTTTAATATTTACTTTCGCTCTATATATTCTCTTCACCATTCGGTCTTCACTCATTCGTTCAACGTGCCCAAACCATTGGAGTACGCCCCTATCAATTTTTGTGATAAGGTCATCTTTCAATCCTGCCATATTGCGAATCTCTTCGTTTCGCTTTCGGTCGGCTATGGTAACGCCACACATTTTACGAAGAGATCGCATCTCCACTGCATTCAACTTGCTTTTATGCTTCTTCTGGCATACCCAGGTTTCGCTGCCATATAACAAAGTCGGTACCAACACTGCGTTATGTATTGCAAGGCGTGCACTCTAAATTCGGATCTGCTAATTCGTTATTTTGAAGTAAGGTCTTTATAGGGGTATTTGGATTCGTAATTTTTGGTATTTTGCAACGACAAGCCTGACATTTCCAATTTTGTTTCCTTTCAGCTGGCATAATGTTGTAAAAATATTTTTCCGTAACATTTGCGCAGTTTAAGTCATAATGATTTTTACATAGTGCACAAAAAAGATGTTGTCTTCCAGGTATTTCTTGCATACAACCTGCACATTTATTTTTCTCACTGTTCATTTTTAATATAATTGACAGCACCCTCTTTTGGTGGATAAAAGTTGTATAGACAGCAGATATGGTACGTTGTTATTAGTTCTTGTGTTCCAAACTAGATATCGCTATTTATATTATAATTTGCAACTTCACTAATTTCCACTAGATGGCGTTTTCCGTACAATCTTTTTTTGTGTGAAGACGGCGCGTATATAATATATAAATTTGAAATCTACTGGTTTTAATATATAGAAATAGAGTTTTATGGTCACTAAGTTGTTTTAACCCATACACTATTTGTTTGTGTGTAATTAAGCTCACTTATACGTTTTTATCACTGTCACCTACGTTTTACATAGTATTTATTTAGTTTACACGAATAATTTTACACAGCTGTTTTTTATACTAATCGATAGATTTAGCACTGGATAACACTTGTACTTGTTTACTACTACTAGATCTTTGTTTTAAACTACTTTTTACATATTTTTTGGCGAGAAATACGTAGAGCTATTGTTTACAAACTGAGCAGCGCCCTCTGACTGATATATATATATATATATATATATATATATATATATATATATATATATATATATATATATATATATATATATATATATATATATATATATATATATATATATATATATATATATATATATATATATATATATATATATATATAGAAAAATAAAGGTGACAGGTGACAACTGTATTTTGGCGAAATATTTTATTTAAAATAACTATTTTGTTATATATTTCTTAATATATATTTATTAATTTATATTTCCTTCTCCTGCACTACCATTAAGGACGGACATGATTCTTCTCAAAATCAACAAGATAAAAAGATAGGATAAAACAGAACGGACGTGTTTGTTGCGCTTGTGTATAATTATTTACTTTAAAAACAGTTATAATGTCTGTAGATTGTTGGGCTTGTGGTGTCCAAGTACCTGATGGTTGTTACATAAAGTGCTCCAAAAAACAGTGCGAGAAAGTTTATGATTTAAAATGCCTAGGACTGACAGAAAATAAATTCAGTTCCTTCTCGGATAAGCGCATGAAGCAATGGGTCTGTCCGGAGTGCGCTTGTTCTAAACCTAAACGGTATGACCCGAATACACCTATCAGGGACACCCCGGATCTGAAAACATTCACGCCCAGTGCTAATGTCAACACTCAACGGGGAAGCCGCATGCAATTGATGGATGAATCAATTGTCGAGTGTGATAATAATAGTAATGATAAATTGCTGTCTGAGTTTAGACAGCTAAAATATGAAGTCTTAAGCCGATTAGACGTGCAAACTAACATTATTAAACATCTTCAAGAAATATGTTTTTCTACAAAAACGGAATTAGAAGAACTAAAGATTAAAATGAAAGTATTTCAAAATAAATTGTTCCCAACTGATCTGTTATCAACTCAAAATCAACAGTTTGAAAGTATTGATAGTATAACGGAAAGTTTGAATACAGGCCTCGAAATGTCTAAGCAATTCGATGTCCCATCTACATTCGCTGATGTGGCTCGTATAAACCTAAATAATGTAAACAAAACAAACGTTACTCCCTGCGTAATAAAAACGCCTGCGGCCATGAAAATAGCAACCGGGAGAGGGTCCGTTGTCCAAACTCAACCAATTAATCAGCCACAGTGTGTGACTCCAAGGAAAGAGTTAAATATTAATATTAGTGAGGAAGAAGAAAAAATTAATAAAGATTGTGAGTGGACTACAGTTCGTAAGAAAAGGGGGAGTCACCAATCAAAAAATGTGAAGAAAGGAAATAATACGGTTTTATTAGATATACAGGCTACTGAAAAAAAGCGGCACCTTCACGTTTGGCGTTTGAGTAAAGAAACCACAAATGATAAATTAACATCACATGTCAAAAGAGTATGTGGTCCAGATACTAATGTTAAGATTGAGAAAATTAAGCATAAGACAGAGAGGGATTACGCTTCTTTTATCATAACAGTATCAGAGTCAATGTATGATAAATTGTGTCAACCAGAAGTCTGGCCCATCAATACGGAATTTTGCGAGTGGATTTGGTTTCGAAAAGCTACAAATAAACCAATTAAAGAAAAATAATAGTTTTGAATTTTACTATCAAAACGTCAGGGGTCTTCGTACAAAATTAAACTGGTTTTGTAACAATATTGAATCATTGAATGCCGATATAATTGCTATTACGGAAACAGGATGCAACGATTCTATAATGGATGCGGAGATTGTGCCACCAGGTTATGATATAATAAGGTGTGATCGAGCAGACGGCCGTAAGCTAGGCGGCGCGTTTCTCGTGGCCACACACGGGTTACAGCTGCAACGAGTGAATACACCGGGTGACGTAAACATAGATAACTGCTCATTTGAACTGGTTTGTGCGACAGTACACGCTAAAGATAAATGTTTATTTTTATGTTGCGTTGTTTACATCCCGCCTAAGACTAAGGAAGATGTTTACATGATTTTTTTTAAGATAATAGAACAATTGTGTGTTAAATATAGACATATTATTTTGATAGGTGATTTTAACTTAAATTCAAGTAATGATAATGTTAAAAATTATTTTGAATATTTTGTGTCCTTTTGCGAATTGGCTCAGATGAATAAAGTCCTTAATTGTAATAGGAGTCAACTAGATTTAGTGTTGTGTTCGTTAGGATTAAGTGATGGCGTACAAGTATGCGAAGCTGACGAACCATTAGTGCCTGTGGACCCGTATCATCCATCGCTCGCGGTGACTCTGGAGCTCAGCACTGGCGGTGTGACGTTGCTACCCGTGGGGACCGAGCCCGTTGCTTTAAACCGTGAGACATCAGCAAACCAAATTAAATCGCAATGGAATTTTTATAAAGCTGATTTTTACTTACTTTATTCTTAGTACCCGGTTGACCGAGCTTTGCTCGGTATTTTTCGCTCGATTTTTTTTAATTCGTGTGTTTTGGAAATTATATTTAGATACAAATTACATACTGATGAAACATAAATAATATTTTTTGATCTTAGCGACATAACAGAAAAAACGGAACTGGTTATTTGAATAAAAAATCATGAGTGCAATTATTTTAATTAAAATTTTCGTGTTTTTAAAAAATACTAAAAAAAGGGCTCGAAAAAATAGATTTTCTCAAAAAAGAAAGGAACATAAAAAAAAGTTAAAAAAAGTCGGTCGGTCGGCTGGGCTCGAACCGGGGTTTTACGATTCTTTGACCGACTATTATACCAATTAAGCTATTTATAATCACTAACAGTCTGTCAAAATTTACCTTCTTATTCTAACGATATTTTAGCAGTTTTTCATTGCCTAAAATCACGGACAAAAAGACATTTTCTAAAAATAAATCCTAGCTAGATCGATTTATTATCCCCGAAACTCCCTGGACACTAAATTTTATGAAAATCGTTGGAGCCGTTTCCGAGATCCCGATTATATAGATATATATATATATACAAGAATTGCTCGTTTAATAGTATAGGATTTAGCTTGCGCCGATTGGAGTTTGATTAACGAGACACAAGAACCAGAGGAAGCTTTAGAGTTTTTTTATAATATTTTTTACGGTGTTTTAGATAAATGTGTACCGAAAAAGCGGGAAAATAAAGTAGTTCAAAGACACTACCCCGAGTGGTATACTAGTGATTTAATCAGGGACATAAAATTAAAGGCTAAACTTCACAAGTTATATAAATCAACCGGATCTCGTGCTCATTACAAAGCTTTTTCTGCTTGCAGGACGCGAATTAAGAAAACTATTGATAGCGCATACCTAAACTATCAAAATCGTGTGCAAAGTAACTTGACAAAAGATCCTAAGTCTTTTTGGGATCATATTAGGGCGAAAAAAAGGACCGTTAAGCGTAAACAAATATTGAAAGATGGAGTAACATTGTCAGATCAAGAAAGTGCGACTAAATTTGCCCAATACTTCTATTCAGTGTACAACAGCGAACCAGCGCGTTTGAACGTAGACGAGGCGGTGTTGGCGGGCGGTGCGGGCAGCGCGCGCGTACACGTGCCGCAACTGCAGCTAGGTGAGGTGCGCGCGGCGCTCGCCCGACTCAAGCCGAAGCGCTCGGCGGGCCCGGACGGTATACCGGCGTTTGTGATACGAGACTGCCGCTCAGTGCTGGCAGAACCGTTATTACATATTTTCAACTTGTGTCTGAAGAATTCATATTTTCCAGAAAGTTGGAAAATCACGCGTGTTATTCCGATACCTAAGGGAGGTAACAAACCTACAGTTGAATCCTTCAGACCAGTGGCGATTCTCTCAGCACCTGCGAAGGTGTTTGAGGGAGCCATTCAGCGAAGTGTACAGGAACAAGTTGCACCGCAATTATCGGACGCCCAGCACGGCTTCCGGCTAGAGAGGAGCACAACTAGTAACCTCTTAAATGCCATGACGTATTTGGTTCCTCATGTTGATGCAGGGTTGCAGGTAGATGCCGCCTACTTTGATTTTAGGAAGGCGTTCGACTTGGTAGATAACGATATCCTACTGTCAAAGATGGCGAAAGCTGGCTGCACACCTAAACTGCTTCATTTTTTTGCAAGTTACATGAGAGATAGAAAACAGTATGTGGAGTATGGCGGGTACCGGTCGGAGCCTTATTTTACTAGGTCTGGCGTGAGTCAAGGTAGTAATTTAGGGCCGTTAGAGTTCAACATAATGATTAATGATCTACCCGAAGTAGTAAGAGAGGCTAAATGTCTGTTATTTGCAGACGACCTAAAGTTGCTTTTAGCCATCAAGACTGAGGATGATTGTCGGCACCTTCAACAAGATATCGACCAAGTAGTTGAATGGAGCCATAAAAATAAACTGCAGTTTAATATTTCAAAATGCTCTATTCTATCATTTAGTCGTGCAAGGGCACCACTCCATTTCAACTATAAGGTGAATGGCGAGCTAATGAAGAGGGAGGAATCAGTCCGGGATCTTGGAGTCCAGATGGATGTCAAATTGACATTCCGGGAGCACATCATGAATATATGTAAGAAAGCTTATAAACGACTAGGGTTTATCATTCGCAGAGCAGTAAAATTTACCAACATTAAAGCAATCTCAGTGCTGTATGATGCTCTAGTAAGAAGTCAGCTGGAGTGTAACTCAGCAATATGGGCTCCACATGAAAATAAATACAATCTTATGCTGGAGCGCATTCAGAATAAATTCACGCGATTTATATATCATAAGCTTTATGGGGTTTATCCATCCTACCCCTTGATGTATCCAACCTTGTTTGTTTTAGGTATGGTTGGATACAACAAGTTGGAAACTAGAAGAAATCTAGCGCTGGTAATCTACATTTTAAGGGTGTTCCGTGGTTACATCAGCAACCCGGGTGTGCTGCAGTGGATAGGCTTATACGTGCCTGATAGGTATGTACAGCGGCGACGACGGCCGAGCTTGCTTGCGATGCCACGCGGCAGGACTAAACTGGTTCGCAATACCCCCCTCACGCGAACGATACACATACTAAATTTGGTAGCTGAGAAGTTGGACTTATTTTCGTGTTCACGGAGTGAATTCGCAAAAGTGACAGTATTTATAATATGTTATTCTTAAATTGTAGTATACAATTGATTGTAATGTATTGTCATTGAAATTAATTATTATGTATTGTTATTTAAATTAATTATTGTGTTGTAACTGAGATGCTACATTTATCGATTTAGGTTTTCCCTGTAATGGTAAATGTAAGTAGGAAATATAAATAAATAAATAAATAAATAAATAAAAATATACTATAGTGTTAAATAGGTATTTATTTCATATCATTATCTCATATTTTCATTTGTTTTTATAATCGGCGAGACACATGATTTACTGTTTTTTTTCAGTCTGAAAATAGCAGTGACAACATCACGACAGCTACAGTTGATTGGATGGTTAAAAATATCTTCCCTTCTCATTTCTCGATGACGAAGCTACACAAGTATATTTTCGATCAATTTGCCCAAATATGGTGTTTCCTAAAAGGTCCACACTTAGAAGGAAGGTCAAAGAACGGTTTGAAGAGCTTCAATTGAATCTTAAGAAAGGACTACAACAATTTTCATCTAAAATGTCATTTACCATTAATGGATGGACGTCAATTGCCGGTAGGAGTTACTACGGGGTCACTATTCATTATACAGACAACGAATGGAAGTATCGATCTGTAGTCCTTGATTTTATACCATCACGCGGTCGACATACTGGGGAAGATATTGCAACGAATTTTCCACGAATGTTTATTGGAATATTGCATAATTGATAAAATACAGGGTATCATGGTCGACAACGCAACTGCAAATAACAAATTTATGTATGAATTGGACAAACAGCTGCCACACTTTGATTCAGACAATCAATATTTCCGGTGCTTTGCTCACATTTTGAACCTTGGTGTATTTATTAAAGACCTTAGCATTACACAGTGAAACTGACAATAAGGGACAAGAACAGCAGTATGAAGATAATGAAGACGAAACTGAGGAAGATGAAGAATATGCGCCAAATATTACTGACTCACGTACAGCTATAACAAAATTACGCAGTATTTCCAGTAAAATAAAAAGAAGTGAGATATTGAAGAGGAAGTTTCAGTCCGCTTGTGAAGCAGCTGGCGTGCCATCAAATCTGAACCCCATACGACTCGACTCGACTGTCCAACGAGATGGAATTCCACACATGATATGATTGGATTTGGTTTAAAAGTGAGAACTGGCATTAACATATTGTGCACTTCTGTCACCGAATTGAATGATTTTCAAAGCACAGACAGAGCAAATACTCGAAAATATACATAAGTTTCTAATAAACTTTAAACTTCTATCAACGAAACTTGGTGGAGAAAAATATGTTACATTACCGCTAGTCATTGTATCATTCAATCTCTTGCTCGATAAAATTGAATCCATGGTAAAACAATTGGATGAGAAACCTAATCGATCCGAAGTGGATGAAAGGCTCATTCTGGGCAGCTTGAGACAAAATGCTTAAACATTATAAAAAGAGCAACTGGATTTATTGTACCTCTTTAATTTTAGACCCAAGGCACAAGACTCAGACTTTTGACATCACATTATGGGGGAAGCAAATTAAAACAGAAAGCCTGCGCAAATTTAATGAACTTTATAAAGAATATAAAAGTCTACACTCACTGAATACATCTCTAGAATCACCAAGAAATGAAAAGAAAGTATGTGAATATGATGAAGATGAAGACGTAATAGACTTTGAGAAATTGTATGCATGTCCCTCGACGTCATCTGGATCTGGATCTTTTCATCAAGGCTTAGTTATAGACGAGTTGGAGGAGTACCTAAGTAAACCCAGAGCCCCCAGTTCGGAAGACATTTTAGAGTGGTGGAGGACGCATGAGACAGAATATCCGACTTTATCGAAGATGGCCCGTGATTTTCTTTCAATACCTGCAACTTCAGTACCTGCTGAGAGATTACTTTCTAAAGCATCATTAGTAATTAGAAAACATAGAAATAGGTTAAGTGATGAGTCAGCCAGATGGTTACTTTGTATTAATTCTTGGTCAAAAGAATTAATATAAAGTAACAGTAATGTCAAAGCTGTTGTGTACTGTTATGTAATTTAATTTGTATTGTATTTTATTTTTTTATTTAAATAAATGGTAAATTGTATAACTCTTTTATTCCATTTCATGTAAGGGTATATCAATCTCTTTCTAGACAGATAATGTTCTTTATAATACAGTCAAGTTTATGTCATTAATTTGTTTTTTATATGTTTTGACTAAGTTTTAGCACATGTAAAGTTATTAAATGTAAAAGTTTATTAAGAAACAGACTAACTCCCGTGGCCGTGAGACTTGGTAGACAGCTAAGTTGGTTAGAGCACCGGCACGGATCGCTTAGGTCGTGGGTTCAAACCCCACCCGGTATTAGTCGATTTTTCGAATTTCTCATTAAATGTTTAGACATTTATTAATTTGGTTGGTCTTTCTATGGCTATGTTAATTCAAGCTCAAAATGTGCCTACTCTGTTAAGTTGTTCTAAGATCTAAAGTAACGTTTAATAAATAACAATAGGCTAATAGGTAATTGCGAGACTTGCGAGACTCTTGCTGCAAGACCAAGATCAAGAACAAGACTGAGAGCTCAATACCAAGACCAAGAACAAGACCAGGTGTATTGGCGCAAGACCAAGACCAAGACTGGCTAAGTCTCGTCTTGTTCTTGCATTTGGGCAACACTATTCTCCACACAGAAAATATTAGCATGAAAAAGATTTTTTTCTAGTGACGAGGCATTTCTGTTTAGTCCTCAGTGCTGACGACGCATATCCATTTTGATTTTTAATCATTGATGAATGTACATGTGTATTAGCCACAGCATTCGTTTACCAGCAGGTGAATTGTGCGCACGTTTGTCACCCTTCCTTCTAAAAAAACAATGAATGATGTGATACTGTTTACATAATTATTTGTTATGCTGTACCTAAGTATATTATTATTATGATGATGTCCACCTGGCTGATTTTATTTACGGCAGCCACATCTATCAACTACGGAGCAGATATTATTATTGGCTCGCTTATTTAACGAGGTAAATAAGCGAAATACAATAAAATATTTGATTACTAAATATTGTGGAACAAAAAATCTTGATGCCTATGAGCCACTATACCCAGTTACTTACGAGTGCGACTTACCTACGAGTTTATATTTAAAATGGGTGCATTATAAGTAGTATTTCGCGGCGCAGCGCTTCGAACCGCGTCAGCATAAAGTAGAATGCAACCGCGTCTGCTTAAACTAAAAGTATGGTTTTAGAACCCCACAGCTGATATTCGGAGACTATCTCCAGTTTACACTAAAACTTCACACTGTCATAATTTGAGTCCACACCACAAAACAGAACAGAAAAATACGTTAAAATTACTATAAAAGTTTTACTTACGTTTAAGAGTTTCACGTACGTTCTAAAACCAGGACTTTTATAATAATTTTAACGTTGTTTTCCAGGGTAAAACGTTGGCTTATTGCTAAGCAATTATTTAGCTTCGCTGCTCCAATTCACATTTCGAAATATTTTTATTTCTTAGTTATGCAGGTTTCCTCACGATGATTTGCTCTACTAAACCATTTTGTAAACCAGCACTTAAAAATTGTAGTTAACAATTGTATTATAACAAGAATCAAGCCCGGGTCGTTCCGTTACTGTTACAACCTATTGATGTTCACTGCTGAACTTAGGCCTCCACAGACTTTCGTTTTTAGTCGTAATTAAGAAGACACTTTTTTATAGTGTTATGGTAGCCAACGAGCACACAGTCCACCTGATGGTAAGTGGTTGCTGTGGCCCACGGACATCTACATATATCCTCGATAACGAATCAAATTGCAGATGCGTTGTCTAAGACTAAGATGGAATACCTCGTTTTCAGTTAAAGGGGTCTCCGGTCCTTCTGAGCCATTCGTGCTACGACTATACCAGTAACATAGCTGCAGTATGGCTCTACCAGGTAAGGCTGCTGCCCATCTCCTGATTTGTTTTCCTCTGTCGCCTCTCACGACACCAACGGGATAACATGCGGTAGTGGATATCATTACATAGCTACTACAGCTACACGGTAAGCTCGAAGTGTTCGCGTTCCATAATCCGCGAGTGCTGAGTCTACTATGTTTTCGATAAATGTCACGTGAGTAGTTTTAGTTAGGCAATGTAATATTAAAATTTTAGATTTTTATTAGGAATAAGCAGTAATACCTCGCAAAGTGGATTCAAGTACGGTATTTTCAAGGGCATTCCTTCGAGCAACAGCGATGACAGCAGCGTCGTATCAGAAAGCATTTGCGCGACCGCTTCCATCAGATTGGTGAGCATAAAGTTGGTGAGTATCACCGCACGCTTCGTTACCGTCTTCGCTAACCGCTCGCAGTCTATATGCTCCAACACTGAATACCATAATCGTGGGTTATTTTGAAAATCTCTATATATAAAAACCAATTGCTGGCCGTTAGTCTCTGAAAAGCGAAACTGGCTCGACCGATACGTGCTTGAGTGGGTCACTGGATGGCTTAGATTCACGATCGGACGCGGTAGGTGGCGCTGTTTTCGTAATCCAGAAATCACCCGTGTGAAGCTGCGGCGGATCACTAGTAATTTAGTACATACACATGTTTCGGACAAAATCTACTTTGAAAACAATTTTTACTTCGAATAGTGAACAATGATATTAGATAGTTAAGTAGTAAACTGAAACTTCCAAGATATTTGCGAAATACCCGATTTTGACTGTGTCGACATTTTACGCGTACGTATTTGGCTACCACCAGAGCTGTCAACTACACATATTGTATTATAAAGCCTTTATTATTTTCTTTGCGTGATAAAATCCGTAATGAACATAGTATACCTACGCAGTGCTCTAGATCTGTAAGGATTAGTAAGCTCAAATGACAATTTACCAGTTATATAGCTCGAAGAACCGACAAACCGACGGTTCTTGAGTGGTAGCCCTGTACCCGTTCCGGTAAATAAAGTGTAGGGCGGCCACTCCTTTGGATGGTATTGACGACCTGATAAGACATATAGGTATTTGATAGATGCAGTTGGTTCTGCTATGGGTTTGTGAAGGTCTGTAATGATGATGATTTTCACCCTCTAGTAGCTTTAAGCTTATGTGACATGACACAAATATTTAGATTCAGTTTTTGCGAAGTTCATGAATTGAGATTGATTGTTCCCTGAGGGTTTCAATTCACGACCTGCGGTTCGGTAACTTGCGCAATATATACATAGCCTCTGGTGGCAAAAAGACAATCTTCAATGCTATTGACTATACCATAAATTCTGTTTCTTTTATATCTTACCAGTTTTAACCTGCTGACGACATCGTATCGAAACTGAATGAAGACTCAGATCGCAACTGAGCGCGTTCAAAATCGGTGCCCACTCTGCATATTTTATTCTATCTACACAAAAATCCAAAACTTTCCCATTGTTCGTAGGTAAAACACTGTTTAGTGGTGTGAGATTTTGTAATTTGCAGCATTTCATATAACACTGATGGAAAATTCTGCTACTTTTTGCATCTACACCTTTCCCGACCATATTTTTAAAAATAAAATAAAGAAAGCATCAAAAATACCACCGTGTGAGGGTAAAGTAGGTGAGTCAACGATTTATTTTATTTCTGATGATAAATAATTGTAATTGAGTAAGATGCTCTAAAATTAAACTGACAGGGCTGTTTGAAATTCGAAATTATTATGACATCAAAGAGTATATAAATCACTACGTATCTAGTGGATATGTCATTGACAAACATGCATACTTTTTATTTTGACTATTAATCTCTACTATACTTGAAACTCTTTTATATGTGCATTGATTTACAGAGGCCATAGATTACTGACAGAGGCTCTAGGGCTCTACGGAGGTTAATGGTTTCGTCCGAGATAAAATATATGCTGACAAATTACAGATTAAAGTTATCAAAAATAATTATGATGATTGAACTACATTCAAGTCTAATTCTCTATATTTTAAAGATAGGGAAAAAAATTCGTTAATTGTAAATATATATTGTAAGTTTTAATAATTTAATAATTATATTTTTTTTTAAATTAAATTAGGTGCCTACGGGTAATACTAACAAGGCCTGTCGGATAAGTAACAAAAATAGTATTTACAATAACCGCACTACAAGTTTGCAGAGACGCGCTACTCCGCGCCCTGCCATCTGAGTTGCCATCATCTATCAGAAGATACAACTGCACTGCACCAATAATAAAAATCAGCCCAATAACTCGTAGGTATGTTTTGTGATATTAACGTCTTAACTTTTAAAATGCTATAAATTATAAATGCAAATAAATCGTAAGTTTTTATCATTTAAGTAATGTCGTGTTCAGAAAACGACCTGATTTCAGGTGTCCATACAGTACAAAGTAAAAGCGTGCCGACACTAGAAGCTATTATATTATGTGTTATTTATTCGTCCTGCGCCTAAGCTCTCTCAGGCCGTAGGATTGCAATTTGATGATTGTGAGGGAATAGAGAGTGCACCTGTGCTTGCGCACACATTCGAACACTATAATGCTGTATCGTACTGATAGACTAGTCCCCGTTGAGATCGGCCGCTGTGACTGAAATTCGGTTGTGAGGACACTCAACCCAACAATCAACTTAATACTCAACTCAACCTAACACTCAACTCAACGCGAGACACAATCGACGCGACGCACTGATGATAATCACGAGGAGTGTGTTTGTTTGTCAGTTTGTTTATCATTATATTAATAAATTTAAGTGCTGTTAAGCGAGGCAATTTATATCTTTTTAGAATTTTAAATCTTAATTGCTGCATTTATGTGATTATTGATCAAAAGTATTAAATATATTGCGTATAGGTTCATTATTTGAGTTCGTTAAAGCAGTAGACCTTAATTCATAATTCATAATTATTTATTTGCATAGAATGTATGTGTATTATTAAAACATGAAAGTTCCTATACATTCTGCCTTGTCGAGGCGTGCAAATTTTGACTAATTAGATATAACAATTTTTTTTGATGAATCTAACTTATTTACAAATATCAAAATGTTCATATGTAAAAACAGTAAAATTAACTAACTAATAATTATTCTATAACTATCAAAGTCAAAATTCAAGCATTTTTGGATACAGTTTTTTAAATATGTAATTTGTTTTGATTTTTGTGATCAAGATACTCATTAACAGTATAGAAACAATTGAGTAAAAGCCATTCATGAAGTTGGTTTTTTAACTTTGTCATTGGGAAATTTTTAAACTCGTCGGGTAAAGAGTTAAAGATTTTAATCGCCATTATATATGAATTTTTTTGGAAGAGCATCAATTTACATTTTGGAAAGTATATTCTGTTATTAGATTTTTCTCTTAAACTTCTATCTCTTAAAAAGTTATTACTTGGGAAGTATTCAGGGAATTGTTTGACAAAAATCGCCGCTTGTTTTATATACATACATGCGAGTGGCAGCACTTTTCTTTCTTTAAATAATGGTTTGCACGATGTCATGGAATGTGCTCCACAGATTGCTCGAATGCATTTTTTTTTGGATTTCAAATACGCGTTCTATTTCAGAACAGTTGCCCCATATTAGAAGTCCGTACTGCAATATCGATGAAACATAGCCATGATAGGCGTTTAACGCTGCTTTGGCTGATGCTATTTCTCGAAGTCGGCGAAGTGCAAATACAAATCTGTTTTATTTGTCACATATCGATTGAACATGCATTTTCCAATTACAATTATTGTCAATAGTGATACCAAGACATTTATAATAATCAACTTCTTGTAGCACTTTTTTATTGTACGTTATATTTAAATTAATTTGCTTACTTCCAGTTTTATGAAATTGCATTATTTTAGTTTTATTTATATTTACAGTCATATTGTTACAATTTAACCAATCAATTATATGTTTTAGTGTACTATTGATATCAAATTTGTTCAACCGTTATTCTGACCGAATGTGCACCTTTTTAAGGTTTTTGAGCATTGTTATTTCAGTGCTTTGCTGTCTTTGACCCAGGTAACCAAGGTTTAAACCATTCATTTGCTTTCCCACGTATTCCGTATCTTTCGAGTTTATTGAGAAGTATGCCATGATGAACAAAGTCAAATGATTTACTCATATCCAAAAAAAGAGCTACCACCGGTACACCGTCATTGACGCATTCTGTAATAAACTTAACGAGTTGGAAGGTCGCTAGTGTTGTGGACTTATTTTTTACAAAACCATTTTGAGCGTTATTAATAATTTTAAATTTTTCCATAAAATTATTGCGTCTCTTAAGTATTGCTTTTTCAAAAACTTTTGACAAAATGGGCACCATTGCAACAGATATGTAATTATTAATATCTTTAGTATCGCCTTTTTTGAAGATGGGTTTTAAAACTGAATACTTGAGATCTGCAGGAAAAATTCCTTGGGTAAAAGATAAGTATATGATATGACTAAGTATTGGTGCTATATTTAAAGAACTTGGTTTTAATATTTTTGTTGGTAACTCATCATACCCAACCGACTTAGTGTTTCGAAGACTATTATTATTATCCTACTATAGTAATTTTACTAAGGCCTCCTAGCAAGGTTTTTAGAAATTTTTAATTTTTATTCTTTATGGCAAATGTTACAATTTTTCATTCATGCTTTATAGAAACTGTACTAAGCTAATGATTTTTATTACAATCTGTAGAAAAAATTGGATATTTCTCATTTTATTTCGAATTTCCCTTAGCAAGTCCTTATTACCCGCGGATACCTTACAGCATTAACTTCAACATAAACCTAACCAGGTGTTCAATATGCAATAAAGGGACACATAAATTGGTTTGAAGTTGAAATCGTCGTCTGTTCTAGATTTTTTCAGGCAAGTACCTAGCCTCTTTTAAGATGCATTTCGGAGAGTGTGTGAGAATTATATGCCCTCCACTTTCCACTATCGGAGAGTCGCGGTCGGCAGATCTTCGCCCATTTGTCGTCAACATTCCACGCATTAGAACCAAACGGTTTGCTTCGTAATTTGTAATGTTTACAGGAAAAGAGTCGAATAATCCGCCGGCGTCTTTCCGTCCTATTAAAATCAAGACTGTCTTCAAAGCAAGAATTAACACGCTTTTATTATGCTAAAACAGTGCCTGATTTACCACCCACCACCAGGTGGGATTTATCCCTACTCAGCGCCAGGTGGGATTGTGTGGTCTAACATTGTCTTGTAATATAAAATATGTCTATGAACGTCAAATGCGTAAAGAAAGTGGCGTCACGTCACACTGACAATATATATATTTACACGAACCATTACTAGTTCTTACCTATTACATATATTCTAATTTTAATTGAGAGCAGTGGTAGCTCAGGTATTAAGTGTTCTCTGTAAATTGCACAGTACGCAAGCAACCCGGGTTCGATACCTGCCGGCAATAATCAAGGGTCTCATCATATTCAAATGCAGCTTTATTAAACACTCCCCACGTGTTTCTTGTAAATGTTTGACATCGTTGTGCAGCCCTTTCAGCAACAGCGCATCTGCGAGAAGCAGCCGCTTCAAATGTTTTCGTCGTAAGACGGCTGCTGCTGACGTCGAGCTTGTGACTGTACTGGTGTCTCTGCAGCTCGCTGAGACATCAGATACTCAGTGTGCTCTTGATGTCGATCCTGGACCTCTCCTGGCGTCTCCGCATGCCGTTGACGTCGAGCTTGGGACTGTTCTGGAGTCTTAGCAGCTCTATGTGCAGCCTCACTCACCACCTTTACAAGCCTTCACAACTCGGCTTGTTGAGAGGTCTCATGACGTCTAGTTATTTTCATATTGCAAAATATTAGTCTTACGCTTTCGCGGCATTATTGCAAGTACTAATGAAAAAAAAAATCGGTAGTAATTTACAAACAAAAATCTAAAACAATTCCAATAGCTCACTTATACCTAACAAAAAGCATTACGGAAAGCCAGTCTCGATCGCATTAAACATATTTCCGCAAAACTCTCTACCAGACCATCCGGCACTAGAGCTTTTTGGTCTCTTGCCAAAGCGGTCGAGACAAACTTCTATCGGCCTATACTGCCTCCGCTGGTGAAACTGGACGGTACACTGGCGCATACGGCTAAAGAAAAAGTGGACTTGTTCTCGTTTCTATTTACCTTAAATTCGCGTCTGGGCAGTAGCATCAACATTCCACCTAAATTACCTCACTGCGGGACCTCTATGTCAGTGGTTCATATCACAAATAACGAGGTTCTTAAATCCTTGCGATATCTAGACGTGAATAAAGCTAGCGGGCCTGATGATATACCAGCTATAGTTCTTGTTCAACTATTTTCTTGTCAACAGATGTCGTCGTACTAAAAAACGAAGTAACTGAATCTCGATGTTAAGATTATTTGTATTATTATAATAATACAAGTAATCTTTATTTGTATTATTATAAGGTGCAAAGAATTTATCAATAAATTTGCTCATTTGTTTTGACAGGGTACTGATTGTTTAAATTACGTATCTCATTCAGTGTTGCCATATATACAGATTTCCCCGTATTTATACAGATTTTCGGTGTGTGATACAGATTAGCACTAGGTACAGATTTTTATACAGAGTTTTCTAACTCTATTGATTGGATTACCATAATATTCAACTTAAAATAGAATGAAGCAAAATAAGTGACTAGATACCGCGTTACACACATTCATGATTCTATTCTTTATGGTTAATTTATTTTTCCACAACGTAATTAGTAAGTATGGCAGAATTACAAGTGTATTACAAAATATGTATACAAGGTGTAAGTGTAAACACCGTTGTCACTAAAACCATAGGTAGTTAGTTGGCTTTAATATAAAAATATTTATCCGAATTCTAAAAAAACCTATTTTCTTTCATAAAATTTAAAAGGTTTCTGTCCGAAACCATCCGTAAATTCATGAATACCCTATGCGCCCGGGTGACGTAATCACTGTAAAGATCACCGCCCGCGCTAGCTACCTACACTATATTCCAATAAAAACACAATAGGTACACATAACCTGTGATGTAACTTTTCCTTCATACTTTCACCCTGGCTTAGGACAGGCAAAATTGAGGAATTAAGAAAAAATTGAGGTTTTACTAAAAAAATTTTGTTATTTTTCATTGAATTTACGTTCTATAAGTGAAACCAAACCACTGTTTTCAAGGATAACGGTGTTTACACTAACTTCCTGTGTATAAATATGTATGACTGAAAATAATAAAGTAATTATATGTTCATTTGGCAAATGCTTGAGTTTTAACATGTTGTTTGCTTAAATTAATGTTTTCAATTTTGCTATATAAAATATTTAGTGTACAGTGTATATTTTATACGTAGTAGAGCCACGTTGCAGCTATAGTATGGTTGCAGCACTGCAACCATAATAGCTGACGCTCAACCGGGGAAGGACCACGCTCTCACAGAATACTAGCGTAAAATACCAGCATAATACTTCTGTGTTTCGTATGGTGAAAGTAGAAATCCGGAGACCCTTTTTACTGGAAATGAGGCATCCCCTCTTGGTCCTCAGGCATGACAACGTATCTGCGTTTTAATTCTTAAGCGAGGATAAATGTAGATGTCTATGGGCCACAGCATCCACTTACCATCGGTGGACTGTGTGCTCGTTTGTCACCCTTATCTATAAAAAATATTTTTATTTAATAACGATAATCAAACCTTATCTGCTTATCACGTTAATATTTATTCCTTGTTTTTAAAAAAAAGCAATGATGATGATGATGATCAATTATTCTATTTTGTTTTATTAAATTATACGGATTTTATACAGATTTTAAGTTTAAATAGCATACAGATTTAATACAGATTTTAGCAGTGTCTAATACAGATAAAAGGTTCAAGACATCTGGCAACACTGATCTCATTTATAAGTGAAAGTTCGTTAGTAACCGAACAGTTCTAAAAGCTTGTGCACCTGAATTGTCTCCTGTGTTGACACGCTTGTTCCGCCTCTCATTTAGGACTGGAACAGTGCCAAAATCCTGGAAGCTGGTCAACGTGCAGCCTGTTCCAAAAAAGGCAGCCGTGTCGACCTTTCTAATTATCGGCCAGTCTCAATTACCTCCATACTCTGCAAGATTATGGAGCGTATATTGAACGCCCGTTTAATGGCATACCTAGAACAGAATGACCTCCTTCGTGACCGGTAATACGGGTTTCGTCGAAATCGGTCAGCTGGGGCCTTCTAGCGTATACCACACCCGTATATGGCGAGGCACTCGAGAACAAAGGGGTAGCACTTGCTGTTTCCCTTCATGTCTCGAAGGCCTTTGACAGAGTTTGACACGCTAGCCTTTTGGATGAGCTTCCAGCGTATGGCTTATCCCCTGGTCTGATTGACTGTCTAAAGGACTTTCTGAGTGAACGGTCTCTCCGGGTTGTCGTTAATGGCTGCTTTTCCGATCTTGTGGCGACTAACACCGGTGTTCCTCAGGGGTCCGTTTTCTCCGCAACTCTCTTCCTGCTGCATACTAATAACCTGCTTATTCCCGGTATCGATACGGATACGATACGACGGACGGTCGGGTACGCAAACGATAGCACATTTGTGGAGAGATACCAACCAAGTCCTCGGGACAATCGGGATCATATCCAGTCCGATAGAGAAGCTATGGTAGAGCACGTGAGTCTCACACTACAGGCAGTCTCAGAATAGGGTGATGCCAATCTTCTGAGATTCAACGCCTCCAAAACACAAGCGGAAAAAAAGCAAAAAGGAGCTCACTTTGACTCCTTTCCGAAATGTATAACTGGAATACACCGACCACATCCGGGTTTAGGGAGTTGAAATATGCTCAAATCTGAATTTCGGGCGGTTCATTGAGTCCAAGGTGAAATTAGCTTCCAATGAAGCTAGAAGTTCTTGATTAGGTTAGGCGATACTTCTCGCCGGGACAGCAGCTTACTTTATATAAAGTGCAAGTCCGGTCGTTCATGGAGTATTGCCGCCATATGTATATGGGCTGGTGCTGCAAAATGCTACCTAGCAGCCTTGGACTCAATGGAAAGGCGTGCTAAGAGGCTTATTGGTCACCCGGCGCAGAGTAGTCAGCCTCTCGGTTTTCTACAGAATTCATTCGAGAGTGTGGGCAGGAATTGCTCCTTTTTTTGACTCACATTGACTCCCTCTCCCTTCCACCATCGGAAAACCTGACGTTCGGCCAGTCTCCATCCTTTCGTTGTTGACTTACTACGCATTCGAACCAAACGGCTTGCTACGTCGTACATCATGCGTCTTGACATCCGATTACAGTGTGTCTTCACCGTCTTAGGCCACAGCACCACTTATCATCAGGTGAGATTGTAGTTAAGCGCTGGCTTAGAATAATAAAAAAAAAGAATCATAAATGTTTACGACTACTTGTGAAACTTATTATGAAGAAAATAGAAGGTATTGAAACTAAAGAAAAGTTTGCGTGTTGCGTAAAATTGGGAACTCTCATAGTTTGCGTGTGTATTTACCGCGGAGTAAGGTGTTAATAGAACTTTATCCAAACCGTCCAACACATCGGAATAGCGTTTCATATAAAAAAAATCGTTCCAAGTATTAAAAAACGCAAAATTTTTACATAGTTTATATTCAGATTAACACTTAATTACAAAATGTTCGTAACTACTTCGTAATTATAATATAACACTTGCTAAAAATTAAATCGAATTGTGTATGAACTTAAATTTTCCTCCTTAGCTTTCCCATACAATGAATTAACATAATTCCTAAATATTTACTTTAACCTGTGACATGCTATAATTAGTGAGTGAAACGCAAAAGTATACCTCGGAAATAGATATATTTTTAAATTGTCGAAATCAGGAAGGGCCTAATCATAAAAACAACCCTGAAAATTATAAAAAGATATCAAGTATCTTAAATTGCTATTCGAAATAAGGAACTGGCTGAAACATTTGGTACGTAATGCCGCGGTATTTTCAGGACGTATTTTCACCTTGTTTTATTTATAAAAACAAAAAAGTTAAGTGTTTTCGATTTAAAATATATCTTTGAAATAATTCAATTCAAAAAATTACGCGCACGCTACAAAAATAACCAAAAAATCACTTATAAAAAAACATACGTGCAAAAGGTTTGGACCAGCTGCTGACTCAAAAATAATCATTTATTTGAAACATTACTCCAGACCTAAGTTGATATGACTATGCGACGTTATATTATCAATTGAATAAGAGATCTTGCAGTAAAAAAAGCTTGTAAATCATTCGTAAATGCAGTTTTTCTAAACATCTCGGAATATTGTGCCTCTGCCTTAGTTACTTTAGCCGATAAACAAAGATCTAAACAAGAAAGCTAATATTATAATACAATCAAATTTTATTACGAGATATCGATCACACCACTTCCTAATGGAAGCAGCAAATCTACTTAATATGAATAACCTGAATAGTTATTATTAAATAGGAGGTGCATACATTGACATATTTAAGTATTAGTTGTAAGCTAACCTGAAACATATCATAAACAAATATTTCAAGAGGCCACGCTTCTGTAAGCGCTATCAAAGTTTTAGCCTGCATCCTCATAATTTTCGGTAAACTGTTGTCATTGATAGTTCTATGGAGATGGATTTTTAATTCATTTCTTTTTACAAGAACACTTTCACAATAATATGATATAATACTAACTGAGAAAACTTCACTGCTGTTCCAAAGAATTATCCTCATAAAAGTTACAAACATCTCATATTCTTTACGGTGGAATAATGATATCGAAAACGTGAAAACAAAAAAAACCAATGCAGTTACAAGTGTCATCAAGATAAAAAAATTGTAAACCTTATTTGTAATATAACACACCTCGCCCAAAATGTCGTATGCCTTAGCTAGTTTCAGTATCGCAAAATTTTTTTCTGAAACCCGGCCAATAAAATCATATTTTCCTTCAGACCAATTACTTCTCATTTGATTTCTGACGCATAATTTTTCTGTGATACCTCGCTTTTCAAAAAATTGTTTAAAATAAGCATTTATTACTACAATCCTTTGTCTCAACATGAAAATAATTTCACAAAACACAAACATCTCTAATTTTCTTTCGAAATAAACGATTAAGTATAAGAAGTATCGAATTGGGAATTTAGCCTCTATATACACATAATCAATAACAGTAAAGACAACGCAAAAAATGGTATACATAATTGTTAACTTGTTTGCTTCTTTTCGTGAATCTTTGTAGAAATTGTCTCTTAAAGTAATAAGTAGTATACAATCAATGTCGGCTAATTTTTTTATAATCCTCTTATTACTTTTGCTTTGGATTAACATTAGTATTAGAGTCGTCGCAGCGTATTGAACGGCGATCAAAGCCCATGCTGCGTTAATCATAAAATACTCTACAGAAGTAAATACGTCTTTTATGTAATCTGCAAGACAGAATACAAAAAAACTTGTCACCCACATTGAAGTAATGAAAATACCAAGCGCTTTCATTCGTGAGTCTTCAGGTGGTGAGAAACCTTGTAACGGATGCCTAAATAATCCATAAATGTACTCGAGCACAAGCAAAGGTTTCATACACGTTATTATTTTCTCACATATATATTTATCTGCAGTTTTTCGCTTTCGATTCATTTTTATTTTAAATGATAAAAATTTCCGTTCACTTTTTTTTATTTTCCTTACGTCCAATCCAACTAATGGTGTTCTATGAAGAGCAAATAACACAAATTAATGTTCACCAACGTCGGATCATGGAAACAATAATAATTTTAATGCTCGTTAGCATTTTATCTAGTCGAACATATCTAGTACTTAGATAAATTACTTACAGTATTGCTTATGGCTGTTTTAGTTATTGAAAATCGTATATTTTAAAATATTCATTTCTTTTTTGTTTATAACATTAAAATGAGGGCAGATCGGTGAATTTTCTTTGCAATAAAAACATCTATCGTCGCTTTTTAGAAGTTAAGATCAAAATAAATCATTTTACAGTAAAACCATAAAATTACTGCATATGAACGTGTTAGAACCCAAAGAAAAAATAAGGAAAATTAGAATATATCATTGTGGAGGATAAAATCACTCCAATACTACACTATAATAAAAACTGTATTTCCATTATACATTCTTCAAACTCGTCTTTGATGATTGAAATTTTACAAAAAAAAAAAAACTAATAAAGATATCAAGGGCAGATCCAGGCTTTTTTTTATTTTGGGGTAACTCCGTTAATAAAGGAAGTGTTTTTAAAGCACAAAAGAGGTGCATATGAGCTATATGCAATCTACAGCAAACCGAAACATGTAAACCATCTTTTAAAAAGTTAAAAGTATTAACTCTTACTCAGTGGCGTAGCGTGGGTTTTCGCCGCCGAAGGCCGCCCGGAAATTAACCACCCCTCCTCCTTTATTATTTAATTTAAAGTTTAAATATTTTATTCAACGGAATTAATATACATCGTACAACTTATTGAGAGTCAATATAAACTACCACTGACTTGGAAGGAACATATACCTATCTATGGACAGAAATAACGCAAGAAACCCACAGGAAGTTTATCTTTTAAAATGTCAGATTGTTTAAGGCACTTCACCAACTAGTTACATATACCTACCGAGACCTTGCAAGCAAGCATGAAGTCACCTACAATATAGCATCGCGAGCTAAGCAAATAACAGCGCGCGCTACCAACCTAGCGCCTGCTAGCACGTCTCAACATTGTTTATAAACCAAGGCATAATTATTAAGACAGCCCGAGGATTTTGTCTGTGCAATACAGGATCAGGTTATTAAGACCAACAACTATCGGAGATACATCCTAAAGGATGGCACCGTCGACGTCTGTCGAGCTTGTCGCCATCCCGGAGAGTCACTTAGGCATGTCATCTCCGGTTGTTCGGCGCTTTCTAACTCTGAGTACTTGCACAGGCACAACCTAGTAGCCAGAATTCTACACCAGGAGCTCGCTCTGAAATACGGGCTCGTGAACCGGAAATTGCCGTATTACAAGTACTTGTCGGAAGTCGTGCTCGAAAATGACCGCGCCAGGCTCTATTGGGACCGGGCCATCATCACAGACCGAGCTATTCTTGCGAATAAGCCTGATATTGTGCTGATGGACCGAGCACAGTCAAGGATATTTTTGGTCGACATTACCATTCCGTATGACGAGAACCTCGTGAAAGCCGAAACAGATAAACGAACAAAATATCTGGACCTGGCTCACGAGGTGACCGACATGTGGGGTGGTCTGCCGGCCGAAATTATTCCTGTAGTCGTCCCTGCGAACGGGCTAATTCCAGCCAGCGAGCCAGCCTCACGGGTCATCCGAGGCGACTGGGACTCCGTGACGGACCGCTCCGGGCTCAAATGAGAAGGCGGTGCTCCTCGATACTGCCCGCATCGTCCGCCGGTTTCTCTTCCTTTCCTCCTAACCCTCGGCCGTTTGGTCTCACCTGCCGGGAGCTTCCATCTGGTTGGATCTTTATTTATTTATGTATTTTTTGTATTTATTTTATTTTATTGATATTTAAGTATATTTATCTTTTCATTTTAATTTATACCTAATTATATATTTATAGAACCCAACCAGATGAGAAAACTATATAGATATAGTATAAGTTATAATAATAATAATGAATGTACAATTGGATTTTAAATTATACATACCTAGTGCTCAACACTTAGCAACCTTTACATGTATTGAAAACAGCATACTTAGTTATAGTTATTAATTTTTTTCCACCCACCATTTTATTTCTTTACTCCTAAATCAGATCAAATTTAAAAAATCTGAAAGTAACTTGATAAATTACCTGCAGTATTGTAGGGGACTCTCGTACATTTCCCGCGAACGTACATTCATATACTCACATACACACGCAATTACACTATACACACTTCATATCTGTTGGCCGACGAATCGTAGGTTCAATTCCGCGCGGCGCCGTCGAAACAAGACTGTGGCCGATGAAGGAAAAGGGGAGATCTCCCGCCTAGAGATGAGACGTATTTACGCTACCAGGTTTTAAAACCAGATGACCCATATCTTAATAGGAATAAGAAACTCAATCGTATTTGTAAATAAAAATACTTTGAACTTCAAAGTATTTTTTTATTTATACGACTTTGCTCCTTGTTCATAGTAGGATAACATGCAATACGGGTCGAATTCCTATGCAAGTATTTTCAATTTTTGACACCGCGACTGGACACGTCGCTTGCGTCAACAAATACTTTTAAGTATTTTTAGAACCTGGTTTTCGACCCTGGTATTTTTCCATACTCGTACTTAAAAGCCCTGGTATTAAATTTTGCAAGTATGTCTCATCTCTACTCCCGCCGGGCAAGGTGTTTTGCCCGGGGAGCGGCCAACACTCCGTGTGATAGTTCGGAGATGTTCTATATATACTGTTTATGATTCGGAATGTAGATAGCGTGATTTAGGCTTCGGTGTGTTTCGCATGTGGCGCGACGACAGCGCCGCCATAAGATCATATTTGGAAATAGATATTGATAATAGAAGCAAGACCTTATATGGTAATAACGTGTGGCAGTAGTTGCAGCCGGCGGTATTTAAGCGGTGCCCCCTTGACCGATAGTTGAATCTCTCTCGCTTACATACCTAAAATTACTTACGTGTGCCGATCAATTGTTAATTTATTATCTTGTGTATAGTTTGTTTCTGTCTCTGTAATTCTTTCTTATTGTAAAAACTCACGTTGCATTCTCCTTCTATCTATTAATTCCGTGTAACTTTATATTGTGTAGGAACATTAAATCGCGAGTGTTAGCACAGATACAGAACTATCTTTTATTTGTACAACTCCTACGCGCACCTAGCAGCTATCACACCCCACAAAATTGTGACGTCTACACTGGCTCCCACATTCGGTGACCCCGGTTGGACACAATGAGCAACGTGGAGAACAAAATCGGTGAAGATGAGAGAATATTATAAGGTGACCGTACGCGGTAGCAAAATTATGAAAGTTGGAGTTCGAGTTCCACCTTTTTGGCCTGACGAACCCGAGTTATGGTTTTCGCAAGTAGAAGGTCAGTTCACAATATCTGGAATTACCAGCGGCGCAACCAAATTTAATTATGTTATAGGGCAACTTGACTCAGTGGAAGTTAAGGACATAATTATCAACCCACCAGCGGTGAATAAATATGACAAGCCAAAAAGCAAGCTAGTCAAAAGATTGCGTGCTTCCAAGGAAAAAAAGCTTACCCGGTTACTGATGCATAAGGAAACGGGGGATGGGAAGCTGTCTCATTTCTTCGGAAACCTCAAAGGCCTCGCTGGCCTTCATGTCTCCGATGAGTTCATGAAAACTATGTGGATTAGCCGTCTACCAATTAGTATCCAAACGTTTCCGGCAGGTCAACCACTTACTTCGATTGAGAACCTAGCGGACATCGCTGACAGATTTCATGACCTTTTGCCATCAGCACCCCAGGTCCACGTCCACTAGTCAAGTTCATTTCTGTGGAACAAATCACATTGATCTTGCCAAAGAAGTTACCGCTCTCAGAAAGCAAGTTGAAGCGCTTACACTTACCCAAAGGAATAGCAGATCACGGTCACGCTCGAGACATATCATATGAAAACACCGTTCTATGTCAAGATCTCAGTCCAGCTATAGGAGACACCCTACTTGCTGGTATCACTTCAAGTACGGCAGCAAAGCAGACAAATGCGTTCGACCATGCGACTTCTCGGTAATGGCGACCGACGATTGCGTGTTCAGATCACGTCGGGGTCACCAAATGTGGGAGGTAGTGAAGACGTCACAATGTTGTGGGGTGTGATAGCTGCTAGGTGCGCGTAGGAGTTGTACAACATTCGTGATTTAATGTTCTCACACAATACAGGGTATGCCAAGAATTCGTTAACATTGGAAGGGTCTTGCCACTAGCTCGTTTCTCGTAAATTTAGTTGCAATGGATCGCTTCACGGGGCCGCAGCGCGCTTATTGTGTGAAACAATTTTATTTAAACAACAATTCGCTCATTACTGTGAGACGCTGATTTCGCGTTGAATACGATTTACACGACTTAATTCAATGCCCGAGTGCTCCTTTAAAAAATAAATGGGTGAAGAAGTTCAAAGAGGACTTCTCGGAGCGAAGGGAACCTGCAGCAAGTTTCCGCTTCTGTTCAACATGATCCAGATTTATCGACGCGCAAACGTTCGGCTGAATTAGGATTGTAATAGTGGAGCTCTCGGTCGAATGTACTGTAGTTACGTTGAGTATCGGAGAACTTCTTCGAAAAATAGCCAAGTGGTTGCCATTTCCCATTGCTGTATTGTTGGAGAACGGCTCCTGCTGAGAGATCGGATGCGTCGCTGAAGATAGCAAGGGTTGCTTCGTGTGATGGGTGAGCGAGTAAAGCTGCATTTTGGATCGCAACTTTACAAGCTTCAAATGCCTTCTTGGCTTCATCGTTCCATCCATTCGATTGACGTTTTATCTTTTTTCTTCGTGTTGTGAAGGTAGGCGTGAAGTGGTGCATGGATTTCAGCGGCTTTAGGTATGTGTTCTCTGTAAAAATTTATCATCCCAAGAAAACGCCTTAGCTCTTCGATAGTTTTAGGTTTTGCATAATCGATGATTGCTCTGACTTTTTTGGCAGGCGGGTTGATTCCTTCCTTGCTGACGGTGAAACCAAGAAATTGAACTTCTTGCTGTCCAAATATGCATTTCGAAGGGTTGATTGTGATTCCTTTGTCTTTTAATCGCTGTAGCACGGTGCGTAGATGGGTTTCGTGCGTTTCTTTATCAGGGCTTGCAACAAGGAGATCATCAATAAATGCGAAAACGAAATCCAGTCCATGAAGTACTTCATGTATGAATCTTTGGAAAGTTTGACCTCCGTTCTTTAATCCTGGGATCATTCTTGGGAATTCGAATAATCCCATTGGGGTAATTATTGCTGTCTTCTCTATGTCTTCATCGCGTACTCTTATTTGTTGGTAAGCTCGGTTGAGATCGATGGTGGAGAATATAGTCTTGTCTGATAGTTGATGAGTGAAATCCCTGACTCGCGGTATTGGGTAGCGGTCAGGAGTGGTAATAGAATTCAGTCTTCTGTAATCTCCACAAACTCGTAATTCTCCGTTCTTCTTCGGTACAATGTGAAGTGGTGAGGACCAAGGGCTTTTGCTTGGGCGGCATATTCCTTGCTCAATCATGTTTTCGAATTCCTTTCGAACTTGCTCGTATAGGTGTGGTGCGATTGGACGTGCACGGCAATGAAGTGGTGGTCCATTGGTGTCGATGAAATGCTCAACGTCGTTCTTCGGTGTCAATTTCATTAAAGTTATTCTTGTGATATATTATACAGATATAGTTTTTATTTATTATTCTATAGTTTTTATTTATTATTCTTCTAATAAGTGCATTAAAGAGTCTTTATAAAGTTTTATGTTGAAAAATACCACTAAGCATAATTATTAATCATTCAAACCGAGCAATCAATCTGTGTTGATATTTCTGCCATCTAGTGACAACTGTCAAAACTATTTATACGTTATCAAATAGCTACAACGATTAATAATGGCAAATAAGTGTGGGCACTGCGGTAAATTTGTTTCGCAGACAGATGGCGCTAAATGCTCAAAATGCACGTCGATTTACCATCGGCCGTGTGTTAATATTAGCCCCGAATCAAGGATAAGCCCAAAATGGATATGTAAAACCTGCAAAATACCGCGACAAAGCCCTGTGCCAGCCGACTATTGTACTGAGGCATCCCTAGACTCAAGAGTTGAATCCCCCATTGAAGGTTTATTGGCTAAGGAAATTAAACTCCTTAGAACTGAGTTAAAGACTCTGTCAGAAGAAATGGTCAGTTTTCGGCAAGAAATTGCGAAACTAAACACCTCCATGACACAGTTTAATTCGAGGCTGGACAGCGTTGAAACCCGAGTTACCTCCCTGGAACAACAAACGAAGGAGGGACACAAGTCATGCAATAATAACGAACTGGTAGATATTATTGCGCGCTTAAAGCGCGATTTGAATATAAAGGAACAGGCGGCTCTTTCTAATGATTTAGAGCTCATCGGTATTCCTGAACAGAAGGGAGAGAGCCCGGGTCACCTCATGACACTTGTCGCCAAAAAATTGGATATAGAACTGGACGAGCGTGACGTGGTTAGTGTTGAACGTGCCGGTATGCGTCGTAACCGTGAGAGCTCGGATAGCGAACCACCGCGGCCTAAGCCATCGTCGTACGTCTAGCGCGGCGCTCTGTCCGCGACCAACTTCTGCGGGCGGCGCGCGTGCGTCGGGGCGCTGATACATCAGGTTTTAATATCAATGGAGAACCGACACGCTTTTATCTTAACGAGCGCCTGACGTATGCCAACAAGCACCTTTTCCATAGGGCTCGACAGGAGGCACGGCGATGCAACTGGCGATATGCATGGACAAAAAACGGTGTAATATTTGTGAAGCGCGATTCTATGTCTAGTAAGCAAAAAATATGTATGGACTGTGACATTGAAAAGGTTTTTGGCTCTTCATGAATTTGGTCTTTTTTATAAAACATTCTTTATATCATGTCACTATGGGCATTTATCTTTCATATAATAATTTTGTTTTTATTTTACGTTTGATAGTTAGGATAATAGGTTTTGCTGTGCTTTGCAATGTTTTTGTCGTATTTTGTTCAGTTTATTTATGTATATCTTATATATATTTGGATATTTTTTTAACAATTAAGCGACCGTTTACCTTTAATGATTTGCTGAGCTTATACGAAGGTAACTGTGAACAAAATAGTATTATTTTTCTTGCTTTTAATTTATTTTTTAATAGTTCCTATTGTCCTGCTATTATTAATGAAATTGTATATTATTCTTTGTATAATATGCCTGCAATAACAAATTTAGATCAATTATTTCAATATAAAAACGTTCGGGTTCATATTATCACTGTTAAAATGTTCATACCAGCATCAAAGTTACATAATATAATACAGCTAGATATATTATATACATTTTTGTGCAAGTTTAGTATTAACTGCTCTCTACTCTACTCTCATATTATTATTATTTGTATTATTGTTGCATAGCACTAATTATATCTATAATGTTAGGTATTTATAGTTTTATATCTCAATATGTATCTACATTGTATGATAAATACTTAGTTAATTTAAGCCTTAATCAAAGATATCTTTTGTTCTTTTTCTCACACTTACATAATGGTTAGGCCGCAGAAACTAAAAGTTGGTTTTTTAAATCTCGGATCACTAGGTACGCATCATGATGAGTTCGTGGTAGCTATGGATCGTCTGAGAGTTGACGTGTTGGCTTTGAGTGAAACCTGGCTCAGGGCAGGTGAAGAAGGAAGGGCACCTCGTGTGCCTGGTTACCACCTGCGACATACTCCTAGGCCGGCAGAAGTTCGTTCTCGCGGTGGCGGTGTAGGTTTCTACATAAGACGTGGTTTACCAGTACGTAATCTACCCTACCCTATATCGCAGTCTGTAGAACAAATGTGGCTAAGCACCAAAATCAATGGTAAAATTGTCATAATTGGCACTGCGTATCGACCACCTTGGCTTCAAGTGCAAAATTTCATTGATGGTCTTTCAGACACAATAAACACGTTCTCGTCGTATGATTATTTACTACTTCTTGGCGATTTTAACATCAACTACTTAGATAAATCCAACCGTAATACTAAAATATTAGATGAATTGATTTTAATAAATAATCTTAAACAATATGTTAACGAACCTACTCATTTCACAAGTAACAGCAAAACGTTGTTGGATCTAATACTTTCTAATATACCCCTAAACAAAGTAGAAGTAGATTACATACCTGATTTGAGCCATCATGCGTTTACATCATGCGAAGTCAATCTTACTACCCACAAATGTCCACCGCGACTTGTTTTTTATAGACCAATTAAAAACATAAATCCTGAACATATTTCATCGAGTTTTAAAGGGTATAAATTGGGAAAACATCGTGAATGTGCAAGATGTTAATGTTATGGTTGCTGAATTTAATTCAACCATATTATCTATATATAATCTGTTAGCTCCGATCAAAAAAGCCTATATTAAGGAACAATATCGTCCCTGGTTAACATATACAGTCAAATTAATGATGAGACTCCGTGATCGAGCACATTCAAGGGCACGTTTAACAAAAATAGATTCACATGTAAATTATTATAAACAATTAAAAAAACAGGTCGTGACTGCTATTTATAACGAAAAGACCGCTTATTTTAACACGCACATTAATTGTAATATTAGAAACTCTAAAACGTTATGGACGCACTTGCATCGTCAAATAAATATAAAAAATAAACATAATACTTGTCTACCATACAATTTGTGTGACCCAAAAAAAATTAATAAACATTTCCTTGACGTTCCAGGCCAAAATTTTGCTTCTCAATCAGCTATCAACTACTTCGAAACCCATAAATTTAGCTCTAAAACTTTTGAATTTAAGGAAATAGATAGTAATACAGTTTTAAAAATTCTACATGATCTGAAGTCGAATGCCATTGGGTTGGATGAAATTTCACTGGAAATGCTGTTATCCACTCTCCCATACTCTTTAAATGTTATTACGGTAATTATGAATAGTTCTCTGAGAGCTAAGACATTTCCCAAACAATGGCAGGCTGCTTTAGTAACGCCGATTCCTAAGACAGATAATATTAGGAATTTTAAAGACCTGCGACCTGTTAGCGTATTACCCTGTTTGTCTAAAATCCTAGAGAAAGCTGTATGTAATCAGTTAACTCATTATTTAGACCAAAATGAAATTCTACCGAGTGTACAGTCTGGCTTTAGGAAACGACATAGCACTACAACAGCTTTGGCCGATGTAGTGGATAATGTTCTAAGTGCTCGGGATTCCGGTATGGTTACAATTCTAGTTCTTCTGGACTATTCCCGTGCATTTGACACGTTAAATAGGGAGTTGTTACTCTCTAAATTAAACTACTATGGATTAAGCTCGGAAACTATAGATTGGTTTTGTAGCTATTTTAATGACCGTAGGCAAATTGTCGAAGTAATAGATGAACACGGCAATAAAATAACATCTGATTGCTGTGCTGTTACAAGAGGTGTTCCGCAGGGTTCAATACTTGGTCCCTTGATTTTTTCGCTGTATAGTGCTGATATCGTAAAACATATATTAAACTGTAGCTATCATATATATGCTGATGATATACAAGTGTATATTTCTTTCAAGCCAAATGAGAGTACTGTAGCCATACAAAAATTACATGAAGACCTAAATCGTATAGTCGACTGGTCTGAAGCAAATACATTAGTACTCAATCCTAATAAAACGAAATATATGCTACTTGGTACCAAAAAACAAATAAATAAAGTTTTGGCAAATCGTCCTTTAATTTCAATTAAAAATGTAAATATTGATCGAGTTACTGAGATTAGAAATTTAGGAATATTGATGGATGAGGCACTAAACTTCGAAAAACATATAATAAATAACGTTAAAAATTGTTTTTACAGACTAAAAGTTCTATACCAGATAAGGGATGTATTAAAGACGGAAGTCCGTATCAGATTATGTGAGTCCTTGATACTTTCCAAATTCAATTATGCAGATGCAGTAATAGGTCCTAGACTTCTCAACCGTTCAAAGAAACTTATACAGCGCGTACAAAATGCCTGTGCCCGTTTCTGTTTTAAAATACCTCCCCGTTCACATGTTACACCTTACATTAATAATGCGAAAATGCTCAAAATGGATTACCGGTGGCAGTTGCATTTTGCTACGCTGTTGTTTAGTTGTATAAAATACAGGACGCCGTCTTATCTCTATGAAAAATTGCGCTGGGCTCGAGACAACGTCTTAACAAATGTAGTGACAAGAGCTTCAGCGTACGGGTTGCTTCTGCCTCAACACCGCACCGCTGCGTTTCGAGGCAGTTTTCGATATGCAGCAACCAAGTGTTGGAACAACTTGCCGCCGCCGTTCCGTAATATACAATCGATACATAGCTTCCGTCAAAAATTTAAATTGTTCCTCTTAGATCAACAATCTCAAAGTCAAGTAGTGCAGATATTTTGATAGTATGTAATTTTATAAATAATGTATGAGCGTGTATATGTGTATGTATGTGTGCTTGTTTATATTTATGTATATATATGTACATACATATATATATATATATATATATATGTATATGTGTGTGTTTGAGTATGTATATATTATTTATTGAAATTATGTAATGAAGCGGTGTACTGCAGCTGGTTTGTGTATTTGTTTGTAGCTT